>OX387220.1:2164783-3414783 GCA_947561695.1 Tyria jacobaeae | reverse complement strand
TATCCACCGTATGCTGAAAAAAAAAAAACCGTATGGTGGCTTTAGACCAAGAGTCGAAGACAAAAAGTCGTAGATTTTGTACTTGAAGTATTTTATAAATAGTATAAATATACTAAGGATTACGAAGTTATTTATAATAAATAGGTAGTTCCATATTTTTAAAACTACGAGCAGGTGAACCAATATTCAAAATATATACTGTAAAAATTATCTAGAGGTATGTAACGTCATATTATGACAAAATTTAATCAAACGATCCCTATTCGGAAGCCAGAAAATAAATATTCGCTATTCTGATTTACTTTAGTTACCCCGCCTTATTGGAATGTCACCTTCAACGAAAACAGCTGTTGATAAGTTTATTATTATCATCCATTTTATGTTGAGCTCTCTATTTCAGGTATATTACTGTACTCTGTAGCTCTCGAGTTTGTTAAGTAGCAGAGAATTTTATTGGGATATGAGTTGTTTAATTATACGCATTGTATACCAATTTTATTTGGTCTTGTAATGAAACAGTATGATTTTGTGTAGAGTATTAGAACTGATGTAACTGTAATAAACTGTGATAAATACTAAATATTTTGAATGTGTATATAGTCTGCTTTAGGTATTTAGTTTAAAATCTCTAAAAGGAATACTTTATTACATACGATGTGCTCAAAACTTCTTTCAATAAATTCTATTTTTTTTCGCGTGTATCCATGAAGGGGTATGCAGAGGTGTATTAAACACAAATACTTTCGTCAGTTAGAGGTCGGTTTTATTAAAATAATAGGGGGCAAAACCTATTGTTGTCAATCGAGCAATTTAGAAATTTAAGATGAGAAAATTTTGAACCCAAAGTTTTCTCATCTTTATGTTCACCATTCATATATTGATTTCTATATGTTTTTATGTGATACGAGCGAGCAGACGGGTCACCTAATGATAAGTGTCTACCGCCGCCCGTGGACACCGGCAAATCAAGAGACACAAGTACTAAATAGGCATTTCACAAAAACACAAATTCTGTATACCTACTATACAAAAGTGAGTTATGATATTTACTTACATTATTTTGTAGGATCCGCTCTCTTTTGCAGGTCGCGCAACCATCTAAAGCTTGTCTTTAGTATCAGCAACAAAAGCCTGTAATCGGGAATATTCTTTTTTAGTTTACAAAATAGTAAATTTTTTTTTTTTTTTTTTTTTTTTTTTTATGCTATAGGGGGCAAACGAGCAGACGGGTCACCTGATGGTAAATGACTACCGCCGCCCATGGACACCCGCAACTCAAGGGTCACAAGTGCGTTGCCGGCCTTTTAGGTAGGAGTACGCTCTTTTCTTGAAGGTTTGAAGGTAAATACTTTCCCATCGTCCTACGCGACAAAATATCCATCCCCATCACCTGGACGATTGGCACTCCACCACTGTGCGCTTCTCCAGAAGCTTTTTGCCTCGCACAACCAGCTTATGGAACAAATTGTCGCCTGCCGTATTTCCGAACCGATACGACCTTCAAACCTTCAAGAAGAGAGCGTACCTCTACCTAAGGGGCCGGCAACGCACTTGTGACTCTTGAGTTGCGGGTGTCCATGGGCGGCGGTAGTCACTTACCATCGGGTGACCCGTCTGCTCGTTTGCCCCCTATCGCATAAAAAAAAAAAAAAAAAAAAAATAGTATGATAAACTCGCATACAAGAAAAGTAGCAGTCTAAGACTGACCTGACTTTTGATTTAAAACACAAATTTAATTTCATGGCTTACGGCTGTAGGTCTGCCACCTATTACGTAGGTGGGATTAAATTCTATTTGAAAAAATGTAAGTGTTTATGGTACTGCGCTTCGTCACCCAAGTCGTTCTATCCAATCCGTCATGAACACCTGGAGTTGAGAGCCTAAATTATATTACAACTTAATCGCACCACTATCAATACAGGAAACATTATCCTTAACTCGGCTTAGTTAGCAAGCTCCAGTGACTGCACCCTTATGAGGACAATAGTGTCTTACAATGCCCATTGTACTTTGTGTTACGACTTATTGGGTTGTAATAAGATTTGTATCTAGAATTTGATGGCTTTATACAGATTTGATTACCCATGGACGGATAATTGTGCCAATTCTGCCGATGTGAGCCGACTTCGCCCTAGCAATTACTCTTTTGAGGGACCTGGAGGCAAAGTTAAATTGCTTCTTAATGTGCTGGTCTTTACATCCCGTGCTGTCGCTGCATTAGCCCATGCTTGGTAACATTCCTGCTTTCGGCGGGACGCCGCTTTGCAGGTTCGACCAAACCAAGGCTGGGACCTGCCACCGGTGGGAATCAGGGAGAATGGAATGAAAAGTTCCATACCCTGAAGCACAACATCCGCGACAGAGTCAGCAACGACATTGGGATCATCCGGCGAGAAGCAAACCTGCCTCCATGGGTAGGATGCAAAGAATGTTCTCATTCCATCCCAGTCTGCTGACCTATAGTGCCATACGCGGCGATTGCCTGTAACTCGCGGCCGCAGCGAGTGAACGAGTGGCACCATACTTCTAATCAGGCAATGGTCCGAAGAGCCAAGAGGGGCCTCAACGGATACTTTGTAGCCGTCAGGATGTGAGGTCAGCAGAAGATCCAACAGTGAAGGCACGTGGTTTTCTGCATCTGGGATTCGCGTAGGCGTTGCTACCAGCTGCGTCAAGCCATATGCCAAGGCGAAATCGTGAACAGATCTTCCCACATGATCGGTTTTGCGCAAACCAAGCCATTCGGCGTGATGGGCGTTAAAGTCGCCAAGAATCACGATCTCTGCGGATGGGACCTGCTGGAGCACTGAGTCTGTAGCCATTTGGACGTGGTTGATGAGTCGGTCCATTTCAGCATCACCGCTATGGGACCTGTAGAGGCATAGGTAGATGCGGGGATGGTCGTCGCAGTCTACACGTAGCCATAAGATGGAGAGGTCCCTACCTTCAATATTGCCGAGGCGGCGAGAAGTGATATCATCTCTAACGTACACGCATACAACAGCCTTAGGAACAAATGAGTGTTCCAGTCCGTACCCAGGGTAGCAGAGGTAGGATGTGTCCGCTGGAGATGATATCTGCGTCTCGGTTAAAAAGAGCAAGGCCGGCTTTGCTGTCTCAAGGTGGTGGTGGACAGTGTCGAGGTTCGAATGTAAGCCCCTGATGTTACAAAAATCCACGGTAAACATGATAGGGGGTGCCATGGTATGCCTTCTCTTGCCCCGAGCAGATTTTGAGAGCGCAGTTGAGCCCCCCCCAGAGTACGAGGGGCAGCCTGGGCGTCCACGCTCAGGCATAATCCGTACTGAGGGTGGACGTCCAGGGGGGGATTCTCCAACGCTAGCGGTGGTACCCCCCTGGGGTATCCTTTTCGTTAACAGCGCTATCATTAGGGGGGTGGGGGATTTTGGGCCTCCGGAGACCTCAAGGTTGGCAACTAATAAGCCCGCCATCTTTGTACACAAATTTATTTAATTTTTTAAGTATACAAATTCAAATTATTTCTCAACTATATAAGCACCGTCGTTTTCTATCACCTGTCACCATTGCGCTGGCAGAGACATAATGCCTTCCTTGTAGAAGTTTTTAGTATTTCGATCAAAAAAGGTGGTAAGGTCACTTTTAAGCAGGTTTTCATTTTAAATTTTTTTATCTACTAAGTAGTGGGCTAGAGAACGAAATAAATGATAATGTGAAGGCTTAATGTCTGGAGAGTACGGATGGTGAGAAAGGACAGCCCAGCCAAGCGCAAGTAATTTTTAAGGAATCGCTTTTGCTACATGTGGTCGAGCATTATCGTGCAAAAAGTATACTTGAGAGGGAGAGGTGGTAATTAAAAAAAAGTTAGGCATGTTAAAAATATGACAGGATTAAATTGAAATAAATAATATCCATGTTTATTTAGAAAACGTAGTCATCGCAGTTTTAAGTAGAATAGTAAGAAAGTTTTAATGAATGCACTTGGTGGGTTGTTCGTTTGTAACACTTACGGTTTCTTATTATAATACTTTTGAAGTGAATACCTACTAGTTATTTATTGAACGTGGGACGCTCAGAATGTTTTGCCAAAAAATATCTTATAGGTAGGTATGTTTTAAAAAAAATTATACTCTCCACTAGCCTCTATACAAAGTTTCATGCGTCTGAACCAGTTTTCGAACTTTTCCAGTCCGCCGTAGACACCTCGTTTACAGCCTGCTCGAACGCTGACAGCGCATCTTCCGGCGACGGAAATCCCTTTGAGTTGGTTTTTAATTTTCGGGAATAAAAGAAGTCACATGGTGCTAGATCAGGGCTATAAGGAAAAGTTTGATCGGCGTGCTGTTCAAGAAGTCCCTCATTTCGAGCGCGGTGTGCGCGGGCGCGTTGTCGTGGTGGAGTAGTAGCCCGCGGAGCCCTGTGTTTGGTCGCTTGTTGCTCACGACAGAGAAAATTTCTGCCAAGCATTTGGTAGTATACCATTCGGCGTTGATGCTTCTTTGGTTCCGTAAAGGGATTGACATCAAGTAGCCAGCCAAACTGAAAAAGCTCGCGCTCAAAATCTTTCCCCCGCTTCTAGATCGCTTCACTTTGGTAGGCGTTGATTAGTTTTGAAACACCCAAACCATCGACTGGCGCTTCGTTTCTGGATCGTATTGAGAAATTCAGGACTCTTTACCTGTAATGATGTCGTAAACACGCCGAGGCCAGCCTGCTTCAAATTTGTTTATCATATCACGGCACCATTCCACCCGGGCCTGTTTCTGAGCATCGGTGAGGCATGCGTGAAACTATCCTCCTCACGCGAAGATGCACGTGTAGAATCTCATGACGGTTCCCAATCCAATCGGTACAGTATGCGTTGAATCTCCTCATATATAATTCACCTATTGTCTTAGATTTATTTTTTTAGTGCTAGCACGTTTTCCTCCGTAACAGTCGTCAAATCGCGACCACTTCTTTTTTTTATCCCCCATAGTTAGTCGACCACGTTTGAATTCATTATACCAACGATGTACAGTTGCCTTGGAAGGGCCTTCATCCATGAATGCAATTTGCAAATTGCAAGTCTATCGTATGATTCGTCCGGTTTCAGGCGACACTTGAAATCGTAAAAAATGTTCCCGTCGCAAATCTATTTTTCAATGAGACACGATAATTTAATTAGCTCGCAAAAAATGTCGAGGGAAATTTTGAAATTGGAACGTATCTATTTTAACTTATAAATAATCATCATTTTTATAATAGTTTTTACTGGCCAGTCTCTCATGCAAAAAAAAAAAACTTTTTTAGCAATACTTTCTGAGAGACCTGGTATATTTAAAAAATAATTGGTAGGAGAATCCTGTACCGGATATGTAGAGGGAATTCATAATAATAAAAACAATTAATAATTTTAAAGTCCTATGTATGAAAAATTTTCCTAGAGATGACTTTGATAGTGTAATATCAGGTGTAATTAATTGTAAAACTTCAATATGATATCTATTATGTTGCGTTTTATATGTCGGCAATACTCATTACTGTAATATTGAAATATTAATATGTATACTTGAATTCATAGAAGTCACTTACCATCAAGTGACCCGCCTTATCCTTAGCATATACCACAACAAAATGTTTTATATATTATGTAACTTAGTTTTAATATCTTTCCCTTTCTCAATACCTCAATACCTACATGTACATGATAACAGTGGTAGAGCCATGCTTAGGCACGAATGGGCCGGCTCGACCGGTGCGATACCACGGCCCCACAGAAAACCGGTTGTGAAGTAACGCTTGAGTTGCATTTCCCCGAATTGAGTGAGGGTTCCGGAGGCCCAATTCCCCCTCCCCCCTTTTCTCTCCCGTCATCTCCTTTCTCCTTTTTTCCATCTCCTCATCCCTCCTCTCTTCTTTCTGCTCCCTGCATCCTCCATCCCTCATTACCCTCAAAGGCGGGCAGTGTCCATGGACGGCGGTGTCACTTACCATCAGATGACCCGTCTGTTCGTCTGTCCCCCTATAGCATAAAAAAAAAACACTCATTCCTGAGATGATAGGTAAGCTAAACTCCCACCTTTCGCTAACGGTTATTTAGCTCTACCTACGTAAAAGGGCGAAGCGTTTTGCCATATTCCTGGCACTGTATGACTGTATACACAAATACTCTCTGAAAGAAACAGTCAGATCCCGCAGTAGTGAAGAGATGAACCACACGCCTGTATTGTGATGTAAGTTTATAATAATTTATGAGCAATATCATATATATATATAATAATTTATCAAAAAAAAACGAGAGTCATATTTAAAAGTGTTGTTAATAAACTGATTGATTCTGTATTCTTGTTTATAAAATAATTCAGTATTCGTTATAAGTAATTTAATAGAAGAGAGAGAATTAATAAATTGATAGAAGAGAGAGAATAGAAAGAGCAGAAAAAGGTATTACTGATAATACTGATAGATAGATTGGAGAGTATAAGCAATAGCTCAAACAAGTCAGGGTCGCATACCTTCAGCTCGAACTAGCTGGTGCCGGGAAGTCCGACTCCTCTAACCAATTATGTATACATACATGATGAGAATATTATTATATTTGAGTTTCGGCCAATAGGCAAACACTAGTAAATTTAAATATCCATCAACTACATGAAGCACATACCATTCAAACTAATATTTGGCCGTAAACTGTCTGGCAGTTGTTGCCATTTGGCTTAAACCCAGCTGAATGGGTCGTATGGTTGAGTAGTTAAACGTGTGGGGAGATACTACATCCACTATCGCTATTTACATATCGACACTAACCTCGACAGTCAACCAGCTTACGACAATGTGATAGATTTTCGATATGATATATGTATGTAATACTAACTGTTCCCCTCGAATTAGTTCGCTTGGAACTTTTGTGGATATATATTTACGCATATTTTCTGGCATAATAAACATATGTCTTATTTCGCTGACATTCAAAATTATTTAACTCTTTCTTTCGTCTTTTTGTTTTTTAGTCTATCCCCAGAGAGTAGCTCTTTTTCGGGATGAAAGGTAGCCAAAGAAGGCCTGAGTCACCTTTGACGACACAACCAGGAAGAGACGGAGTGGCTCTACTCTACTCCACCGTGAACTAAATGGCTAAAATATAGAAACTGACTGCAGTATTAACACCCTGTCTAGATTCGAAAAACAAAACCCTTTTTCTTGAGCAGTCGTATAATAATTCGTATATCTCGGGGTCGATCCTGGAAGTTTCTTGATCGTTTTTTGGGAAAGACAAACATTGAACTTATCTTTCATACATGGACGTTTTCGACCGTAAAATATAAGTTTATAAATGCAAAAAGTACATATTATGTTCTATTTTTCCTTTATTTGTATCGTAAGATCTTGATCTTCTTCCAATATTTCATGATTATAGGTCAATATAAAGAACCCTGTAGGTTATAAACTTACGAAATATTCAAATTTGTTGAAATAACAGGTTTTATTGACCATATCTTTTGATTACGTTGACTTAGAGGCTTGATTTTTTACAGCTTCAAGGGATGTGATGTTAATTTCAAAGTCACACCTCAACGCCTTCCGGGGAAAAAGGATGTTGACGAACAGACTCATAGACAGATAGATAACCAAGACCTATAAGGATGTCTTTTTTTTCTTGTGAGGAACAGAACCCCAAAAAACAGTACAGATCAGATTATAGAAGCAGGAATGTTAAAATTTTTGTTTTTTTTTTTTATAGTGTATTCTTTAGTACGATATACGCGTACATACATATGTATGTAGGTACCTTATATCTTTTAAGACCTCTAATATTTTAATTATATAGTCATTGCTCACTGGATGTATGTAGCAGAACATGGTCTACACAGAAATGTCGAAGGTATGCGCAGTGCTACTTAGTTAACCATATCTGGAATGTTAGCAACTATACAATGCGAATCCCTCCGGCTACTTAGAACAATAGTTTGTCCTATATAAGCTTAACTTATGTATGTAATAATTTATGATATTTCATATAAATACAAATACATCGTTTATTTTTATAATATAGGGAGAAGAACAGACGAGTCAGTTGGTGGTAAGTGACACCCACCGTACATGGACACCTGCTACTCAAGAGTCGTAAAGCATCGTAAAGCTGGTTGTAAAGCAATCATTGTGTTGTGTTTTACCAAGAGAGTGAGGTTACCGAAGGCCCAATCCCATCTCATCTACTCCTTTCCCCTTCAACAGCCAATTCATTATCAAGAAGATCGCGTACCCTTCTTTTAAACATAAAGTGGTTAGTGGACATCCTGATTTCGAGTGGGAGAGCATTCCAGAGAAGAACTAACTAGGGGGCATAAGAGAAGTTTATTGTTTATGGAACGAAGGTTTCTATCATGGTTAGAGCACAAAAACGAAGATAGGGAGCTAAATAGGAAGGGGGAGATGGGGAGTTCAGAAGTGTCAACCGTACATAGGCTGTATACGTAATGTCTGATAGATAAATGTCCAATCTTTTAGTCGCCTTGCACGACACCCACACGAAGAGATGCTTATATTATATTCTACTATATAGAAAACCACAGGGCATACAACTTAAGCATAGTAAACAAACTTAGAAAAAAAAAAAAGGACGACAATTTTCAAACTCTTTAAAATTGCGGATATCGGAAAAAGCGTTAATATTTCATAAATATTCATAGCTTTCACGTCTCCCAGAGATTATAGTGCTCAATGGTGATCCAAAATTGTACTTTATACTTGTCACCATTAAATGTAGCTAAGCCTTTTCCGTGCTGTGTAGAATTTGAAAGGAAAAATAAATTTTCAGTGGGCAATTAAATGATAATTTGCATCTAAGCTTAGCAGCTTAGATGCCAGGTTTGAAATTAACTGTCACGGGATGTTTATTTCTAATAAAACAGCAATCATTAATTTTTTGATTATTTCTATGTATACTGACACAAGAATAGTCACACACTGAAGGTTCACTATCGTAAGCGATTTCACAGACATAGTAGCTTCTCTCATGAGGACTGCCGCTGCATTCTCGTACTTACTGCCAAACTTAGGAGGGCCCGATGCCTCCTGCAAGAGACTTTATGTCGGAATCGTGCGGTCCATAGCCTTATATGGGTCACAAATATGGGCTGAGACTCTGATGGCCCGCAATAGCAATAATATAATGACTCTAATGGCCCGCAATACCGGCGATGGCCGTTAGAGTCATAAGAGGATACTGCACGATATCCTTCGAAGGGGAAAGTCTCGTGGTATAAGTAGTATAAGTTAGAGGTCTCGGACTACGCGGCACCAGCCAGTTACAATTGTAGTCATGCGACTTGCTTGAGCTATTGCTTATACTCTCCAATCAATCTGTGTAAGTTATTTCCCTTTTTTCCATCCTATCCTCCCTTTCGTGAATGAATGCATATAACCAGCTGGGATACAGTACGCATTCGATTTTGAAAATAACTTCAGTTCATCTTCATCAGTTCAGCCATATGAAGTCCACTTCTAGACATTTGCCTCCCTCACTTCATTCTAAAATGACCAGTTGGAAGAGGTCTGCATCCACTGTTAACCTAATCTTTAATAGGTCACCTTGTTGATGGACGTCCTACGCTGTGTTTTTCAGTTCTTGGTCTACGAGCTATGCGCCTGGCTAATTATGTAATAAAAATAGTATAAACGTCATTACCTACACCAAAAATAATAATTTAATCTTTCAGTAACTTAACTGTTAGCAATGAATTAAAAATGAAGGTGATATATCTGGCATATGTCAATATCCCTATTTTAAACTTGGTTCCTAACTAACTATGGCAACCGTCCAATGAATTTGGCATGCGACTTCGTTTTCAAATTGGTGCAAGCTTATTGAGACCTTTGTAAATTTGTGGCTTATTCACTGTGAGACAGACAATTTCAAGTGACATTTTGAACCAGTAACATTTTTACCATGCCAGAGACATGCTGAGATACGCTAGCTGGCTTGACCGTAATATTACCACTGCCTTACAGAAAACCGGTAGACAAACACAGCTTGCTTGTTGTCTTGTTCCGAGTGAGTGAGAATACCGGAGGCCCAACTTCTCCTCTGTCCCCTTTTCATTATATTTATCTCCTCTCTCTTTTGGATAACCTAACGAAAAAAGGAGGATTCCGTGCACAGCTCTATAACAGATAGACCAATTTTGATTTTGTTTTTTGTTTCTTTTGTAATTGTTTGAGAGGCGATCGAAAGTTTTCTTGGCAGTGAATAAATTCTGTTCAGTCGTTTGAGAGATTATCAGTTTATCAGCTCTTTTCATATCTTTGAAGGGATTTTCAAGCCGGGGCATCTTATATTTACTCAGCTTAGATTATTCTAAAATCTTTGTCTAAAGCCTCATTGTTGGTTATATTGTGAATAGCGAAATAAGATGAATTATTATGCCTATATTAAGTTTCATTGTTCAAAGTTTCCGCTAGGCTGTGTCCATAAGCTGATTAGCGAAGCCGTATCGTGATTCTGTTCGTGAGGTATTTCATTAGTTTTGGCTTTAGGATATACTTGTACCAGCACAGACGTTTAAGTTACACCTACCGCACAATTATGAAATTAGTGAAAATATTATTAACATTAAATGTGTAAGACGTTTTTTTTTGTGCGATAGGGGGCAAACGAGCAGACGGGTCACCTGATGGTAAGTGACTAAATCCGCCCATTGACATACGCAACTCAAGAGTCACAAGTGCGTTGCCCGCCTTTTAGCTAGGAGTACGCTCTTGTAGCCTTCTTTTGAATATAAAAAAATCGTATTCTAAGAAGTCGTATATATCATATTGTTCTTTTTTACTTACCCGTCGGTCTAATGGTTAATTACCCTGAGTGCTGAATCAGAGGTCGTGGGATCGATTTCCACCCAGGACGGATAGTTGTGGAATGGGCACGATTTTGAAATTAGTTCCAAGTCTGGTTGTAATTTATCTATAAAATGTATGTAAAAAATATTAAGAATGTTTATGAACAGTTTGAAAACTATAAACTATAAGGTCTGGTTATAATTATATTATTATTTTCCAACTGCTTAAAATCACTTTTTGTTGTTTGGGTCCATTCTTTAAATGTTTGTAACCTATAAGTTTTGTTATTTCTTGCCTTAAAACCATTTCTCTAATAGTAAATATATAATGAATCTAGAATCTATAATATATAATATCTAGGTGTCGTGGAAATTATAAGCGTCTTCTTAAAGGATAACTCTACATGTATCAGCTTTACTTGATCTCTCTTAAAGGCTCAGGCCCATTCTAATACAGCCCTCCTACGTTTTTTTTTTTATCTAAACATAAACAGTATGTGTAAATATCTCATTTACAGACACAGTTGTGTTCATATCACAGTCGGCACTCCCCTCTATTTGGCACTTTGCCAGTCATAACTGTATGTTCCTCCTCCTATATCTAACATATGCAGACGATTTACGATGCTATTTTGTCATGAATGCCTGTTATATCTTAATAAATGTGTCGATGTTTCTAAAGACTTTTACTGTTACGAGTAATCAGTTAGAGATACTGAGATGTGAAGCTTGAAAGTATGATTTTTGTTAAAATATACAAGGCGTTTCAAAAAGATCTAGTTATATGTGAATAATGGGTTAATGAGAAAATTCAAGGAACTAAAAAAGTTCGTTATTATGCTAACTTACTGTTAGGATTGCTAAATAATTTTTCATAAGGAAATAAATAATGTGAATGAAGAAGATATCGAAGTAGAAAAATGCAATAGCACTTTTTGGGGTGACATGGGCATCGAACCCGAGACTTCTTGATTGGCAATCGCATGCGCTAACCGCTACATCAACAAGGCAGTGATGATGATTATGATATAATAAAATCTATAATTACTTTTAGCACAAGCATACTTTATCAATGTGTAAGTTAGAATTCATTAGGGCAAGTTCTTAATGAAGTATTGATTACTTTTGAATTTGAATCGTTCAAATTTTACTTATAAACTTTTCTCTTATTAAGACTTCTGAGTAAGGGCTATTAAATGGTTGTAATTTCTTTATTGGCTATATTTTCTACTTTATTATTATATTTGGTAGCCTTACAGCGTTGCGTTTGAAACATAACAACATGCAGGACATTTTGACCCTTGTATCTCACGTGCTTTACTACCCAGAGGCCTGACAATATTGCCAAGACCCAAAGTACTGCTACTCTTAATAAACAAGTAAAATATTTAAAACATGTATCCCGACTGCACTATTATTATTTTTTTATTTCTATTTTTTCTTACATAGTATCAGTCTTACAATTCTCAAATATCGGTGTGGGTAGCCTCTCGCTGGAGACCATAGTTATACACATGTTTCAGCGCTAGACTGCGGGCTATCTGTCGCCCTAGTAGAAGCAAGTCCGCCTCTCTAAATCAGAGCCATGATTACACCCTAGCGGAGCCACCTCCAATAGGGGGCTAAGTCTGTTGGGTTTCACAGGGATTTCTTCTCTAGGGTGCAACTGAGGCCCCGGCCAGAAGACTCGGTTTTAGTCGGTTCGAGTCCGATATACCATCTCACCCGTAAGGCCCCTGTAAGATTATGAGCCGTCGGTGTTTCCACACAAAACATACATATACGTAGTAATAAAAAGTAAATATATTTATTGTTTTTCGAAATATTCTCCTTTACATTTTAAACATTTTTTCATACATTTGAACCATGTTTTCAACGTTCTGATTTAACGCCGTCACTGCCTCTTTAATTTTAGAAAAAACAAAGAAATCACAGAGTGAGAGGTCCGGACTTTGTGCTGGATGGGTCACAAGCTCTACTTTTTCAGAGGCCAAAAATGTTTGTTTTATTGGCGGTGTACGAGGAATAATTTTCATGGTGCAAGAAGATGCAGGTTCTCTATCCATTTTCTTGTACTTATTCAAGAATAATGGGTACACAAATGGTCTTGTATCACTCAGCATTAACATTTCTTTGATCTTTAAGTAGGACTGCGTCTACGGGACCCGTGTGGAAAAATGAAATAATTTTTTTTGCGACGTTCGTCGCCTACTTAAATTTCGTCGGTCTGCTCTCGCTTTCAAACACCCATTCACAAGATTTTTGTTTTTTCTCTGGTTCAAAACAATAAATCCTAGTTTCATCTCCTGTGATGATGATGCGTAAACAGCATTAGAATGTCCATGGTCGTACCTAAATAACATCTTTTTGCACCATTCCACACGAGCCTGTTTGTGTTCTGAAGTCATGTCATGGAGAATCTAACGAAAACAAAGTTTTCTAACTTTTAATTCTTCATATAGATTTTATTGAATTTTCTCTTTATTCTAGTTACTATACATATAAATTACATTTTTAAATATACCATGTGAACATAAAATACATTTAAAAATATAAAAAATAGTAGACCACCGATACAGGTACAGGGACCAAGACACCAATGGTTAGGATAGGAACCTCTTCACAATGCGGGCCGTGTCAAGAAGAAGTGCCTTCTGCATCAGTCCTTTGATCCAACTATCTAACGAGAGCCTCTTAAGGTGTTGGTCGAGGCTCTTAGCTATTAATCCGTGAGCAGATATGACAATCTTTCAAAATAAATTTCCGATAGCTATTCGTCATAACAACTTCATCCTCAATTGCAAAGACAAAACCTTCAGTTTCTCCAAAAAGATAACCATACCGTAGCCATAATGTAGAAGCTTTTACGTCTACATCAGACCCAATACGGACCAATAGAACCGACCATAGAGCTCTTTGCCCTTCCATACCTCCCTGCGATCATTAGTACTGAGTACTTACGCCAGTTCTCTTTAGCCAGACTGAGCGGATTTAGTCCATTATCCACTGCTACTACGTTACGATGCACTTCTACATCGGTGTGGAGAAAATATTTACTGAGGTTGTATATCTCGCGATTGTGTAGAGTCTCAATGTATAAAAGACCACGACCTCCAAACTTTCATGTGATGATTATGCGTCAGCTACTCACATAAACTTGTAAAAAAAAAACGTAAAATAAAGTTATATTAAGCCGAATAAAATTTGACTACGTGATTCTTCAAATAGTTAAGAGTACGAAAACAACAATCAGCTGCTTGTATAGTGGTGCAAAGACCGTCAGCTGACCCAGGGAATTATTGGATGCAAAAATTAATATTATTTTCTAACAAAACCATTGAAAAATGTTTTTTTTTATATTGGCCTACCATAATGACTCCACTCTGCCTGGTGAAAAGCAACAAGTCTAGTCTAAGAGTGGTGGTCATCATCCTCATTGTAAGTGTAGTCAATGTAGCATGGTGACCCACACTATGGCGGCCTGGTGAGATGCTTTTTCACGCCCCGCTTAAAAGACCCGTATCAAAGTGGGAGGGAAACACGTGCGCTGGTAGTGAGTTCCAGACTTTAACCGAACGGCACAGAAAGGAAGAGACGAACCGTTATACTCCTATATTGGAACGGAAAAAGTTTTAGCCGGCGTACTATCACTTAAATCTTTTTTTTTTGTACCTCTTTAGCAGCCCTTCAGCCGTACTCACAGCCGTACCCACCGCGACTTGAGCAGCTGACGGTCGGTTCACTTATTAGTCACATAAGATCAGCTATCGCTGTTAATATCAGCCGGCTTACTATGACTTTTGTATTTGCAACGCTACCTCCCGGACTATCTTTGGTGCCACGACTTAAATCCATTCTAAGAAATAGAAATGATCGAATTTTTATTTAAATGAGTTGTAATTTTTACTCTCAGAATAGATGTAAGAAGCTTATAGACAGTTGGTAAATATGTTATAGGTCTATAATTCTTAGGATCCATGGCACTACCAGATTTGTAGAGAAATTGGGTTACGCCAGTGGTCATAAAGTGGGGTAATGAACCTAAATCTAGAGCTACTTGGAACTGTCCGTCTGCACCAATTTTTTGATTTCCAATTTGATAATGAACGAGCTGCACAACCCACATCGTCTATGGTTATAGGTTGCATTTGTTGTATTGTCTCATACGATCGTCGTACATCTTGCATAAAGTAAGCTTCTGTATGGGGTGACAGGTATGGACCAGATGTTACGCCAAAATGTACTTGTAGCATCATTATCCGGCAAACACCTGTCCCTCAAACATGGATCAGGTTGTTTCCATTTTTGGTAAACCCACCTCTCATTCCTTTGGAACGCATGATTCTAATTAAATCGATAGACTCGCTTTTTGTAACGTTTAATCCTATTTGCCCATGCATAAACTTTTTGCTTTAGAAAGTCTATGCGCTCTGTGACACATGACATATATTTGTTGAGGACTAATTTTAGTACCCAAGAATGACTGTTTCGCAAAGCGCATCACTCTCGGTCGCATATTGCCTGATCGAAAGCTTACTTACTTACTTACCAATGAGTATCCTAGTCTCAGCGATACGTTGCTCAACTCTATACTGCTAAGCCGGCATAGCAGCTTTACATTTAGTAGTATTCCTTGAAAATTTTACTCCAGCTACTCGACATACTGCGAAAGCCGCACAATGTAAAATAGAGTTCGTATCACGAAGATTTTCACTGTTATCCAAATAGTTGGACAACAGCGAATCCAGGGCACACATAAGCGCTATATTTTTTTAATTCATAGGCAATCGGGATAAGCGTGGCCTAATCTGATGATTCATAGATCTATATTCTATAATCGTATCTTCCAAAGCACTCCTTAGTCTCTCATTATATTAGGCACTTACAGATATAGACTACACGGTGGCCGGACTCTCCCCTGCCGACGACGGCGAAGAGAAATACTCGTCGCTGGAGGTGGAGCTCGACGTCTCATTTCTCGCCGATCTCACTGATGTGTGTGAAGGAGGCTGCGAGACGGAGCTTTGCGACGAATCCGGAGATAGAGGGTGTCATTTTGATAAATTGTGTTTGTATTTATAGTTTTATGATTTTTCTTGTTATATATACATATATAGTATTTACAAAATGTATTATGTGAATTTGATATACTTCTTGTCAGTTTAATGAAAATTCTAAATAATAAATTATAATATGAAAAATTATATGACGTTAACAACTAGTGTTGCCAGTATTATTTATTTTAATAATAATATTATAATCCTTTCTTGCTGTTAACTTTACATATAAGTACACTCGTTGAAATCTAATACCAAACTTAAAACTTACCTTTATCTTAACTTACATTCTAATTTTTTTTAACAATATTATATAAACATACAAAACTTTTAATAGAAAAATACATTCGTTGAATTTTAATGTTAAGAAAAGGTTTTTTTTTGTTTAGAAATTAGACAGTTATATATAATAATTACATCAGTAAACGCTTAAGAGCTTGTCCTCTGACATAGGCCTCCTAGGAGTTCCATTTTGTTCTATCTTTTGCAGTCCAAGTCCATAGTGGATCGACTACATATTTAAATTCAAGTCAAGTAATTCAAGTCCGTCTCTGCTCAAATTAGGCATACCATCGCCTCATGGTGCTCAGGTTAGGTGCTTCCCTCCCAAAAGTATTTTGAAGGCGAACGGCACGATCTTGTGGAGAAAGAGCACTTTTAAAATTAAAAATCATCGCTCTAAAATATTTTTGCGTCAATTCCACTTTCACTGCGGATGACGAAATTCAAAGCGCGATTACAAACTAATGACAGATGATTTCCCACCTATTTTTTTATGTACCAAGGACTCATGTGTAAGAAAAAAAAAACATTTGAACAGTTGTACAGTTCTGAGAAGCCAGAAGTGCAAAACTTTCAGTGTGCCCCATGTATATACATATAAAATTATATTATAAAGTAATCCCACTATTAAGAGTATATACATATATATATATAGACACTTGTCTTGTCTTGTCTGACAATCCTTTAACACGTCTCGGCTCTAGGGCGTGACAAAGAAACAATATAAATACGTGAAATATACAGACCTCCTTCTTGCGCAGCTGGTTAAAAACAAAATGGCGTCTAGCGGCTTCAACATGTTGACCCAAATTTTAAATATTTTTTTATATAAAAATTATGGTCACGGCCTATACGAGTATATGATCATTTATCTTCACTAAATTACACTCTCAACAACATTAATAACTTTATTCTCAATAATCAAGTAATCGTTTCGTCTCTATTGAATATAAATATTTGATACCTTCTCCATTGACTTCATATGTGTAGTTTCTAATACTGAATATCTATAGATTAATCATTCCCCTCTTATGGAGGGGTATAGAATTGCGCCCCCGATCAAATTAAAGTTAAGTACTTAAGTTATTGATGTACCGCTTGAAAGCAAAATACGATATTTTATTATGATGAATAACAGTGGTAGAGCCATACGATATTTTATTATGATGAATAACAGTGGTAGAGCCATACGATATTTTATTATGATGAATAACAGTGGTAAAGCCATGCTTAGGCACGAATGGGCCGGCTCGACCGGTGCGATACCACGGCCTCACAGAAAACCGGTTGTGAAGTAACGCTTGCGTTGCATTTCCCCGAAATGAGTGAGGTTTCCGGAGATCCAACTCCCCCTCTCCCCTCATCTCCTTTCTCCTCATCCCCCCTCTCTTCTTTCCGCTCCCTGCAACCCCCATCCCTCATCACCCTCAAAGGCTGGCAGCGCACTTGCGACTCTTGAGATGCGGGTGTCCATGGACGGCGGTTGTCACTTACCATCAGGTGACCCGTCTGTTCGTCTGTCTATAGTATAAAAAAAAAAAATATGATCGTTTCAGTAGTCAAGAAGTGACAATAAAAAAAATACAAACACAGTTTTATAGTATAACTAAATACTGAGAAAATACAGATTGCGTTGTACTGTATGAGTCACCATAACGTAAAATTACACTAAAACCGTCAAAGAGACATCAAAACAGAATAAACAAAACTATTGCAGTTCAAATATTTTTATCCCATCAAAACTTGTTTTGTCCTATTCAAATCACAGTCTGCACTTTCTGGCGGAAATAGGCGGCGTGGGTCATCCGGAAATGACGTAATATTTCAGTAGTTGAAACAGGATGCATGCTTTTATCTAATGTAATTTTGTGGTAAGCGCAACCCTCTTATTTTAGGGTATTACGAGTATACTTTAATAAATAGAAGTGTAGGAGTTGGTTAAATATTTTATACTATAATTATAGACCAATATGTGCACGTGGCTTTTTAATTATATTATTAATATCTGTATTTAAGTTACATACATTCATTTATATGTGGTTATACGTGTTGTTAACAGTGGATTAGAATAGGGCTGTCCCTTCTCTTCCCGTGGACTTAGTCAATCGATCGGATTATTATCTGTCGGACAATATATATATTGTTAGGAATCAGTATTCGAACGTGCGAAGCTTCCCGACAGACCGTATTCATACGTGCCGAGGCTTCCCAATACGCGGACCATAGTCCCACGTGTTGAGGCATCCCATCATGCAGACTAAATCATACAAGTAAGGCTCGCTATACATATAGTAATCACATGTGAGGCTCACCCAACAGGCTCGCCACAACAACCGCAACGACAGCCAATTTTAAATTTTTTAATATATAATAAAAATTTTTTTGAGTTTTAGTTACTCTCAAAAAATGCGGCACATGTTTCCTATATGCTCATGCTTGTTATGAAAGATTATATATAAGCTCAATCGATGGCCTTTGGGAATGAAGCAGAGAAAACGCGCTTCTTTACCGATAGGAATATTTGTAACACAGTAAGTTGTTCTTTAAAACGTAGCGATTAGAGTCAAGTGGTTCCTCAGAGCTTTCGTCTGAGGTCGTTTGTTTCTCGATCCGCGGATTGTGTTATTTGCGCCCAGTTACGGGGTCTGGATATCTGATTGACCGTGACAACGGGATTCTGGCTTAGGTCCAGGTAGTCCGCATGCGGCATGGATTTGAGAGTATTGAAGTCAGTGATACCCTTAAAGTGCGGACCCACCAATAGTGACGGAAATGCTGCAAGGCCTTCACTTTATATGCGCTCGGTCTAACCTGACCCTGACTGATAATTATGCCTAGGTACTCTATTTCGTTAGTTAGAAAACTACAATTTTTCAGGTTTATAGAAAAACCGGAGTCTGTTAAGGTTTTCAGAACCGAATCTAGTAAATTAAGATTCTCACAGATTGAGTCACTCATCAGAAGCACGTCGTCGATGTACACTGCTGCTTTACCGGATTCGATAAAAGACTTCAAAGTTTTACTGATGGTTTTCTCGTAAAAAACCGGAGCGTTATCCAGACCGTAAGGCACTTTACAGTATTCATAATGTCCTTCTGGCGTGATAAACGCAGTCTTATGTATAGACTTCTCACTAACGCACAGTTGATGGAAACCAGAAATCATATCTAGCGAACTAAACCACTTCGCTTTACCAAGCATATCTATATAGTCGTTAATTAATGGAAGCAGATGTCTAATTTTCACCGTAATCTGATTTAGGGCTCTGTAATCCACTACCATCCTGTCCGAACGGTCTTTCTTCTTTACGAGCAAGATCGGACTAGCATACTCTGACTCCGACTCGCGAATTATACCTTTATCCAATAAATCTTTAACTATAGCGTGCACACGTATTTTCTCGTCAAGAGACAATTTATATGGTCGGTAATATAACGGAATGTCCCTAATTAACTTAATCTGCAGTTTGTATCTTTAACAGTAGTCATAGTTAAAAAAGTGATTAGTAACGTAACACATTCAACAATTGCTCCTGAATCTCCCCAGTAACAGGCGTCGATACGATCTCTAAACTCTGTAATGGATTAACCTGCGTAATATTATTCACGTGAGCACTACTATGAATGATACAATGCGTATCACCTGTACGAATATGCGTAACCCCTTTTCTATTTAAAACGCCAGTAACAATAATTACGGGCACATTTAAATGGTTCTTCTAGACAACATAAAACAATCAACTTCTAATGTAAGTAATATTGTTTAACTGTATCGGTATATACATTATAAAAAAGAATGTTCGAGATATCGACAGACCGTGGACACAACGCTTTCAAGTCTAATTTGAGGTTAGAATAAGTACGTGTGGGGCTAGTCCACTCGCTAAGCCACTTGCGTGCTTCACCCTTAAGACATCGATCTATGCGAGCAAGGCATTCACTATTTTCCCACCGATTAACACTCTCATCAAAGTTTGAAATAAAATATTGATTCGATCTCGGAAATTGAATGATAGGGTTCAGTACGCGTTCAGCCACGCTTTGGCAGCGATGTCTGGCGCAGAAGCGCTAGAAGCTTGGCGTTTGCAGGTGGTATCCACAGTGCAGAGCTCTTTAGGCAAAACAACTTTTTCTAACAGTTGTAGAGCCATGCTTAAGCACGAATGGGTCGACTCGACCGGTGCGATACCACGGCCTCATAGAAAACCGGTCTTGAAGTAACGCTTGCGTTGCATTTCCCGGAATGAGTGACCTCTCGCCTCTTCTCTATCTCCTCAACCCCCTTCTCTTCCCCTCCCCTCCTCGCATCCCCCCACCCATCTTCTTAAATAGGTGGGCAGCGCACTTACGACTCTTGAGTTGCAGGCGCCCATGGACAGCGTTTGTCTGTCCCCCTCTAGTATAATAAAAAGATAAGTAAAAGTTAGTATGTAATAAAATTAACGGTTTATTGTAACAATTCCTTTTATAACGCGGTTCGCACACAAGAGTGCTAAGTTTTGTTCAAGCAAGAAAGTTTCAAGTTTAATGACTGACTATCATAATGGTGTTTAATTTCGGTGTAGTTCTTGTTTGTCGTGAAAAGACTTATACGAAGTCTGTTGTTTAAACTTGTTCTGTATTTAATATCAATAGACTAGCATTTGCCTGCGGTTTTGTTAGCATTAAAGTTCTTTATTGGTTCATTATTCTAGACGCTGTTATTTTTTGTATGAATATCCTTTCCTCTATGTCCTTTGAAAAATAGTATAATATGACAATTAGTGTGGTTCTCTATAGAATAGAATAAGGCTATTAGGTAATTTGAGAAAAAGTGATATAATGTTATTTTTTATGATAATAATATGTTCATAATTATAATATACTCTACTATATTTATTTGGAGTTTTATCTATCAGATAATATAAATACAGTCAGTACACGGTTCAGAGCAAAGGCAACCGAAATCGGAACCATAACGTAAGTGGTACTAAAAAAAGGTTGACTGAATGTGGGTGTTTAATACGTCTCTAGCTTTCCCGTCTGGCTGCAGGCGTGAGCGTATGTATGTATTTACTAAATTCACTTAATTCACAATTTGCATATAACATGTTTTATTTCGTTTTTGAATTGGATATGTATGTTATGAGGTGCAGCTGAGAATCGATTCCAATAAAAGTGCAAAATATACCAAACAAATTCATACACTGTAAAAAACATCTACAATCTAATTAGTCAATTAAATATTTAACGGCCACCCGCGGACCTGGCATAAGCTAATATAATAAAACAACCAACTACTATGTAACCCAACTCTGTTATAAATTAACTAATGAGGTTAGAAACGTGATGTGTTAACGTAACTTTTGTAAGTACGATAATTTTTAAAGTAGTTCACCACAGGTTCGTGACATAGGTATGTATATGTGTCAAGCGTCACACGCGTCAATCGGACGAAATCTACCTATACGTCGTTTGCAATTACCGTGCAATTGCGATCATCTGTGAAGTGTTTTCAAGCACATGAGTGAAATAATACATATACATTAGCACAATGTAAGTATAGAAACAAGTAGCAAGCTGCTGTTTCTGCTTAGCCCGAAGGGAGACATATTAATATGCATATTAAATAATAATCCCAGTCCAGGGGCAGTATTTGAATAGACGACTTTTTTAGTGGCCGCATTTTGTCAATACGCGGTAACGGTATTATGTATTAATTTAAATATACGGTTTAACTCACGTGTGTATTTCGGGGATGCTCTACTAGTTGCAGTCCCTACAGGAGACCTTTCTCAAGGAGTCATTCGTCCAGCCGCGACGGTACCGGACGACACGTGCGTATTTTTTTTTAATTCGACTCGTAGCGTCTATAGATTATTCAGTTCTTTGTAAAAATCTCATTCGACTACGGAAAGTTCCATAAATCAAGTTTTAAGTACGATGTTTTCCTTAAAATAACATATTATTCATAATCTAACAAACATCATAATCTACTATCATAGACCGATAATTTGGCTGCATGGATAGCGTAGCGGTTTAAGTAGTCACCTCACTACCACGCTGCCGCGCCCTGTGATGTGGGTTTGATCCCCGCAAGGGAGAACACTTTGTAATCCTCAAATTCTCAATTGTTGTTCTGAGTCTGGGTGTTCTTTGTGTCAATCGTTTGAATCTTTATAAAATCCCCCGCGACAGAGGGGTTAATCCTAGTGCGGGAGTTGTGTTTAAAAAAATAAAGAATAATAATAATAAATATAATTGGCAAAGTATAGGCGTTTGATGGAAATATATGTAGGCATGAATATTGGTGCGTATGTATTTGATTTTTTTATTTTACTTTTATGAAGTAAAACTTTCAAAGTTAGTAAGTGTCTGTCTGTGTAATTACACTCCTGACCCGCCTCCTTTGTAACACCCTCATTCAAATGGTAATAATTATAACGAAGTAAAGAAACCCAAATGCAAGGTATATTCGTAGTCATTAAGGTTCCGCTATAATCTTGAAGGTTCCGTCCTTATTAGATGTGCGATAATTTTTAATTGGAATCAGGTGCAGGCTAAAGAATTTATACATATAGTTATTGTAACCAAATTTAGAATAGATATGTTCTTATGAACTGAATTATTTATAACTGGTAGACAGTATATATACACACAGTATGTGCTTGGTGTGCTTGGTATCTATGTATGACATGTACCTCTCATTTTTACTTATATTCTGCAATATATATACATTTTTTTTGAACTTTACAAAATTTGTCTACACAATAAAAAATCATATCAAACAAAAGGTACCAAAAACCCTTATAATTCAAAAAATAAAGTTCAAATTTGTAAGTTTGGATAAAAAGGGAACTTGCTTCTTCAAGAACAGTAAATGTGATTTAAAATATCCAACAAAGTATCAAACAGAATAATCTATGGACTACACGAGTCGAATTAAAAAAAATTACGCGCATGTCGTCCGGTACCGTCGCGGCTGGACGAATGACTCCTTGAGAAAGGTCTCCTGTGGGGACTGCAACTAGTTGAGCATCCCCGAAATACACACGTGAGTTAAACCGTATATTTAAATTAATACATAATACCGTTACCGCGTATTGACAAAATGCGGCCACTAAAAAAGTCGTCTATTCAAATATTGCCCCTGGACTGGGATTATTATTTAATATGCATATTAAATAATACTCCCAATCCAGTGGCAGTATTTGAATAGACGACTATGATGACTAGTAGATAATGATGTTTTCTATATTTTTAGTGTGGGTGTTTAATACACCTATGCGTATGTATGGACATATGTATGTGTGTATGTATGTTTTCTTTAATCATTAGAAATGAATAATATGTTATTTTAAGGAAAACATCGTACTTAAAACTTGATTTATGAAACTTTCCGTAGTCGAATGAGATTTTTACAAAGAACTGTATAATCCTTTTGCTATGGATGAGATCGCTACGTTGCTACGGCGTAGATTTTGCGTAGACGATCACGATTATTCATGTTTGTATTATTGTACATCATTTTATTATTATGAAAAGTAAAAACAATTATTGGGTCAATCGGTTTAATTAATTAATTTGCGATTTCTTATGGACTACCTTGAAGGACGGTGTGAGTATAAAGGGTACTCGATTTTAGCTTATTGTTTAAATAATATTATTTATGTATTTCGAAGAAATTACATTAATTTAACACAAATTTTCACTAACAAGTGTGATAAAAAGGTGTTTCCCTGTGGTGTAAATCTGTGAAAGTACCCGAAATATTTAAAAATATATTCAAAATATTTAAGTGTAATACTTCTGTAATATACAATTTCATACCATCGCGACCTTTATACCTATTGATATTAAATGGATAACTTGGAGCTTGATTGAAATAATATATTTTATTAGGCACGACGTTTCGATCGAATTGGACCAACTTTGGTCAGGGGTGGACCGATGAAGTGCTAGTTTCGACAGCTACCCGTACATAATTTACACATATGTACATACATACGGTCACGCTTGTGTACCCTGAACGGTAGGCATAGGTGTATTAAACGCCAATACTTTGCTAATAAGAATTTTATTCCAACTAACGTAATAGGGGGTAACCCTATTGCCGTACTACTGAATCTAATACGATCAAAATAAAAACTATGAAGATGTACTTGCAATAACTCGGGTAAATAAGGGTATTATAAACTCAGGACAAAACGATATATTACAACAAAACGATTATAGAGTCAATACAAAAACGTAGCTGACTACCATTAATGTAGGCAGTTCATGTATGTTGTTGCACATAATTTAAATTACCATCTTCATCATTTTAGAGAAAGAGTGGTGAAAAATAAAGAATTATATTTATTATTTTTTCAAGTCCAAAATTACACATCTGATGTGCTGCAATGTCGCTTTAACAAAAATCTGATGTGAAACCTTCAATCATGTCAAGGCAGCTGTTGCCTGTAGCTCATATATCAAGTTTAGAAACATGGCAAATATGTAAACGATACCCCGGTATAGATCAGCGATCTTATCAGCTTTATCAGCTTGTCATGTGATTTTAACTGACACTGACACTTAGTGATAGGGATAACATGTTTAGGAAGTTTTAGTGCCTTGTTGAGTTTTGGGACTTCACGGCTGTAGTAAGTTCCAGTTACACTTCAAATTGCTTACACTCCAATCCATCTATATAATCAATCTAATATATATATAGTATACTCGATTATATTACATTATTGTACAGGACATTACAGGATATTATATTTATTGTACAGGACGCCAAACGAGCAGACGGGTCTTCTGATGGTAAATGCCTACCAGTGCCCCTGGACACCTACAATACAAGAGTTATATGGGTTGCGAGTAGGAGAAAGAGGAAAGTTTTTCCTCCGGTGCCCTCACTCACTCGGTGAAATACAACGGAAGCATTGCTTGACAACCTGTTTTCTGCGATGTATTATTCCTAATTTTAACCTGTACTAAGATATGATGAAGATATATTAATTAATGTAATTGAGAAAGATGCAGACAATAGCTGACTCAACTCACTACCTTGTTTGGTCTTCAGTACCGAGTGTTAAAATATGTTATTTTGTGTTACCTTGTTCTCTCTCCCTCTCTTCCCACCTTCTCGTAGCGACCATTGGACTCACGTAAGGTACCTAGACGAAGGTAGGTAGAAAGTCGGAAAGTGGTGTCGTCCATAATAAAAATGAAATACAATTGTATTCAACTTTGTTGTGGGTACATAAAAGGTATATTTCATTTATAAAATATTTTTTTAAATAGAACTAGACGATTCTAACAACAAAAACCATGTGGGTAGTAGCATCCACACAATATTTAAATTGTATGCTATGAAAAATGCTTTTAATATCACTGGAAAAGACCATTTATCTATCATACACCGTTTTCTCTAATAAAATTTTCTTATGCTGCAGTCGGAAAAATGGACAATGACCCCTTGTATTATGATCGCGACGGCGAAAATTGAAATCAGTATAATTATGATCATACTTTCTAATGTGTTTTATTGGTACAGGAGGGGTGAGGTATTCAGAAAAAAACTTTAAAAGACGTTTAGTTTGACCTTTGATATGAACAAAGGCCATTGCCCGTTATTCAACCTGTATTAAAAAAGGTTTATTAGAGAGTAGGCTCAACAACGCACAATGACGTCATTGGTGTTGTAAACCTTTATAGGTATTTGTTATTGCCTACTTAAATAATAATAACTTAAGACACTTCACACACTACATATATAATATACATAAATTACACCACACACCGAACAAATGACAGTGCTCATTACACATTAATTTGTCCGAATGAAGTGAGAATCGAACCCACGACCTCCGGTTTAGCAGTCAGGATGACTAACCACTACACTGTTTTATTGCCTATATTTATTCAACATTTCAATCGAACTATTGTTAGTACTTCTAATTAATATTTGCAGTTATTTAAAGTAAATATATTCAACATACAAACAGAAGAACCAGTAAACACAGCTGCAAATTGAAAGGGATTAAAATCTCATTAGGGAACAACAGGAGCTATAAGACCAAATACAGATATGCAGAGATAGAACATGAAGTATTAGACTCGTGTTTAGTTTAGATTTGAATTTAATTAATCTTCTAGAAATTAAAAGTCTGGTTTCTGGTTATCGACGAAACGAAATGAAAGTATTTGTCATTTTGTTTTTAGTTTTTTTTTAAATTTTGGTTAATAATCCATTATATTTATATTGTAAGCTTTTTTTTTTCTGACTTCGAAAAAGGAGGATGAGTTCTATGTGGGACATCATGTTTTTTTTATACTATAGTCACCTGATGGTAAGCGCCTATCTCCGTCCATGGATACCTGCAATTAAAAGAGTCGCAAGTCTGCTGGCCACTTAAGGGTGATGAGGGATGTTGGTTGCGGGGAGGTGATTAAAGAGAGGAGGATGAAGAGATGGGTAAGAGAAGAGGGGGATGAGGGGAGAGGAAAGAGGAGAAGAGGAGATGGGCCTCCGGAAACCTCACTCATTTCGGGGAAATGCAACGCAAGCGTTGCTTCACAACCGGTTTTCTGTGAGGTGGTGTTATCGCACTGGTCAAGCCGGCGCATTCGTGGCTAAGCATGGCTCTACCACTGCTAATATACTGTATACTGTAATATTATTTTACTAAACTAAATTATTTACTCAATTATTTTACTAACTAAATAATATTATTATACTCTACACTGTATATTTTTTGTGTGTTTTTACTGTTGGTACTATTACAGAAGCACTGTGTTAGTGTGTGGGAAATAAATGAGGGGTCACTGGTCAAAGAAAGAATTTATTATTTCACAGAAATTACAATCGGCACGACTTAAGCGCTCATGGAAGCCGGTGCTCATGGAAACCCATGAGCACTAGCCCGGGGGCAATGGTGGGTCTGACCGTTACCTTAGCAGAAGTAGGCCTGAGAAGGTGAAAAGACGTACTGCAAGAGGGGCGAGACCACTCAAACTGGGGAGCAAGACCACTTCACAGTTTGTTTTGTTTGAGTTGTGGGGCATATCACACAAAAAAAGGGGATCACCAGGAACAGAGAATATTCTTTTCATAATAAAAAAAATACTGTTTCTGAGAGATGTATTAAAAAAATTTAAGCTCTTAGCGTAAAGTCTAAATCAGAAGCTGCTTATTAAGAATGACTTAATTTCTAATTTTTTTTTTATACTTAGCTTTGGTCTGTAGATGGCTTTATAGAAGCAACAAGTTAAACGCTGTTTGCTAACGTAAGGGTCATTGAACTTACCCTATAGTTTATAATTTATAAAGTTAATAAAATAATAAAATAAAAACGCAACGAAACTAATAAAAAAGGCTAAAAATGAACATATTTTGCAATATCTGAAATAACACTGATCCCAAAGCTCACCACATTAAGACATCACGCTTTCACCAAAGCCCAGTCAATCGGAACTTTTTACTCTCCGGTCTTGGCTACATGTGTTACCCTGTCTAATGAGGTCAGATTCTTTTCGGGACCAATTGAAAACGGGTCCGTGATATATCAACCCCAATATCTCATGGGAGGGTTTTTATCGGCGAAAGTGATTTATTTTTACACTTAAGTTTGCAAACTTTGATTGCTTGAGTTTATTAATACTAAGTGCTATATTGTAATGCCTTATATGCAGCTCGTTACAGCAAAATTACTAAATTAAATAAGAGTGGCTAACGTTTAGGTTTATTTTAGGTACACCAATAATTGAATTTAATAAAATTTGAATTTTCAAGAGAGAAGTCAGACTATGTCAGTCTTGAAGCTAGTTGCACGTTCCAATATATATAGTTTCTCTCTATCTGCAACTCTAGAGTCGTAAGTGCGCTGCCCGCCTTTTAGGGTGATGAGGGATGGCGGTTGCGGGGAGGAGAAACTGGAGAGGGCCTCCGGAAACCTCACACCGAGCCGTCCCATTCGTGCCTCAGCATAGCTCTAACATGATAATATAGAGAAGAAAAGTCAAGAAATTCCAACTACAATGTTTGAACGACTTTCTACTATTTCCATCCATCTGTCGTCCAATTCAACCATATTATAGGGAGCCAAACGAACCGACACATACGTTACCATTGGTAAGGTTTCTAGGTTAGCATCACATACCAACTCAGAACTGCCAGCTAACAATAAAAATAATAGAACTGTTTCCCTTCCTTGTATATCAAATAAATTCATAGCATTTTTGGTAATTCAGTGAACAGTTAACCTTTAATACATAGTTATTACTATTTATTTATGAATGCAACGCAATTTACAACTCAATACTCACAGCCTTTCAAATGTCCGATATCAAAACACTTTGACGAGGAACCACATCCGTGAGAATCCCGGTTCCAGAGAGTTAAGTGTTAATTCACAATAAAATAAGTGACCGGCAATCAAGCGGGTGTTATTTCCGCATGTCCGTGTTTATATATTTATAAGACTTTTCAGGGTTTTTATAAAAAATGGTAATGTTAAAAGATTATCATCAGAAAAATATACATAATTCAGAACTGTTAAAAAGTAAAAATGAAATACTATATACCTAGATCCCATATACGTTAGATTATATACGAATCGAGGGATCCTAACATCTTCGATCTATTGTTTTCACTAACTAATCCATCCACATAAGCAATGTCACTTTCCTTCTATTGCATTCTCTAATTCTTCTCTTTCTTCTCTAATGTACTTAAAATTTTCCCATGATTGATTCCTAAATGACCGGTTAATTTAGTAAAATGAGAGTGGTTAATTACCTCTGCCTACCCATCACGGATACAGGTGTGAGCGTATGTATAGATGTACATATGTATTAGCTGGTTTTAAAGAAAATGTTCATGGTACATTTTAATGTCAGTTAATAAGTCAGTTCAAGACGTAATTACTTTGGTTATGTCTATTTTTATATTAACTTGACCGAAAACGATTGACAAGTACATTCCGACTGTATAGATTGAAGTTTAGTTAAGGGAGTGCTTAGAACTAGTTCTAATTTCAAGCTTTTAGTATAAAATTTTACTAAAACTTAATTACGCTTATATTTTTGTTTCGCGTTTCGATATTTTGACTATTTTTTTTTTCAAAGCATTTCAACTTCAAAAATATTAGTTTTTTTTATTTATCTTTTCACCTTCATGCATTAATTTCGTACATAGGTGAACTAAATACCAACGGCATTATTTGCTAGTCATCCTTTTGCTATTGCAGAAATAAAAAGTGGTAGGTGCAAAGACTAGTTTAGAGAGAAAATGTATTACTAATTTAAATGAACAAAAATAGTAATAAGAATGCAGTTGGTATACAAATGCATGGACACACATTGTTATATACGAAACAAAAGAGAAAAAATCTCAACATAATTGATACAAAATATAAATTTTTAACTTTTATCTGGGTTCCGAAGTATTTTATGTGATATACTAGAATAAAACCTATTTTAATGTACTTTTTTTTTCGGATCTATTCGTTTAGCTCGTGTGACTGAGTAAGCTGACTGACTGACGGAGCATAATAAATGCATGAAAAGTTTTGATGCATATTTGTTAATCAATCGCGCCAATATTAATAAAATAGGTTTTGTTTTTTTTTTTAAAGTCACTGCACACATACATCTAGCAGTAATCATATCATTTTAATAATAACATTATTAATCGAAACAAATTTATTTTGTGTAACAAAAACTTGATCCAGCGGTTTTGGTTAACAAAGTGAGGCAGCTAGTGACTGCGGTAACAGCCAGAATGGTTGGTTTTAGCTTATTTTGTAGTTTGATATTCTAAGGAAGCTCCTTTGTTGATAGCTGTTAAAATCTAGACTATGTTGGTTACCAAAATTAATTTGCCGCTGTGATCAAGTTGCTTGTTTCCTTTCAGGAAAGTTTACAGAAATAGTCTAAGTGAGAACAAATAATAGGACAATATGGTAAACGTTCTGGTAGTTCGATAGACTCCATGTTCGATGACTATAACATTACAAGAACATTACTAGAAATCGTTTACAAAGGTCGTTCTGTTTTACCATTTTCTTTATTATTCCTTTTCATCAAATTATCATTATTAAACATTTGACAATACATACCCATTACATGACATTACGTTGAAGTTAAATCACTGCCACCATTTTTCCTTTGACTAAATGTATTTTAATTTAATCAAAGACGCTCATAGTATGCTTATAATGATTGTTCGTGTATTGCTTCCTTATATTTGTGCAAGCAGGAATATATTTATAAACAACATACCACTTATGGCTGTGAATAATACGTATCAATAGATAAGAAAATATCCACAGTACATCCAATTAGCTAAGCTTAGCTTTATAGACAAAATAATAAATTTATACTTCGAAATAATATGATTATTAATAACCAAGTATACCATAAAGAATCTTCAGGCTTCAAAAAACTGTTACTATCAATATGATAACAGTAAACTTTTTAATTATGATAAAGCATTCTAATAACAAAGCTGATTTCTAATATAAACCAAGATTGAACAATTCATAGCTATCCATCAAGAATCATAAGAAATTCAACGGCTTAACCGCCATAACCTCCGAACCTTCTGCAAGTATTAATACCCTTAGATATATTTCTTAGCCTACAATCTCCCGGTCAGCTATAAATCATGTGAAGCCGGTTCTCAGTGAACATCATGCGTAATGTGAGTTACGATCATTGATGTCCAATACTAGGATAGTCTTGTGGAATTGCGGGATTGTCATGCAGTGTTTCAGATTGCTTGAAATGATTCATTTTGGTAATGTTTATCACGTTAGGAGGTCAAGGCCATGATGGGGCGATTAGTATAGAGGTTTTGATTTCCACTCACTGCAAATAATTGTTTCATAACCATGATCATTTGTTATTTATCTAAACATATATAGCATATATAATATAATGTTTATTATAATACTTAGCTATTTAGAAATATATAAGTATATATTTTTATCAGAGTACGAACTCCGCTTAGTTTTTGATCAAACAGCCTTTGGTGAGATGATTAAAACCCTGACGGTGCCTTGTCAGCATATGTATGTAGTTTTTATGGACGTGAGTTTTTTTTTTTGTATATTTTATGTAGAAATTGTTTAGTTGTACATGTGCGAACCCTGTACTTAATACTTGTGTGTGCTATACTTGTTTAGATCAATTTTCTATGTCACCTGGCAGTTCTAAGTATGTCATCTGGCCTAGGAGTCCTGCCAATGGTGCCATGTTTGTGAACGAGTGCTGTTCATATCACGGATCGGGGCTGGTCATATCCGGACTAGTATTACTTAAAATATACCCAGTAATCATTATTAGAATTTATATTTCAGAATGGTGTATTGCATTGTCCTGAGATTTAACTTATTATTTATTGTAACTTAAAATTTGTATAAAATAATTAAAAAAGAGTGTCTTTGGAGTCTCTTGCCTCTTCTTCTTCTTCTTCTTCTTCTTCTTGATCTTCGTATTGGAACAGGTAGTGGCTTAACGACTAACTCAGTCTGACCGACTTCTTCTCTTGACAATTCAAAAATACTATAATTGAGTGTGAAATAAATAATTTTGATTTTGATGTCTGAAGTAATTAAATGTAATATATTAATATACTATATACTAATATAAAATTAGAATATTCCTTACTGTATACAAAAGCAAGAAGTAAGCAAAAGTGAATGTAAACTGCCTAATTGATGTTAGTGTAGCTTTTATTCCTTCACTATTTGACCGATCATCATAAAAAACATAAAGTGGCACAGGCACACTATATAATAATTATTAGTATTAATAAATATTCCTGGAAACTAATCGCTTATACACGTGGTCATACATGTTATAATGTAAATAATATACACGTGTTTGTTAATGATAATGTTTAGTCCACATTAACTGTTTCTCCAGAGAAATAAAACCACACGTTACATTGTAAGAACAAAGTGGGTCTGTAAACTGGCAATTAAAGTTCTTAACATTAGCTTTAGTCTGTTTAATGTACTATGGTTTTACTTTATTTGGACTTATCAACATTGTTTTGGCAACATGCCACGGGCCGCGTCAGTAGACTCTGCTAACACGGTCAGACATTTTGTATTTTACGGCTAGAACTAAAGTTTTCGTAAACATATTTTTAGGACCACGATCGGGACAATGCTTATTTAAAAAACTAATCTTTACTTATTTTGAAACAAATACAGACAGATAAAGTATAATTTATTGGATACCATAAGATAAGCCATATAGGAGAAATACATAATTACGAAGTGGTACAATACGCAGCAGTCTTTTCACAATTTCTAATCTCTTACATGCAAAAGTGATTGATCACTTGAGGTACACAGTTACACACTAAAACAATTAGTACATTATTATTATTAATATCTAAATCTAAAATACAAAAACTTGGACACGTACTTATTTAAAATACTAATCGTCGGATAGTTTGATTATATTGTCGCTGCTGTTCTCAAAAAAGGTAAATAATAAGTACTCCTTAAATTTACTTTCTTCGTTCCAAGTAATAATTTTCTGATAATGGTTCCAATTTTTTAACTAACAAAAATAAAATTCTCACGAATTCCAGTAAAAAAAAGGGAACATTAACCAAAAATTTAGGATGGCACTAGTACTTATATAACAAAGACGACCAATCTTATAGAAAATTCTAACCCCCAGACATTTCAGTATATATAGATCATAATGGAAAGGTCAGTCAGCGGGTGTCACCCGACCATTACATTTATTTTCTCTAGACTTTAGATGTCTCATGACTAGCGCGATCTATTTTTAATAATAGCCGTCCAGTCCAAACCCCATTTCTCTCGTTGACAGTAAATGCACAGGAAATAATTATTATAAAATAAATATACAATCACTATTCAATTTTGACATTCCTTGGGAAAAGTTAAGATACTTGCAACGAAGCAATGTGTTTAATTAATTTTAAAAGCCAAATCATGAATTGAGTCATTTTTTTAAGGCAGCAACGACCGCACCTTGGTGTAGAAACACCAAACCTTTAACTAGCACCAGAATTAGGAGGGGTCTGTTACATCGCTGCTAGCAACAATACGGCAAAAAATATACTGTACAACGTATAAAACAAGCTTAAACACAGTTAACATAATCGGACTTTAAAAAAGTAGACAACCGACTTCAATGCATCCATCAGACAATTTAAGACTAATATGGTTTTCTCGTATATATTCTTGTCACAACTGGACCAAACTCTCATCTAACTACCCTTGAAGTACATCCTTTCCAATATTTTTTTTTCAATATTAATTTAATTTAAAATAAACAAAGAATCATCTAAATCGGTTGGCATTAAATTGAGTTATTCTTCCATTTGTCGCGCACATGCTTAATGCAAATTTAAGACTTATATGGTTTTTTTACAGATGTCATTGTCAGAACTGGACCAAATTAAAATGGGACCACACGGGAAGCACCAGCTTGCAAATAAAATCGGTGAAATCTGCACATGCAGTCGAATTTTCTGAAGTAACAAACATAAAAAAAAAATATAGTCGAATTAAGAACCTCTTATTTTTGACGTCGAATTGAAAAGTACGCATGGCACGCCGAGTACCCTAAATTATTGTTCCGAGTCTAGTTATTCTTTGTGACCGTTATTTGAATATTTGTAAAGTTCCCTACTATACAGGAGTTCAACCTGGTGTGGGAATTATCTTTACAAAAATAATGATATTGATCTCTGTTTTACTTGACAAAGTCAAATAGGTTTTTATTGAAATGAAGAGCAACTTGTTTTTTAAGACAACTTCCACTCTAGGAGAAACATAATAACTGTCGTTAAGTGGAAACAAATATACCATGTTTATATTTGTACATATAGACATACGATCACCCTTGTATACCTAGAGCGCTAGCAGAAGTGTGTTAAACACTCACATTTACCAATTAAAATTTGTTCCAACTGACATAATAGGGGGCAAGCATACGGCCAAATATAGTATTAGAATCATGCTTAGGCACGAATGGGCAGGCTCGAACGGTGCGATACCACGGCCCCACAGAAAACCGATTGTGAAGCACCGCGTCCGTTGCATTTCCCAGAAATTAGTGAGGTTTCCGGAGGCCCTATTCCTCTTTCCTCTGCCCTCATCCCTCTCTCCTCTTTCCCATCTCCTCATATATCTCTTTTCTTGCCCCTCCCCGCATCCCCCATCCCTTATCACCATCAAAGGCGGGCAGCGCACTAACGACTCTTGAGTTGAAGGTGTCCATGGACGGCGGTTGTCACTTACCATCAGGTGACCCGTCTGTACGTCTGCCACCCAATAGAATAAAAAAAAGTTTAGAAATTATAGATGGGGTTCGTCTGTCCGGCTATAGAACAAAAAATAGAATAATTAAAAGTGGGAAAATTAGCATATTCTTTTTTCTTTTATCTTTTTTTTACAGCTCCCGCACTAGGATTAATTTCTTTGTTGCGGGGGACTTAACGAACATTCAAACAACGAACACTAAGAACAGCTAGACTCAGAACAAAATCTGAGGATTACACAAAGAGCTGTCCCGAGCAGCGTGGTAGCGAGGTGATCACTTAAACCGCTACGTCATCCGTGCAGTCATATTAAAAGGAAAAACTAAAAAAAGTAATGAAAAGGAAGGGATAACACTTACACGTATGAATTTATCAGTATAAGTTATAACTCAAGGACATTGGGGTCACCTACCTGTAACTCGAACTAGCTGTAGGTCCAAGCCCTCTTCTCAAATTTAATTTATGTTCAGTTAATTACTAAAACTAAGAAACGTGATACGAATAATGACTTTGCTTTATTTATTATCTTCATGCTTGTGAATGGTTCAAGTAAACTAATTACTGCTTTAGGAGTTCACAAAACCCTAAAGTGATTATTACTTATTATAATCATTACTCAATTTATATCTTTACAAGTCAAAACATACCTTTTAATTTGTAATTGGTACATTCGTAGAAACACCGTATAATTTCAGGGGATGAGAAGGATAACTACTAAATAATCCTTCACTTTCTATGTTCTAATTTAAACTAACCGGTCTCATTTTTTGGATTTCATTTTGCCTTTGCGTCACACCTTAATATTACAAACATACATAGACGTACTACACACATAAATACACTCACGTATAGACTGAAAAGGGTATGTTAATAAATGTTAAATATAAAATGATAAGTATATTGCTACAAATAGGTTGTTGGTCCTCTATGGTTGATCAGTCCATAGAGGTCTATTATTAGTCTTAAAAATTGTTAATAACAAAGTAAGAACTCAATTTGTGGATCAGTCCCTAATATATCATACCTGGTGTACTTGGCAATATATCGTCTAATCATAAATGCGATCCCGGAGACTTTCTTCTTAGGGTATTACCGGTTCTATTGCATAGACCCACTGACGAAACAGGATTCCAAAATACCACCTCACTGTTAGCTTTGGTGAGGTGATATGAAGTATGTATGAAGTTTCTATCTAACTCCTTTGCACTAACACGTTTTCTAACTCCATTATATTCTTAAAAGCTACATATATTCAATCTTTTAGTAATTTATTCTTATGGTATGCGATTACGAAATTATTAACACATCCTTTTATTATGTATTTATTGTTTCTATATATCCTATGTATCTATTAACTAGAAACAGCCCGATAACTTCTTTTAGACACATTTTAACTCCATTCCATGGTTGTCAGCAAGAAACCATCTATGTGCGATTTGACCGCCCAGTGTTCAATTCACTTATAGTTTTAAATAAGTGATATTAATTCGGGTTCGGTGCAAGTATCATAAGCGGAGCGTTTTTTTTGCGAGCTGAGACGTGTAATTATATTTTTATATTCAAATTAATGTTTTTTTTATTATTAATGTATTATAATATGTGATATTTATTTATCTATGGATATATTTAAATTGTATAGAAATAATAATAGTTCATAATAATATAATAGAATAGTAATAGAACATGTTTAGGTCATTACAGGAACTTATTCTTCTATTTCCCATTTTCCATCTACAAATCTCTGTTTTTTCCTTTTTCCATCTTTCCCGTTTTAAAATGATTATATTCCCAAGGAGGATTGGTGGCAGTTATCCGGCCATACAAAAACGAGCCAAAACTCTCTTGCAATATACAAATAGTACGTATTCCAAAACAATTTGGAACAATAATAGGTAGGTAAGTAGACAGGATAAAAACCTCGAAAAAAAAACAAAAAATAAAATATTTATACTGCCTTAATAAAAATTAAGGAAATAGATTATGGAAAATAGGCTCGTGACGTCATCGGGCTCGGGCCCTATCATAAAACCAACGCTGCAGTCTCCGGCTGCAGCAATATGCTGAGATAGGTGCCTATTCTGGCATTGCACAGGGCATAATAAGTAGTCGTGGTTTTTATTTGATTATAACAATTATGTGCTGTCTTGTGAATGTCAGAATCAATGCTTTCTTTCTTTCTTCTTTCTAAACATCTGCTATTTAAAATTAAATTGTTATTTCAATTGTAACCTAATACAGTCTGTAGTTTAGTAATCTACTACCTCGTACTAAAATCATAGGTGCGATACCACGGCCTCCACGGAAAACCGCCCTCTCTCCTTTTTCCCCTCCCCACATCACTCCTCTCCTCTTTCCCATTTTCTCATCCCCATCCCTCATCACCCTCAAAGGCGGGAAGTGCACTTACGACACTTGAGTTTCAGGTTTCCTTGGACGGCGCTTGTCAGTTACCATCAGGTAACCAGTCTGTTCGTCTGTCCCTCTATATTATGAAAAAAATACTTACGTATTATAATTTATATCCGAGAGTTAAAATTGCATATAAAAAGTTATACCACAAATATTCTCAAATATACATTTGACAAATACTTTCTAAATGTGAAAAGTCATTCACTAGTCATTATCATTTACAAATTCTGAACTTTGCAGCCGGAGAGTCTGTAAACTGTTTGGAACAGTAATAAAAGTAACCCTTTACTGCAGTTCCGGCTCATTTATTCAGCAATAAAACTTGAAAGGAATTGTCCACAAATATGATTAAGTAGCTGACATCCGTAAAGGAAAGTATTTCACAATATAATTAGGACAGATAACTTACTGTGGTAGTGTAATTACGCATAAAGGATTCTCAATTCAACTTGTTTGTGTGAGTGTATTTTGTAAATATTAAAAGAAATTGAGAAGGTTGTACATTTTAGTCCAGTTAAAATTAGTAGAAAATACTCAGTCTCTAAGGTGGAAAATTAAGTGACTATAATACAGCTTACCGCTATTGAAGTGGCTTATTTACTTCTTTTTAAAGTTTATTGTTTAAATTAAAATCATCTTAACTATAGTGAAAAATTCGCAAACACGTCAGTGGTGTCGTAAAAGATGAGTAAGTGATTGGACTATTATGTATGACGATGATGTTGACAGCAATAGAGTTGCCTCCTATCACGTTGTTGGGACCAAATTCTAATTGGCGAAATGTGGGCGATTAATGCACCTCTGTCTTGCCTTTCGGAGATGCTGGCGTGGGCGTTAATATGTTTATATGGTCAAAGATCCGACCCTAGATCGGGCTTCACCGAGCTGATAATAGAATAAAACTTATTTTATAATTAATTTCGTATATTATAAAATATATTAAAAATGGGTTGTCTAAAAAAATCCTGGACAGAATATTTTTAATTAATTATTATTTTGTTTAAGTTAAAGAATACCGGAATAATGAATACCGGAAGCCCAATAAAATACATAAAACAAATAAATAAATCAAATGAATAAATAAATATATAAATATATATATATATATATATATATATATATATATATTTATTTCTTTAATTAAAAAAGTAAAATAAAAAATATTCTGTTGTGATATACATATATATATATATATATCACAACAGAATTTAAGTTATATATATATATATATATATGTATATAACTTAAAAATAATATACCTGAAAGTAATGGCTATTCAACTAACAGCTTTACAACAACTCATAATTTCATTCATGTCAGTCCTCTCTATCACGAGAAAAAAGATTTATCTATTACTTTTTAGATTCACTTGTCAGTATTAAAGTAAAAAAAAACGAAAGCTGTAAGTACACTTTCAAATTGAACAGATATAACATACTATGCATATGTTGTCTTCTGTTTGATTGGTCGCTCCTTTGGGAGGAGAAACGAAGTATTATTTCCCGTTTCAGTCTCTAAGGATCTATAATTTTGTCAAAGCTTGAAGTTCTATTAAATTAGGTGGAGATGAAATTCTATATTAATACACAATGTGAAAGAACACTGTTGATATAGTTGTCACGTAATGTGAACATAAATGTAATTTTATTGTTACTGAAGCACACTATCACAATTTCATACTTATCATACGGCTGTCCAAAAAGAAGAGTGTAATATTTTAAGGCTTCTCGCATGTATGCATGTATATGAGTACCACGGCCTCCAGACAAGTTAGAAAACCAGTTTTGAAGCAATTCTCCGATATTAGTGAGTTGCTGTTTGCTCCTCTCCCCTGTACCCCCTCCCATTTTCCCCATTACCCTTACATGCGAGTGCAGGTGTCCATGAACGGTGGTTGTCACTTAAAATCAGGTGACCCATCTGTCTGCCAGTCTCCCTAAAATATAAAAAAAATATATATTTTTAAATCCACTATGCAACCGTACCATTGTCAACAACTACCACCCTATTGACATTTTAACGGCCAATTCGGGTTTAGAAAAAGAAATCAACTTCCTCTGCAACTGTAGATAAGATAAGATAAGATTTATTTTCATTAATTTGGCACAATAGTATAGCAACAGCGTCACAAGCGCGATATATATTATTTACGATAAACTCTGGCACCCAGAATAAGATTCAACTTGTGTTTAGGGTACCACCGCTCTCGCGCACACTGTAAAGAAGACAAACACAGTGTCAAATTAAGAAACATACTACAAAAATAATAGTGATACGAAAAATAAAAAATCAAATTAAAAACTACTACTTAACTAAGAAGTAATTTAACATTTTAATTTTAGAACTGTAGCCTCTTGTGTGCGTGTGTGTGTAAGTGTATGTGTATGTGTGTGTGTGTGTATGTGTTGGTATATATATTTATAGGAAACATATGTAGGTCATTAATTAATGAGTCGGAAGGCTTAGGATCCACATCGTATTAAATTCTCTGTCTATAATCCAGGGTCAACAACCATTTAGATACACAAGCTTTACAATTATTGCGACACATGAGCGCAATGGCACAGAGTTTATTACTGTCGGATACTTACGGAACATGGTACTGAGAACGAAGAGCTGCCCCACCGTCAGAACTTGACACTCACTGTAGAGAGCCGTGGTAGGGTACCGAAAAGGCTTTGAGGTTATCACTTTGAGAACATTTCTTTGTGCTCGCTCTAAAGAAAGAAGGGAAGTTTTAGGTGCACCAACACATACATCAATGCAATAACTAATGATGGATTGGCACAATGCAAAATATAAAAGACGTGTGGCACTCGGGGACTGCCGCGGTAAAACTATTGCATAGCATTTTTTATGAACTTATGCAATTATAATTATTATTTTTTTTTATTTATGCAGTATTTTAAGAAGACCACCAGCTCCTAAATGATCGACAATACGGCTCCCGTCGGGGTCGTTCAGCTGGTGATCTTCTCGTATGCTTGACTCACCGGTGTGCACAGGCGATCGAGACCAAGAGGGAAGCGTTGGCCGTTAGTTTGGACGTGGCGAAGGCCTTCAATCTGGTCTGGCACAAAGCGCTCCCTGCGAAGCTTCCTTCCTATGGGCTTCCCGTGAAACTGTGCAATTAGCTCACTAGTTTTCTTACAGACAGAAGCATCAAGGTCGTTGTTGACGTTGCATGCTCCGACTCCAAGTCTGTTAATTCTGGTGTCCCACAAGGCTGTGTCATTACTATCACCCACGCTATTTCTTCTACATATCAATGATATGCTGCAGATTAGCAGCATCCATTGCTATGCGGACGATAGCACGAGTGATGCCCTTTACACCGGCCGCGCTAACATTTCTCGGTTAAACATCATCGAAAGCCAATCCACTCTTGTGTCTGAAATCGAAACTTCTTCATCAAAAGTTTCAGATTGGGGTCGACTTAACCAAGTCCAGTTTAACCCCACGAAGACACAGGTTTGCGCGTTCACCGCTAAAAAGATGCCATTGGTCATATCACCTCAATTTAAGAGCACTTCCCTATCTGCATCAGCCAGTATCAGAATCCTTGGCGTCGATATATCAAGCGAGGTCCAGTTTCGCGGTCACTTAGAGAGTAAGACCATATTAGTCTTGAAGAAGCTTGGTGTGCTAAACAGATCGAGACAGTATTTTACTCCGGACCACCGCCTGCAACTTTATAAGGCGCAGGTTCGGCCACACATGGAATACTGTTCTCATCTCTATACAGGTCATCCAACGGAGAGCGACTCGCGTCATCGACTGCCAAGATATTTCTGATCGACTTGACACCTTGACGTTGCGTAGAGATGTAGCTTCACTCTGCATCCTCTATCGCTTGTATCATGGGGAGTGTTCAGAAGAATTGTTCGGACTTATACCGGCTGCTGGTTTCCGCCATCGTCCTACGCAACAAAATATCCATCCCCATCACCTGGACGATTGGCACTACACCACTGTGCGCTTCCAGAAGCTTTTTTTTTGTTCTATAAGCTCGCACAACCAGCTTATTGAACAAATTGTCGCCTGTGGTATTTCCGAACCGATACGACCGTCAAACCTTCAAGAAAAGAGCGTACTCCTACCTAAAAGGCCGGCAACGCACTTGTGACTCTTGAGTTGCGGGTGTCCATGGGCGGCGGTAGTCACTTACCATCAGGTGACCCGTCTGCTCGTTTGCCCTCTATCGCATAAAAAAAAGCTGCTTACGTGTTCGTCTGATTTTAGAGCAGCTCGTCTCGATCCATGCAAACTTCGTACAGTCGTACCATATACATACACGTTAAGCGAAAGCTCGGCTGAGCTACATGGTAGGCGGAGTGGGGGGTGTTAGATTTTATGTTCGTAACGGAATTTCTTGATTCGGTCGCCGCGCTCAAAGCCCGCGATAAAAGCTATGCAATAGTTTAACAGTCTTAATAGTCTCAGGATCTGCAAAGTACCTTAGTTTTTTAAAGATAGACATACACTTGCGAACCCAACTTGTTTATTGATATGGGGCTTCCAGTTTAAAGAGCTGTCTACATAAACACAAAGATTTTTAACATTTGAACTTATTTAAGTCGACAGACTTATTAAGCAGCTTAAGAAATTCTTTACAGTGTTTCTTGATCTTGCAAAAGCGTTTAATACAGTCCATCTAGCCTTTTTTTGTAAACATGGGGTTTAGAGATACGCAGCTTCACTCTAAAATCCTATCTCATAGGTCACTCCCAAAAATTCAAATTTAAAAATATTAAAGTGAAGAGCCGCTATGATGATGTAATGCGGAGTCCCAAAGGGCAGCATTTAAGGTCTTATCCTATTCCTGGTCTGCATTACTGACCTTTGTCAAAGTAACTTACCGTCAGGAAAAATCATGTTTTAAGTTTGAATCTATGAGTTACCTGCAGTTGTTTTTAAAGCGTTCTGTACAATAAAATTAATTATAAATCTTTCCTATACATAAATCCTTTTATGCTTCAGTAACGCTAAAATTTACACAACATCTCTCCAAGACAAACTACATACATGGAAGGGACAGGAACTACGGAAGACCTCATGACATCAAAAATCCTTCATAATTCCATAGACACATATTACATACACACAACCTCACACACATGCACACACCCTCTCACATACGCACACATTTACTACTTTTATATACCTATGTATGTAAAGGTTGTATTTTTACTAAATAAATTATTATTATTAAATTTGACTATAACCACTAAATGGCTTAACAGATTTAGATATGTGTACCCTGTATACATAGATTCGACATCTATGTGTATCGTTAGAATTATTCCATCATTTTGCGTGACAGTGATTACAATTTTGAAAAAAAAAAGAAAACATTCGGTGGCTATATGGCTCGTATTTATAAACTGGTCAATTTTTATAATAACTTGTAAACATTTAATCACTAAGTTGAATTAAACAAACATAATTACTAATTTTATTTAAATAAAGAAGTGTAGGTAATGACTAATAATGATAAGTCAAGTCAATGCCATTGTATATGGTCGCTATGATGATGATGAATGATGATGATGTTCTGAGAAAACGCAGGTCTAAAATACCTCTAATTTAATGACACTAGAGAAAGCTCGTGACGTATGTTAGGATATAAGTTAGTGGCGGGCTGTCCTCTTTGTCTACATCGCCTCTGCTTGGATATGTACATACACATGTATGTACATATTTATAATTAATAGGAGATACTTATCCAATATGTTGCATCACAGTTACCCGTATTCACTGTGCTATTATGTATACGTTCACTTATATCAGTTGTTAAAAAAAGGCCGTTCAAGCGGTCTGCAAGCCGAAAGTAAAATATACGTATTATATTACTACAGAGTAGATTTAAAATAAGTTAAATTTTTATATTTTTTTTTACATTTTATTTAAATATACCATTCTAATTTACTTCTTTTTAAATTCATTTTCCCAATATTATAAACGAAGACAAATTTCTAAGTTTTAAAACAAGTGTTCAGTTTACTGTTTTGTTTCAGAAATTATATAAAGTTACTTGTAGCTGTTCTAACGTCACTAAAGAAATCTGGCAGAAAACATTTTTATTGTTAAGTTTATTTAAGTTCTATTACGTTCATTGTTATGGTATTTAATTTTTGTGATATTATTAATGATCAAAATAAAATGGTTTGTTGTTCTTAAAAAATAGATTTGGATGATACTAATAAAAATTCACAAAATTACAATCCTTAACAACTCGATATTGTAATCGAAATAAAAATATGTAATAAAATTTAACATGCGTTTTATTTCTTTTATAATATATATGATTAATTCTGACTAATTATGAACAATGTTATCTTTTTGAATTCTTCTAACATGCAATAGCACAAGTTAAGTTTATCGACAAAGAGGTTAAGGTGAAGGTTCTAGGTTCACGCATCAAAGAGGGTACCGTACGATCTCCTTCGAGGCGGCCACCCTATTTGCTGGATCCGCGCCCTGAGATCTAAATGCAGTACTCCTTGCGATACAGTATCGGTGTCGCAGGGATGCTCTGGACCGGCGTGAGCTGCCAGTGCCTCGAGAAGTAGAGGCACACTGGGCTGAGCTCCACCAGATCTTGGTGGAGGAGTGGGAGCAGTGGCTTGCGCAACCCAGTGCAGGGCACGCTGCCATATCAGCGGTTAGACCCATCCTACGAGAGCGGCTGGAGAGGAAACACGGAGTCCTCACCTTCCGGATGACGCAGGTACTTTCCGGACACGGTTGCTTCGGCAAGTACCTGTGTCGGATCGGCAGGAAGCCGACGTCACGGTGCCATCTCTGTGATAATTGCCCTGACGATACGGCGCTTCACACGCTGGCGGAATGCCCAGCTTGGGCCGGCCAGTGTCGTGATCTTGTCGCGGCACTTGGTTCTGCGGGTAGTCTCTCGCTTCCGACCTTGGTTCTGTCCATGGCTTGGAGCGAGAGCGTATGGAGCGCCGTTGCTTCCTTCTGTGAGGAGGTGATATCCTCAAAGGTAAGCGGTGGACCGGGTGAGAGAACGCATGGCTCATTCAGCTCTCTCTGCCCGCAGAAGCGGCACCGGGCCCCAGATAATTTAAGATTTATTTAATTTAATTTAGAATACTCTGCTACATTTTTTTCTATCCAACTACACCAGAAATATAAAGAGTTAAATATATTAAAAGGTAAAATTCATATACACCATAGTATGTCACGCCTTGTCTCACTAATAAGGTTTTCACTTATTTAATTACATATAATAATGAATATAATGTTTTTTTTTTATTTTTTTTTTTTATATATATTAGCCTACCATAGTGACTCCACTTTGTCTGATGGAAAACAATAAGCGGAGTCAAAGTGATCACCATCCTCATTGCATGTCTAGTCAATGCAGCATGGTGACCCACACTATGGCGGTCTGGTGAGATACTTTTTCACGCCCCGCTTAAAAGACTCGGGATCAAAGTGGGAAGGAAACACGTGCGCTGGTAGGGAATTCCAGGCTTTCACCGATCGGCACAGGAAAGAAGAGCCAAACCGTTTAGTTCGGGTACGGATATTTTCGACGCTCAAACGGTGACTCGTCAGGCCAGCACATGTAGTCCTGTAGAGGACGGGAGAAGGTGGGACCAATTGGAAGAGCTAGTCAGAACACTCCCCGTGATGTAGGCGATAGAGGACTGCCATTGAGACGACATCTCTTCGCGAGACTGGGTGACCTCAGGACCGTCGATAACGCAGACTGCACGCCGCTGCATACGATCGAAAGCGTCAAGCAAATACTGCGCCGTCCCAGAGATGAGAACAGTACTCCACGCAGGAGCGAACCTGAGTCTTGTATAAAAGACAAATACGCCCAGTTTTCGCAAGGCTGCTTTAGTGACGCTCTCGATGTAATCGCGCGGATAGAGATCCCGGCAAATATTCATACCCAGGATACTAAGACTATCCTGCAGTGGCAGTTGAGTTTTCTGAAGAGTAGGAAGGGGAAGGAATGGAGACTTTTTGTTTGAAAACGCGCACGCCTGTGTTTTCTTGGCGCTGAACTCGACTAGATTCTCACTACCCCATTGAGAAATGCAGCTCAAGACCCGGTCGAGCTCAGCGACAAGCTCCTGTCGTTTTCAGTTTCACAGTGCAGTCGTCTGCATAACAATGTATATCGCCAAGGGCCAACATGTCATTGATATGTAGAAGGAACAGCGTAGGCGATAGGACGGAGCCCTGAGGTACACCAGCGCTAACTTCCTGGAAGTCAGAGGCCGCGCCGTCGCAGAGAACCCTAATGCGGCGTTTGTGGAGGAAGGCAGCAACCCAGTTGCAGAGTTTGGGTGGCAGACCAAATCCTGAAGTTTGGAGAGAAGCGAGCGGTGCCAGACCCTATCGAAGGCCTTGGCAATGTCGAGGCTGACGGCCAAGGACTCCCCATGCCTATCTATAGCCTCACCCGAAAGGTGTGTGACGTACGCTAGAACATCACCCGTGGATCGGTTCAGCCTAAAACCATATTACTGATCATTTAACAAGGAGTGATCCTCTAGGTGGCGGATTAATTGGGTGTTGATGATCCGCTCGAACACACATATATATACAGAGTATGGAAGTGACGGCTATATGTCGGTAATTGGCTGGATAAGAGCGGTCGCCTTTTTTGGTAATGGGTTGAACATTCGCTTCTCTCCAGACCTCCTTAACAATTCCTGAGGAATAGGGCAGGCGATACAAGCGCGTCAGTACGGGAGAGAACTCAGGTGCACAGTTCTTAAGAACCACCGCCGGAATACCATCGGGTCCACTGGCTTTCCGGACATCGAGTGACCGAAGCTCCGCACGGACATCCCTCTGCTGGATGCGAATATCCCGCATTGCGGAGTCGCAGGTTGCAATGGTGGGCGTGTGCGCGCCACTTTCGTCGATTCGGGAGTTAGCCGCAAAGAGGTTAGATAATAGTTTCGCTTTCTCTTGCGGCTCGTGAGCCAGTGATCCGTCAGGGTAGTTCAACGGCGGCAGCGAAGATTGGCAGTAGTTGGACTGCAAGGCTTTGGCCAATCTCCAAAACTTACGGCTACCCGTAGGGTATGCGACGAGTTCTTGACCAAACCGTGTAATGCGCTGGGCATCTGCTCTGATGTAAATATTTTATAAGACAACTCCCGCACTAGAATGCATTCGTGTGTCGCGGGGGACTTTACAAACATTCAAACAACGGACACAAAGAACACCCAGACTCAGAACAACTTGAGGATTACATAAAGTTTTGTCTCGTGCGGGGATCGAACCCACAACACCCGGTGCGGCAATGTAGTGGTGAGGTAACTACTTAAACCGCTACGCCATCCGTGCAGTCAAAGTCAAATTTAAAGTTAAGATTTACATAAAACTTAGTTAAAAGTCAAACAATTTTAAAGTTCCACAAATACATAACCTCAAGAAAATTTAAAAACAAAAGTTTCGAATAAACACACAAATACATTTGTTATAACGAACGATATAACGAACGACAAAAAGTGACAATCGCGTTTTATCTGAAGTTGCAAGAAAACGCACTCAAGGCGTCATAGGTATTAGCGGGGATTAGACGAGAAAGAGCCACTGTCGACCGATCTCGTCTTCAGATTTGGAGAAAATCACCATGACAGTTCGCTTATGGCGCAGGTTTTACGAGAATACAGACAAAAACTTGCTCTAGCTTTAATAGTAGGGACGAGTATTTTTATCATGTATAATACATAAAAAGACTCAATAGATGCTAATAAGTGCAGGGCACAAGATGTTTATGTTGAATGTAGGTATATTGATTTTTAATCGCGACGTGGCTCGTATATCGATCTAAACTCAAGTGACCAATGTAAACTAAATGAATATAACGAAACTAATGTGAAAATGTAACTTATCAAGCCCGCCACGTCTCATAGTCCCACCATTCGCCGTCACTTGCCGGGCGGACTAATGGTGTGGCGCTTCCGGTGTAGCTTATCATAATAATATCTGTTAACTGATTTTATTAAATATACACAGTTTTATGTATGTATTATAGTTTTCTATTTTTAACATAATAAATAGTAGATTTTGGTGTGACGATAACATTTTATTCAAAATAATAAGAAACTACATTAGGCCTTCTTTTTGTTGGCGAGATGATTTTCAAGTTTTTTTTAGTTTAAACAAAACAAAATACTAATGTTGGATCTTAATAACAGATAGTTGGCTTGTCCAATAAACTGTGTTTCACAATTGTTACTGAGCGCCGAAGATTATCGCTATTACGTTTTAGGATCTCAACCGCTGAAGAACATTTCTAACCCAAGTGCTCAACTAAGTCATTTCTTTGTTTGCACAAAAACACACGAAAGTTAACTTTACTCCTTCCTTTTAGAGACTTATAAAAGAAGATATGTACAAAATGTACGTGGAGAATACAATTTTACACAAATTATCCGTAACAGATGTGTCTTACGTTATTCAATTTACAAATATACTTTTTAATCCTTAATGCTTTTAGATTTTAGATTTACGGCAATTCAATTAGTAGAGCTCAATATAATGTTGTTATAAGGCCAAATTAATATTACGGAATATACTTGAGTTTTTTTTTTTTTGTGAAACAATAATGTTACAGTTACCTATATTTTTTTTAAATGTTTTTTATTATAAAGGAATACTTTTCTTCAAAGTAAGCTAAAAAAGCAAATATCCAGTCGTTAATCATATATCTTGAACCCCCATGCAAAAAGATTAGTGATTTTTTTTATACTGCTACTCTACTACTACTACCTCCAGAAACCTGACTTATTACGGGGAAATGTAACGCAGGCGTACTTCACAAACGGTTTTCTGTGAGGACGTGCTATCGCACTGGTCGATCCGGCCCATTCATATCTAAGCATGGCTCTTCCACTAAAGATGTTATAGTGTTATAAGTTTTAGGTGTTTGTTTATATGATTGAGGGTTTGCCTGCCTGTGGCACCGTACCTCTTAAGCGGTTGCCCGATTTTTATGAGTTTATTTTTGTTTGAAAGGTAATTCAATCAAGTGTTCTCAATGAAGGCTCGCATGGCTGTGCATAGAGGTGTGTTGGCACATGCAACACTTATGTATGGCATCGAAAGTTGGGTATGGCAGAAAAAGCACGAAAGTAGAATTAATGCGGTAGAAATGAGAGCATTGCGGAGTATAGCTGATGTGAAATTGACTGACAGAGTGACGAATAGTGTGATAAGGGATCAGTGTGGTGTGAAAGAGGATGTAGTGACTAAAATAGAAAAAAGTATGCTGTACTGGTTCGGGCATATCGAAAAGATGAATGAAAGAAGGTTGACAAAAGCTATTTATATTGCAGAGGTAAATGGTGCTGTCGGAAGAGGAAGACCTAGGCGAATGTTCTTGGACCAAGTCCAAGAAAATCTAAGCAAAGGCCAGGTCAAAAGTACCTTTAACCAACGAGCCTGTATGCAGAATGGAATGACAGTTGAAGAAGCGAGAAAGGTATGTCAGAATCGTAGCAAATGGAAGGAAGTGGTCTCTGCATACCCCCATGGGAAAGAGGCGTGATATTATGTATGTATGTATGTATGTATGTTCTTTCAAAACTATTTCATTCTTATCAGCTAATCACATGATTTTGGGGTAAGGAGGATATAAAGAATCGAATGTTTCCATATATACCCAAGTGGGGTATCAAATGAAAGGACATAATGTGAACATTACAAAGGTGCATGTCATGAATAAAGTTAGTAATGTAAGCACTTGCTTACATTACTATTATACGTCAGTGTGTAAAATAAAAGAAATTAAAAGTTGTCTGTGTTTGTCAGTACTCTTTGTAGGTAAGTAAGTATACAGGCTGTTTATTTTGTTACTAGAATTAGTACAAGAAATATAAGTTGAATTGTGAGATATCTACAAATATAAAAAGAAACTCATACTCATACTATCTGTAAAGTATTACAGGTGGCTGAGATAGGGTTTATATTCTTTAGTTGCAGTTGAGCCTCCCGTGTAGCGAATGTGCAGACATAGCCAAGTTATTATTTTTTTATGGGATGGGGTAAACTAGCAAACAAGATGGTTCACCTGATGGTAAAGTGACCCATCGTCTATGGGCATCTGCAACTGAAGAATCGTAACTTTGCTGCCCGCCTTTGAGGGTGATGAGGGACGTGAGGGGAATGGAATAAGGAGAGTGGGAGTTGATTCTCCGATAACTTCACTCACACGACAATACAATGCCAGCATTGTTTGTAAGTAAGTATTATTTTTTTCGAGTTAAAAGTGCGATTGCGATGTGGCTTTTACTTGCTTGAGCTATTGCTTATACTCCCCAATCCATCTATGTAAGCAATATCCCTCTTTTACCTTTATTATATTCTCCCTTTTCCTTTCAATATACTCAAAATTCCATGTAATTCTGAGCATGCCTGTATGATGGCAATAAGCTTGGCCTTGCCCCTATCACGTATATGGACTAGATTATTTGAAAATATAAACTATAAACATATAGTTTTGATCTGGTTGTTACTTGTGCCTTTCATATGAATGCTTAAACTCCACTGCAACACAGAAATAATTCCTAGTGAGCAAGTTATCCTTTAAAAAAAAACAACAAATTACGTCGATCAATTAAGACTCAGCCTACCCCTCCGGGATACAAGCTCGAGTGTTTATATGTTTGTATGGAAATATTTAACTACCTAATGTAATTCACATGATCCTTTACAACTCATGACTCATTATCAACAATACTTTGTCTTATTATTGAACATATCAAATTAAAAGAATTGCTGATGACCGTCGACATCGAACTGTGAACACTAATGATCTCCAATTATGCCTTAAAGTCAGATGACTCGTTACAAATTACTTGATATTATTTTATTAATTATGTCCTAAATAAATGATTCTAAGAGATTTTCGAACAGGTTTTAAGAAATTTGAATCAGAAATTAATGGGTAACAAGAGTAGTCGTTTCGTGTACCCTGAAATATTCTGTAAACTGTTGATTTTCATTATAATATAATGTATAAGTAATATTCAGATTTTATTTATGAAAATATATTGATCCATGTCTCGGTGAAGCAGAATATGTTAACACCATATTGTCCCGTGGGTCTCGTAAAAGGCTACTAAGGGATCAGACTGCTATTTATCAGGCAGTTTATATACAGCCACACAATGCCCTTGTGACCGGCAATAGGCTTGCCCCTTGGCTAAAGATGGGTTGAGATGCCTCTAAGTACCCCTTTTGGAATATTAGCGTGAGTAGTATGTAAGATATAGATATTGACTTTTTTACTTATACACCAGAGCAGTTTTCATGCGGATATAATAAAAACTAAATAATTCAAATCTGTCATACCTTTATTGAGATTTAAGGAGACTAAAGAACGGCATTTTATTTTTATATATCATTCCTTTATTGAAGATCGACATTTAATTATAAAATGGAGTGTAAAAGCTTTGATGGAACAATTTTTTAACCACTACTTAGTCACGTGTCTATGAAAACTGGCAACACCGAAAGTGTTTTTTAAGTGTGTTTTAAATAATCTTGCTGATTCACGATCAAACCTACCAAAATTGATAAAGAAGTTATGTGTGGTTCGATCACAAGTCTTAGTCTTTATTATTTAAATAGGCTAAGTAATATCAATATTTTTAAAAATTTACTTCATTTTCAAATAAGAAACAAAAGGGTTTTAAGCATGACTCGTAGACGTGAAGCTACGTCGTAGCAATTGCTACGACCCTACACATTATGATAGGAATGTGATGCCGATGATCGTGTCTACGAAAACTAATTAAGGTGTCATCATCATCGACAGCCTATCATCAGCAGGTCAATTAATGTGTAAAGTGTAAATTATACATTATAGGCAGTTAATTTGTTCGAAAAGTGCAATCGACTTAAATATGTCTAGTTTAAGCAACGTAACAATCATTAGGTGTATACTACAATAATGTGCTACTTTTGGTATTGATTTGAGATATTGACGTGAGCAGGTATACTTGGCAAGATTTCTGGGATAGTACTACTTTCATCATGTCAGAAATAAAAAAAATATGAACCTAAGTCAGTCGTTTATTAAGATATTTCCCCTAGAGTGAGACCTCAAAAAACGCGTAATACTGTCGCAGCAAAACGCTTTACTCCTTGATAAAGGTCCTGCGTAGGGTCCATACCCATCCCCGAAGTACACGAATGAGTAAAACCGTACATATGTATATACATACGTATATCTTAAGAAATATGAATATTATTAAAAGTTATTAAAGTTTTTTATGTATTCAAAAGTGTTTAACACATATTTATTTAAAAAAAAACAAAATAGAATCGAACCACAGATAGAAAACCATTACGCTCAAGAAAAGCAAAAAAAGTATCGTATTACGACTTAAAAACTACTCCACAGTACCGTATTAGAACAAAAGGAAGAATGAAAAACATTAATGAAGCAATTTGTTTCATGTCTGCACTATACGGGACAGGATTAACGCTATCCAGGCTGAAAAGAAGTCAGGGTACGATGAGGTATGAGGTAAGGGTGGGGGAGAGTCATACTACAAGTAACACAGTAAGTTAAACTTACAACCTGCCTACATTGACATAAGATTTGTTACATAGTTTTTTTTTAATATAAGCTATTTGTAGAACTTATACAACAACTTCTTCAACTGAATGGACTGAATGGCAATGAGACATAATAAAGTTTCAGAGAAGGTGCTCTCTACGGCAAATGTAAAATATGTATATCAGACGAAATTGTATATTGTGGTTGATTAAATAAACCATAATAAATAATTAAATTCAAAACTATTTTTGTTTAATACTTTTAATGATATATATATATGTTAAATATACATGTATATATATATATATATAAGGGAGATATATAAGGGACATAGAAGCTTTCTCTCAAAACTTGAAAAGAAACCTTTCGTTCTTTCAACGTTTCTTTTTTTTAAGAAGGACCTTTTTATATAGTCGAAAGTTAATAAGCGCTGTTATTTAATAAAAAAAAAAATAAGAATAAATTGGCTAATTGTATATAATAAACAATTAGCCAATTTATCTTAATCTCTTATCCTTTGTCCAGCTATTGATGGCGATAGGCTGATGATTATGTCGTCTAAATTATATCAACTATTGTCTTGTTTCGTATCGTAAATATACTAAGAGAACATTGCTCTAAGTTTTCTAATAAATCACAGTAATATTGGTGACGTTCTTTATAACAAGTAAATGAAAAACACGTTTAACAATTTTATTCACAAATTGTTAAACGTGTTCACAAAAACATCGAATGCGGATTTTATAATTAACCCCGACAAAACTTACACACATACATACAATCATGCCTGTGTCTCTAAAGAATTTATTCCCTACCACTTAATAGGTGTCAAACCTATGGCTGTCATCCGGGTACTTTTGGAAATAAGATGGTAAAATTTTGGGTATATTTCTTTTTACTTTTTTTTCTCTTTTAAAGGCTTTATAAACATTCAATCAATGGACACAAAAAAACACCCAGACTCTTGTCAAATACTTGTGAATCACACAAATTTTAGTCTCGTGTAGGAATCGAACACATGATCTCCAGTTAAGCAGTCCGAGTCACTAGCCACTAAACGAACAGGGTCATTAATATTCACAGGAAATGGATGGTAGAAAGGGAATTAAAGGAATGTTGCTTATACTGATCGATTGGGGAGTATAAAGAATAGCTAAAGCAAGTCAGGGTCATATAACTCGAAGTAGCCCTATAACACTCTCACTGCTTAGACCATTTAAATTATACCTCACATATCAAAATCCACTCCCAGGCTCCACTTGAAAAATTGAACCCACCTTGTGCGGTATGTTGAACAATTTCTTTTGTTTCTCTTATTAATCTTAATGATATTTCCTTCTATATGTTTTACTTTACTAACACTAAGTACACTTAACCTTCTGTTTTGCCATAATTTATGTTTACAGTGTGTTTGGGAGGAGTTTCACTAGGTCATACTACACTAGAATAGGCGACGCGTAAATTGAACGCCCATTTTCACACAATAGCGGACACTGTGAACTAAATGAATTTTACACCATCCGTACATTACACGTAAATTTTGTAGATATGATACTTGTCAAATAATTAAACTAATGTATTGTTTGTATAGATTTCAGTAGTACCTAAAAGAGTTATTTTGACACAAAGTTGATACTAACAAAACAATATCTTACAATTTGTAAAATTAAAACTGACATAGATAAATACTACCTATACTAAAACTGAAATACCTCACTTAGATTGTTATTAAAATTTACAAAAAATATTAAACTTTACAATGAAGTCTTTGCGGGTTCAAACCCCACCCACTGCACTATCATCGTGAACCCACCCCTAACACAAGCATTTAGCTTAGCGGGGCGTTAACGAGAATACTAGTTATGTTATCTTTAAAAAAAAAACGCTTACATGGTAACAAGCAAAATAAGTACTTTTCATTCTATACAAACCAAAAGTAAATTTATAATCTACTAGCCTCCCTCTGTAGTTCCACCTGCGTGTATGGTAACTGGTCCGTTCCTTGGTGTCGTAACGGGACGTTGTGTTTTGTAGCCGATATTATTAGTTTTCTTTTTTTTTTTTCAAATAACCTCCTGTGTCACGAGAGACTTTAAAAACATTCAAATAACGGACACAAAGAAAACCCAGACCCAGTGAGTTAGCGACCGGTTATTCTAGAGATTATTGCTTTTAAACAAATAAAAACCTCTATACCTTTATTTCATTATTTTCTATAACTCTTAAATCCGTTTTAAATGCATTCCATGATTGCCTATAAGTGATTGCTTATATACAATAAGGTCACCAATCGTACAATTCATATACAGTTTTAATTCATATACTCGTAGTTTACTGTAAACCTTTTTTATTTTTTATTTTTTTCGTTTGGAAACCCACGGGTATGTGGTATGTGGTACTCGAACCGACTAAAACAACACGGTGTTCGGCCAAGAGGGCGTCTATTGCCAGGGGCTCGGCATACCCTCCGAAAGAAGCATCTGGTAACCAGAAGCCGCCAGGAACCTCTGTACTGTTTGTTAACCTGGTGCACAGTACATTAAAATTTACATTAAAAGGTGAACGTTAAATATACCAAAAACGATGTCTATTACATTAATTAGTAATAAAATTAAATATCGAAGATCTATCATATTAATTGCAATGATACTTTTAATACCGCGATATTACACTCTCTTGTACAAATATTACATATATTATAATACTCTATTGTAAAGAATTGGTACGTGATCAATCATCTAAGTAAATAGTCTTTCAATTACAATCAATCACTCGAGCAATCAGATGTGAGACGGAATTGAGCTATTGATCTTAATATTTAGGTTTATTTGAAGACTGCCTTCTAAAACACTTGAAAGTTTCGGATTGTAAATAATTCAATTACATCTTAAAATATTTTTGTTTAAAGTCAAGCCAAAGTCAAATTGCCTTATCAAAATATTAATTTGTTTATATAGCTGACAGTGAGGCAATCGTTTTATGGAATTGTTTTGGTTGTTCACGTCATTGCCCCGGTTTTAACACAATCTCACAGTTAAGAAGCGAAAAGGTCGTGTACTATATTATATTATATTATTTTGTTAAAAACACGTGCTTGAATATATGTGATAACTAAGTTATAATGTTACCGAATATTTTGCAATATCATTGTTTTGGGAGTCAGTGAAAGCTGACAATAGTGCTGATTCTACTGCGAACCTCACTAAACTAAAATGTCTCTAAAATTCTCTTATTTTGATTTTAATTATGCTATTTTTCTGCTAACTTTGTTTATAACCTATATGCTATTGTTGTCTTTGGCTTCTACTAACACAGCACTAAACTTTAATCTGATATTACTCAAAATAGAGCAAGACAGTACTTACTGCTACTTAAAAAATAAGAATGAATGACAAATATTGAATTGATAAAAACTCCTGAAACACAATTAATACGATTTTCAAATTTCTATAAATTATTATTTATTATTTCTATATATGATAAAATGTATTTCTCTCTTATAGGACTAAGTACATCCACGGAAAGTAATTAGGAGGCCCTAGTTTACTCATCCGAGAGCCACACGGTTGCATGAGACAAGAATTACGTAGGACTATTTGTCTATTACTATATGACTATATGACATGCCATCTCACCGTAAGCTTACTATGCTACTGAGTTTTCATACCAGGCAAAGCACCGCATAGTATTTTTTTTTATCTTTATTACTTATTAAGCATCGCTCTGCCTATTTGCACTTATTACAGTGTAATATTATTGTGGCGCTTCTAGTCAGTTGCAAACTTTATTGCGATGCAAATTGTATATGTATACAATCCATCGTGTATATTATGCATGAAATATTTAAAAATAAATTCTTAAGAAAGTAAATATTTCTTTCTCGTAAATGAAATATCCTAAGTATCAATTTATTTGAATGAACGATTTATATTCAGAGAGAGTAGAATGGCGACGGAATTGTTCCGACGCGAGTCTACGTGTAGAATGTAATTGTCGGACAATCGATACTCATTAGCAGTACCGCAGTAGTGCGCTCATCAAAGTGGAAGTGTTGTTCGCTCATCACCAATACCGATTCTAAACTTAAATGTAACTGAATTATGTGTATTTCAATAAATAAATGATATATATTACAATATAACAAACCTGAAGAGTTTCGACTCTGGAATTACTAGTCGGAATGAAGAATTATTTTGTGTTGGATAGAGTGTTTATTAAGAAATAATATTGGCTATAATAAATCCCATTAAGACCTTTAGGAGTAGCGCAGCGTTGAATGAACCTCTAGTACATATTGAAAGGAAGGGACATAATTCATAATACACAAACCAAAAAGATGGTCAAAAAAAGAATATAGTAAACTTTCCTGAACTATTTTATATTATAATGTCACCCGTTTATGTGTTAATTGGAAAGATATTTCCCTCCTCCTGAATTTATGGTTTTACATGATTATGTAAGAAGTTTTATTACACTCACTTTCTTACTCGTCTTTCCATATTAATATTTATGCAACAACTCAAGGTTAACTGGCAGAGAATGCCAGTCAAACTTGGGGTGACTTTTAGTTTTTTTTTTTTTTTGTAGTTTTGACTGTCTGCAGTGATTTTCTGCTTTACAATTTCGAGCATTTAGTCATAAATTGACTGAGATTATATAGGTATTAACACTCTAATAAATCTGGAAACTTCAAGAGTAAAGGGTATATATAGGTTGCTCTTAAATAGTCATGTACCATGTTTGTCTTTATCGTCACTTCCTATCAGGTCTGACAGAAGACAAATGCTTTATTCCTTTAAAAATTACTTATATATATTCAAATAATAGTACATGTCGTACCGTACTCTTTAGTATACGAGTACATATTAAGACATATTTATTCTACAGTCTGTGCTGCACTTAGAACTGCACTGTCGTCCAGTCGTATATGAGAGACAAACGGGAAGGTCAGATGGCCTAACTGATGGTAAGAGACTTCCGCAAAACATTTACTACCAACCATACCATCTATTATTTCAAAACTTTTTTTTTATTATATTGGGTGACAGACGTACAGACGGTACACCTGATGGTAAGTGACAACCACCGTCCATGGACACCTTCAACTCAAGAGTCGTTAGTGCGCTGGCCTCCTTTGAGGTGATGAGGGATGGGGGGTTGCGGGGCGGGGAAAAAAGACAAGGGGATGAGGAAATGGGAAATAGGAGAGGGAGATCAGGGCAGAGGAAGGAGGAGAGGGGAATTGGGCCTCCGAAAACCTCACACGTTTCGGGAAAATGCAACGCAAGCGTTGCTTCACAACTGGTTTTCTGTGAGGCTGTGGTTTTTTTTTTTTTTTTTTTTATACTATAGGGGGACAGACGAACAGACGGGTCACCTGATGGTAAGTGACACCGCCGTCCATGGACACTTGCAACTCAAGAGTCGCAAGTGCGCTGCCCGCCTTTGAGGGTGATGAGGGATGGGGGATGCAGGGAGCGGAAAGAAGAGAGGAGGGATGAGGAGATGGAAAAGAAGGAGGAATTGGGCCTCCGAAAACCTCACTCAATTCGGGGAAATGCAACGCAAGCGTTGCTTCACAACTGGTTTTCTGTGAGGCTGTGGTATCGCACCGGTCGAGCCGGCCCATTCGTGCTTAAGCATGGCTCTAATGTGAACAGTTGATGGCAATATGCTTGCCCTCGATTACGTCAGTCTAATCAAATTTCTATTGAAAATGTGGGTGTTTAATAGAACTCTGACTTTTCCTCCAGGGATACAGGCATGAGCTAGGTATGTATGAACGTCCGTACAATTACAAACCAACACTAATAGTTACCGAGTTGTCTAAAACGCACTGATACAGTCAAATTTTAAAGCAACGAAAGCGGGGTTCTTACCCCACCCAGTGCACCACAATCGTGAACCCACTCCTAACACAAGCATTTAGCTTAGCTGGGGGTTAGCAACAATACCAATAATGTGTGACCCAAGTGCTAGTGTTCTTAATTTAAATAAAAATACTGGGTGATCTATAAAACAAAAGCTTGTGAAGGAAATCGTAACAAAGGCACATTTATATTTAACAGGTGTGGCCATGATCCTGTAAAGAAAACTAAAATAGGTATTGATTGAAGAAAAAACAGGGTAACTACAGGATAAAGTAGTCTGTCCCTAGCGAAGTACTTAAATATTAGCATCTAAAAAATAAGGATAGGTTTGGTGAGTGAATTTAAATTACAGTATTATGAAGGTTATTTCATAAGAATGAATATATTTTTTTATTTTATGCGATAGGGGGCAAACGAGCAGACGGGTCACCTGATGGTAAATGACTACCGCTGCCCATGGAGCCGCAACTCAAGAGTCACAAGTGCGTTGCCGGCCTTTATATAATAAAGTTAATACTTTGATGACGTCATTGATGTTATGCTTTCTGCACGAATGGCGTAGCGGTCACCTCGCCACCGCGCTGCCGCGCCGAGTTTTGTGGGTTCGATCCCCGCACGGGACAAAACTTTGTGTAATCCTCAAATCGTAGTTCTGATTCTGGGTGTTCTTTCCGTCCGTCCGAGATACAGGTATTAATCTTAGTGCAGAAGTTCTCTTAAAAAAAAAAAGAAAAAAAAAACCAAATAGCAGTATGGTATAATCGAATTGTCTACCTGGTTCGGTGTTTCCACACAAAATAAAATGAAAATTAGTATTATAGATAAATAAAGGCTGGTAGATGTCTCTAAATGCATATCTAGTATGCAGGAATACCTCTCACAATATGGAGATAATTTCTAAGGTATTTTTGTTTTTAATATTGGATCATAAACATTACAACATTTACAAGTATGTGTGCAAAATATAAGATTAAAAAAAATACTTAATAGATTAATAATATGTCAATTTTGTGAAAGTATAAATCGTCACCAAATCTTAGATAAGTATTTAGAATAATCCAAAAAAAAAGCATATACGTCTGATAATAAATAAAGTTCTCATTGTTTATAATCCGGCAAAGAATTTTGATAAATAAACGCAATAAATACATTATAATCAGCACATTTGAATATAAATGAACAGCATCAATTATATACTAGAAATCTGCAATGAAACAGTTAGTTAGTTAGTGTGCGTATAAAACCAAATTACTATTTATGTTTTTGTAAATCTATTCAATACTACAGCTGCAGCATTTTAATTTAGAAATTTAACTTCAACTCCACATTGGGTAGACAGAACCACATATAGCGTGAGCTGTAAATTGGATTCCTATTTGTATTGTCCCGATGAATGGACGGAACGATTGCTTTTGTCTTAATCTATTACAACGTATGGTGGATCTGCTGAATAATAATTGCTTATTAAAAACTATTTCGTATTTTAAGTAAAGTGGGTGATCAGATAAGAATATTCCGTATAGTTCGGGGAACTGGTAAAACTTGGAATTTAAAATTAGAAGGAGTTTTAGATAAATAAAACAAATTGATTACTATATATACCTATAAATTTCATTATAGTAAATATATAAGTAGATCTCACTACTACTGACCAAGAAAATTAATATGAAATTCTTTGAGATGAGATAAAAGTAATGTTTATCATACACCAATTGCATAAAATTAAACATACAGAGTGGAAAAGCAAATATTTTTTTATACTATAGGCGGACAGACGAACAGACGGGTCACCTAATGGTAAGTGACAAATGCCGTCCATGGACACTTGCAAGCAAGAGTCGTAAGTGCGCTGCCCGCCTTTGAGGGTGATGAGGGATGGGGATGCGGGGAGGGGAAAAAAGAGAGGAGGAGTTAGGAAAGAGGAGTGGGGCGATGGGGGGAAGGAAAGGGGAGAGCGGGAGTTGGGCCTCCGGAAACCTTAGTAATTTTGGGGAAATTCAACACAAGCGTTACTTCACAACCGGTTTTCTGTAAGGCCATGGTGTCGCACCGATCGAGCCGACCTATTCGTCCCTAAGCATGGCCCTACCACTTCTTAGAGGCAACCTTTGGATGTACAAAATTGATAGTGGATTAAAAATGGGTTTGATAAGACGAGAAAAGACAATTTCGTTAAGAGAAAGTGTAACGTAAAGGTACTGTAAATATCAAACAAAAGATGAAGAATATGATTTTGGAAGAGAGGGGGTAAATAACATAAAAACTATTTTTTTTATCATTTTGTTTTCTATTCATTTTTAATTGAAGTAATAATAGAACTCCTCGTTGTGTTAACTCATGGTGTACGTAACGAAATCATCAAACGTCAGTGCTAACAAGTACCACTGTATGAGACAAAAATGGGCGTTAGCTCAGCTTTGTGCTACCTCGTAAGAAGCAGCGCTCTTACTATGCTAACACCTAGTGAATATCACGGACAGAGAGCCATCTTTTGGTATATATATGTATATTTATATATAATGGTGAGTGAGAGAGTAAGAGTGCCTAAATAGAGTATAATACATAAACAACTTAATCAAGGCTTACTAAAGTACAGGTTGTATAAATTAAATTATTATGTGTATATATGTATAATTGTATATATTTAAAATATGTTACTTATTCGAAAAATTAATTAAGAACATGATTTCTAGCGTGTTTGTGTTATGTGCAGAGACAACAACAAAACGTCACTTTACATGAATATGAACTAACAAGTTCCTAAGGATTGCCCTTTAACTGATTTTTTTTATTATATAGAGGGATAAGGGGATGGGGCGGTAATGGAAGGGAATGGGGAGACGTGGGATGTGAGGAGGTAAAAGAGGAGAGGGGATGAGGGGAGGGGAAAGACGAAAGGTGCAGTTGAACGTCCAGTATCCTCACTCACTCCGCAATACAATGCAAGTATTATTTGTCTACTGATTTTCAAAGTTTTTTTATTAAAATGTTTTTAATTTTTTTTTTTTATGCGATAGGGGGCAAATGAGCAGACGGGTCACCTGATAGTAAATGACTTCCACCGCCCATGGACACCCGCAACTCAAGAGTCACAAGTGCGTTGCCGGCCTTTTCAGTAGGAGTACGCTCTTTTCTTGAAGGTTTGTTTAAGAGTCTTGACTACTTTTTCTGAAGTTCTGTAAGTTCACAAAGGTGAAAAACATACTACAGGATTTAAAAAAACGTTTAAGATTAAGGATATAAAAGAAGAGAGATATAGAAGGTATAAAATTCAATTACTGTACAGTTTTTGAACTAAAATTATATCACAATGTTTGCATAAAACCTTTCGCTGTTGGTTTTCATATTTATTAGGAAAAATACGGTGTTACCATAAAGAAATGAGGTGACCTTCCGTGGGTGCAACACTTCGAAATCGTCGCAAACGGTCCTTAATTCCTTAATAAAAGTCCCCCGTGGGATCGAAAACTAGTCGGGCTTCCCCAAAATACACACATGAGTAAAACAGTATGTTCCTTAATAAAAATCAAGTTGCAATTCTGTTTTGTAAAATAAAAGAGATATATCATCATGTATGGCACAATAATAACATTTTGTTTATTTTACTGATTTTCCCATTCACAATATATATAATATAAAAAGGTGTTTCTACTAAAATATGCAGTCTAAATTTATGTTTAAAAAAATTGTGAGAGCTGATGCCTGTTAAAGGTTTATATATTCCTACAATATAAGACACGAGAATAGGTTAACGTTTGCCTTTCTAGCAAATCCTGAATGCATCGAATTGAAAAAAAATGTGAATGTCAATTTCAATGAGTTTGATGTCGATGATGTTTTTTAGTTTTATCACTCGGATATGATACTCCACCGCTGTAAGCTTTTTAGAAACTTTTAACAACCAATCTGTGATACGACCTTCAAATTTTCAAAAAACGACGAAGAATAAATAAAAATAAACTTGAGAAGTTTATGATCGCCGATAATTACTTATAACCGGATGCAATACACGTTTGCCCAATTACCTCTCATATAAACAAAAAATACAGTGTATTCAACAAGATTCCATAAATATTTAGAATATTATAAATTAATAATTAACAAAATTAACTCTTGTGGGTATGATGAACATTCCGTACAAATATTTGCACTTTCTTTTAAATCTGGTTGTTGTTATTTGCCGTTGTTCTTTAAACCATTCTTCAATTTGTGTTAAACTGTTGGCGAAAATGTAGGTTCAAGTTTTTTGAGGAACTCAGTATTGTATTCAGAAACATTAAAATTCTATCTGCATTTATTGTTATTATATGAGGATACAAACAACAAAATCAACCAAGACTAAAATTAAACTATCACAAATGAAATAAGTATAAACTTTTTTTTAACGTTCTGTAAGATAAAAAAAAGAAAAGGTTTTTACCCCCCGGGCACTATCTAGTAGAACTTGATGAAGTAACTATGTCGGAATCGAAGCGACTAAAACCACATGGTGTACCGACACGAATGTCTGTGGCCGGGGGTTAAGGTGCTATACCTCGGAAGGATCTCCCTCGATCCCCGATAGACATGACTACCTGCTTATAAAACAGGTGGTCTCGAAACTGGCTGAGAATTTGCTTCCCAATCCGAGCTCGAAGGGCGCGCGCAGATCGCTTCTCGCCATCGTCTTCTTCAGGCCAGCGATCATGGAGGCCGTAGATAGTCTCTACGGCACCTCTGCGGAAGGGACTCTTTGGACTTTTTACATCACCTCCTCGCAATATGGGCGCTGGAATCCCACACGCTCTCGCTTTGTACCATGGCTAGCACCATGGTCTCTAGCAAGAGGCTTCCCACACCTATAGCTGTCTCGAGGAAGTTTAGGAGCCAGACTTCCTAAGTGAGGTCCGAAGTCCCATCGGCTAAAGTAAAGACCCTTCAAAAAGTATTCTGATAGGTCTCTTAATATCTCAAATTATGTTATTTTTCAGCTTCGTACAAATACGTCCGTCTGACATTTTTTTTTTCATTTCCTACAGTCAGAGTCAGCTTATTAAGGCAAGCTGATAGGTATTTGTTTTTTTTTCTTTATTTCATTAAACTGTATAAAAATTCAATTAGTGTGGTAATTTGAAAAAAAAATTATAGACAGTTTGAAAGGAAAAGTTGATAATGATCAATTGGATCAACTATTAACGCACAAACTCAACTTTAGCTAGATTTAATTCGCTCAGTTATGTCTGATTAAAAATGTTGATTTCTCTTCAGTGTTTTTCAAAGTTTATTTAATTATTGTACAAAAATATAAAACTATCCGGAAACATAATTTAAACAAATGAGGAAAGCTATAAACAATAAATATCTGTCTTAAATGTAGTCCATTCAATAGTCGCCAGATATTCGTATTTTTTTTAAATAGCACATATTTTTCCTGATAGAAGCAACAACATATAAATATGTATATACATAATAAACATATAATATCACGCCTCTTTCCCATAGGGGTAGACAGAGACCACGTCCTTCCATTTGCTACGATTTTGACATACCTTTTTCGCTTCTTCAACTTTCATTCAGTTCCGCATTGCTAATAATATTGCAAATAATTGCATTTAATCCTGATCCTAAACTAACGATTAATGTCGAAACAAATTAAATAAATGCATATACGCCTGATAATAAAATAAAGAACTGATAAATGTGGGTGTTTTATACACCCCTGCCTCCCCTTAGTACTCCATACAGGCATGCTCATGCCTCCATACTGCCATACGCTCGTATGTATGTATAAAGAACTGATACTGTTGACGAGAATTAAACCATGTTGTAAATTCTATTCTATTGAAATTTTTTAAACATATAATACCAAATGCCACGCCTTTTATATTGTTATAAATCTATTTAATACTTTACATTAGAATTTTAATTTAGAACTTTCAAATAAACTCCGCAATGGACAGACCGAGCTATAAATTGGATTCCTGTTTGCATTGTCATAATGAATGGACGGAACAAACACTTTTGTCTTAATCTCCTACACCGTATGAGGGATTTGCTGAATAATAATTGCTCATTAAAAACTATTTCCTAATGAAGTTTTGTAGGTATTTTATTTTATTTATATTTTATTTATATATGTATATTTTATATTTTATTTTTATTTTTTATACTATAGCTGAGACAGACGAACAGTTGGGTCACCTAGTGGTATGTTACGATGCTCAGTTGCAACCAGTAGTGGAGTGTCATTTTCTTTAATATTAGCCTACAAAAGTGATTCCACTTTGCCTGATGGAAAACAATAAGTGGAGTCAAAGAGTGGTGGTCACCATCCTCATTGCATGTCTAGTCAATGCATCATGGTGACCCACACTATGGCGGTCTGGTGAGATGCTTTTTCACGCCCCACTTATAAGACCCGGGATCAAAGTGGAAAGGAAACACGTACGCTGGTAGGGAATTCTAGGCTTTCACCGATCGGCACAGGAAAGAAGAGCCAAACCGTTTCGTTCGGGTACGTATATTTTCGACACTCAAACGGTGACTCCTCAGGCCAGCATGTGTAGTCTTGTAGAGGAAGGGAGAATGTGGGACCAATTGGAAGAGCTCGTCAGAACACTCCCCGTGATGTAGGCGATAGAGGACTGCCATAGAGGCGACATCTCTTCGCAACTGCAGAGGCTCAAGAGACTGGGTGACCTCAGGAAAGTCGATAATGCGGACTGCGCCGCTGCAACCGATCGAGAGCGTCAAGCAAATAGTGCGCATAGCCGTCCCAGAGATGAGAGCAGTACTCCACGCAAGAGCAAACCTGGGTCTTGTATAAAAGACACAGTTGCTCGGGCGAGAAGAACTGTCTCACCTTGTTCAATACGCCGAGCTTTCGCTAGGCCGCCTTAGTGACGCTCTCGATGTAATCGCGCGGATTGAGATCCCAGGAAATATCCATACCTAGGATACTTAGCCTACCTTGCAGTGGCAGTTGAGTGTTCTGAAGAGTAGGAAGGGGAAGGAATGGAGACTTTTTGTTTGACTAGATTCTTACAACCCCATTGAGAAATGCGGCTCAAGACCCGGTCGAGCTCAGCGACAAGCTCCTGTCGTTTTCCCTCAACATCTGCCAGCTTGGCAGTAGGATGTCCGAAATATCACCCGTGTACTGCTTATAATATATGCTTGGCAATATACATTGTTATGTCAGCATAACAATGTATATTGCCAAGGGCCAACATGTCATTGATATGCAGAAGGAACAGCGTGGGCGATAGGACGGAGCCCTGAGGTACACCAGCGCTTACCTCCTACATATCAATTAGAGTAATTTATCCAGGTAAGGGTGGTAGAATTATAGTCTCGTTAGATGATGGTGGAATCCTTCCCATGATAGAAGCGATAGAGAATGCAGAGTGAAGCTACATCTCATTACATCTAATTCCCAAACGGGACCGAATGATGACAATAGGCTTGCCCCTATTACGTAAATTGGACTAGATAATAATTGGCAACATGTAGACGCTAATTACACACCTGCCTTCTCTTCTTCTGCTTCTGACACAGGAGTGTAAGAGAAAGGTTGTCTGTGAGAGATTGCAACTAGCGATAAGGTCGCCGTTTGTACAATTATATATTTTAAATGCTGTACACTTTCCTTAATTGTGTACAATAAAAAGTATTATGTTGCATTGGATTATGTTTATTTGTTTTTGTTTCGTTTGTTAAAAGAAATTAATTCGAAGCGTTTTTACATAAATATGAACTAGTTGACAAGTCCCTAAAGATTGTCTTTAAATTTAAAATATTTATCAAAATTATAATTTAAGAAATAATAATAAATTATTTCTGTTCCATTCAGAATTATAACAGAATTCGCTTTAAAATTCTATTATTACTCGTTATTTTGAAGTTGTTTGTAGGTTGAGATAATTAAGGTTTAACAAAGGTGGAATACATGACATTTCAGGATAAAAAATTGTTATGTTACGTTTAAGAAGTAGTCAAGAGGAATAGAACGGTAAAGGTTGAGGACGTTCAGACTTGATATCGAGTATCTTAGATTTATTATATGAACATACATGTGTATCTTTTAATAGAGGTACTTAGCTTAGTTGGACATTTCTGCAAATATTGTAACATATGTTTTTTTACTTCTATCATAAATGCGTTAAAAGTGTGGATAACTATTTGTTGTTCAATCACGGCGCGACGACTAATCAGGTCTGAATAAAATTTTGTACAAAGATAGATTATAGTCCGGATGAGAACATAAGATACATTTATACCTGACAAATAAACTGTACAAAAACCAAGTTACGAGCAAAGCTAGGGATTTTATTATTCTAAGTGTAAGTAAGCTTTCTCATAATTTCTCAGGAAAAGACCGCGTATAGTCACAATATCTTTATTTAAGAGGAGGTAAAACAGAGAACCCAATAGTTTGTATCTTGACTAACAATATTATACTATTTTGTTTGTATTTTAGAACTTGGCAGTGAATATAAAATGGTTGATTTATAAAAAGAACGTCAAAATGTGTATTTATATATTGTAATAATAATCATGAAATGTAATGCCTTAGCATTTGCATGGTAAGCATATTGCAATACTTTAGTAGCTTGTTTACATATCTTATATACAAAAACGATATTCCTAAATCAACAATGGATGATCGCGAATATATTATATGTAAAATTGAGATTACAAAACCTTTTTCCGAAGAATTTTATGGGTATGGACTTTCAATGCAAAACTGTTAAAACACTCAAAAACAAACTTAAAAAAAACTATCGGATGTCTTGATATTGATAAGTTCAATTAAGTTTTGTACTGTAGACATAAATAAGGTAAGGCTAAGCGGCGCAGGGCACGCCACTATTTTGGCGGTAAAACTCATCATGGAGGACTGGCTGCAGAGGCGACATGGCAGCCTCTCCTACCGGCTGACGCAGGTGCTCACCGGACACGGCTGCTTCGGTAAGTTCCTGTGTCGCATAGGCCGGGAGCAAACGTCTGCGTGCCACCACTGCGGAGGCTGTCGCGAGGACACTGCACTCCATACTCTACCGGAGTGCTCAGCATGGACGCAACAGCGGCATGACCTCGTGACGGCTATTGGTGTGGGAAGCCTCTCGCTAGACACCATGGTTCAGTCCATGGTACAAAGTGAGAGTGCATGGGAATCTCCTTCTGCGAAGAGGTGATGCTGATCAAAGAGGCGGCGGAACGGGAACGGGAGAGGACTAACACTCTCTCGTCCCGCAGAGGACGCGCCGGAGGGCGCAGAATGACCTCCGACCTCCATGAGCGCTGCGCTGCGCAGCGCTAGCAGAAGCAGGCCTGAGACGGTAGCGCGTCGTGTTCTGCGCGCGCCTCTCTAAGATAGAGGGGGGCTAGGCTCTCCGCTTTTCACGGTGTGTTCGCCTGAGCATCAGGCGACCAAGGTCTGCAGGGGTTCTCGGAATCTTCCTTCTTAGGGTATACCCGGGTCCTCTGCAACAGACCTCGTGACGGAACACCGTGTGGTTTTAGTCGGTTCGAGTCCGAAATACCACTTCACTGTTGGCTCCAGTGAGGTGATGACCCGTGGGGGTTTCCACACGAAAAAAAAAAAAAAAAAAGGCTAAGCGGATTGCATGTGATCTTAATCGCGGTAAAATATGTACACCATATCTGTTTATTTAAACGACAAGGGACGAGAGTAGGGAGATGATTTGTTTCTTTACAAGTCTTTTGATCATATTGCAGTGACCGTGGTCACGTTCTGAAAAGATTCCGTATTTGAGATTGCCGTATTTCCGGACCGATACGACCTTCAAACCTTCAAGAAAAGAGCATGCTCCTGCCTAAAAGGCCGGCAACTCGCTTGTGATTCTTGAGTTGCGAGTGTCCATGGGTGGCGGTAGTCACTTACCATCAGGTGACCCTTTTGCCCGTGTGCCCCCTATCGCATAATAAAAAGAAAAAGAACACGCTCAGCAGTCTAAAGATTTGGGTAAAATCATTTCCGTGATAATAGAAAATAGTATTATTCATACACCTGTAATATATTTTAATATAGACGCCTTTTTAATTGCCTTAATAAAGATTGACTGTTTGTATTTTTTTATATCTTCGTATTTTGTAACCGATTTAAAACTTCTTTTTCTTATTGGAAGCGTGGTACTTGTTAGGTCGATTTTAATTTGAAGAAAAAAAAATAACTTTAAGATTTAAAATTAAGATTTAAAAAATACGGCATTACAGCTTATTAAAATGTATAATGATATTTGAAGTCACTACTATTTGTTAGAATATGGAAACTAGAAACAGTCACCGTATGCAAAGCATGAAAACTTTGAATAGTGTATTTATTTATTACTGCGCAGAACAAATTTCTATCACGAACAAAATGTAACTTGCCAACATTTCGTAAGAAATATAACACTGATAGTAAAGCAAAAGGTGTCTAAAATACTAAAATGACAAAAGTGTACAGATAGAATTTGAGACAGGAAATGGAACCAAACCTTGGCATTACCGACTTTATTGAATTGGCAAACTAAAACGACGCATGAAAATGTAACTTAATATTTATTGATGATCGTACATTTGATAGGGTTGCGGAGCGTGCTACAGGGAAATGAAACAAATGCTACATCCTTTATCGGTGCGTCGGCGGATCAGTGCGATACCACGGCCTCACCGAAAACCAGTTGTGAAGTAACGTTTGCGTTGCATTTCAGGGAAATGTGTAAGATTTCCGGAGGCTCAACTCCTCCTTTCCTCTTGTCCTCCCCTCATTCTTCCTCTCCCCTTTCTCCACCCCACATCCCCACCCCCATCATCACCCTTAACTTACTTCACTTAAGTTGCAGGTTTCATGGACGGCGATTGTAACTTACTTTCTGGTGACCCGTTTGTTCGTCTGTTCCCTATAAGCAGATATTTTAATATGCATCTACTAGCCAGCACATCAAAATTTATATAAAAAAAAATTAAAGGCAATATTTCAGCCAGCTCAGCTATCTTAGTTTGAGAGTTGATGGTTTAGATAGGACTCTGAACAAATCTGTATTCATGCCCGTACAAAAAAAAATGAGAAAACTATCTGTTTCGAAACTATCACTAAATTACAGTGCATTAATACTAAATTAGATAAATGAAATACACAATAATTTGAGAAGGCACTTTCTGCTTACACCTTCTTTTATTGTAAGTGTTACAGGGTTAATCCTGATATACAAATCAATTTAACATAAATAACAGAAGGCCCTATTAACTAAAATGCTCTTTTATAGCCCTATAGGGAAATACTTTTTATATAGGTTTACTTAAAATAACCTTATTTATGTTATCTTCTTATTTACCTATAAATTCGTCCCTCGAGGAGGCCGAGTCCGCCCTCTGTAACTATCACATGATATAAAATTGTGTTCGACTTATAACCAATAAATGTTTATGTCACTATGATCATGCTAATTATTGCAGCTATTTTAATTTAGGCTTTTCAATGACTTTTCCTCCCTACAAAGGCCTTGGTTACACAGCACTATAATAGTAATGTCTGTCCTTTACTGCTACAATACATTGAGGACCGGTAACCGGTATTATGATTAACTAAACATGTATGTATGCTTATCTTTTTTTTATTTTTTTCAGACTCAAATTTCATAAATTATATAAATTCAGATCATCGCTTAGAGGCCTTTTTAGTTTCGTGGGCCCATTGGTCAAACAAACATTGTACATTTTTTCACTTAGGTATTGAAAATCTATATATACTCCAAGGTCAACAAACATAACCCGAAAGTGTAGAAAAAATAATTATCATAAGCATAACTAACGAAATTTGGTGGTGTTGCCAGTTGTCAAAATTTTATAAAAAGAAGGAAAGAAGAATGTATAATCACGGTGTAAGTAATAATGGATCAAAGAATATGGCTGACGAATTTTGCTTGTCGCTGCGACAAAAAAGAATCAACCCGGATTTGGGGGCAATAAGTTCGGTATCAAATTGTTTGACTGTAAATAAGAAGTAAAATTGTTACCAACAATCAAGATTGGTAGACAAATATGTATTTTATTTTATATAAAAGTCGAAGGTGAATTTGACGTGTGTAAAAAATAATTAGAGGCTTAGCGCTGCTACTAAGAATTTTGTTTTTTATGGCAAGCGATTTAGGATTTAGGATTTAGGGGCAAGCGAGCACACGGGTCACCAAATGGAAAGTAGCTACAGGCGGAAATACGACAGGCGACAATTTGTTCCATAGGCTGGTTGTGCGAGGCACAAAGCTTCTGGAGAAGCGCACAATGGTGGAATGCCAATAATCCAAGTAATGGGGATTGATATTTTGTCGCGTAGGACGATGGTGGAAACATGCAGCCGGTATAAGTCCGAATAATTCCTCTAAACACTCCCATGATACAAGCGATAGAGGATGCAGAGTGTAGCTACATCTCTACACAAAGCCAAGGTGTCAAGCCGATCGGGATTATTTGGCAGTCGATGATGCGAGTCGCTCTCCGTTGAATGCGGTCAAGAGGGAGAAGCTAGTACTGGGGTGCACCTGCATAGAGATGAGAACAGTACGGCCGAACCGTCCTTGCCTTAAAATAATTTGGTAATTATACTTGAAGACCAATTTAAAGACTAAGCGTTTTTGAAACTACCTAAAACTACAGAAAAAAGAAATAAAGAAAATGTATCTATTTTGTACTCACACAAACGTAAGGAAAAATTTAAAATATTAAATGTTTAGGCTAATAAGGGCCTCTGTATGAGGCGAAAATGGCTGCTAGCTCGGCATTATGCTACTTTGTAAGACGCAGCGCTGCTGTTATGCTAACTAGTGTTCCATTTTTCACGGGTTTGTAAACTGTAAAGATATTCTAATTTAAAGCATTTCCAAAATGATTGTACTAGAGTATCCATTAATATTAAACGGGTTTAAAGCTGATCCTTTTTATTTAAAATAGGTGCGGCTTGGAAATTAAGTGGTACAGTGTGTCAAAAATGTTCAGGAGTCAGATCTGAAAGCTTTGAGGGATCACTGCTTAAGACGCTAAGTGGATAATTTGTCAAAGAACTGTTGACATTTTTTCAAAGTTAAAATCTGCTTACCGATAACGCGGAATAACATATACTTCATTGATTTAATATTAGATCCTCAAAGTCCGTCAGAGTGACAAGCAGTGGAAGGGTTTACTTTATATTTATAATTTTGTAAGTTAAATAAAATTTTATAAAGCTATTACCATGATTTTGAGACTATAAAATTTGTACCGCTATTGCTGTACAAAAAATTGCGAGGATAAAGACTGTTTGAAAGACGGAACGGAGACGGAAAATGTAGCGGAGCTGAGATCAGAATCTAATTCCAAATGAAGAACCTTGTTACATACCATATACATATGCAAAAATAAACCTCTTGACTGTAAATAGCGTACTTCGAGTTAGCGTTATAGACAACGGACTGGTACTATTATCAATGCCAGTATTAATAAAAGCCTTTTCAGTTTAATTTACTCTATAATGGGGGCAAATCAGCCAATGTAGGAAACAGTTGTATGGGTTTGAGTCTTAAGCATTTTAAACAGATATAAATATGTTTTTAATAGCTCACAAACCATACAGCATCAAATATTTTTCTCATTATTGAAAATAAAATTTGCATTCCTGTAAGACAGTTGGTGAAGTGGTTGTTGTAAATCTATTCAAACATTTTTGAAGTGTTCCGAACTTTACTGTATTGGATGATCGACGATTGAATACTAGACTAGTCTGTGCTTGAAATAAAACGTAATTAATATTTATTTAGTATAGTTGATGGTAATTATAGTATAGTTCATTGTGAATTCATGTCGTTAAAATAAGTTACAGCAAAGTTTTTCTTTAAATTGTTTCGTTACTTTTACGTTTCTATTCTTATTTATTTTCTAACTAGCAGCTATCAGTTAATGTATAAATTCTGTGCCACTGAAATAATTGTATGAATAGGAAACCTTATTATATCCATGAAACATTTTATCAAATACTATATGACGTATTATCACTCATCAATTTCGTGAATAAAAAAGATATCTTAAGTAGAGATTATAATATAGAGATATATGAGAAAAAATACCAAATACACAGAAATAAAATCATTATCTCTTAAATTTTAATCTAAAATTAGAAAGACATGAACCAATTATCGAGTCAAAGATGTATCGATAATTTTCCTAACAACTATCAAGGAATGTAAAGCTGAGGTCATAGATTATGCACTTTCAGACCATACAGGCCCAAATACTAAACCCCCAATCCCATGAATCTTGAATATTAAAACTAAAAAACGAAACTACGAGATATTTCGAAAGAGAATATGATTAAATTTAAATCTCATTTACAATGTTTATCCTTCAAGCAAGTTTAGCTTTAAGAGTTTAGCTTTATTTGCTTCATTGACTTCATAATGCCAATGAAAATGCAAATAAAGCCTATTACAACTTTATGGATCAGTTGTCTTTGTGATATGACTTATATGTCCCAGAGAGAATTATAATCATAAAAACAAATAATATAACAAAATGGATATCGCGAGGCATAAAAATATGAAGTCAGACACAAAGGCGGTTACTATGGAATGACAGAATTAAACCCATCCTAAAAAATAACACCATTTTCTAAAAATAAACTTGCAGTATGCTTAAGTACGTACTAAAAAAACAGGCCGACACAGAAAACACAAAATAAACACATCATATAGCTCAAAACAAACTCAAAATAAAGCCAAATGGCAAATAATCAATCATATATGTATATGAAATAATGTAATATTATAATATAATAATATATTATAAGAAATAATGTCAATTAAAAAATATAATTTAATAATTACACATCCAAAACATATCGCAAATAAATTTGCCATATATTACTTTGATGACATAAAATATAATATTACGTCTGACATGAATTTGAATTATTATACTTGTAAAAATCGATCTATGTAGTTAATACAGTTTCAAGCTAAAGAAATCAAATCGAAATATATAACACAAGTAATCAATCCCTTAAAAGATTCATACTGTTGGATATGAAGAATTTTTCTGGGTGTGTACATATATACATATGTACACACCCAGAAAACATCCTAACACTTTCATAAAGGTCAGAGAACGCAGACAAAAAACTATAGAACAATAGCATCAATTATTATATTCTCGAAATTTTTTGAGACCTCTAATATATGATTCCTTTAATAAACAGAAGCAGATCGATTTCTAAAGAATAAGGTTTTGGAAAAAAAAGCTTCAGTAAATACGGCCCTTCAAAGTTCAAATTCATGATCATGACTTCATGCTATATACACATATATGACTAAGTAAGTCATAAATAGTTGTTAAATAAACTAAATAAATATATATATATAAAATAAAAAAGATAAATAGTTATGGTTTGAGATTAAATGACTTCGTATAAACGCTGTTTTTTTTTTATTTGTATATACCAAAGTCAATCAAAAGCAACTTTATCTTTACTGACGTTAAAAAAATGGTAAAATCCTAATGAATGCCAAAACAACATCAATAATTCTCTCTCAGCCATTGTAAATTGGCCTAATGAAAATAATAAAGAAAATGATTTATCAAAAACAAAAGTTGTCATGCAAAAAACCAAACATTCAAGTCGCATGCAAAGGTTGTGAAATAAAAGAATCGAGAAAAACTAAGTTCTTGGGGGTAGTAATTGATGTTAAAACCACATGCTAATGTACTTTGTAATCTATTTGGTTAATATGCTTATGCACTACTTCAACTTTCCAAAAAAGGTAATCATGAGACATTACGAATAGCCATATCATTCACCAGTGGCGTCTCAAGATTTGGTTTACAGATTGTACATTAATATTTAAGATGCAAAAAAGATATTTCAATTCAATGTGTGGGCTGCAAACAACTGTCAGTTATGAACCATATTTTAATATATTGAAATATATTTCATCACCAACTTTGTAAATACTAGGAACTGGCTTGTTTGTCAAAAAGAAATCATATTTATTTACCAGGCTAGCTGAAGTACGAATAGGTCCAGTTCAAGCTCAATACGCCAACTAGCTACGTTATACAGTTCAAACTCTGTCTGTATTAAAATTTAAAAATGATTAACGAAATTCCTAATTGAGAAAGGTTACTATACAATAATTTAAATAATTTCTTAGATGACGAAATAATCCTTAATATTGCAAGTGATTCAGACATTTTTTTTTTTTTTTTTTTAAATTATCTGACACTCTCTGACATTTTATTTACAATTGTAATATACCTATTTGGTTTACATTCAAAAGTTGCATATAATTATAATGTCGTAGTCAATGTTGGCTACTATTAAAAATTTAGATCAATAATATAATAAAAAAAATGTTTATTTTATTCATGTAATCAATGTAACCTATAATATTTTCTCGACTGCACAGATGGCTTAGCAGTTTAAGTTGTAACCTCTCCACCTCGGTGCTACGCCGTGTTGTTGGTTCAATCCCCGCACGGGACAATACTTTGTGTAATCCTCAAATTCTTGTTCTAAAGTTATCTAAGGTTGGTGTTTTTTGTGTTCGTTGTTTTTATGTTTGTAAAGTCTGAGTAATAAATCATGGAGCACCAAATTAAATTTAAAACCTATGTTTCACAAATAAAGTTTCTGTTTCTTACTCTGTTATTTTAACTCCTTAATTGCCACTGTTTTTCTTTGGTTTATTATTATATATATTATTTTAATAACTCATATAAAAATAAAAATACAATTACATTGAACAAACAAATTACATATGACTTCTGTCTGATAAAATTCAACAATGTAGAGAGAGACGAGTAAGAGAAAGCATACAATATGATTTCGTGTTCATAGTAATTTTTTCAGTGAAAAATAAATATTTATCGTAATAATGACAAAAGAAGGCAATATAAATTAACAGACTGATAAATTAAATTGGCTTTAGTTAAAAAAAAAGCTACAACTTTGTTTTTTATTATTTTACATTTAAATTATTTTTTACAAATAATATAACGTTGTTTACATGTTCCCCACCCCCCAAACAGTGTTATAGTTTTAACTGTGGATAATGAGCCACTTTTAAACTTACATAGAACACTGCATACATACTCGTACTTATATTTAATAAAATATATTTGAATACACGGATCAAATCCTGGATACTGAGAAGTGTCCTTTCTTTTAAACCTTGCCTTATGTGCCTCTCATAGTTAGTACGTAGTCCTGCTGCTCATATTACCTTTGATTTTTGTCCACTTGAATTTCGGTTTTTACATATATCTATTTAAAAATCACAAGTACAACCTACAATCTTTTCATAGCTCATCAAAATCTTTTGATTGTAATTGGTTAACAAACACATATTTTTGAAATTTCTGTTTTTGTTAATAACCAAATGCTATTTGGCAAAATTTTTGTGTTTAATACATCTCTGCCTACCGCTTAGGGGGATACAGGCGTGAGCGTATGTATTTGCAAGCATAAATAATAAACATGTACATTTATGGTCAAGTGCGTTGGGTAATTCTTTACCTTTACATAATATGTGAGACTGTCAAAATATGTTTCAAAAATAAAAAAAAATATATGTTTTTTACTTGAAATTATTACAGCATAATTAATTTTCAATTTGATAGGATTATACTTGATTGTCAACGTTACAAAAAAGTTCTAAATTTTTATATAAGAAGTCTACCCTGTATTTGAAATGAGACACAAGTTGTCTGTAACATGATACTGAAGCAAAAAGCAGCAATTGTAACTACTACGAAGGAACGACATTTTTATTTTCCAAGCTATTACCCCTCCAATGAAAACAATTAAGCTGGGATTGGAAGTGCAGGAGGAGAAATCAAAATTGTTATTACTGCATGTACTGTATTTTTCCCCGTTTGTTATACATTGTGATCATCAGATGATCTATGTGCAGTGGCGGGAGAGCATTGGCAAGGGCTGTGGGTTCAGTTCCTATTTTGTATTATTACAATACAATGGTCGTTTTAGTCAGAGGTTAAGTAGCATCAGTCTAAGAATGTAATATTATACTAATAATATCTAGTACAAGCTCTGCTTAATTTGGGATCAGACGAATCAGGCCGTGTGTGAGATTTTTGAGTTACAAGACTTCTGATAACATACTTATACATACATATATACATATATATATATAACATCTAAATAATTACATATTATTAATAGGTTATCACACAAAAAATAGTCATGTTAATAATACTAATATTAATACTGCTTAGGAATCGAACCCACGACCTCTGGCTAAGCAGTTAATCACTATATTATAATATCAGGTTCCGACTCCAAAAAATTCAGGACTCCTTGCCCTTTGTAGTTTAAAACAAAAAAAAAACTAGAATTGAAAAAAAAATACGATAATAATAGACAGTACAGTAATAAATAATAATACAATAATGTTAGTTATTGAAGGTTTGTGTATTTACGAGTGTGTAAGAGAATGGGCGTGTTTTTAGATAAACGCAAACTAAATCAAAATAGTGAAAAGCGGAGGGGTCACCCCATGGCAAATCACAACCGCTGTGCATGGACACATCCATCTAAAGAGTTGAATAAAGATTTTTTTGTCCATACTTATACCTAAATGTATCATGTCAATCTTTTTTGGTTAAAGTCAGACATGTGTTGTAGTTTAAAATGAAATGGTGACCGGTGTAAGCTTAAATATTCAAGTTACTTTGATTCAATTTTAAATTATATATATAAAAAAATTATAAATGTACTTAGTTTTCGAGGCATTTAATGTTAAATTATTAAGAGCAAGCTAATAAGTTACACTTATACTTACTTACAATATTCAAACCTCAGTGCTTGAAATATGTCTATAATGATTTTATTTTTATTTTTTATATAGTATAAGACATATGAGCAAACAAATTACCTGATGGTTAGTGACTTCCGCCGCCTATGAATACTTGCAACTGAAGAGTAACAAGAGTGTTGTTCGCTGTTTTAATTGTTTAACATTGGGTTTTCTGTGAGGCCGTGGTAATACTCCGGTCGAGCCGGCCTTACCGTGCCGAAGCATGGCTCTCCGACGTTCAAAATGTTGTATAAGAGATTATTTGACAGTTCTTAATATATCATTGGCGAAGGTCTTTAATGCCAAAAGAACCAAAACCAAACCAATATTTATAGAGTTTTCAGCAATTTGGGTGTCACCAATGCGGAGTGATTGAGACCTTCTTCCAGATAGTTTTGAAAACATTTTAGCTGGTTATTTCTTATTCTCATATTTTTGAACTTCAACAACAATAGGCGCGGGCAGACGTTGTCGTAAGCCTTTTGAATGTCGATAAAAATAGTTAAGCATTTTTTCCTATTATCTAAATTTTCAACAATAACATCAGCGAAGTTATGTTAACAATCTGTAAGGTTAATAAGCCAAGATCTTTGTAAAATACTGTCTAGAATTAATATTTAGAACCAGATTTAACATTATGATATTTACTAATTTTAATTTAGTGACATTAAAATTAGTAAATATTAAAACACTGGCTATTAAAGACAAAATCGACTAGATATTTAGCTATAACAGATAGCTAAATATCTAGTCGATTATTTAATTGTATCGAATCAGTGGCAAATATTCTAATGACAACACTTGTCATAACGTTTAATGTTTGAAACGAGGAAAAAGTGACGCATTAATAATTTGACGGTAGAACCAACTACTTGTTGAAGAATAAATTCGTTTATTTTCAATTAATCATCGTTAATTTTAGTGATAAAGACAGGATCCTTTTATCTCAGAAGTGGGATAAGTCAACTACGCCTACAATTTTGAAGAAATACAACCAAAATATTGTCGTGTACGAAAATTGCTGGTTATTATCTGAACATAAAATGGATAAAACTAGCGTTCATTCAAAGGGCAAAGAGCGGAAACGCCGTCGTTGCCGAAGTAGAGAAACAAGAACAAGCTCTACACATAAGCGGAAGCATCGAAGGCAGCGATCGAGTCTTCGTGATGATTCGTTGGAAAGTCTTCGTAGTGGGAGTCACATTTCTCATGAGCAGCCTACGAGACGACGTCACCAACCGAACCGGAGTAGCAGCCGTGATAAGTATCGTAGTCGAAGTAGCAGCTTTGAGCAGCGGCGGCGACATCGTTCCAGCCGAGGCGTGGATGAGAGACGTACCAGGCGGGACCGCAGGGCTCGAGAACGTAGCAGAAGCTCAGAATCCAGGTCAGAGCGTCAAACACCTCCACTTCCTGGTCACGTGAGTACCCCCAATGTTTTTAATAGTGACACGCAAGCATTTTTTGCTACTTTAGTGGAAGCTATAACTAATAGTCGGCCTCAGAGTAACAAATTTCCAATACTGGGCAACGTGATTCCAGATTTTGATCCTATGGCTAAGAGTCAGACCATAGCTATGTGGATCAATAAAGTTGAGGAATGTGCGAAACTCTATGGTTGGGGCGATGACCAGATAGTACATTACGCTCTGCCTAAGCTATCAGGGATTGCAAAATCCTGGTACCAGGCCCTTCCATCTATGTCGTATTCTTGGTCCGAGTGGAAGGTCAAACTGGAGCAATCATTTCCTAGTAGTGAAGACTATGCCGAATTACTCACTGAGATGTTGTCAAAACGTGTAAAATTTAATGACTCTTTAGAACATTATTATTATGAAAAAATTAATCTATTAAATCGATGTGAAATATTTGGTAAACGTGCCGTAGATTGTCTACTTTATGGTATTGAGGATCGGTCATTGAGATTAGGCGCAAAGGCAGCTAAATGTCAGGAGCCAGAACAGGTCCTCAGATATTTTCAATCAATCAAACAACAGCCTCGTGAGCCAGATAGACTGAAGTTCAGCTATGATAAGCTTAATAATATTACCTCCTCATTATCCAGTAATAATGTTAGACAGACGGTTAATGGCAGTGAAACTAGGACTTTGAAGTTACATAATAATGCATCAATTGTATGTTTTAATTGCAATGAACCTGGACATTACAGTTCTAGATGTACTAAGAAGATATTGAAATGTAATATCTGTTCCAAATTAGGTCATTTGTCAGTCAACTGTCCCAGATTACCCTCTGAACCGGCTAGTAAAATTAGTGAACCGAACGAGTAGATGGCGATGCGTTAGTGAGACTCAGGTCCAATGCTAGGGAAAGGATAGAAAAACAACAGAATTATGCTAAACAGCAGTTTGATAAGCATAGGAAGGTTCAGACAAAATATAACGTCGGTGACTTAGTCAGAGTAGAAAGGACCGTAATAGACAAAAATCATGCAGGAAAATCACATAAACTCATCCCCAAATTTCAAGGCCCCTATCGAATCCTCAAAATATTACCTAATGACAGATTTCTCGTCGAAGACACCCCACTAACAAGAAAAGGTAGCAAGAGGTATGAAAATATTGTTGCATCAGATAAAATTCATCCCTGGTTAAATTTTAAAGGGGTACACCAGTGAAAGCACTGACAGTGATCATAGCGAGGACACAGAAATAGAAGTAGAGCGTGAATGATTAATTATCTGATATAGTCGGTAGGAACCATATAATTATTCAATTTTGGTCGCATAATGATATAAATATTACCTGACAATTAATTAATATGCTAAATTACATGGATTAATCAACTTCCCTGATGAAAATGAGTAGATTGCGTGTCATTATTAAGAATATACATACATATATATATACCCATCCTTGTATACATGAGCAATCAGTGCAGATAATGAATGGCATTGGTGAATCAATGTCGCACTTATGATTGCAAGATAGTGAGTAAGATTAAATGATGTGAGCACAATTGGTCACAGAGGTCAGTGCAGATTTTGAATGGTACCAAGATAACGGTGCCGCACGGTTGACCACAGATGCGTGACTGGTTGTGCAAGAAACAAAAAAAAAATATGAGAATACAGATTCATGAATTAGAACTGTGATGAAAATTTGTAATCTAGACAAAAACGATAATTCAAACTGATACCTAGACATAATTTGATAATAAATGAAATTTGAAACTATGATTATGATGACTGTGATCTATTATAGAGTGGAAAGTACTTTGATTCATTTCTATATAGTACATTTGAATTTATTTTGTATTATGAATTATTGTACAATGAAATAAGATGTAAAAGCAAGAATAATGTATTTGTAATTAAGATATTACCTATATGTTGTTTTTTTTTATTTTGAATTATTATGTATTATCACATTGATTATTAAAATAATTTACGCTAAACAAGTGAGAGGACTCACTTATACAGGACGGCCGAGCTGTAAGGTTAATAAGCCAAGATCTTTGTAAAATACTGTCTAGAATTAATATTTAGAACCAGATTTAACATTATGATATTTACTAATTTTAATTTAGTGACATTAAAATTAGTAAATATTAAAACACTGGCTATTAAAGCTGTTATAGCTAAATATCTAGTCGATTATTTAATTGTATCGAATCAGTGGCAAATATTCTAATGACAACACTTGTCATAACGTTTAATGTTTGAAACGAGGAAAAAGTGACGCATTAATAATTTGACGGTAGAACCAACTACTTGTTGAAGAATAAATTCGTTTATTTTCAATTAATCATCGTTAATTTTAGTGATAAAGACAGGATCCTTTTAAATCGACAGCAGCTATACTTTCTGAAACCGGATAGAAGTAACATTTTATCTTCGAAAATTGTTTTATCAGCCCATTGTATATTATTCTCTGAAAAATCTTAGAAATAGTAGGGAGTAAATATAACTTTCGATAGTTAGCAACTTCACTAAACACTAGATTTTACTAGCCTGTGAGGGTAGTAAAAAGAATAAAGTAAGTATAAATAATAAAGTTCTAATCGTAATCGTTTCAGGCTTGACGAAAAAATAATTAGGTGACACGGGATACAATCAGAAAGAAGCCTTCGAGAAAATTATACTAGACCTGGACTAATTGAAAAATTCAGTACAAAGTTATTTTAATCCTTATTTCCATCAATTTCTTATTGTTACTTTTATTTACAATACGTATTTATTTTAATCATGTAATTATAATATTCTGATTATAACGCATACGCATTCGATACTAAAAAAAATATCTTATACATGTGGGTAATTTGTATTTGTAAACACGTTTTGTATAAGACATATTTTTAATGACATATTGAAGGTTTAATGTTGAATTGACGTGTTTTTTTTATTGTTTATTTGTTATTATTTGTTTATATACAAGTTTGAAGGCACATCGTGGTCATGTGCGCTCATCACGTAAGTTACCACGTGGGGCGTGGATAATCTGGCAAGGAGACAAATAAATAAAACTGATGTTCAAATCAACGAAATATAATTAAATCATGAATCATACTAATATGTTTATCGGTATTTTATAAAAGCACTCCACCGAACACGTAATGACTTGCACGATTCAATCGGATTGCCTTTCTGCACCATACGTCCTGGTCATTAGAGCCGGGGGTTGTGCCAGAGTGAAGAAACGTCAACTGTCTGCTGTCAGCAGCTGCTGTTCTTGCCTCTCTTAAAAATTGTCTATGAGCCATCAAGTTTATTTTAATATAGTCAGCCATCTGCCAGTATACATCTACCACATTTATATGCAGTACAAAATTAATTTTCTCCAAATGCTATTGTTAAACTCAAAATAAGGATACCATTATCTGATTTAACTCCATTATTATATAAAATAATGAAAAGAAAACTTACTTTTAAATCATACAACCATGAAACCATCAGTCCCATTGGTATAATTAAATCTAATAAAACTAGAGCTCTTTTGAATGTGGAGCAATTTGTTTTTATAGACAATTTGGAATAAAATGAACGGCGAAGGTTTTGTTGCAATGTTGAATGCATACTATGGCATTGCACCCCTTTTTACACTCAATATACGGGAAGTTATTTCTACGAACACAGACTGCTAGACCAACTGTCACATCAAAAATATTTGTATAAATATGTCGTAGTATATGTATAGACTGTGAAGTTATGCACATAGTAATATTTTAATTGCTTGATTACTTATATTTTTTCAACTCGTCTTTTTCTCTTACTTGTGAGTGTTTGTCATTCTTGCTGTATTGTGTATTCACCCTTGAAAAAAGAGTTTAACACTACTAGGTGTGTAACTATTCACGAATTTAATTTAGAGGTTGAATACTCGAATGTTTTATCTCATCAAAAACTCAACCGTATGTTTTTAACACCGTAAGCGTTAGTTTTAATTACCTGCCTCGAAGCAACAATGGCTACAATTCCCTGGGTTAAATTGTCGCTTATGGCTTTTCTCATATTGCATATTAAGGTTTCTTGTTTAGATGCATAATACTGTGAGATATCTTTATTCATTTTATCCTGTTTGAAGGTTATCAAAATAGGCAATTTTCTCATTTTCTGTTTTTTTTTTAAATAAATATTTATGTTATAGACCTTCTTACTGATTTAGACTTATGTTAGTTGACATCGTTTAAATTTAGCTATAAAACGATTACAAAATATTATCTAGGGTTATCCGTGTCCTGCTCTCCGCACCCTTCCTTCTTTGGGTATACCAGTAACCCTGCAATAGACATAGTTTTGAAGGTGATGTGGTCACTAATCATTCCAAAAAATTACAAAAAGATATCGTTGATGTAATATATTGTGACATATCAATTTCAGATAGAGAGTGTTGATTTTAAGTCTTTAGTAAAACGATAGCAAACAAAATAGTCGTTTGGATTAAATTTATGAAGCCTACAAAGCTCACTAATTAGTACTGAGCTTGAGCACATCGCTTTAAGAAGTAATTTGATGACTCTAGATTAAATCTACAGTCGTAAGCAGAGCGAAGATTCTATTTCAGGAGCTCAATCACTTTCCTTATTTAGAGTACATTTTAGTTTCTAACCTATCTTTTAACCCATTTAAGTATTACTTGGTGGATATTGCTTTTTTCATCTTATCGTGGTGAAATACTTTTCAAGCTAAACAACAGTTACAAATCTACTAAAATAGTAATTGTTTCTATTATAAAACGAATGTTAGGGGTGTATGAAAAAAGTCTATGATATGGCACATAACTGAGTTTTAACAACTTGAGTTTCTTAGTCCAAATTTCTTCCCCGCTAACCTGAGCTACGGTGAGAAAAAGCATTCGTTATTGCGTGGTATTGATGTGTATATTATTAAGTTTGTTTCATTAAGTTTTTAAATATCACCAAATATTAAATTGAACTTTTATGGGCTTCATTTATTAATACAGATCTTTTTATTACACTTAAACGAATACGACATCTTTTATGACCGGCCGTCTGCCTGGCGCCAAACGTCCTTGGTAATGCATATATACATACGCTCACACCTGTATGTTCAGAGATGTATGCAGAGGCGCATGAAACACCTACATTTTGAAAATTAGAATTTGGTCTCACTAAAGTAAGGGATGGCTAGCCCATTGCTGTATATGAGTGTATATAGCTAATATACACTTTACATACATTCTATCTGTTATTTATATGTGCCCAAAATTAATATTATGTTGTAAACAGTACGTGTACTTCATTATTATAGTTTTTATAATTATAGTCATATGTTTATTTAGGTGTAATTGTCCGTTAAACTTGTACCTACTTACTTTATACATTTTCGATCCATGTGCATGAAATGAAATACATATCTATGTACTATGGCATTCACATGTGTAATAAATAAAAGCTATTATAAGTATTCTGTTTATTTTAATCAAACCATACATATAAATTATGGCTATGCTATGCTATGCTATGTTGGCACCTCATCTTTATACGTATTCCTACCCTACAGCTATTAATTCCAAAACTCCGCCCTTTTGTGGTTTCCGGTGGAGTAGAATAGAGCCAGACCATTTCTTTCCATTTCGTCTAAAATGAGTGAGGTCTCCGGATGCCCAAAATCCCCTATCCCCCCTAATGATAGCGTGATACCCCAGGAGGGAATCCCCCCCTGGACATACACCTTCAGTACGCAATATACCTGAGCATGGATGCCCAGACTGCCCCTCGTACGGGGGGGGGGGGGGGGGGGGGGGGGCTCAACTGCGCTCATAACATCTGCTCAGGGCAAGAGAAGGCATCAGATATTATGCATACAGCCATAAAGTGCCCAATTGTCGGCAATAGGCTTGCCCCCCATTACTTTAGTGGGACCAAATTCTTAATGGCAAAATGAGCATGTTTTACAAATCTCTCACCTACCCCTTACATGCGTGAGCGAATGTATTCAGGAATCCACATTCAAACTTATTATTTTTTACGTGAGTGTATATATGTTGTAGATTGACGGGCCTATTGGTCTAGTGGTTAGTGACCCTGACTGCTGAACCGGATGTTGTGGTTTCAATTCCCATACGGGAGAAAAATGTGTGTGATCCACAAGTAGTTGTCCAGATTCTTGATAAAACATTATAATTTAGTCTCATTTACTCACGTAATACGTAAAATAACCTAATTCCGTCATCCATCAGGAGTTTATTGATAAGAAAGGGAGGCAAGATAAGGTAGGGAAAGAATATTGCTTATAGAAATGGATTGGGGAGTAATAGCTCAAGCACCTACGTATAACTCGAACTAACTGAACTAACTAAAACGTTGATGAATATAACTTGAATATTTTTATTAATGTGACCAATTTATAATCAGCTAAATGTAAGAAATAATAATAAAGGTGGACGTTTGTTACTCACAGAAAAGCTCAATGGATCTGGATAACATATGGCACAGACATTCGTTAGTCTGTATTGGCATATATGCTACATTTTTGTAAAATATCAAGAGCGATGTCTCATTTCCATACAGGTACAATATCAAAAGTTAGTCTTTTGACCAATAGCTTTTAACATATCCTTAAGTTTAAGTAATATTATAGTTTTTAAATGAAACAGAATAGAATAGAATAGAATAACACTTGTCTGGTTACTCGATTATTAACAATACTTATTCCACTTGCCCGTGTACTGAACCACATCAATATGCATTTAGCGATAAAGACTTGGTCAGGTAAATCAATATTTACATGCAACGCTTTGGTTTAAAAATAAAAACATTATGACTAACATTATCAAATCAATTTGAAAGATCGCATTACTTTTATTTTTACTTTCTCTAAAAACTTTTGGCACGCACCGCCAATCCGTATAAGAAATGAACGCCTGCGGTATTTTCGAGTCTGTACGATCATTGAGAAAGAGCTAACTCCCACTTCAAAGGCCGGTAACACAGTTGCTATACATCTAATCATTTGCCATTTACACTATAATATATATAATAAAAATCTATCTTAAGGCTAAGCATCTACATAATTCAGTAAATGCAGTCATTAAGAAACTTCTATTTATGAATATAAATTGGAAAAGACCAAAAGTAAAAATAGTATGTATAAAATTCCTAATTAAGGACCACTTACCTACAATTGACTTAGGACGGTATCAAATCAGTGTTAGCAGCAGTCTTTACCTCGAGTGACCCACTTTACAATTGATAAATATTTATTTGTGTAAGAGTAGTTTCAAATACAAATACATCTGTGTCCGTTAGTTCTTTGACCTCATCCGCAAACAATATAGTTCTCTAACAACTTAAACTTACACTTTAGGTTCTACGGGATCTTAAACCCATAGATTTACAAATATTTACTAAACAAAGGATCGTTAAGTAAGTGGTTTGTGAGCGAATGAATGGCTAAACTTCACACAAAGATATAAGATACAAGATTGTTGCAGATTTAAGTAAGTATTTAAGATGATGCTATTTTGCCAAGTGATTGAGGGTAAAGCAGGCCCAACTCCCCCTCTCCTCTTTCATCTCCACTCCTCCCCTTCTCTTATTTCCCATTCCTCATACCCACTGGTTTCAGTTTCATTCTTAAAATGATTGTCAAATAAATATTTATTTATATTTATGTAAATAAAATTTAAATAATAATATTTTTGACGATGAAAGATTGTATCTTATGATACTAAAGGTAATATGCACAAGATAAGTTAATCACAATATTTTAGTAACTTATTTAAATATCTTAAATACATATATACAAATAAAAACAAACACAATATCCATAGATCAACAGTTGACAGTCGTAAACATTAAATTTGAAATTGAGACTATATAATACATATAGGTATAACAAATTGGTTGAGGCTTTCAAATTGGTTGAGACTTTCGCGGCCGATTGATGACTCGTTGGCTTTATTCGGGTCTAAATGCCGTCGTATGTTGGAATTGCTTCCTAACGTTTCGCTAGCACGAGTGGCCAGCGAGACATATAGGTATGTTCTCAGAAGTGATTTACTTTCAAAACATAAACCATCTGCAAAGTTGTATTTTGCTTAAATATGGAACCGTAATCACAAACAATATAAGGCGTATTCGATTTGTTATCCCGTAATTGATAGCGATACAATTTATAAGGCACCTATCTATTTAACTATAATAAGCGACTGTTTTCCCAAGGCGGTGTGGTTCCCAGTGGAGTAGAATAGGACCACACTATCTCTTACTGCGGGAGTCATAAAAGGCGACTAAGGGATCAGACTGTTATCTACGACGGCGACTACTGCGACAACGACTATGACTGCACGAGTGACGTACCGGTTTAAGTGTTCACCTCACCACTACACAGCCGCGCTATGTGTTGTGGGTTCGATCTTCGCACGGAACAACACTTTGTGTAATCCTCAAATTGTTGTTCTGAGTCTGGGTGTTTTTTTGTGTCCGTTGTTTAAATGTTTGTAAAGTCCACCACGACACAGGAATTAATCGTAGTGTGGAAGTTGTCTTTAAAAACAATCAATTTTACAGACAGTGTAAAAAAAAGAATTCACACCAATTCAACATTAATACCTTCACTAAGTCATTAAAAGTATATCTTATCTCGATTATTACTTATATGTATAAGGTATTTTTAGTATCGAATATCAAAGTGTGCCTTATAAGTAGACTATTATAATTACATAATTAAAAAAAATACGTATTAAAAATATCCATAAGGATAAAAAAAATATGGATATAAGGATTAAAATAACTTTGTTCTGAATTTTTCAATTAATCCTAGTTTAGTATAATTTTCTCGAAGGCTTCATTCTTTTGTTTCTTCTCCTGCAAAAGGCGCACTTGTGACGGAACACCGTGTGGTTTTAGTCGGTTCGAATCCGACATACAACCTCAACGTTTAGAATGAGTTCTCCTTCAGCCGCGGAGTTTGCAAAAAAAAAATATATACGTATACGACGTATATATGACTATGTTTGAAAATAGCATGCTACAGGATTATTTGTACAATCATATCATATATGATTATATGAAATACTGTATTTTTAAATGGAACTTGATTACTAATACGTATTTACTTTATTATTTTTTACTAGCCTGTCAAGTGTCAAGTGTCAAGTGTTTAGCGAAGGTGCTAACTATCGCAAGTTATATTTACTCCCTACTATTTCTAAGATTTTTGAGAGAATAATAAACAATGGACTGGTAAACAAATTTAAGTAGATAAAAGTTTACTTCAATGCGGGTTCAGAAAAAGCATATATTTCCTGTTAAATTAAAGAGACCAATATACAAGACAATTATTAGACCTATTGTCCTGTATGGATCTGAAAATTGGCCATCAAAGAGAACGAACGAGAGACGCCTCGATGTAGGTGAAATGCAAATGTTGAGATGGACGTGCAGTGTGACTAAGATGGACAAGGTGAGAAATGAGTATATTAAAGGAAGCCTGCAAGTAGCGCCAGTGGATGAAAAGTTGAGGGGCAAAAGGGTGTCGTGATATGGACATTTTATGTGAAAGACTGCATTAAAGAGGATATGGCTGGGAAGGAAACTAAGGTAAAACTTAAAGGTCTAATTTATCTCTATCTTATATTTATTTAAATAACCACTCTGTCTAAAATTTCATACAAGTTAGTGAAATAAAAAAAGAACAAATATTTATCAGTTTGTTTTCATAAGCTGACCATGGGCGACTTAATGCAAATAGTAATGAAGTCAGGCGGACGTATTTGTACGAAGCAGAAAAATAACAAAATGTGAGACAATAAGAGAGCTATTAGGATTTGTGCCAGACGATACACACGGCTCATTGGACAAACAATACGTTTTGGAGGGTCCTTACTTATCCAATTTGTGATAGTTGTTTGTTAGTCTTGGTAGATATTATTATTTATATCAATAACAATAAGAGCAGATTTACGAAATAATTGAATAACTAATTGACAAAAAATATCACTACAGTATGGAGTAGCTAAAAATACTTGAAACCACATTTTCGCACGCGGTTGTGCATTTATTGAAATCGGGTGTCGGAGGATAACGGCGAATAACAACAACCAGACCTAAAAGAAAGTTCTAATAACTATTTTGAAGATTCACCAATGTTTTACAAAAAAAAAAAATCTAATGGACATTTTAAAAATAACAGTATAAAAACTATTCATTTGAAAAGCATCTCATTCCGCAAAAATATTACTTTATAAGAAATGATTAGACAAAACACAGATTTCCATGCCATTCACCATCAGGTGACCCGTGTTCACCTGTGCCACTTAAAAATGAAATAAATATGTTTCGATGTAATGAAATGTTTTCTTTCAGTTGTTTTTCAAATGAGTTATTAACAGAAAGAATAGTTTATATAATGATAACTTCATCAAATATAAATTAAGCTAACGTTATTATTCGTTTTGTGTCAAATGACAGGACACCTATTTTGATTTGTTACTGTACCCTAAACACCTAACGCGGCACTACTGCTTTAAATCTGAACAAATAATATAAATCAACGAATCCATAAACCAAAAGTAAGTTCTAATTAAGTACGAGTATTACAAGCGTGCAAACAATTAATACGTGTGATTATCAGTGGAATAGAATAGGGCCAGCATATCTCTTTTCGTGGGTGTCAGAGTATGTATAAAGCTTACCCGGTTACGTGAGCTGGATCCCTGCTTGCCCTTTCGGGGATATAGGCGTGAGTATATGTATGTATGTAGGTATGTAGAATTCCAATCAAGATAATAATATTTAAATCGTTGGTTAATAAAGTCCTTAAAGTTTCGCAACCTCATTTGATAAAAAACGTAAATTTGATGAAATGAGGTTCAAATTAATATATAATAAGGTACAGTATGATTATCCAAATATCATACTATACCTTTTTAAATAATTAAAAAAAAAACAGTAAATATTTAGAGCTAATATTTAAAAAAAAGTAGGGTTGTTACACAAAGATTATACATAAAGTAACATTTCTAAGAACTTACTTAACACAAAGTGGACGGGGATTAAAGCAATTACTGTCCAGATTGCCTTTCTCAAAAGATTGCGTACGTCTGAAGGTTCTCAGCACTACCTTTTTTTGTGGAACGTCCAGCAATAATCATGAAACGTTACAAAGCTTATAAAAGCCAATGAACGAATCTGAGTTCGAGAGGTTTACACTTTATATTGTGAAAGAGGAGCAGAGAAAACTTTTAAAAGAAGTGGATTGAAACAAATTTATACTTTTTATTTAATCAAATTATTTTTGGTATTCTTTGACGCATTTACTTAAGCGCCAAATAATCATTCATTTTTCTTTTGAAAAGTTAAGAGAAATTTCTTATAAAAATACTGTCTAAGTAGGTTACTAAGTATTACCCTCTTAAAAAAAACGCTAGTATTTTCCCAGCTCAAAGTTCAGACTGTAGACGATCATAATCAACTTTGAGTAAATATAAAAAAACGATGCCTCAATGCCTCTAATATAATATAATATAAGTTTTGTATCTTATTTTTTTATCTTTACCTCTTAACTTAGATGAACTTAAATGACTTACCACATGTCACAGTCGGTGAGACTTAGGAATAAAAACTACTTATTCTCTAAATTTCTCATTTATAAAATGTTATCGGTCTCATACAAGGTGAAGGACGCAAATAATCGCGACTTTGATGTTCATAGTGCTGTCTTGTTTGCCATTTTGCTAGTTTCATAAACTCCAAATTGGTACTTATACTCATTAATGAAAATCATTTATCATTTCAAAAGATAGAAAAATAATCAAATTTTGAATAACTGAAAGTGCTGATAGTGTGTTTCTGTAGCCAACTGGTATCAAGCATTAGTGGTTGGTGGAGCTCGTCCTCGTTCCACAAGTTAAAAAAAAAAAAGGTTATGAATACACTCCCAGGCTTCCCAGGTTCGTATTTGTTATTTTCAACCTATAAGAGTTACAGGATTTCCAAGCGGTGCTGAAATAGAGAATGCAGAATCTTCTTTTTTTTTTTTTTTTTTTATATTAGCCTACCATAGTGACTCCACTTTGCCTGATGGAAAGCAATAGGTGGAGTCAAAGAGTGGTGGTCACCATCCTCATTGCATGTCTAGTCAATGCAGCATGGTGACCCACACTATGGCGGCCTGGTGAGATGCTTTTTCACGCCCCCCTTAAAAGACCCGGGATCATAGTGGGAAGGAAACACGTGCGCTGGTAGAGAATTCCAGGCTTTTACCGATCGGCACAACAAAGAAGAGCCAAACCGTTTAGTTCGGGTACGTATATTTTCGACGCACAAACGGTGACTCCTCAGGCCAGCACGTGTAGTCCTGTAGAGGAAGGGAGAAGGTGGGACCAATTGGAAGAGCTCATCAGAACACTCCCCGTGATGTAGGCGATAGAGGACTGCCATAGAGGCGACATCTCTTCGCAACTGCAGAGGCTCAAGAGACTGGGTGATCTCAGGACAGTCGATAATGCGGACTGCGCGCCGCTGCAACCGATCGAGAGCGTCAAGCAGACACTGCGCATAGCCGTCCCAGAGATGAGAGCAGTACTCCACGCAGGAGCGAACCTGTGTCTTGTACAAAAGACACAGTTGCTCGGGCGAGAAGAACCGTCTCACCTTGTTCAAAACGCCGAGCTTACGCGAGGCCGCCTTAGTGACACTCTCGATGTAATCGCGCGGATTGAGATCCCGGCAAATATCCATACCCAGAATACTAAGCCTATCCTGCAGTGGCAGTTGAGTGCTCTGAAGAGTAGGAAGGGGAAGGAATGGAGACTTTTTGTTAGAGAACACACACGCTTGTGTTTTCTTGGCGCCGAACTCGACCAGATTCTCCCCCATTGGGAAATGCGGCTCAAGACCCGGTCGAGCTCAGCGACAAGCTCCTGTCGTTTTTCCTCAACGTCTGCCAGCTTGGCAGTAGGATGCCCGAAATATCGCCCGTGCACTGTACTGTCGTCTGCATAACAATGAATATTGCCAAGGGTCAACATGTCATTGATATGCAGAAGAAACAGCGCAGGCGATAGGACGGAGCCCTGAGGTACACCAGCGCTTACCTCGTGGAAGTCTAAGGCCGCGCCGTCGCAGAGAACCCCAATGCGGCGCTTTTCAAGGAAGGCAGCAACCCAGTTGCAGAGTTTAGGTGGCAGACCAAATGCAGGAAGTTTGGAGAGAAGCGAGCGGTGCCACACCCTATCGAAGGCCTTGGCAATGTCGAGGCTGATGGCCAAGGACTCCCCATGCCTATCCATAGCCTCACCCCAAAGGTGTGTGACGTACGCTAGAAGATCACCCGTGGATCGGTTCGGCCGAAAACCATATTGCCGATCATTTAACAAGGAGTGATCCTCTAGGTGGCGGATTAGTTGGGTGTTGATGATCCGCTCGAACACCTTACAGAGTATGGAAGTGACGGCTATAGGTCGGTAATTGGCTGGATCGGAGCGGTCGCCTTTTTTGGGAATGGGTTGAACATTCGCTTCTCTCCAGGCCTCCGGAACAATTCCTGAGGAATAGGACAGGCGATACAAGCGCGTTAGTACAGGAGACAACTCTGGTGCACAGTTCTTAAGAACCACTGCCGGAATACCATCGGGTCCACTGGCTTTCCGGACATCGAGTGACCGAAGCTCCGCACGGACATCCCTCTGCCGGATGCGAATATCCCGCATTGCGGAGTCGCAGGACGCAATGGTAGGCGTGTGCGCGCAACGGTCATCGATTCGGGAGTTAGCCGCAAAGAGGTCAGCTAGTAGATTCGCTTTCTCTTGCGGCTCGTGGGCCAGTGATCCGTCAAGGTAGTTCAACGGCGGCAGCGAAGGTTGGCAATAGTTGGACTGCACGGCTTTGGCCAATCGCCAAAACTTACGGCTACCCGTAGGGTACGCGACGAGTTCTTGACCAAACCGTGCAATGCGCTGGGCATCTGCTCTGATGTAAGCCCTCTTGCATTCCCTAGTGGCTCTGTTTAGTGCTGCTTTTAGGCGATCAATGTCTGGGTCACAATGTGCGCGGGCCCTGATCCATGCGCGGTAGGCCGACTGCTTTTGAGCAACGGCCCGGATGCACTCGCGATTGAACCAGGGACGGGTCTTCGTGCTGGCGACTTCACTGTAGGGGATATAATACTCCATACCGACAGTGATTTCGTCAGTCACGGCAGACACACTTTGCGACAGATCCCTATCTTTAAAGCAGCGTTGAGCCCACGGGATGGATGCAAAATATTCCTTCGTGCCATAACCGCCGCCTTGTTACCACAGGTCGTGGAGGCGTAACAAGAGGCACTGAGGTCGACACCAGGCAGTGGTCGGAGGATCCCAGAGGGGCGAGAACCGATACGCTGTACTGCGCTGGGTGATTCGTCAGCAGTAGGTCCAGCAAAGAGGGCGCTTGACCCGTTATGTCTGGTATCCTGGTGGGCTGGAGTACCAGTTGGGTAAGGTCATGCGTGAGAGCAAATGCGTGGGCAGTTCGACCAGCGTGGTCAGTTTTGGAAGATCCCAGCCAGGACTCATGGTGGGCGTTAAAATCTCCCAAAAACACCAGTTCGGCGGTCGGAAACTGCTCCTGCGCTTTATCCGCTGCTTGACTCAGGTGGTCAAAGATTCGAGTTGTCTCGGAGTCTCCGGAATGGGAGCGATAGAGGCAAACGTAAATCCGGCTCGTAGAGCCAAAATCCACGTAGAGCCAAAGGATGGAGAAGGATGTGTCTTCTAGGCAGTGCAGACGGCGACAACAAACATCCGCCCTGATGAAAAGGCACACTCCAGCCCTTGCGAGGAAGCACTCCTCGAGCACGTAGCCGGGATAGTGGAGATATGCCGTGTCGGCAGGGCGGCGTATTTGTGTCTCCGTAAGAAAGAGCATGGCCGGCCGAGCCTCACGAGGTGTTGGTGTACGGCGCTGAGGTTTGCATGGAGTCCACGTATGTTAGTGAACTCCACCTCAAAAAGCGGGTTGGTGGGAGAGGAGGATGCCGCTGTAAGACCACTTTTCTTTTTTTGTGCTGCCATGATAGAAGAGGAAGGGGGCGTAAAAGGCATGACAGTCATCATGGCAATGTAAACTGAGACTAAAAATGCTGTGTCATCATGTATCGGTGAAGCATGACGGTGACCGAACCGCCGGACGGAAGGGCCCCCGTACCCTCCCGGAAGTGGTCGCCGGGTCCCACCATCCGGTCACCAACCGGCACGACGAGCCACTCCGTGGATTATGCGCGACCTGACGGGGCGGCCTCCCAGGGTGGTTAGCCGTGGTTGGGCCCCTCTCTATGCCGCGGGCGGCCAGCGGCACCACCGTTTCTACGGGTCTCCCTGGCCGACGGTTCGATCCACGCCACCCTCACAATGACTCTACAGCACTCCACTGCTCACACACATACCACGATAACTGTCACCCCTGCATCGATGGGCCTCCGGTCTCTCACTCACCAGCGAAAGGCGACACCACGAATGTTGTCACTTTAGGCTGGTTTTCTGTGAGAGGGTAGTACTGCCCCGGTCGAGCCGGCCCATTCCTGCTGAATAAATCAGCGTGGCTCTACTACCTTCTTATTTGAGTATTATAGAGTATGTATATTAAAATAATGCTTGCTTGCTCTACAGCTTACATTATCTAATCCATCCGAATAAGCTTTATCCTTTTTCCTTTTTTCTTCAATCCTCCTTTGCTGCCAATATACTACCTGTATAGTTCCTAAAGTGCCAGCAATAAGCTTAGCCCGTAGTACGTCAGTGGGAGTAAATTGTTGTCAACAAAATGTGGTCATTTAATACACCTCTGCCTTACCCTTCGTGGTTATAAGCTTGAGTATATAAATGTAAAGGATGTTCGTTCGTGTTTTTTAGAGTTTTATGACTTAACAACTAAACCGATTATCATAAAATACAAGGTGCATGGGTTGCAAACAAATTTCATAGGCTACCATCCACCCATAGCTCTAAGTACCTTTCCCGAGGGTAGGATAAAATAACTTTTAGGCAGTGAATTCAAGAAGGTAGGTTAATTAGTAATAGCTTAATCAATATTTTGTCTTCATTTCAAAGTAGGTCTATAGTTATGAATATCTGATTCCTCTTCTTATGTTCTTTACAGTATAGGTAATAATAACAAAAATATAGTGATTCAGTCAAGCAGTAGTTTCTAAAAGAGCCATTCGTGCAGCATAGGGATGTAGCATGACGGAGGTCAGGAAAATCAAATTTACGAGGCTTTTTGGGTCTTTCTGTTAAAAATGTTTCCGCTGCCAACACATCCCGCGCCGGCCGCCGGACGGTAGAACTATTGAGAAAGCCTAGCAAGGGTCTACGTTTCGCGTTCGCTCGCGTATAATGCCATCGGGTGCACTATTTGTAACTATCTTATTTTCACTGTTAGTCATCAACATTGTTTTGAACAAGTTCATTTCCAAACCTACTAGTTTACTGGCATCATTAAGTGATTATATTATATATTGGATTTCTTGTCCTGTTTCAGAGAACCAAGTCGTCTGCAAACTTTAGGTGGCTTAGGTAGGCATCTTTAATCTTAATACCCTGACCTTTCCAATTGAGTTGACTAATGATTGATTCCAGTGTTGCTGGATACAGCAATGGTGAAAGAGGGTCGTCCTGTTTTACTCCTCTTTTTATCGGGAACCAAGGCCCAGCTGTCTCTAGTTTCATTCTGCTCTTGCTGTTATTGTATATACTCTTGATTACAGAAATGTATTCTTTTTCTACCCCCGTGTTGTTAGGCTTTCCCATATGTTTTTATGAGATACGCAATCAAATGCTTTACTGTAATCAACGTATGCAATGTAGAGTGGTATTTTTTTCTCGCGGTATTTCTCAATCAGAAGTTCCAGTGTGTGTGTGTGTGTGGTCGATCGTTGAGTATCACTTTTTAAACCTGGCTTGCTCGACAGGTTGACGCGCTTCTAGTGTAGAGTTATTCTCCTATTTACTATTGAAGAGAAGAGCTTGTAGATGGTAGATAGTACTACTTGGCTTGTAGTTATCTATATCATTAGGGTCACCATTTTTGTAGATAAGGATAATGTCAGATTCTGACCACTGGGTAGGTGTTTCTCCAGTTTCAAAAATGAGGTTAAACAGTTCAGTCGGGTGAACTTTAGAGTTGCTGAATCGGTTTTTAGTATCTCATTTGTGATGCCATCAGCACCTGGGCCGTTCTCTGGTTTACTTGATTTGGGTTTTTATCTTGTGACGTTCCTTCCGTCTCTCGGTAAGCTGTAGCGTTTGTTTTCCACAACAAATTCTATCAATCGCTATCCTCTCCATTCCTCTCGCCTTATACGTTCGGTTTTGTGACTAGATATTCTTCCTTTTTTGGTTTACCAATTTTTGCATTCCAGTCTTGAGTATGAAGTCTTTATATGATATATAGCTATACGCTTTGTTTAGTGTACAGTAGAAATTGTCAATCTCGTCTTTGTTAGCTTTTTCCGTAATGTTCTTATATAATTGACAACCGACAAAATAGCGAATCTTTCTGATAGGCCAATGTAGCTCTCTATGTTGTTTTTGTGGCATTTTTTATTCAAAAGCCTACACCATACAAGCCAGGCTCTTATCCCGTAGCATACTCTTCTATTCTGTCTCCCATACGCCTAGTTTCAAACAGTCCTATTATGTCATATTTGATGTTTAATAAGGATTCATTTAATTCAATTAAGCTATCGTATGTTGATAGTTTTTTAACATTGTATGTTAAAATGTAGAGTTTTTCTGATGTTCTAGTCTTAGCAGTGGTGCTATAAGTTGGGGTAGGTACTTTTGTTGCCAATTTTAATTTTGTTTTTGATTTTGTTTTATCCTTTGGAGGGTTTTGATCGTAATCTTCCTTGGTGACCAGCCGGCTTGGAAGATGTGAATTATTTTGTAATATTGTTTCCTTTATGTTATCCGTTTGAGAGGGGTGCTGTAGTTGCTTATGCTTCTCTTTGTTATTGTCCCTTATTCCGGATGTGCTATTTGGGGTTTTGGTAGCTAGGAAGTTAAGGATCCCTGGTTTTACGGCTTCATCTGACAGACTAGACGATCTTTTATATTTCGTCTGGGTATCCGTATTTTGAGTCTTGTTCTTCTTGCTGGTCTGCGTTCTAATTTCTTCACGCCCGGTGAGGTTGGTTTCAGGAGACGCTGAAAGCATCCTTTTATTTTTGGCTGTTGTGTTCTTTTTGTCTCATATTATTAGTTTATCATATTTTATTATTACCGAATTTCCTTCCTCTTTCTCGATTCGTGCCTGCTCTTGTAACTCTTTTCTTCTCTCGAGTACATTTTGTGGATAATCTTCCTTTATATAGAACTCTGTATTTTTCAATAAGCTACTCTTTTTGAATATGTTGATTTTTATACCGAGTGTGGAAAATGTGACTATTATATACATACATATATTACATGTTTATCACTTGATATTTTCTGTTGATAGTAATCGTAATGCTTTTTTGTTGCGAGAAACTTTCTTCCAAATGTATAGGTAATTTGTTTTTGAAAACCGAGTCTGGTTTACCATGGTAGAGCTATGCTTCACTAATACCACGGCCTAATGACAAAAACCGATAGACAAACAATGCTTGCATTGTATTGCTGAGTTAGTTTAGGTACCTCCCCTTCTTCAGTTTCCCCTTTCTTCTCTTCTCCCCCTTCTCTTCTCGTTCTCTCCCGTCATCGCCCACTCCATCAACCTCAAAGGTAAGCTAACTTACGATTTTGAGTTGCAGGTGACCCACTGAACGTCTATCTCCCTTTATAAGAGGAAACAAAGAAAAGAAAATTCCATGATTATAAACGAAGAATGTGTTATGCAGTAGATCATTTGATCACAAAACTATCTCTAACTGTCACGTCCCCCAAAGTTTTATTTTTTGAAAGGTGACTTGATCGTGAGTGTTCGTATATATGTTTAGCCGTTCGAAGATCAGTCTCTAATCGTAGAAAAAAATGTAAGTAGACAATGCTTTTAATTTATAATTAATAATTGGTTCATCAAATGTAAAAATGTTTTCTTTTAATCCTTCCACTGGTTGAACCAAAATATGTAGATAGTAGGTAAAAGTATATATTTTTTTACTACGATTTAAAAATAAAATCTGTGTCGCGGGGGAGTTTACATACATGTACACAACTAACACAAAGAACAAACAAACTCGAAACAACTATTTATGGATAACAAAAATTGTCCATTGTGGGAATCGAACTAACAACCTCGGGCTCAGAAGTCAGGGTACTAACCACTTGATCAAGAGGCCAGTCGAAAGTTTCTTTGTATGAAAAGAATAATAATAAAATGAATTATTATTCCAATAATCGAGTATTTTAATTATGATTGTAATAATATTCATGTACGAGATTTTGATTAAATTCGAGTTACTGATGCAATTATCACGGTGAACATTTCGGCATAAAGTTAACTTTTTTCTTTAATAAAATTAATTAAACGCTTCTGTGAATTATAATGTGAAGTTTAATGAACATCGACAATCAGGCGCGTGGTGTTACTTAGAGTGTATCATGTTAAACTCTTTTAAATTATAATTATTTTTAAGTCAGTAACCTATCGTAAAATTCAAATAAACATGCTACATTGATTTTTTTTTTGCGCAAATACAATTAACACATATGAAGTACCTTAGTCATATATCGGTAATCAATGTTAGGAAGATGACATATTCAATAAGCTACTTTTTTATATGGTTATGGATTTTTTTATGTACTATATATGTTAATGTTATAAATTATGTAAAATAGGTTATTCAGATAATATTAACCTAACACAAGATTTTGATGCGAGTGAAATGCACAGTAGTAATTTACTAGAAAGAAATTAAAACATAAAGAGGCCAGAAAGTTCTTTTTGGATCACCTTATTATACTTTTACTTTTAATTAATATACATAATACAATATCAAATAGACAAATAATACCAACAATAGACCCAAAGTACACGAAACAATGCATAAACATAACCTCTTTTTTTGCTAACAATAAATTCAAAACAGCATTGCTGTTGACAGTAAAAGAACATGGGTCGTATGTGCTCGACATATTGACGCATGACTTGTTAACATCGGAGGCACAAAAGGCTAGGCCGGGGCAAGTTGCATTGTTTACAGTTCGATCTCAATTGTTATTGGTTGTAATTGTGGATGGCCTATTGTGCGATGAGGGAACATACGTATGTATGTACTTTAATTTCAATAGAGCTATACTATAATTATACTATGATAAAAAAAGTGGGAATACTGACTTCGAATGTTCCACTGCTTTAGGGTAATTTGGCTTTGAATAGTTATGATATCAAACAACGGTAAGCTTTAGATTTTTTTTTTTTTCAATTTTATTAGAGTGCGATTTTCATTTGTTTTGGGAAATATTATACGTAATCCAGGTTACTTGGTTCCTTGGGAGAGGCCTTTCTCCAGCAGTGGACGGTAGGCTGACGATGATGATGTTGAATCTAGTTTCGAAATTTTATTAGCTATCCTTAGAACCTTTTAGGGGCGTAGACAAAGAATAATAATAAGGCTGTTTCAGAAAAATGTTGTCATATTTTATTATTATTTTATTTAGATCGCTAACAAATGCTACACCTGTCGAATATAAGAACAGCAGTTTCAATAACATGCCTTGTGCTCATTATAGGCCATATCCAACACAATCTTGTATCTTTTTATACATTGTTTAAAATATTATCAAAAACTCAAAAATTAAAAGTTTTACTTAAAAAAAATAGTAGAAGTAACTTATATATATATTTATTCCTATATATTTAATTTTATAAGAATATGGAAGAATATAAAAGTAACAAAATAAAATAAACGTTCCTAGTATAAGCCTACTTCTGTTTAAATCGAAAGTCATCAATCAGTGGTTTGTTTTCCTAATATACTATTACTAACATATCTAATTGTAGTAATCGAAAGATCCTTATATGACAAGCTCATTTTGAGCTATAGTTGAATAGTACCACGTTAATAATGTAGATCGCTAAAAGTTATTGGAACTTTTGTGACTTTTAAGGCAGAAATCCTATTTTGACATTGACAAAATTCCCTTAAATTTGTATTCATTATGTATACAAGTAATATTTCGTAAGAGACAGGCGGCGGACAACGGCAGGTGTGAATTCATTAGCGATTTCATGGCATGTTATTTAGACATGTGTACCATTGCCAGGAAATACAGGTTCAGAAATAATAAAATAAAAAATTAAAATTCATTTTATTCAAACTTAATTAAAAAATCGTCTCCTTAAATTTTACCACGTCTTTTTGCAAAACCCGTTTAATTAAATATATTATTAAAGTTAAGTTGTTGTGTTTGCACGCCTAAACTACTTAAGTGATCATCATTTATTCTATATCATCTATTAATATGAATGAAAGGTTATCTTTATTAATGAAAACATTACTAAAAAGTACATGTTAAAAAAAATATAAAATTTACATTCAAGAGAGCCTAACCACGAGCAAATGCTAGTTACTATATCAGTTATGTGATAAGCCATCGTTCTTGTTGGATTCCATAAACAATGTGTATTTACGTTAAACTCGACACAACAATGCCATTATCAGCGACTAATGTCTAATTAAATTCATTAATCAGTTCAAATTACTGCGTAAGCCATCCATAAGTCTATGCTGCAGACAATAGCGTTAGGGTATTTCAGTTATTTGGTCCAACATACCCTAGATATAGCACCTGTTTAAAACGCTGTTAATGCTGAACTATTTAGTTTAATTAAGCTGAAATAATTATTTTAATATTGCCGTGTCCTCCTAAATCTGTAATCTTAATTACAAATTAATTATAATTAATTGAAGTGACCGTTTTTGTAATATCAAAATAACAGCTTTTTACTAAATGTTAATAGTCCTGTTTGTTTTGGGTGACCGATTTTGATGGGACATTTACTAGCAGATAACTTAATATATTTATTATAAAGAATAACTAAGATTACTTCAGTTTTGTAACAAAATGTAAGGCTCACGCACAAATGATATAAATATGAGCACGCAAGCACCCACGCACGAGCATGATTCTATGTACATCTAAACATTGAAGTTACCCCTTTAACCTCTTATCTCTCTATCCACAGTCCTAAATCTTTCATGGCACCAGAAGTGTTTAATCTCAATTCTGGTTAATTTGTATGTTTCAGTAATAGGAAAGTATTGTCTGTTCTGCTCTAATATTCTTTAACAAATTGTACGCATGAAATGAAACATAAGTGGCATGAATATGCCAATTTGAATATGGAATCCTACGAAATTAGAGTGTAAGATTTATATATTGAAGACTCCTTTTAAAGTAATAAATTCAAAATGACAACGGTATGGAACACCTTCTATCAACAATTAACTCCGTTTCGTAGAATGATTTATCAACCAGAGCAAAATCCACAAAACTATGTTATTTTGTCGGCTCTAAGAAATGGGAACAGTTTTTATATGAAATCGTGTGTTTCGTGCAAAATGTTATAACAGAAATACATATTCAGGAACATTTATTTTAGGGCATGTTTATTGTGGAATAAAAATCGCACCTGTGAACTGACGTAATTCTTTGTTTTAGTGAGAAAATAGTGGATCTTACCCGGTGAACCTATGCTTACTTTCGTAGCGAAATTTATTTTTTTGTTGTTGAAAAAAGGTTTAAAACAAACAAGTATTTTGAAATAATACGTATGCTTATGGCTGTACCCCCTAAGGGGTAAGCAGAGGTCTATAAATCACCCACATTTTGCAATAAGAAATTGGATGGCTCTATTCTACTGAACCGAGAACCACACGGCATACGGCATTTTACGACGCATGTGTTAAAAAGACGCTATCTAATAATCATACATATGTACTTATACTCACGATTATAGACTCGAAGGGTAGGCAGAGGCGTATTTAACATGTACATTTTACCTGACTAATCCTGTCAAAAATTTCTTTACTGAAATTTTCTTAAATGACCTCTTTTTTAATCCGCTTTATATGAGCAATAATATTATCATATACTATTTCATTCCCTTCATTTCTTACAATTTAATTTTCAAAATTAATTATTTAACAATAAATGGTCATAATCATATCTATTTGTTTTGGTTCCCGCAAGTCCTATTCCTTTTCTAGGCTCTCCATTATTAAACTCCCACCGGCACTTTAGGTGTAGCGTGTGTCATCAACAATGATAGAAATTGTAGAAGTATTTCCAAACAATCATACTGAATTTATATAGTTATACATTATATAGGTTCTTAAACGTTTACTTGATCAAGTGTGCCCTTAAGAGTGTTGTAACAACTGTTCGCGTTCAGGTTGTATATTTTTACCGCTTGACGCTGCTTAGTAAGGGCGCGTATATACGTACGTTTGTCTTAACATATGGCACTCACCTGCAATGCTTCGACCACTGAACAATCTTGAGCAGTAGCAGTTTTATTAAAATAAATAACTAGAGGTTTACGAACAAAATAAAAAGACTGGATGCAATAGGTTTAATTAAATTTATGTCAATATGAAAGAGCGCTGTTACATAAATTGTATGAACATAACAAGGTGTAACTTAAATTGAACATTAGGTTACAACAATATTTCCATGCGTCAGTGAGGACTTATAGGCAATATTAACATTATTGTCTATATGACTATAACTTATATATCTTCAATTGTAATTTGGAATTATTCATTGTAAATTTAATAATTTATTACTGAAATAATGATATTTCCTTCATTTTACATAAGTATTATTGATTGAAAAAAATGTCTAAGAGGCATCAAACCAATTTTCCTTCCTACATTCTTTACCTTAGAAGACAAGTACAATAAAAAGAAAATAGTTAGTAAACCTGATATTTACTTTTTTTGTAGGCTTTTTTTTTTCTTTTCTAAGTAAAATGTAAGTGTAAGTAAAATAGTTCCATACGTAACAACTATATTAACACTCTTATAAAAAATATTGCCTAAACTTATTAAGGAATGAAAAGAAAAATTAAGGATACAAATTATTAAGTCCCACTATAATAAGTATCAAACTGCGTACAGTGCTTGGCATAGGCACTCCTTTGACGTGTGCCTGAGCGCGACAGACTTAGGTAGCTCGATGCACAAGATTTTATACTAAATTTGAAAAATTATATTCATAAATGAAGACGATGTTTTTTTATACACATTAATAGGATCAGCTTTCTTCTTACGTATTAAATTATATCTATTGCAAAATTATTTCAAAACAAAAAAAAATATTTTTTTTTCATATAGTCAATTTCACAATTTTTATTTTCATAGACGAGATAAAAGTACAAATAATTGAATTAAAAATAATATTTTTCTTAATACATTTTAAATTTCAGAGTATGCCCCTTCGAATCAATATATTGCCTTTCTCATTTATTTACTGTAAATGGTATAAGATTAAAGTTGAGCTTTTACGCATAATATATGGTCATTGCGATAAATAGTTGAAGTAAAAAAAAATAAAACGATAATGTATGTTACCAAAATCACCTCTAAAACTCCCAATTCGCTAATTACATTTATAAATGCTAAAACGCTCTACCAATTTTGGTGGGAATATTATCTATAGCGTCGATATGTTTTCATTTATCAGAAATAAAGAAAGAAAAATTGAAATAGATCTCAAAGTTGTGACTTAATAATTTTTTATGGCATTATTTTCTTTCAATATCTGTGTGTTCCTTGTACTCATATTTCTAATTATCTATATAAAACATCACTAAATTTGTACTTTCTGCTATAGCCTCTCTTGTGAAGAGATACCAGCAAATTTTTACACTGCTAAACTTGAGAAATACCTAAAAACAAGCTGGATCTACTTACTATACGTAAATACGAGAACGAAACATGAATATCCATGTATTCGTTTGATACGTCGGAGCGCTGAATGGTCACATAAAACGTGGCGCCAGCTACAGCGACACGCTTCGTTAGTAGATCTTCTTCTATGGTTCGTGTTAACGTTGGGTGACATACGGACAAATTAACTTACAGAGAAACTGTATTTTTGAAACCCACTCTCTGACTGCTGAGTATACTGGCGGGTATTTGTCTTTATAGAAGTGTGCAGTTGTTAATTAAGTTAATAAGTTCCTTCAAACCATTTTGAGATATGTGGCTAGTATTCATTATGACATGACTGAGTTTGTTGCGTCTTTTTTTTAAATAAAATAAGTCTAACAATTTAGATTTAATGCCTCCGTTCACTCAATTTATTGCACTAAAATTCATTATATTTTATACATCATGTGATGTATGAAATACGTTCAACCAAATTCAAGCAACGAATTTTAATGATTACTGGCAAGCTCAATGTTACACTTTAAGGTATAAGTTCACTAAAGCTTTAGCAAGAAATTACAATGTCATGCATGTTCCAAATAAAAATATTCGTTAACTCAAGAGAAAGCAAAAAATGCTTAGTCTAATGGAAAGACCAGTATTATGTTTTGAAGCTTTCGTTAACCTAAGTTTTAGGTTTTAGTTATTTTTAAAGAATTTCTACATATGTAATAGTTTAAACGGAAATTGACACGAACAGCAAGAATATGGAAGCGTACAACGTAGAGGTCAAGTTGTACTGCACAACGGTTTAATATATAATTTTCAGTATATTTAAAATTAATTGCCGTTCAAGTTTCAATTATTTCTATATTTTTTTCATTTTAGTTAAAAAAACTACTGTTCAACGTTATGTGAAATAATATAATAATAAATAATATAATATCCCAAAGCAATTTAAGTACCGTGGCGTCGCGCAATCTTTATACAAGATAAGAACCACTTAGCAAATTACAAAGAAAAATGAAATGTAATGAAAAATAAAAACGAAGTAAAAATAGATAAAATATATTTACTCGGTACTAAGAACGGTCTAGTAGATGAGTAATACGTAAGTGCTTATATACAAACTTAATGCTTCAGCACTAATGGAAGTCACGTGTAGCAGTTTGGAGTTGGACTTAATATTAACATTGTCTGTTTAACGTGTTAATAATTAACTCAAACTAAAGATAGTTTGATTACATTCGCGAACTTTGTTGGATTGAATTAGGATTCTAAATTGTTTGCATGTCTGGCTTATAAGTGCTATTATTTGTCTATTAAGATTTTAGAGTTACGCATTTATTTTTTATTTTTGTTCTTGTTTTTTTTTTATCATAACAAAATTATATAGCAACCGTTTATAGGATGACCAACTAGGGTCGATAGCAAGCAGCATAATTTTATCAAATAGGTTTTATTCTGAATAAAGGGCAGATCAGAAATACACGAAATCAGCAATCTTTGGGTTAGAAGACAGCACACGAAGCTCGTGAGGTATGTAAGGATATAAACAAGAGGTGGATTTTCTTTCTGCCTACTCTGGAGGGGAAAATGCGTGACTAAATGTACGCTTATTAATTCAACTAACGATTATAATTTATTTTGCGAAAGTAAATAATTATTTATATATTTTTTTAATTAAATGACGTCATTAATTACCTACTAAGATGCGGCCTCAAGGGCAAATACTTATTTTTAAATAATTTCCTTTTCAGATCCATCTCTATTTTCAACGTAAAATGTCTTTTGAAGTTTTGATTCGCAATCCGAGAACATATTTTTCTCTTACCGACTACTCTAATGCTACACCGACTACTAATTAATGCTTTCCTCATCAGTTCAAAGATTTCATTTTTTAACGCCCTGTACATACTAAAGCGTAATAACCATAGGGTTACTAAAAATGTTCTGTAGAGTATCAGCTTTTTCAGACGAACTATCCAAATACTGGGAGAATTCCCTATTTTACATCAGACATTTCTTATAAATTTAAACCTTTAACAAATAAAAACCAACCTTACACAGTTCACGTATTATTCAAATAAGCAAGGAAAGATAAGGCTAAACCCATTACATATGAGTACTTTATAAGTTGTAAAAAATGGTAGAGGGTGCCGCCATTTCTATTTCAACGCAAAATAGTATATATTATCCCAGTAAATAGAATTCTAGTACAAGTAAGGCCAAGTCTCCTATAATGAATGCTTTTAAATAACGGTTAAGTTGATTTTTTTACGTCAAGTCTCACAATATTCCGAAACTGAAACCAGATATCAGAAAAAAATCTTTTTTTTTAAGATATCTTAGTCTTATTAGTAAACTTAGTAAACAGTGCCCTTCACTCCTTTGTAAACAGTCAGAATGTGTCATAAAAAGCCCGTCAGGTTGTTCATGAGAGAGTGCTGACTAAGTTAGTATGTATAATATTAGACTGATAGATAGAGAATAGTGTAGTTTGTGGGAAGAGGATGTAGTGATATGAATAGAGAAAAGAATACTGAGTTTGAGCACGTTGAAACGATTAGTGAAGAGCGACTGTGTAAAGAAATTTATAAAGCCCCTGTGAGCGAGCGAATTGGTACGGGTAGGCTCAGAAAGACGTGTACTGACCAGATAGGCCGTATACTAAAGAATCAAACATATGTTCGGATTTTTATTTGCATACAAAATTTGACAATCACATTCATCTATAATAGGACTTTAAAAAGTAGACAACCGACTTCTTTTTCTTCGATAAAATTTAAGACTTATATGGTTTTTTCATGGATACCACTGTTACAAATAGACAAAACTCTCATCATCCTTGAAGTACATACTTTCCAATAAAAAAAGAATCATCGAAATCGGTTAGCGTAATATTGAGTTTTTCGTCCATTTGTCGCGCATATGCTTAATGCAAATTTAAGACTTACATGGTTTTCTCATCGATTCCATTGTCAGAACTAAACCAAATTAAAATGACACCAAACGGGAAGAATCAGCTTTCAAAAAAAAATCGTCATAAAAACAGTCTAATTGAGAACCTCCTCCTTTTTGAAGTCGGTTGAAAATATAAATTATATTACATAATGTAAAATTAAATGTTGTTATTTTATTCTGATGTATGTAATGTAAGAAAAATCTTGATAGTTGGAAATCTCTACAAAATACTTTTCAAAACTGAGTTATGTAGCCTTACTTTTAACTTTGAGTTTAGAAAACTTTATTTTATTGGTTCTGCAACGTAAAACTTGGCGGAGACACTTCTTTTGCTGTTCATAAAGAGTCTATTTAGATAAGAAATGAAACAGGAAATTTACAGTGAAGATAGCCGTGAAAAGTTCTGTTTAGATGCTTGTGATTATTTAAGTTTTTTGATATTAAATATCAATATACATAAGTAGAATTAATTATTATACATATACCAAAACAACATATTTTACAATTTTTGTCTGTCTGTTTGTTCAGGTTAACCTCTGAAATGGCTGCACCGATTTTGACGGGACTTTCACTGGCAGATAGCTGATGTAACAAGGAGTAACTTAGGCTACTTTTAATTTAGAAAAAAAAAGACCTCACGAAAAAAAATAAAACTAATTAAAATTTTATAATATTCGATTAAAAGAAGAATTTCATTAAAATTAGTATAGGTGTTTCTTAAATACAGAATTAATAAGTTATCGTAAACTCTGCGATGTAAACAATAACTTTTTTATTAAATACCACGCAAACGAAGTCGCGGGTAACAGCTAGTATTAACAAACTGCGGTTATATGATTAATGCGCTTTCACTTTCTAACTAATAAACCGATAAACATGCTATTTTATACAGAACAAAAATACTGGTCCAAGGAATGAAAGATTAATTTTACACAATATGTTTATACGTAAACAAACTGCAACATGACGCCTTGCTACAGATGGTACAAAAGAGACGTATAATATTCCTATAGAAAACATGATATGGCCATACCACAACCGAATGTTGTTCACGAGTTACTCAGACTAATCTGAAAATTACTATAATAAATTCACGTCACACAAATGGCTAGACGACCAATCATGCTATTAAGTTGCCAATTACCTAAACCGTTGAGAGTCATTTAATTTTATACAGTGAAATCACATCTATATACAACCAACGTCTTATAAACGTCTTATACAACAAGAGAGCTGCTGGAGAGACTGGGACTAAACTTGTCTGAACAAGTTATAACCATGATCATTAATATATTTTTTATTTAATGTCTTTGATAACATATCGCAAGTCTGCTATCTTAATTCCCACGTTGCCTAACATAACATTCGTAAGGAGTGCCACCTTAAGGTGTTACGTATGGCTGAAGCCACAAAAAGTGAGTAGGGCTACGTTATGATTTATATACAACTGTTGCCTGATACCTAACGTCACTGGAGGCTGTCATGAGAGATTTATAAGGAACCTCGGATTCAGGAAAAAATATACAATCGTTGAGAACACGAGGAAAATTGCTCGATTACAGTAATTCTGTATTTGGATGTGGAAATTAGTGCAAGCAATGTGTGTATGATAACCTGCTAAATTAATGTTGTTAATGGCACTTGTATATTTACAGATTTCAATATTAAATTTAAATTTAACGAAAATTGTCTTTTAGATTCCTTAATAGATCTTGAAATTTGTACCTAAGATTATAAATGTGAAAGAGGCTATGGTACTCTGTCTCAATTTCACTACAAAACAGTTGAACCGTTTTTTATTCAATTGTGTATAGGGATATAGGTTAATATTAAGTTTATCAAGTTTATTAATTAGCTAGATGAACCTGATTCTGCAGCATTAATAAGTTCTAGTCGCTTCCACTAAAAATAGTTCATTACTACCTAAAAGAGAAAAATAAACGTTCAGATTTTTTTATCTTTTGAATACTCAAAGTTCGTTTGTCTATCGAATAATGTTATACCTATTCTGAAACTTAGATGCATTAATTGGAAAAGTTGCTAAGCGACAAGAGAGCACTGGAGCGGCCCTGATCAATATCAGACACTGTACCGAGCATATTGAATCGATTACGACAATAGAATTGCAATCAGCATTGTTTGAAGATAATAGTACTGATTGGAGCACTATTCATTAGTAATTGAATTGTAGATATTACATTACAACGTTAATATGTAGAGTGCCTCCGAACGACGCCCATCTATTACCGATAGATTACCTATTTGTATTACCGATATAGTGTATTTATTGAATATGAGCCATACCACTGAGCTGAGCTGTGACAATAAACGCAGGTTAAACTACGGACAACGGCTAACCTCTAATATATACACCTTATTTTTTATAATGTTTTTATTGGTAGTCGAAATAACGACACTGCCTTGAATCGATTGGTATCGTTGATTTCAATCTTTCAATATGTTAGATGGCAATTGCAAGACGTAATATATCCCCATATGTAGGTACCTACACTGATAAATGAAATGAATCTGTATACAACTACAAATGTATTCTACGAAATATTGTCAATTTTTTAGACAATAATAACTTTACAAACCATAATAATTTATTTAAATTAAACTTACTAAAAGTATTTCGGAATAGTCTGGAATAGAATTTTTAATCTTCAGAAGTTTGATCACGTTTCCTCATTTCGCTCTGAATTGAAATGGCTTCCTATTCGTCAGCACCGTTATCTACGCGCCCTCTCCAGTCTGTATTCCATACTCAACTCACCCACTTCTCCCTCGTATCTTACATCTCTCTTCCAGTTTCTTTGTTCTAACCACAACAGAAATCTTCGATCTTCATACAACCTATTACTATTATGCCCAAATCATTCTTCCGCCTGTGTCAACTCTTCTTTCATTATTCAGTCTGTCCTCCTTTGGAACTCCCTACCGGAGGTAATCAGGATGGCACCTAGTCGCCTGTCGTTTAAGACTAAGGTTCGAGCTCTTTTCTTCCATAAACTGGCAGATACATCTCATCGATAGATTATATATATATGTATATATGTATATATATATATATATATATATATTTGTATGTATGTAAAGCATATGTATGTGTATGATAATGTATATTATATTTCTTAATTTATATACGTATCCTACTCCTTTATTTTCTATAATTTATTTGCAGTTTATATTACTGTTTAATGCACCTACTTCAGTCATTTCTACATCACCCTAAGGTAGACTGGCAGAAAATGCCTTTGGCATTAAGTCCGCCTGTGTGCATTTGGTGCATGAAGTTTTAAATAAATAAAAATATATATATATAAATAAAAATAAGGATTGTCTCTCAGGAGAACATTCAACACGTTGTATTTTTATTTCTCGCTAGGGAAGCTTTATAAGGCTCGATCTTTATTTCATTCCACGTATATATTTTATCTAGTATATTGTAGTGTATACGATAGTTACCTAAGCTCTTTTATGTCTTTAACACTTTAGATTTTATTTAGATACCTTTTCCACTTAACACTCAACTTCCTTATAGATTGGAATATTTTATGATGAAAGGGCCTCATCATTAATTCTGGGAACGAACTTTGCGCAATGACAATTCACCATAGTACATAACGAGCGACGATTTTAATGGTACTCATCTATTATGCGATTGAGTAGCCGTGTAGTAGTAGGTACGAAGCTTTTGCACCGTGAACGCTGTAGTTCTATTTATATAAACTGACATATTGGAGATTATACAGTTTTGTATATAGTTACGGTTAAGCTTGCCGAAGTTTGAAGATATTTAACATAAATTATACTATCAACAATTTTATATTCATATTTTAAAAACGTCTTTCCAGTCTCCTTTCAGCGGTTTTCCTTCACATTTTCATTGAAGACAAATATTTTCATTTTCATTCGCATTTCCGAGTGACAAAAATCACACATTAGTTAAATCACCATTACAGATACATTATAACGATGATATTCATTTTGATAACTTTTGTTTCTAATAACATAAACTAAATGTCGTTTATCTATACCATTAAAAGAAGAATTTTGTATTTGTTTGTCTGTTAATTTGGTTAAACGCTTTTCGAGCACTATCTGTCTTGTGTGAATTATTCTTATTGTATTGGATAGAGTATTTATTGAATATAGTCCATAACACAACACGCTGTGACCTTAAGCAGATTTGCTGTGACTACAAACGCAGGTTCAACTGCGGAAAACAGCTAACCTCTATTATGTACTCCTAACTTAAAATAAAGTTGTTATTAGCAGTCAAGATCTATTTAATATATTTCAACACACATCTACAAAGAACTTACAACACGCATATTTTTTTGGGCTTTACCGGTTTGAATAATAAATTGATACTACTAAAAAATGTATGCTATGGTCCTGCTTTCCCTCCAACTTCACATTGACGCTTTCTTCACAAGTGAAGCCTGACCCCGTTTATCTTTTGTTGAAACTATAGAGGCGCAATTTTTTATAGTTGCACTTGTTGCTAACTTTAAACCGTCTTTTTTATCATAGACGCATATCTATCATAACGTATTCAACAATTACCTATTTCAATAATTTAAAACCTTTTCAAGGCATTGCCGGACTAGTATATGATGTGAGTGCTAGATTAACTTCATATATATTTTAAACAAAATATATTAGAACAATTTAATTTCTATTACATAAAAATCTATTTATCATTATTGTCATACACTTGCTAGATATTATTTTAAAGAGCACATTATAAAATACTTCTAATAAAATTGTACAGTTGTTATAGCTTTATAATAGACAGGTAGCCACATATTCCGAACTCCAAAAAAAAACTATTCCAACATTTTTGTAAGTGTTCGGCACTTCACTGTATTGGACGGTCGACAATTGAATACTGCATACTAGACAGGTCTGTGCTTGAAATAAAATAGAATGATTGGCAATAAGAATGGAATTTATTATGTATACTATATACTAACCATAATACAATTCATTGTGAAAGGAAATCTATGCAATGAAAATAAGTTTCACGAAAGCTTATTGTTTTTTTTTTTATGCAATAGGGGGCAAACGAGCAGACGGGTCACCTGATGGTAAGTGACTACCTCCACCCATGGACATCCACACCTCAAGAGTCACAAGTGCGTTGCCAGCCTTTTAGGTAGGAGTATGCTCTTTTCTTGAAGGTTTCAAGGTCGTATCGGTTCGGAAATACGGCAGGCGACAATTTGTTCCATAAGCTGGTTGTGCGAGGCAAAAAGCTTCTCGAGAAGCGCACAGTGGTGGAGTGCCAATCGTCCAGGTGATGGGGATGGATATTTTGTCGCGTAGGACGCTGGTGGAAACCAGCAGCCGGTATAAGTCCGAACAATTCCTCTGAACACTCCCCATGATACAAGCGATAGAAGATGCAGAGTGAAGCTACATCTCTACGCAACGCCAAGGTGTCAAGTCGATCAGAAATATCTTGGCAGTCAATGATGCGAGTCGCTCTCCGTTGAATGCGGTCAAGAGGGAGAAGTTGGTACTGGGGTGCACCTGCATAGAAATAAGAACAGTATTCCATGTGCGACCGAACCTGCGCCTTATAAAGTTGCAGGCGGTGGGCCGGAGTAAAATACTGTCTCGATCTGTTTAGCACACCAAGCTTCTTCGAGGCTAATATGGCCTTACTCTCTAAGTGACCGCGAAACTGGACTTCGCTTGATATATCGACGCCAAGGATTCCGATAGTAGCTGATGCAGTTAGGGAAGTGCTCTCAAATTGAGGGGATACGACCAATGGCATCTTTTTAGTGGTGAACGCGCAAACCTCTGTCTTCGTGGGGTTAAACTGGACTTGGTTAAGTCGACCCCAATCTTTTGATAAAGAAGTTTCGATTTCAGACACAAGTTTGGATCGGCTTTCGATGATGTTTACCCGAGAAATGTTAGCACGGCCGGTGTAAAGGGCATCACTCGTGCTATCATCTGCATAGCAATGTATGCTCCTAATCTGCAGCATGTCATTGATACGCAGAAGAAAAAGCGTGGGTGATAGCACACAGCCTTGTGGGACACCAGAATTAATAGACTTGGAGTCGGAGCATGCACCGTCAACAACGACCTTGATGCTTCTGTCTGTAAGAAAACTGGTGAGCCAATTGCACAGTTTCTCGGGAAGCCCATAGGAAGGAAGCTTCGCAAGGAGCGCTTTGTGCCAGACCCAATCGAAGGCTTTCACCACGTCCAACGCTTCCCCCTTGGTCTCGATCGCCTGTGCCCACCGGTGAGTCAAGTAAACAAGAAGATCACCAGCTGAACGACCCCGACGGAAGCCGTATTGTCGATCATTGAGGAGCTAGTGGTCTTCTAAGTACCGGAGGAGCTGGCAGTTAACAATGGATTCCATTATCTTGGAGAACAAGGAGGTGATGGCTATGGGTCTGTAGTTGGACGGATCCGAGCGATCTCCTTTTTTAGAGATTGGGTGCACTAGAGCAGTCTTCCATGAGTTCCGGACTACGCCAAGAGAGTAGGAAATCCGATAAAGGCGCGTTAAAACCGGTGCCAACTCTGGAGCACACGTCTTCAGCACGATAGGAGAGATTCTATCGGACCCGCTCGACTTAAGAACGTCGAAGGAAAGAAGCGCTTTACGCACTGCTCTTTGTGTAAACCGGACATCCGGCATGCGGCTCTCGCACTGCGGTATAGTCGGTCTCGTTCTATGTCTAACCTAGAGAAAAGTAATAAATATATACCTAGAAACCATGGAGACTATATAGTCTATTCTCCTGTACTAAACTATATTATGTATGTTAAAAAATATTCATCAACAATAATAATTTTACAAGAAACATAATTATTATTGATGTAATATACGATATCATAATAATTATGTAACAACGGTAATTCGACAAAATGCATTTACTGCTAAATAAATTTATTGAACATCGTACATTTTGGAGTAGATGCAAACATAGTTTATGCACTTCAAGATAGTATTGTATTGGGATTTTTCCGGCAGTTATTGAGCGCGCATACCAAGATATTTTTAAAAATGACATAAGAATGAATTAAATAAAAAAAAAAGTTTCCGGCATGATGGATAAATTTTAGCCCTCATCACACACTTCAAATTGGTATGCCAGACCCTTCCGGTGAGAAAAACTGGTTTGCGTGATTTTTTTCTAAAAGCCAATAAAATTTACTGTCGAATACATAAAAAAAAATAATATCCGCGATGACGGTAAAACATTTTTCAATTTTCTTAATATTTTTTTTTACCACGCAGAGAAATCCACGCATACCGAGCATAATTTATTCCTATACTTATGTTCTATTTATTTAAATAAAAAAAAATTGATTCCGCTATGACGGGACTTTCAGTGTTACCGGCTCCTAGACCATTATAATCAGTTACGGTACGTAAATTCTAAAAATGTAAATTAATGTAATAAATCAATGTGTTTACAATAATTTAGATTTTTGTTAAGCATATCACCCAGATATTTCATGTGGTCGACTTTAATTAAAGTGGGACAAACACATGTAATGTCATCAAAGTTCCACATCTGTGTACATCAATGATAAGCTTGGTAGGCGAAATGTTTTAGTGGTCCTCGTTATAAATAAAATGTTTTAATTGTATTTAAGGTTAGAAAATTTTCATGTTGCCAATTTGTTACAACGTTAAAGCCATTTGACCTTGTTTATAGACCTCTTCGCGGGAACAACCTGAAAATAATAATACTGTATCATCTGCGTATAATATTATGATACCGTTTTGAAAAGTCATGCTGCACATGTCATTCATATAAATTAAACATAAAGTAGGGTAGTAAAACAACACTGCGTTACTTTTCCCCGAAATTAGTGAGGTTTCCGTAGGCCCAAGACCCCTCCTTCTCTCTCTCTCCTATTCTCATTCCTCTCTCCTGTCCCTGTATCTCGCGTACTCACGACTCTTGAGTTGCAGTTGCCTAGGGACGGTGATTTTAATATTTAAATCGCTGTAAAATTTGCAGCGCCTGACGCGTTTCGCTCGCTATTCCATACGAACGCAATCGCATTTGCGTGACCAAGGACTACACATACGTTACTTTTTGTTTCATTTCAGTTTGTAATCATGGCAAGTAGAAGTAATGAGTGTGGGAACTTAGACCATGTGATAGAACAATGTTTAAGTGCCGAAATAATGAGTGCCTCGGCAGACATTGAGGAAATTTGAATACAACCAATTTTCATGACAAGTGTTAAGTCTGTGCAATTCTTGTGTATAAATAGAATAAATTGAAGAAGCGTCAGAAGTTTTGTTCGAGAATATATAAATTTTGTATGTTGCTTTTCTAATACTGCATACTTCAATATTTAATAAAAATTGTTTTGTTTTAATTCTAACTCTTGTAATATATTTTTTAGTTTATTTCGTTCAATTGTTTTTAGATTAGGGCAATGAGGACTAATTTTAAAAGTGTCTGTAATACATTGAATAACTACTATGTTACTTTTAAGAAATACGCTTCAGTAATGTTAAGTTAATAAAATGAGTAAAGCAATACCAAATAATATGGGTAACTTTAGCTTTTTTATATACACATAAAGATTGGCGGATCTCCTGGACCCACGACTACTAGATATGGAACTTTCACAAACATAGTTACTGTTAATTTGTAAGACCTCGTTTCCTGACAAATTTCATGATTCTAGGTCAGTGGGAGGTACATATATATAAGTGTATATGTACCTCCCACTTAAAAACTATAATAACGGGAGACGTTAATTTTTTTTTATATACCTTAACTCTGGCTGTATATAGTTTAAAATATGTACATTATTTTTTTTTATACAATATCTTCTCTTCCTTGTCATGTATTTCCAACACCGTGGGAGAGCCATACTTAGGTACTAATGGGTCTGCTGGACCGGAGTAATATCACGGCGTCACAGAAAACTGGTAGACTAAAAATGCTCGCTATGTACTGAGTAAGGGTACCGCAGGCCTAACTTACCTTCTCCTCCCCCCTCTCATCGCCGTCATCACTTAAGACCCTTGAGTTGCACGTTTTAACAAATAAGTAATTTCAACTCACTGTAAGTTTCCAAATACAGTACGTACAGCAGTGGTAAATCAATTTTATGGACATATATTTAACTTTTGAAAATAAAATGCGACTGGATTTTCTGTACTTGAGTACATTCTGCCAAATGATTTTTTTTACTTATTAATATAAATGTCTAGCAAATGCTGAACTAGGTCCTATTTAGCTGATGTGTTGAATTTATAAAGGGAAATAAATTTATTATTACTTAGCACTTATTTATTGTACTTTTAAGTTGCACGTGTATCTCAAACGTCAATGAATAAATTATTTTTCTTTCTTTCTTTCTTTCAAATTATGAACAATAACAAGTTTAGGCAAATCAACATTTTAAATGGAAATCAAACCCACGACCCGTGCGAAATCTTTATTGCTACAAAACACGTGTGAAACAGCCATAAACAACCACTGTTTTTATTTTGCGTTCTGCACTTCCAATCAAAGCTAAATTTTTACTTAACAGTTAGCAATTCTAATTATTGCTGCCTACTTTCTGATTCAGTATCATATTACAGACCGCTTGTATAGGGGTTATATAAATACGTCTGTACAAACTAAAGTGTCGTTTCGAATTCCTTGGACGGACTAAGATAATTTTAGATCTTTTTAAAACATATATAAACAAGTACCTATAATCAAATAGATTGAAAAAATTAATGATACCCTGGTTGTCATTTTAAGGTAGATATATATTGGTGTTCAAAATTGGTTTAGCAGACACATGTTGTCTTTTATAACTTGTCTTGACAATCTAACACATAAAGATTTACCTAACTCGTCTGTCCCCTATACATACTGTAAACGTTTATCAGAGTAAGTTACCAAACTTATTCCATAGCTAGATTTACAAACCTCCTGTGTAATGTAGTAAAGAGTAGAATAAGAGTAGCATAGGGTTACGTTGTACTTTCCGTAGCTCGTCTATGAACATGCACCCCGGCACCTCCTTAGCCCTCTTGACCGCATTCAACGGAGAGCGACTCGCTTCATCGATCGCTAAGATATTTCTGATCGGCTTGACACCTTGGCGTTGAGGAGAAATGTAGCTTCACTGTGCATTCTCTATCGCTTATGTCATCGGGAGTGTTCAGAGGAACAGTTCGGACTTATACAAGCCGCAGATTTCCGCCATCGTCCTACGTAACAAAATATCCATTCCCATCACCTGGATGATTGGCACTCAACCATTGTGTGCTTCACAGAAGCTTTTTGCCTCGCACAACCAGCCTGTGGAACAAATTGTCGCCTGCCGTGTTCCCGGATCGATACGACCTTCAAACCAAGAAAAGTACATACTGCTACCTAAAAGGCCGACCACACACTTCTGACTCTTGAGTTGAGGTGACCCGTCTGCTTGTTTGCCCCTATGGCATAAATAAACGCGACTTAGGAATACCTTAGTCGCGTTTATTTGATTTGTAATTGTTATCACACAGGGTACAAAACCTAACTGATATGATGAGCGTGAGTGTATGTATCTATATAAAAAAGATTTCATAAAGACATTTCAATTTTTATTTACCCAAAATCTTACTCCTAGTTTGTTCAGAGAACCGTAAAAATAAGATTACACGTCATCAGATATGTGTACTCAATATATGATTGTGTTTATCTAAAAATAAATAAATTGGGACCAATACAAACAAAAAACAATGTTTCATTATTAAGTCGAATGATTCAATAAAAATAAAGAAAAAAAGCCGTTCATAATTTTTCTGTATCTAGTTTCAGGCGTCACGGATCTCTCAAAACAAACACAACTTTATGTTGACATTTTTGTCTTACGTCTTATTTGTGAGTAAATGTTGTATCAATCGTATTAAAAATAGTAAGATAATTTTATTATAAATGTATATCACTGAAATAGTAGGCAGAGGTGTTATTAAGGCCGTCATTTTCCTGAAGATTATTATTATTAAAAAAGATCAAAGCGAAGAGTAAGATCGAAAGATCGAAGGTAAAAATTCAGCAGGAGTACTAGATACTAATAAACAATATCTAAACAACAGAGACTAACAAGGTAAGGTTTAAAAGAAATTTAAAGGGTATTACTTCAACATTTGTGAGTGACACGTTATCAGATGTGTTGACCCTAATGTTGACAGAATACTTCTTAGTATCTAGCATTTTAATTAGTGTAATAACAAATCATAGTATTAAATATGATGTATAAATGCAGTTATCCATGTAAGCTAAATGCTAGGGATTACATTTAATTATTTGCCTTTGATACATAAACTATTTGGTTGCGCCGTAATACGTTACAATATGGATTATTAACGTTATCGCTTAAGACAATTTTTGGTTCGTTATAACGTTCTGGTAGGAACAATTGTTCACTATGTTGGCACCACACCTATATGCCTATTCCTACCCTACAGTATTAATATCTAAAACTCCGCCCCTTCCGCCAAACCTACAAAGGAATATTCGAGACGGCGACATCAAGAGTTAAAGGAACCAGAATATTTCACATGTGTCAACTTCACGCCAACCGTATGTGTCAGTCAGTCCGCCGCGATACATTCTAACCAACAGAACCCTTAACAACCTGCTCGCTGTATTGCATATTCACTATTATAAATAAAATCCGCGTATATTCGGTAATCGCAACGCTAATCATTGCTAAACACTTCAAGATTGGCATCTTCGAGCACACAGCGCAAGGAGTACTCCTAACGCTACAAGCAATGCTTCCTACAGGTATCTGGGTTTTCCTTTGACTCTCTCCCCTGTTCGATCCCTGTGCCAATACAGTGCAACCGCAAATACAGTCCACTAAAATTTTACATAGGATAGCTGACCGAGCCACCACAATTTATTTAAGCTATTTAAATAAGCTGTTTAAGCTATTTAAATCTAAACAACTAGTTCGGCAACAAATTTAAGTAGCTAGTTAGTTATTTTTTTTTATAAGCAGACGGGTCACTTAATGGTAAGTGGTCTTTGGAATGAATAAAGAAGCCACTGCTAGTTGGAGCTTGCAATTCAAGAGTCGCAAGTGCGATGCCGTCTTCTTACACACCCAGTTTTTAAACACCCAGTACGCTCTTTTCCTGAAGTTTAAAGATCCCATCAATCCAGACATACAGCAGGTGACAATTTGTTCCTAAAGCCGGTTGTGAGTGGCAAAAAGCTTCTGGAAAACTGCAGGTGATGGAGGTGGAAGTTTCATCGCATGAGACAGAACAAAACGGACAGACGGAAACCTATAGGTGGAATAAGTCTGAACAATCTCTCTTAGCACGTCCATGATATAAAGAGATTCCGTAGAGTTAACATCTCTACGGAATGCCAAGCAGTCAAGTCGATCTGAAATATTTTGGCAATCGATTATTTATCATCGATCATCCTCCGTTAAATGCAGGCCGGAGGGAGAAGCTAGTACTGGGGTGCCCTGGAATAGAGATTGAGAACAGTATACTATATTTATGAAATACATAGGAAGGAATTAATTCAAGCAAAAGGTTTCCTCATGAACGGTATCAATGTTAGTATCCATTATATACAATTAATTCTAGTCTTAGTCTTATTCATTCTTTTTTATTTTAAGCACAGGCCAGTCTAGTATACAGTATTCAATTGTGGACCATCCAATAACGCAGAGTGCCGAACACTAAAAAAAATGTTGTGAGTTTTATTGAGCGTTCCGAATATGTGTTGATCTGTTCATTTAGATGTTATAGCAACAGTAAATGTTTATTTGTAGTTAGCTTTAAAAAAATATTGGGCACGTGTAAGACAGTACTGTTAAATATATATTAAATTATTCTAATGTATTTTATTTTACTTTTACTTTAAGCGTCAATGTGAAATTAAAGGAAGATCACCACAATGGCATACCTACACTTTTTTAGGGGTGTTTTTATTGGTGGTAGTCACTTACCATCAGGCTACCGTCTGCTCATTCGCCTCCTATCTCACTAAAAAGTACCATCGGTACAGCTAATTTCATATAAATTAACTTGCAAGAATGCGGTATAATAGGTTTTTTGTAGATTAATCTCAATATATACTCTCTCGCTGCTAATAATAACTTCAGAGTAAATTAACCTGCGTTTATGGTCACTGCTCAGCTGCTAAGGGTCTCAGCGTATTGTGTTTTAGAAATTATTATTCGTTAATAAAAACTCTATCCCATACAAAAAGGAATCATTAACATCTGACAAATAGTTCCAGGATTAGTGTTTAAACAAACAAAAAATTGAGGAAGTACATAAAATTCATTAACATTTAAAGTTATTATAGTCATCACAAAACAAAAGGTCCGTTTTGGCACATAAGATTACTATGGCATTATACATTGACGAAATTATTCGTTTTACCAAAAGTAACCAACACTTAATAGGCTCGTTGCTTTCAGGGAAGCAATTCCAACATACGACGGCCTTTAGACCCGAATGAAGCCAACGAGTCATCAATCGGCCGCGAAAGCCTCAACCCATTTGACTTAATAGGCTGGTTGACACCTTTTCAATAATAATATTATAATGTATATAATTGTTCTGCAAAACCAAAAATATATATGTATATATATATTAATATTTTTTGAGACTAAACAATGCCAAAATCAAATTTTGACAAACATGCTAAGCGCTTTCCGCCATGTTGGCATATAGATTATGTCATTTGCTGTCAAGCGATATGTTAATAACAAGTTTCATAACCATGACTTTCACTATTTTGTACGAAAAATATAGTATTTTCACGTTATTGCAACAGTCACAAATGCAAAAACATATCGGAAAATACTACCGGCAACTTATGGATTACAATGGTTAGAGAACTATATAAATAAGTTTAGAAGTAAAGTTTTAGAAATAAAGACGTTCATTTGTTTACTGATGGTGCATATAATAGATGAGCACCATTAAAATCGTTGCTTGTTATAAATAATAGCGGATTGTCATTGCACAAAGTGCGTTCACAGGATTATTAATGAAGGTCTTTACGCATAAAATATTCTACCCTATAACGAAGTTAATATTTAAGTAGAGAACCTAGCGGTACTTAAATAAAATGAAATGTTTGAGATATGAGTTCATAAAGTCTGCCAAGGACATGAAAAAATTGAAATATCACTTATGTCACAAACCAGTAGATATATAATATTAAACCATATCAAAGATATACATATAAACTTGGCATGAAATATGAGTGTACAGTGAGCCTAATAAGTGAGTCGTGCAGTCGCGAAGAAAAATGTGTATGTGGAGAGGAGTGATAGTACACTCCTCTCAATATGACATTCATTTAATTTTCGTTTTTCGTCATTGAGATAAAATAGTATTGTAATGACATATCTACGATTCAATTACATATGAATAGTACTCCAATCAGTAAATACTATTGTCTTCAAACAATATCGCTGATTGTAATTCTATTGTCGTAATCGATTCGTTATGCTCGGTATAGTGTCTAATATTGATCAAGGCCTCCAGCACTCTATCGCCGCTCACCAATTTTTCCATCTAAATATCAGGATGGACATAACGTTCTTTGCTGAACAGATTATGTAAATTTGTTTACTTCTCTTAGACACTTAAAGTATTAGACAATACAAGTTATTAATTGTTTATTTAAAAATAACTTATTTAACATATTAAAGCCAACAAGGGAATACTTTTACACTCGGGTTGATGAAATACTTTTCAAATTAATGAATGTTGTAGTTCTTATTACGTAGCTTAGTTCTTCCCTAAGGTTTGAAGTCAAATATCTATACCAGATATAATCAAAATCGGTTTAGTCGTTAAGTCGTCAAAATTTTACTGATATAAATAGTTACTTTCGCATTGATAATCTTAAGTAAATGGTTTATTAAACCTTAACTGTTTGCAAATTGCTTGTAGAATTTCCAGATCCCAAAACAGAATTAGTGTACGCAAGCAATTTTCCTTTTACTATTGTATATTTTTCTGAATCCGAGGTTCCTTATAAATCTCTTATGACAGCCTCCAGTGAGGTTACGTATCAGGCAAGCTGGCAGGTAATATATAAATCATAACGGAGCCCTACTCAGTTTTTGTAGTTTCAGTCGGACGTAAAACGTTGAGGTGGCACTTCTTACATACGTATTTACAATTCCAGAAATACGAAGCTAGTATATTTATGCTATTTTAGCATAATCACAACAACACAGTCATGAGATAATAAACACAAGCCAAATATCTGTATTCTGAAGGAAGTTATATACTCTATGTGACATAGGAATTAAATATATTATATTTACTATGGTCATCATATTATTTTCTTATACTGTTAATGCTTTCGTCAGCAATTTTGCCTGAAATATATTTTTTATCATGCGAGAACGTATTTCTCTATATGTAAGTTAACCCATATCCTTTTCTGTACGCCTGACGACCTGTATGCAAAATTTCGTAATTGTTTGTTAAGAGTTGACATTATAATAAAAAATATCACTTTTATTTATATTTATGAAATTAAAATATTGTTTAATATGAACAAAGTGAAATGGATCAATTGATTGACATAATTGTAAAACTTAGATTTTCAATAGATGGCGTATTGCTGTCTTTCATAATCGCGGTATGGTTTCGTTACCGCCACTTGCATAGAACATATTGTTTTATTTAACATATTGTCGATCAAGATTGGAATACAGCGCAGTGGTTTTATTTCACTAACCTACAGATCGCGACACCTAACCAGTAATGGGCAACTCGTATATTTTAGATGAGGATGAGGAAGTACCTCATTTTACTCCTCGAGGTACTCGCGAGGCACACCTTATTTGAGGAGAGGACTTGCACACGCTCCGCGCCTCAAAAAAGTGAGACGAGCGCAAGGTCTGGCCTCAGCGCAGTATGTTAAGTCTTAATGTCTTTTCTCTCACACACATTATTATCTTTTCTCACTCACAATGTTTAAGCTTCAAACACTCTCATACTATGTTATAATTCATAATTTTTAGAAACACTCAAGTGATGCCGAATGCCGAGAGGAACAGCTAGTTTAAAGAAATGTCAAAATGTTTTGGTTACATACACCCATACAATAAATTCCTTAGCTAATTGATTCATTTACTTGAGAAATCGTTACTCACACCCTCACTCCTTTATATACTGACAGTGTAATAATCGAATCACTCATTCGGCAATCGTCATCACTCCCTCACACCTCACGCACAACGCGGCAATATCTCGCGAGGCGAGGAACGAAAAGCGAATGAGTACAATGAGGTGGTTCAATGTTAAAATTTGAGTAACTTTTTCAATTTTTCGTCACGATTACCTCGAATGAGGCAACTCATGAGTGAGAAACGCATCACTACACCTAACGGTGTATCGAACAAATATTTAATAAGTTTGCCTGACTTGAAATTCCGATCAATAAACAATATAATTAAATGAAGTAAATGCGTATTAGCGTAAACTTTTAATATATTTTACGGTAGCCAAGCTAAGAGTTTTTAGAAAATGAAAAGCGGAATGATAAAGAAGCCTGTATAATATATTAATCGCTTTTCAAAGTAGTTGCTGTTCCTTTCTAAGTACCATTACGTGCAATGGTACCATTGACACCAGCAATGGGCTTACTCTTCTTTAGGGATCCCTTTTACGAATTTTTCTAACGTAGCAACGGCATCTTCAGGGTTTCCTTCGTAACAATATATCCAGTTTTATCACCTGTGCATACAGCATTCGAGTCAACTTCGTCGTGATTTTCAAACATTGAGCGGTACCAGCCTTCTAACGCCTTAATGTTCATGTAAGACTTTGTTCTTAAACCTATCTCTGTTACTAAATCACAGCGCGGCTCTTCCCAAGCAGTACACTTGTACCGTATGCCGAGCCGTCTCTACCTAGCAATTGACGCAGTGGTGGCACCAGGCGTCCGGCTCCCTGCGAATGTCCCGCAGGTACTGCCTCCTCTCGTACTCTCTAAGTGTCGGTTGGCGACCTCGCTCTCGCGCCTCTTCCCGCCACTGATGTAGCGATGCGAGAGCGTTCGCCTCCAATGCCTAAAGCTGCCTCTATCATTTGATATGTCACCTATTCTGAAAACTTATTAAACATTCTATATTTACACATATTTAATTCAAGTACAATACTGTTATAAATATTTTTTATAATAGCATATAATTCGATCATAACTTTCATTGGATTTGTGTAATTTTCAGCTATATATAAAATTACCATGTCATGCTTATTCAATTTTACAGTCTCACGACATTTTATTATTTCGTCAGATGTCGCATATGGCTTAATATAAGCGGATATATTATAAGATTAATAGGTTGTTTGCTCTCTAGACTTAATGAGTTTTACTGCTAACTCAAGACAGTGTTGGTCCCCGAATATAAATATTTTTCTTTTAATTATTGTCAATTTTTGGGTGTTACTGATTGACGTTTCATAGAGTCGCTAATCGTAGCTTCCTTCTAACATACATATAGTGACAAGTTTATATTCTGATATTTGCGTTAATAAGGTTAGGATTGGTGTCTATATACATACATACAAACACAAATTGAAATGCGATCCACTTAATTTCAATTAGTATGTTAATTCTCATTTGGAAACTCATCGACATTTATTGACTAATAGCTGCACACCACTGTTAAACGAAATAGTGCAGATTCATAATACTCAGTAATTAGAAAGTGGGTTTGAAAACACTTTTTTCTCTGTAAGTTAATTTGTTCGTATATCACCCAACGTTAAGACGAACCCTAGAAAAAACTACTAACTAAGCGTGTTTCGGCAGCTAGCGCAACGGCTATAATGGCATTAATGAGCTCCGACATATTAAATAAACACGTGGGTATTATACAAGTTTGGAGGTACTGCCTTTATAATTGTAAGTGAAATATATACTTAAAACGAGTGTCTTATATTTACGTATAGTGAGGATCCGTCTTGATTTGAAGCAAACAATATTCACCTTTAATTCGTATATATTTTTCCAGTTTAGCGACCTCAACTGCCAAGTTATCTACTGCTATCTGTTCACAGGATAGGCTATACTAAAAAAAAAAATAGAGACTTATAATTTCGACTTATATTACATTTGTGACTTATATTACGACTTATAATCGACTGCAAGAATGGCGTACCGGTTGAAGTGGTTACCTCGCCACCGTGCTGCCGCGCCTAATGTTGTGGGCTCGATCCCCGCACGGGACAATTTGTTTAATCTTTGTTTAATCCTCAAATTGTTTTTCTGATGACACAGGAATTAATCCTAGTGCGAAGAGTCTAAAAATAATAATAATTAGGTAGGTAGTAGGTAGATGTGATATACTATGTGGAGCATTCTAAAGAAATATAAAAATAAATCTTTATTTAATTCAAAAAAAAAGTAAGAAGTTATAAATATGAGATCAATTTAAATTTTTCATTCTGTTTAATTCACTTTTAGGGATTGTAAAAAAGAAATAACTAAAGTGGGGTGGGGTTTCAATAAAATTTATTTGGTTATTGTCTAATATAATTCAGACTATAAATACAGCATTGATACAGACACTTCACACACACACTTCACAAGTCACTTCTTAGGTGCTAATGTCATATATTGTGTACATTATTGTACTTGTGTAGTTGATTAAATTGATTAAATAAGCGTTTTGTTTTGTACAAAGAGTTTTCTTCTCAACCGACAGAAACAACACGGTGTGCCATGCTGCGCTTAAATTAGGAGGAATCCGGGAACTGCTTCCGCATTCCCCCTAATTCATCCGGACCCCTCCTAGTGCCTGCCCGTACTATGCGGCCACCACCTAACAAGTTGTCAATGCCTTAGGCTAGCTATCCTTTAGGAGATATATGTATGAATGTATGTGATTATGATTAGTCAGCATTTTTTAATCCATTAGTCATAACCTGGTTTGTTCAACGTATCTGTTTGTCAACAACATAAAAGTAAATTTGACTATGAAATTAAGCACAAGTTGCACCGGGTCCTATCCACTATTTTCTTACTAAATAAAGAACTGCGTAAGTTCACAGGTGCGATTTTTATTGCACAATAAACGTGTCCTTAAATAAACGTACGTGAATATATATTTTAGTGTTTATGATATTTAGCACGCAACATTTTCATTTCATATAAAAACTGCTTACCCATTTCTTGGAGCCTACAAAATAATGTACTTTTGTAGATTTTGCTTTAGTTGATAAATCATATTGTGGAATGGCGTAAATTCACTTTTCAGATGGTTTTCATTTTATATTTATATATTGATGTTTATACGTTTCTTTTTAACAGACTATGCAAGACGCGGTGTATAGTCAGTTAAATTTGATTACCATAGTGTCTCATTTCTGCTACAAATATCTAATGAATTTTTGAACCTTGAATAAACTTAAAGGTTATTCAGTAAGCTACTACACTTGCTAAATGCTATGTATAAGAAAGGTATGTTGGGCTAAATACCTGAAATACCCTAATGCTATTTAAAACAAAGGCTTATTTATGGATTTCAGTAATTTGAACTGATTAATGAACTTAATTAGAAATAAGTCGCTTTGTTGTGTCATGTTTGTTGAAAATAAACATTGTTTATGGTATCCGACTTCAACTATGGCTTATTCTAACTGATATGGCTATCATCATGCCTGTGAGTTACCTAATGTAGTGTAGTCTCGCATTGGAGTTAAGTATTATTTGTAATTATACATACATACACATCCCCAAACGGATAATAAGATAAGGTAGCCCTATTCTGCTCCACATCGTGACAATTTTTTATAGATGTTTTCATTATTTTAGTACATTGTTCTTGTTCGTATAAGCGGCCAAACGAGCAGGCTTTCCTGATAGTTGATAGTTTTGTTAAGCAAGCTTGCTTTGTGTTCCTTAAGTGAGTGAGGTTAGGCCAAACTCTCCCTCTTTCTTGTTATTTGCCAGTATATATTCTTTTTATTAAAGTCTACCTAAATCTTCTAATAAAATCAAATAAGTATATAAAAATATGTTCTACCGCTCACACTACATAATATTACACATAAACTTGGTTGGTCCACATTTAACATACATAAAACTCGATGTATACTATATCTCATAAATGATTAATTGCACTATTGAAAGGACTCATTATATAATTTAAAGCGCCATGATTATTGATTTTGTGTTGATTTTTCGCTCTTCTTAACGCCTACCTTTAAAGTTATAAGAAGTACAGTCGACTCAGTATAATTAGGAGATATCGATATAAGAAAGCTAAAGTCTGTATTTTGGTTCAATGCTCTAATTTGTGAAAAGATAAAAAAAAAAATTGGACTAGTTTTTGGGCCTACCAAACAAATTACTGTTTTTTAAGTACTAAGTAACTTCCGCCACAAACGCACAGTCTTGCAATGCAGTCCGCCTTTTTGAATAGGAGAAAGGAATGTGGAAGTAAAAGGGGGTTGGGACTCCGTTAACCTCACTCACTCAGTCACACAATGCAAGTTTAACAGCTGGATTTCTATGAATCCGTGGTAATGCTCCGGTTGAGCCAGCCTATACGTGTCGAAGCATGACTCTCCCACTTTAAAACGACAACACGTAAAATACTTGCCACGCCAAGAAAACTCTCGGTCAAATTAGCGCTTTCAAAAAATAAAAGTAATTTAATATCGGTACATCCACACGTAAGCCACAGACAGCTATTGGTGAAGAGATGGGTAACTTCGGGGAACGCATAATTTAGTAATCAACGTTTATAAACATTTAATTTCTTTCTCTAGTAACAAATTGCTTAAACAGTTGGAACAACATTGATTTTAACTAAAATAATACTGAATACGGGTAATTTTAATAAAAAAGTCCTATTTATAAACTTATAATTGTATAAAAAGATTTTTCAAAGATGTCAGATGTTGTTATAATGATTGCCTAATAATTAAAAAAATAACAAACTTATGTACAATGTACATAAGTTTGTTATTTTTTTACATATAACATCCTGCTTTGTGTGGGCGGTTATAATATATAAAAAATAGCAGTCGTTTTATTTGGTCAATAGTCAGGAATATAATAAAAGTAAAACGTAACAGTAATATCGTATTGAGGACACGACAGTCGTCATCAAATAGTAAAAGCCACGGTGAACTTGAGCTGCTGGCATAATAAAATTAAATCAACAGTAGATCCATCGTCTTTATTTGGTTACATGAATGGTTTGTTAACAAAATTACAAAACAATGCAAGATCTCAAAATTTTACACACTAAATCAACATGCAACTACAAACAATTAACACAAGTAGTTGTTTTTTTTTTGTTGTTTTTTTATCTGTAAACCTACCATAATGACTCCACTTTGCCTGATGATAAGCAATAAATTGAGTCAAAGAATGGTGGTCACCATTATCATTGCATGTCTAGTCAATGTAGCATGGTGACTGACACTATGGCAGCCTGGTAAAAACCGATACTAAAAAACTGACTGATAATCGAGTCTCTTGAAATCGTCGGAGGATCAAATTCTAAATTGATCATGGGATAAAAGAGTATACTTATTCAAATATATTAAAAATTCCGTCTACAATTAGCGGAGAAATCGCTTACCGTACACAAAAAATGTATATAGTCGAAATAGAACCTCATCTTTTTTAAATCGGGTAAAATTTACGTTACGTTACAAATGAGTGTTTGTAAATTACAAGTTTTTACGATTTATCATGATAAGCTCATATATTATATATATAGACAGCTACTCTAAGTCAATTATTTCCTCAATTGTTTAAAAATTAAATTAAAATTTCAAGTTGTTCTTCTGTGAATGGTACACTACCAGTTGACATTCGGATCCGCTCTCAATAGGAGAACATGAGTGCCTCAACGTGACTATCGTTTGATGAATGTTTTTAACAAGCCTTTTGTTTCTAAACTCTATTGAATCTGAATTTTTAGAGGAAGTTAAAAGTGACCTGTTTTAATTGTTGATCATGTTTGTAATTTGCTTTATATAGTTACATATATTTAAATGTTTTTAAAATAAAAATGGCTTAGCAACGATAGAAGTTATGATGTCGTTCTCGCTTCACTAAATCTTTATAAGTAACTAGATGAACAATTTTTTTTTAAATAAATCCTTTACATTTCCTTTCCTTCGTCTATGGTCACATTATTTCTAAGTAAACGACTTTGACTGGTTGTTCCAAAGATTAGAGAGTTTTAGCAAATAAATAAATAAACAAAAATCTCTTTAGACTTATACGAGTATATATGTATAAATTGTTACGTCTTGATTATACAAACCTACATTGCAAACATCACATAAAATAACAATAAGTTAACAACACCACCTATTGACATCGCTACGAACTAATTTTCCGGTATGATACTTTTCAACGGCGCATACTATTATTAATGCAAAATTATGCTCTAAACTTGTTTGTGATCCTATTAAATTCGTTTGCTTATTTTACATACAGTTCTTGCATTATGGCTGTTAAAATATGCACAGGGTAAGTATTTGCCTCTATACTTCCAAAACTATTTTATATAATCATAGTTAAAGCAAAGTGTTACCCACGTAACACTTTGCTTTAACTATGATTATATAAAATAAGTTTGAAAAATATATTAAACTACTGATTTATGTTTTTTTGTTAATATGGGGGACAGACTAACAGACCGGTCACCTGATGGTAAGCTACAACTGTACCGTACATGGACTCCTGACTCTCGAGAGTCGTAAGTGCACTGCTTGCCTTTGAGGGTGGTGTAGGGGTCTCCCCCATATCTTAATAGTTCTTCATAATACTTTACTTATTATACAATATTTACACTTCTCTATTGTTACTACACGACTATATTTATATATTGCTTATACATTTCTATAACTATAATATTTACATTAATTATCCTATATCCTATATCACTTATATCACGTATAGTAATCACATGTACATTGATGCGTACCGGAATGTCAGCTAAATATCGATCACTCGATATCGACTGCATACCTACCCTAGTCCGAACGCAGCACGTAACCCGTTATGTACACCGGGCGTTGCATCGGCCGAACTCCGGCGCAGAGGTCAAAACAGTCAATGTTAGTCCTCGCGACGCGCATGACGTATGCTTGCTTTTGCTTATTATTTACCGTTCTCGCTGTACTCTCACTAGTAATCCTTAGTTTCTGTGCTTATAACTCCTTCGATAGACTTTTACTTCTGTGCTGTGTTTCCTATTCTACGCTGTGAACCTTCTATTCTGTACCTTACTATAAACTCTCGTTACTATATCTTGTGCTGTACCTTATATCGCTAGCTAGCTTTGGGATTATAACGTATCAAGTGAGTGGTCTATCTTTTATTTACTCTTACCTGTACCGACCACGCTTACAGTAGTGAGGGATGAGGGGATGAGGGGAGGGGAAAGAGAAGAGAGGGAGTTGGACCTCCGGAAACCTCACTAATTTCAAGGCAATGAAAGCGTTGCTTCACAACCAGTTTTCTGTGAGGTAGTGGTATCGCATTCGTCGAGCCGGCCCATTCGTGCCCAAGCAAAGCTTATGCTCTGCTGCTCTCGTCCACATCTCTTCATCCCACGTCTTTTCTTTCCCCCTTCCCGCATCCCCCTATCCCTCATCCCCCTCAAAGCCTGGCAGGGCACTTACGACTCTCGAGTTGCAGATGTTTATGGACGAAGGTTGTCACTTGCCATCAGGCTACCCATCTTTTCGTCTGTCCCCCTAAAGTACAAAACAAAAAAGTAGAATACCGAATGTCTGCAATAATAATATATAATTGTTAGTTTTCATCACGTCAATTCTTGAGTGAAGTACGGCGTATCAATAACTAAGATTAGGACTACGGCCAAGTAATTCACTATTTACGATTATGTAAAAAGAAGTCAGAATTTTGCCTCGCACAACCAGTCTATAGAACAATTTTTTTGCAAAACACTTGTCTTCTGCAGTTTTTCCGGCCCGATATACCACCATCAAACCTTAAGGCCGGCAACGCACTGGTGACGCTTGAGTTTATTTATTTTAGGTTAGCCAACAATTCTTTACACAATACATTTAATATTTATCAACTCGACTCTAAACGTATAAGACAATATATTAATACCAACAAAAGAACTTGGTAATGAACAAAGCTGCGTCTTTGCATAATTTAAAACACCTTTAGGTATCTCAAAGGAGAGATATCGTCTGAACTTGATATCAATGAAAACTGGAAAATATTGCAGAACAATAAGTTTAAAGACTCCTTGCTTTTTAATAAATCTTCTTTTGTTTATCATTGCTAATTACACTGTAGCGTAGCAATAGCTTTTATTTTTCGTGCCGAAACCCAAACGGGTCATAACCTGACTAAAGCTGACGGTGAAGTGGTATGTCGGACTCGAACCGACTAAAACCACACGGTGATTCATCACAGTGGGTCTATTGCAAGGTACCTGGGTATACCCTAGGAGGTATGCTTACAGGGACCAGCGTAGCAAAAGCTTTTTTTTATTATTATTTTTTACGTTGGGAAATCCTCATGGACTATCCTCCGCCTGGTTCATCAGCGGAGGGGTGTGACAGCGTAGTAATAGCTGCTATTGTGCTAATAAAGAGAATTTTTATTATTATTAATTCGTGATTAAGCATGGCTCTACCACTATAATTCCAGCAAATTTGTTTATGTATTAGGGTTATTATGACAGTAGTTCACACATGGATATTACGTAAGTGGAACTAGGTTATGGTTAGAAAAAAATGGGGTTGAGACATCTCTGCCTCAGTGTGTGTTATATGTATGTACTTCAACTTCTTGAACTAAGTTTTATTGTGTACACTTTTGCTAATAAACTAAGTCTATTAGTACTAGATAAATAGAAACGGATAATAAAAAGAGGCTACTTGTCAACGGTGTGACAGAGGGACACATTAAATGCAAGGGACAAAGTTGAATCCATTTTAAAGTTAGTTCCAGCAAAGCTTTTAGTGCAATAAATGCCTTCCTTCCTCCACTTTCTTAAAAGTTTCCTTTGAAACAAAAAGATTTGTTTCTTATTCTAGAACAAACGGCCGCCTTAAACATAGCTACTGTCTTGCAAACGATTTTCTTAGAACTATTTTCGCAATTTGAATCGAAATGAGGTATTTTCCTTTTGGTTTCTGATTTTCTTTTGTTAATACTCTTTGGTATTTTTTTCTTAGCTTTGTCTGAGACGTGGATGAATCGGCATATTTCAACCTTTTAGTATTTTATTAATCTCTATTGTTGGGCAAAACTTACAGTTTTTCATTTAGTTAAACTTGTCTGACTTCTGAACCGGAGGTCGTGGATTCAATACCCACACGGGAAATAAAATTGTGTGTCCCGAGTCTGGGTGTTCTCTGTGTCCATTGAATGAATATTTGTAAAGCCTTGTAATATTTGTAATGTAGAAGTTATTTCTAATACTGGAGTTTTCTTTTAAATAAAAAAAATTAAATATCGGTCTCAAGGTTGTCTGGAACAATTTTATACCTTTACGATTGTTATACCTTATTAATCGAACTATTTATTTACATGCACATTGTTTGCAACATTTTTAAAATAATTTGTAATATTTTTATATACTATTTTTTTTATCTCTTTATTGTACACCATACAAGTAATGGAAAAAAAATATAAAGACATAATTGCATGTATCACGGTATAACAATTGGCGGTCATATCACTCGCGGTGATTTCTTACAGACAACCTTTATACGGATATTATTACATAAAATTAGGGGTAGTCTAAGGTGTACTGTTCTAACACCATGTATACTACATGTATAACTACGACATACAGTTTTACCTACGTGTGTTCAAAGTAAACCGTCGTGTTATCCAACATTTCTGAGAGTTTTTATACCAGTTTCCTTTCTTCTTTATCAGACTTATAATAAAATTGTAACAGACCGATGTATGTATGTTTGTAGACCCATCATGCAAAAACTACTCTATGGAATGTAATACAGATTTCACCTATGTATTGATTGAGGTACTTTAAATATGGTCTCCATTTTACCGTAGATACTTGATCCAAAAGTCACCATCGATCCATAATCGATCGTACCAAGTCACGGGCAAAAGTCGGGAAAAATATACTTTAAAAACGCTGGCGTTATGTTTGATCAAGTTAAAAAAACATCCGATAAATGGTCAGGCGAGTATCCCCACATTTTGCAAATTACAATTTAGTCCCACTAACGTAAAAGGGCAACCCTTTTGTCGTCAACCAGGCACTGTACCGTATTGTAGTTATTTCGTCGAAAAAGTAACCTCGACCTATCTTAAATTCTTTCATACGGTGGAATACATAACGACCTTCAACTAAAACTATAACTTTTGGTTCGAAGACAATTGCTAAATAAAAAAAAGAATTATAAAAATATTTTACAAAACTTAACCTAAGTCTTACGTATCGAACCTTGCGTTAATAACGCTAATTGGCCCATCAGTGATAATAGAAACTTGATAATAAGTTCTTTTATTTAAAAGTAAGTCGGAACTAACAGCAAAGAGGTCAGAGTAAATTTGTAACCGACTGTATGTCTTTTATTTCTTATGTATGTCCACCGATTTCTACGCCAAACGTTTATCAATTTTCAAAATATATTTTTTTAATTTGAAAGCCTATAACTCCTGAGGTTGCTACCAAATCAGAATCTGATGATGGGATCTTAAGAAAATTAAAGGCAACTCTCAAATTCAATAGGCATTCTTTGAAACAGTATACTTCCCATGTGGTCCCAAGGTCATCAGGTACGAATTTGATGATGGAATCTTGGAGAAATCAAAGAAACTAGCATTCTAAAAACTAGCAGACTTCTAACAGGTGAGTAGGTACCTAACGCATACAATTGTATGCGTTAGGCTAGAGCTACGGTATACCTTAATGATTGAAAGAATACAGCGTAAATATGATCGCAGTCTCTAGAAGCCCATATATGGCATTCCATCATACAAATATTGAGGTATATATATAGCTCAATATTTGTATGATGGAATGGTTGATCTCGATACCTTAGAACTTAGGCGGGAATTACTGCACATTATTACTTTCTACTGGCCATTAGACAACCATCCCCTATAGACACCAGACTCGTTTTTTCTGACGAACGAAATGTGGACGATCGAGTAGTGTTAGTATCTAATATGATCCCATACCAACTTCTAGCTTGCTTAGACGGCCAATTTCTAGGTACTAGGTAATCAAGGTATATAAAAACATTACTTACCTCATGTATTTACAGAATTTTCTTCAAGCTGATTTTCACGTATATTTTAGACAAAATCGTTTAAAAATATCATCAATACTCTCAGACACTTTCTGTCGGCCGTAGTGCTTTACAGACGCTTTAAAGCTCCCAAAATAATTACTAAACATCCCGTAAATTCTGATGCTCCATTTTGATATATGTTCGGCAGAGAACTAACCTTTCACAAGAAGACAAGCGGTCCATGGGGCCAATCATCCCCTAAACTCAATTTGAATGCCTCTCTGGGTAGGAGCGCGAGGGCATTATCCACGCGCATGAGACTGAGTGATACATGTATTAGTATATGTAAATAATCGAAGATCAACTTGTAAAAACTTGCTTCATACCATGAAAAATGTGCCCAAAACTTTGATGGCATAGTCGTTTTTGTGTATTAGTTAAATTATTGTCTTAATTATTGTTTTATTAAGTTATATTAGTTATACTGTATTATGTCGTATTAGTTATATAAAGTTTAGTATGAAGATAGTGTATGCTTAACGGGTAAGCGTTTTGGTTAAGAACTGTAAGCTGACTTGTTCAAATAAATGAATAAAGAAATAAAAGAAGAATATTTAAATAATCTCAACTTATTTCTTTTCAACCCTAAAAAATATCCCGCCATTTTCATCCGGCCCGCCAATACTACCAGCCTTTCCTTCCTTTTTCTTCTTTCTCCTTAAATTCACAATTTCAGTGTGACCAGTATCAATAAAAATAACATCTGCTTAGTAATTTGGCGAAACAGTTAAGTAAAATTAATGAAACCTAATGATAAGTACTTTTAAAAGGTCCGATTTTTTTAGGATATACGGTGACACTCACATTTTTATTTTGGAGTAAGTCCATCCAGTTTTGGACCCAACGACCCTATACTAAAAGGGGACGCGTCCATTCGAGTCAATGTTGGCCGCACTGGATGATTGTTTCTTTTCAACTGCAAACAGTTGATAAAATAAACCTGAATTAAGAAGCCTACATATGTTTACATATGTTTTGTCGATGCAAATGGGATGTGTGTAAAACAATTTTACACATAACTATTGCATACAACCTGTACCCCTAAGAGAGGCTTTATAATGAAACGCGATATTTACTGACGTGTAGCACATGCAGTTCACGAAGGTTCTAAGTCAATAGTTTAAAGCAGTTTTTTTGTACTTTATCTTTTTCATATCTATTCTTGTTGTTAAATATGTATAGAAATATATTTTAATGAAACAGATTCAACTTTCCAATTTATTTTATTGTAATTCCGTAAGGCTACATATATTTGACTCAGCTAAACAAATTTACTACCGCGGCAGAGCCATGCTTAGTCACGATTGATTCGGCTCGACCCGGTTTATACTATGGCCTCACAGAAAAACAGGAGACAAACAATACTTACATTATATTGTCGAGTGAATGAGGAAACCGGAGGCCCAACTCCCCCTTGACTTGTTCCCCTCCCCTCATCACCTTCTGCTCTTTGTCCTCCTCTCATAACCCTCTCTCCCTTCTTTTAATCTCCCTGTCTTAATCTCCTCCCCCTCTAATCACCCTAAAAGGTGGCCAACGCACTTACGACTCTTGAGTTACAGGTTTGATGAGTGGTTGTTGTCACTTACCGTCAGGTGAACCGTCTGTTCATCTATCTCCCTATACAATGAAAAAAACATTAAGATTTAAAATAACTACTATTACTAGATATTAATATTTTTAATTAGTTTAGAGAATTTAAATCAGTTTTATGACCTGCGTGATTGGATTGAGTGAATAAATGTGTTATTTTAAAATTATTTTTTCTTGTAATATGAATAAGTTTTTTGAGCTTTTTTCAAAATGTTTTTATGGTACGATTTATTTCGCATACATTTATGTTGCATAACATTTAATTCATTGAGAATTACAACTACTGCTATTTTATAACGAAAACCTTACAAACTTCATGTTACAGAAGAGATGAGACAGATGTTTTTGTTATATGCATTTCTCCGCTTTTTCTTATTACTGGTACTGTCAACCATTTGAATACTTATTTAAATATTCACTGTTGCGTTTTGTGTAATAAATTTCAAATTTAACCAGAAAACAACCACAACTATTGAACACATTAATATTCAAACGTAATATTGATATGAAATAAAATTTTCACTTATTTATTTAACGAAACGAAATTGACGAGGTAGATGTTATCTATTTTATCAACTTTAAAATAGGCGGGAGGATGTTTTTCGTATACTTTTAAAAACTATAAAGAAATTTGCATCATATGTTGAATAGCTGAAGGTGGAATTTAATAAATCCCGAACAGTTAGGAGTTAAGAGCTAATTCTCTAATTTGTAGCATTTTGAGTTTGACTTTTTTAAAATGATTATAGAAGAACCTACTGTTTTTTTATTTTTCAAAGATTTATCGATTGATTGATTAATCAACTCTTTATTGTGTTAATAGTTTGTAACGAAATATATGTAGTTACAATTGGCGGCAATAGCGCAATAAGGGTCTCTTCCTGGATACCATTGGATGGATAGAGATACATGATTGAAAAGAGGGGCTGCAGTGTATAAAATAAGAGTGACCTGTCTAAATTTATTTAATATATACACAAATATACGTAGACATCCAAAACTTACATACGCATATATATATATATTTACATTAACAAATATTTACATAAAAATACATCTAAACATAATACATTGAGATAACACATTATAACAACTTCTTACTAAAGGGAACCAAGTATATACCTAATTTTTAATTAATTATTTTATTTTTCGTAATGTATAAAGTACTTTCCTTGATCTATATATGAAAGCGATCATACATAATTGGACAAATCGTTACTAAATGTCAACCTAGTATTAGAAAATGTGTTTCTCTTCAAATACTATTGGGTTCATAGTTTCGAAGATAGGTGTACTAAGGAAGATGTGTTGTACTCTGAATTTTAGCCCATTATATTATAGATTGATTGATTAACAGAAAAGGTACAGTTCATAAAAGCCTTCTTAGTTCATACTACGGATCTACCGCATGCCTTTTGCAAAATTACTTGTACGTCCTTGGACCAATGGGCTAATAAAATTGCTTAAGGGAGATTTTCTATCCTTTTATCTTTAGGGGAATTATATTAAAGTCTGTTTCGGAAATGGGGATTTTATTTATTTACATCAAAGATCAAGTCAAACAACCTTATATCATGTTTGCCCACGAGATATTATTAACTTTGAGTTGATAATATCATACAGAATCTATAGGCCGTTATATAATAAATTTAGATTTAGACGTTCCGTAATAGATTTAGAAACTAGCTTCCGCCCGAAGCTGCGGGCCAAGCCACGGTGATATGTCGAAAACAAAGAGCCGTTGTCATCCGGGTTGGAAGTCCACACATACAATGAAAATCAGTTGAACCGTGAATAAGCAACAGATAGATAGATTGATTACGTTATATTCGCATTTCAAATATTAGTTTACATAATAATGGAACAGAGTCTATTTGCGCATGTGGATATAAAACCTAAATTACTTCACAACATTAATGTCATTGAACAATAAAATTTCACGTAATTTATGATTCAATTTGATGAGTAAAATGACTTGAATTAATTATTCAGTAATTACACCAATTGTTTCTTAAAAGTAATACATATATATTGTCGTGAAATCAAAACTATCTCAGCATCCTACGCAGGTGCTTGTGCAACACTATTTTCGTGTAGCGATTTGACCTTGATTTTTTTTATATATTTACTTATTTAAAAAACAAATCCCGCAATAATTCGTCATCTTGTCATATCGAATGCAGTAGGGTTAATTCTAAAATACGTGTATTTGTATATATATTAAATAAATTCAGACAGGTCACTCTTATATTATACACTGTAGCCCCTCTTTTCAATCATGTATCTATATCCACCCAACAGTTACCATGAAGAGAACAATTATTGCCTAAGGCCGCCAATTGTAACTATATATATTTCTTTACAAACGATCAATAAGCAAAATAATGTATTGCGCTATACAATAAAGAGTTGATTAATCAATCAATACATAAATCTTAGAGAAATAAAAGAAACAGTAGGATCCTCCATAAAAAAGTGCATGTGTAGTTTAAAACTCAAACTCGAAATGAAACGTAATTTAAAGAAATTAGCTCTTAACTCCTCACTGTTCGGGATTTATTTAATTCCACTTTCAGCTCTTTAACATGTGATGCAAATATCTTTATAGTTTTTAAAAGTATACGAAAAAACATCCTCCTCAGATTAAATATAAAATAGATAACATCTACCTCGTCAATTTCGTTTCGTTAAATAAATAAGTGAACATTTTATTTCATATCAATATTACGCTTGGATATTAGTGTGTTCAATAGTTGTGGTTGTGTTCTGGTTAAATCTGAAATTAACACATGAAATACACAAAACGTAACAGTGAATATTTAAGTAAGTATTCAAATGGTTGATAGTATCATTTATAAGATTCAGCGGATAAAAGCACATAACAAAAACACCTCTCACGTCTCTTCTGTAACATGAATAACGTCTTCGTAAAACTAATTAAAAATATTAATATCTAGTAAAAGTAATCATTTTAAATCTTAATGTTTCTTTTATTGTATAGGGATCGTAAATGCTCTTCCCACCTTTTAGGGTGATAAGGGGGGACGAGATTAGGACAGGGATATTAAAAGATGGGAGAGACGAGAGAGCCATGAGGGGATGGCAAAGAGCGGAAGGTGGTGAGGGGAGGGTATCAACTTCTTTTAAAAGGTTAAAATATAATAGAGGGGATGCGGGGAGGGGAAAGAGAAAGGGAGAAGGGTTAGGAGAGGTGTTTATGGGAGGGGCAAGAGGAGAGAGTGAGTTAGGCCTCCGGTTTCCTCACTCACGCGAATACAATGCAAGTATTGTTTGTCTCCTGTTTTCTGTGAGGTCGTAGTATTAACCCGGTCGAGCCGGATCAATCTTAAATAAGCATGGCTATGCCGCAGTTATAAATTTATTGCTTAGCTGAGTTAAATATATGTAGCCTTACGGATTTATAATAAAATAAATTGGAAAGTTTATTTTTTATCATTATAATATATTTCCATACATATTTAACAACAAGAATAGATATTGCAAAGATAAAGTACAAAAAAAATAATTGCTTTAAGCTATTAACTTAGAACCTTCGTAAACTGCATGTGCTACACGTCAGTAAATATCAGGTTAAATTATAAAGCCTCTCATAGAGGTACAGGTTGAATGCAATAGTTATGTTTAAAATTGTTGAAAAAAATCCCATTTGCATCGGCAAAACATTTGATAATAAATATAAAAACATCATTGCAGATACGAAAATAGAAAAATAATAAAATGCGTTTTGATATAAGTGTGGTAGAAAACAAACATACGGTTAACTGATGTTAAGCAGCGACAATCTGAAAAAACAATAGATCTCTTAAAATAAATTTAAGAAGGTTTATCTTTAAAAGGGAAAAACCTTGGATGAACGAGATGATAATACTTCAATGCATCTAGACCTAACACTTTACGCTGTCTATGACCGTACAAATGACCTGACTTTATACAAGTACTGAAAACCAATATCACGAGGACCAATCTTCCAATCAACACCTCCAAGAATAGCTTAAGCATTCCAACATTTATCTTGCAAAATCCAATAGAGATGCAATTTGATTAAAAGTCTACTACAATTTTTCTTCCAGTTCGTTTAAAATCAATTTTCCAGACTTCGTTAGCCTTATCGGCGCAAGAAAGATTGTCTGGCGACTTGAGATGTCTTCCATTAATGCTATCAGTCTGAGTACACGTTCGGAAAAACTTCAATTAAATTCTTCAAATTGCATATCGTATATTATTATTATTTACATTAGCATCTCTGAAAGCATCTCAGTTATAATTAATGTTGACTAAAACTACCTATAGGCTTCTAAATTCAGGTTTATTTTATCAACTGTTTGCAGTTAAAAGGAAACAATCATCCAGTGCGTACTGACATTGTCTTGAATAGACGTGTCACCTTTTAGTACAGGGTTCTCTGGTCCAAAACTGTGGTCTTCCTCCGAAATACGAACGTGAGTGTCACCGTCACCGTATATCCTAAAATATTCTGACTTTTTATAAAAGCGCATATCTTTAAGGTTCATTATTTTACTTAACTGTTTCTGCAAATTCCTGAGCTGATATTCGTTTTATACTGACGGTATAGAATATGTCTAAGTTACGTTTATTGGTACTGGCCACACTGAAATTGTATCCTGAAATTCTGAACTGAAAGAGAACGAAGAAAAGTGTGAAAGTGAAAAAGGCGGAATATTTTTTTTTGAGTTGTTAAAGTGTGTTGTTCTTAACCAAAACGCCTACCTTTTAAGCATATACCATCTTAATACTAAACTTTATACAGCTAATATAATCTGTGTTGCAGGTTTTCTTATTGCAGATGCCAGTTTTTTACAAAAGACTATATTGAATATGTGTAGTATTGACAACAATAGACTTGACTTTGTAAAACAGGTATAAATTAATATTATTATATTGCGATATGATATATGACAATGATATGATACAATATAACTAATATAACTTAATAAAACAATAATTATCACAACAATTTAACTAACACACAAAAACGACTATACCGTTTACGTAGAAGAATTCAAGTGCAACATTACTCTTACACTCTTTACATTTGGTCTCTGGCAGTGGGAGTAGTATTATGAGCCGAGCGCCACGTTGGTGGATAAGTAAGGAGGTATACTATACTGGTTTGGAGCATAAAGATAAGTTTGTTGTATCGAATGGTTGTCTACCTTAATGGCCAGTAGAAAGCAATAATACTTTATGTGCAGTAATTTCCACCTTAGTTCTAAGGGATGGAGATCAACCTTTCCTGATACAAACATAGAGGGATATAGAAATAGATAATACCCATAAATGCGCCTCTAGAGACTGCGATCAAATTTACGCTGTATTCTTTCAATAATTAAGGTATACAGTAGCTCCTTAGGATACCAAACAATTACATTAAATTCAACTTTACTACGTACGTTACTAACAAAACATTGTTGAACTGGTAAGATATTCGAATTATAAGCTCCAAAGATTAATTTGCAGCCTTGCATATGTTTTTAATAGGAACACCGATGAAATAGTTGTTATATATAATAAAGATTACCTTATATAATTTATGTTACAATGAATAAAACAATAGGCTTTGCAATTCTCCGTTCTTATTCTCTAAAATATCTTTGGTATGAATAAGTTTAGATTCAGGAGACTTGAAATATTTTTACTAAAACTAAGTTTATTTCAAATGTGAAAAATCTAATATTCACATTTGAAATAATCTTAGTATATATAGTATATAATATATAATTGGGTAAACAAGTATAGCGCACATCACAACATTGATACTAGTACATGACTGTACAGGTATGTTTTATACTGCTCAGAGATGTTCTAACCCGATATACCTTTGAGTTTAACAATGAAGAACAGTCTTAGTGTTTTAATGACATAATAAATACATGATTTTTACTATATGGTCGATCATCTGATTGTGTAAAATTTTAATGATGCAAATCTTTTTCAAACTTTTAACAGTCAGCTATAAACCGTGAACTTGTTACGAGGTTACATGTAAATTTGGTTTAATTAATTAATCGTTTCTAGAAAATGATGCTTTAAATGCACACCTTGAAAGTTTCAGTTGAACATTGAACTATCAAATGTGTTGTGGAGTCGCGTCTCACTCCGAACAAAACTAAACTTGAAATTATTAGGACTGCGGTATTCTTACATAATTATATATTATTTTTTGTGTCAAAGCTATAAAAAAGAGAACTCTCTTCTGAGACGAAATTTCATAAAAAAAAATATTTTCTTATTTGAGACTGTACGATAACGAAGCTTTTTTACTACAGAAAACCAGTACGCAGTCAAAATACTGGGTACATACCTTAAAGGTATTACGTCACACGTCTATTACGATACGATCCACGATCACAAACCACACGCTTTTTTTTAGTTACCCGACAGCTCACGGACGTATACCTCACTACAGTTCGGGTCCCTTTCGGATAATCGTGGTATCGTAGGTATGGGTATTAGGGACTTTCCAATCGTTCAATTCAATTTTCCAATTCCTAATTCAATTACCAAATTTTAATACCCAAAAGTACACCTACCCTTATGTATGTTACAGTTAAAGAATATTATAGAGTAGTATGAAGGTAGGTAGGTATGAAGGCTTTTATAATTTAAGGTGTTTTGTGTACCACTTAGGTTGTAGTAATTCCAAATTGGTACATTAATAAAACTAATGTATTTATGCGTATACATAGCTGTGGAGTGTAAATTGTTAATATTTGTTAGTGAACGACTATTCTCCGTTGCGGGAAACATATTGACAAAGAGGAGATCGCAACTTGGCAGTCGAAAAGTGCAACAACTGCTATTTCTGCAACAAAATAAAAAAGTCTACGATCGCTAAAAAATCGTAGAAAATAATACAGAAGTGAAGAAGGCGCTTAATTAGAAATGAATTACGAATGTAAATAAAGTGATTTGAAACCTTTTGACTACGCCCGCTAGTGAGTTGGAACATTATTAATTTTATGTCTGGAACCTAAGATATACAAATCTTAGCCTGGTAAAGTAGAAAGGTTTCATATCTCTTAACGCATTTGTATACTGGAAGCGTCATATTGGAGGCATACTTAAAGTGTACGTTTACTTATGACAGATGAAAGTATCTACCCGTATACTTAGAAGTATTTTGTAACCTGGTTTCTGTACTACACTACAATATTTGACGTTACCCGTACCTTGAAGGTCGAGTACACAGGTTTGTGAGTATGTCTCATCCCTATGCTCATTCTTCAGCGCACTTACGATTCTCGGGTTGCAATTGTCCATGGACGGCGCTTGTCACTTACCATCAGATGATCCGTCTGTTCGTCTGTCCCCTATAAGATATTAAAAAAAACTTTTGTAAATATAATTCTAAAAAAAATGTATTTTATGAAAAGGAATTTTTGTATGGCCATTCATTAATTCTAAACTAGTTTTCTAATATTGTATTATAATAAAATAATACTATGTACTTTAATTTTCAACACACTTCTAATTTTCCTAACTAATATGCAAAGTGGCCGGATGACGGCTTCATGGAGAGTGCTCAGACGAATTCCATCCCCATGATTGGCACTCCACCACTGTATGCTTTTCTAAAATATTATTATAATAAAGTCCAGATCATGTTACAGCAGAGATGTGTGCTACCGTGCATATGTACGCACACGCACCCGTGCGTGGGTTTGTGTGTATGTGTGCGTGTCTGTGTATGAGTGCGCTTGCGTGTGTGTGTGTGTGCATGATTCAGAAATTGCAATATAAAAGCAAGAAAAGAATAATATATATATCTATATTAGTAAGACTAAATTATGTCGTTGTCCCTTCAGAAAGCAACCCTGAATGTATGGATGTGTAATAATGGATGGATGTGTATAAAATTTAAGTAAGTGTGTACAATTTTTTATTTTACGTTTCTTTTGTTGTATCTTAATAAAATATAATATGTCGGATTCAAATCTGCAAATCATACATCGAATGCAATTTGTAGACCTAATACGAACTGTATGTGTACTTTACTTGTATTGCAAATTTAAACTAAAACAATACTTTCATGCAGTTTGCCATAGGTTGGGTTTATGTTGTAGCTATGTGAGATTATTCCTTACATATCCCACGACTTCGTTCCAAAATAAAAAGTATCCTATGTGCTGTTCCAGACTATAATATATATCTGTTCTGGTTTTATCCAGATCCAGTGCTAGAGCCATGCTTAGGCACGAATGGGCCGGCTCGACCGGTGCGATACCACGGCCTCACAGAAAACGGTTGTGAAGTAACGCTTGCGTTGCATTTCCCCGAATTGAGTGAGGTTTCCGGAGGCCCAATTCCCCCTCCCCCCTTTTTTTCTCTCCCCTCATCTCCTTTCTCGACTGTCCCCATACCCTTTTCAAATCTCCTCAACTCCCTCTCTTCTTTCCCCTCCCAACAAACCCTCATCCCCATCATCCTCAAAGGTGGGCGGCGCACTTAAGTCTGTCTAGTTGCAGTTGCAGTAGTCCATGGACGGCGATTATCACTTACCATCAGGTGACCCATCTGTTCGTCTGTCGCCTATAATATAAAAAAAAACTGTTCATCTCTGTAGTGATGGAATACAATATTCTTTGCTATCGCAACAATCTCCCAGAACAGAACCAAATCAGTGGCAGATTAGACCGAAATTCAGATACATATAGAGCTGACACAAAAGCATTGAATTGGAATTATTATTTTGAGAATGGCTTACATTTGCACAAAGTTCAATCAAATATGCAAATAGTGTGGTGACATACTGTGTCACGTATGGTTTGTTAATACATAGATATACGTACCTACCCGTCACGTTACTGGACGCAAAGTCATAAAGTGTCTGATTGATGGCATAGACTTGTACCAATCGGGATATTACATTAGTCGAACAAAATTCTAACGGGCAAAATGTGTCTGTTTAATACATGTCTGCCCCTAGGGATGCGGGCATCAGCGTATGTATGTATGTATGCAGTGCATACAGTGCACGAATGATATGCGGGCTAAATTATGGTTGGTGAAATTTTGACGTTTTATATGCATTTTTTTTTTACGTGTGGAAACCCCTTCGGGCCGTCATCCCGCCGGGGTTTTCGGTGGAACGGTGTGTCGGAATTGAACGGACTAAAACCACACGGTGTGCCATTCTGCGCTTAAAATAGGAGGAATCCGGGAACAGCTTTATTAGGACATCCGGACCCCTCCTAGCGCCTGCCGCTGGTAACCTATCAATAAGGTGGCGTCTAGACACACATAGCCCAAGCGGGGCAGTTTGCAAGCGTATGCTGAGCCGAGTCGTCTTGTCCAGGGCCACCCGTAAGCCAAGCGCCTCGATGCGACTGACCACCAGTGAGGCTCCTCTGGTGGCCAAACGCACCGCCTCCTGAAAGTTCACCCCCCGGGCTGTCACCAAAGTGTCATCAGCGTAAAAAATTACTGCCAGCCCTGGGGGGAAGTAACCTCGAAGGGCCCAGTCGTACCCCATGTTCCACAGGGCTACCGCACGACATGAGCCGTCGACTCAGATGTCCCTCTCGGTTCTCGTACGCGAGGGTACGATCCTCTAAATAGTCTGCTACTAGCTGCCTCAGGTACTGTGGCAGCCCGTGATAGCGGAGTGCTTCCCTGAACTGAATGGCAGACTATTGACTGCGTTGGCGATGTCCAACGACTCCGCCAACAGCACGCCGCCAAAGACGTTTTATATGCCTTCACCGACCATTATACGGTATTATACGCATGAGTGTATGTAGTAACCCAAATAAAAAATAATGTTTATCTTTTGATAATATAAGATGAAGATATGCTTCTACTGATTATCTATAAATACTAAACCGAGAAAAAACTCTGTGTTTTAAAAAGGAAAACATTATCATAAACGTAAATGAGTTTCCACAAAGCTGTAGAACCAATTTAATTATGCACAAGCAACTTAGAATCGCTTAATTCAACCAAAACTTAATGGTTTTACGACCCAACAGCGTACAGTAAAATACACTTCTCATCAAAAAAAACGATATTAATGTTACAAATTGAAATTAAATAAATTTATTTATCGTGTTTTGTTCACTAGGTGTTTTTACCCTTTTAAGTAGAATTAGTAAAATGCTAGAAACAAGGACGTAAAACAAAAAATCAATTAAAAAAAGTTTATTCAGTGTCTCATATTTCCTTCCGGGCCCTAATAACTGATTCCATGCGGTTCCTTATGGAAAGGATGAGAGTCACAATCTAGTGTTGTGGGATGTAATCCCACTCTTGTATATTTTAAGCTGGATAAGCGTGTCCGGAACAAGATCTCTCCCTCTGACTCGTCATTTCAACTCATCCCATAGGTGTTCTATAAGATTCATATCCGGGCTTCTTGCTGGCCAGCCCATAACCGTAATATCGACTTCGCTCAGGTATTAATTTACAAAGCCTGAAGTATGAGCTCTGGCAATGTCCTGTATAAAAATTGTAACTCCCGTGGTCTACCGTCAATTTTGGGAAATTAGTTAGTTTAAAAGGTTTAGGCCACGCTGCGCTAAATTTCTTCTAGTAATATAATCGCTTACAGTCAATTATCGAACCTCAAGGAGCCGCTGCTGTAGTTAAATAGAGTTATAGTGACGCTTTTTTGGAGAAACAGTGTTTATGTATACCTGTATATTGCGTCATTTTGGTCATACGTGACTCGATATTTACCAGATCCTGGATGGCGAGTAAACAAACGAGTTTCCCAATAACAGTGGTAGACTCATGCTTAAGCACGAACGGGCCGGTTCGACAGGTGCGATACCATAGCCTCACAGAAAACCGGTTGTGAAGAAGCACTTGCGTTGCATTCCCCCGAAATTGGTGAGGTTTCCAAAGGCCCCACTCCCGTCTCCCCTTTCCTCTCCCCTCTTCTCTTTCCCAACTTCTCACTCCCCCTCTTCTTTCCCGTCTCTCATCCCCATCATATCGCGTTTGTCCAAGGATGGCGGTTGTCTGTCTGTTCGACTGTCCCCCTATAGTAGCCATAACACGCTGACTATATCCTGAATTCAGCAACGCCACAACTTGGGTATCCACCGTGGGTGAGTTAGTTACTTATCTAACAATCAGAATAAAAAACTATATCTTAGGCAAAACAATGTGACACACATTGAAAACAATCTCTACAAACATTTCAAAATTCGAAATTTTTAATTCAATTTCTTTATTGTGGTATACTATTGACTAGACTAAACGGCCAGCAATTTTTAGGCGTTTTTTTTTTTTGATGATATTAGTATTCTTTTTTATTTAAATGGCACCTAAATATGACTTGCACTTGTTCTAGTTTTAAGTATATAAATTTAAATAAAAAACTAAAAATATGTGAATTTGGAAACCAGGCGGTAACTATATTTTTTAATAGGTAAGAATGTAATTTTGACATATAAAGAGATAAAATAACAAAAAATTAAGAATACTGAATACTGACCAAGATGGTCCTACTTGCTCGGTGCTCGAGTGGAAAAATACGTAGCAGTGCCGCTCGGATGCTGTGTGACGTCACTCGTTTTTATTCAGCCGATCACAACCATTACCTAACAGTTATATACCTATTTTGTTAGAGATTAAACATAGTAATTATAATATTCGATTACATAGCACACAGCGCTTTACAAAATTAAAAACGTCACATGAAAAAGCTGTCTCAGTTTCAAAAATTTATTCTAGCAATTGCTCCGAGTTTCATTATGGTAATGCTTCAACCAATCTGTGAGATCACAGCGATTATTAATGTTTAGTCGTTGAGTGTACTCGCTTTAAAGCAATGGCCGCAGTTTTACCTTTACTTGTTTTTCTCTGACGCAATGCTTTTATTAAAAAAATGAAATATTAATTGGGGATAAGTGAATTGGTTGGGTGTAGTAAGAAAAGTATTGTTTTTTCAGTGTAAACGGTTAACTTTTCAATATGTTGTTTATTAGGCTCAGTTAAAAAAGTAAAAAAGTAAAAGCTCCGAAAGCCATATAAATAAAGCAAGTGTAATAAACTCCCAAATTTTGTCGATTATAACTGAATCCCATTTACGAAATAGGGGGCAAGCTTTTGACTCTCTACCGTGCACTTTTCCATTGAGCGGAATAGACGGGAAAGGAGTGATAGAGAGAGATGGAGAGAGACATTGCTTATGTCTTACTGTTAAGATAGCCTTTCATCCATTTTTTTCATAAAAACAAGCTACTATATAATAAACACACAGCAAAATATTAGGCTTATCTTGATTTTGTAAGTGAAATCAACATTGGCATGTACGTAACTATTTCTTTACAGCTGCTAATAAACTACCATATAAATGTATAGTGTGAAGGTATCCTCTCATTCAGGTAATGCCAGCTTGAGCTGAAATCTAACGCTGCCCCCACTTATTCCATTCTTTAGCTTTACGGAAAGAAAATCAGTTTATAATAAAAAGGTTAACATAAAATGAATATTACCAAAATATGAAAATTGTAATATCTAAAATTATACAAAAGAGGCCTGAGCGAAAATTAATTAAGTCAAATGCGGAATTTTCCTATCAATTTGTTTCGAATCTGTTTATAACAAATCCCAAGGGATGGCATTAGGGGTTTAATGTAACGGATGGGATCCGAAATATAAAGGTTCGTTTTATCGATAGCCGTGATAGTGTTACACAAAATGTCACGACCGATTTGATTCTTATCGATGGGCAGGTAGGGCTCTAGTGTTGACAAATAAATAAGATAAGCGATTATGGAACTATGCCTTGGTTTTTCTATACAACTAAGTACATGGCCAGAATGATGGTTAGAATTTAACATAATTTACTACTATTATAAATGCAAAAGCTATGATCTCCACCACAGTTTTCATATTGTTCATTTAGAAGTTAATATACTTTAACACTGCCTAATTGGATTGAGGGTGGATAAGAAAAGAAATAGGGACCTGATTTACGGATTGTCGGAGTCCATTAGTGTTTGTCTCTCGTATTTTATGATTTTAAATACATACATACATATGCTCAAGCCAATAAAGCTCTTCTTTCTTCTCTACCTACTCTCTTGCCTACTCTGGATTGGAATACCAAAGTACCAAAGACGGCAGAACGCCATTAGTTACCCAATCTCGCTTTAACGGTTGAGTGAATCTGAATGAAATTTTAATAGACATCGATTATCTTCTGTAACACCACCTAGGCTACTTTTTTTTTATAAAATATGGGGACAGACAAACAGACGAATCACCTGATGGGAAGTGACAACCGAAGTCAATGGAAACCTGCACTTAACAGTCGTAAGTGCGCTGCCCGCCTTTTAAAAATATACAGTTGACATTTCTTATAAATGCAAAAACACCCATCGTAACAGAAATATTACTTAACACTTATAGGATACCAAGTCTTCCCATCTCTATTTCTTAGGTGCCTTTTATTATTTTTTATTATTTATTTTACCTGCTTAACACTAGTTAGGCAGGTAAAATTCGAGGAAAAATCTTGTGTCCTTTCGGCCCTTCGGAATGGTTTGGTTGAAACGTAGTAGTAGCTAGGGTAAAATGGATTTAAACTCAGACCCTACAGAAAACAGTTAAAACATTAACATAAATTAAACAAAAAACATTAACCCTATAAATATTACAAAAGAAATGGCCAAGAACGATCAATTTAAAAGTTTAAGAAGTAAATATATTAAATGAGATAGTTTAGAATGAGAGAAAATTGCTTAATAAACAACCAAATAAAACTCTTTTTCCTGTTTTTTAAGTTATTTTCTTGGAAGAAACATTATATATACATAATTCGCTTTCTAATGGTTGGGATTAATCAATATAAAAGGAGACAGCACGCCTACAAGTCGCTCGTTGGTTGTCTAACTTTTATGATTATGCTTGATGTAGAGGCGAAACACGTGTGTATTATTCCAAAATAAAGCTGCTGGCAGATTGCAAATCAAGACTTTGGAGATGCCTGTGATTTTTGCTGAGGACCTTCCTGTGCTGGGTGTTTATTTTGCATTCCCTGTATGAATATGGCAATTCTTTCAGGTGTCTCATCGGTTGTTTTGATCGATGAGGTCTACAAATCTCTGGGGAGGGGTGAGTTTTCTCTCCTCAATTACTATTTAACAATAGATTTCCGATGCGTAACGTCTAAGTCAAGTAATAATAAAATAATCTATTATACACATTTTTAACTACAAAACTGAATTTTTGTTATATAACTTACAAAGAAAGCCGTATTCGATCCGCTAACATACGACTAGGTCTTTACGGGCCTACATTTAGTTTACAGAAGTAAGCTTTACAATTGGTTATAAAATTAAATGCCACTACGAAACCGGTCCCCAATTAGCCTGTTCGGACCTTTATGATCCTCAGCTCCGTTGGTAAACTTCTGGTATTAAAGAAATAATCTTTTAATGTTTACGAGAAAGGTTCAGGTGGCTCGTTTGTGTAGGTAATCTTTTGATTATAAAGTACACATTTATTTAATTTTAGCGGTCCGAATTTCGTTTAGCAATTGTGTTTGAATATGAAAATTTGAATAAACCTATAAATAGGTTATCTGTTCTTTAAAATTTGACCTACAGGTTATAGCCTCGGCATCGGTATAAACAATATCATTTTCCTGATATGGGACTCCCTTTTTTTTATGCGACAGGGGGCAAATGAGCAGACGGGTCACCTGATTGTAAGTGACTACCGCCGCCCATGGACGCCCGTAACTCAAGAGTCACAAGTGCTTTGCCGGCCTATTAGGTAGGAGTACGCTCTTTTCTTGAAGGTTTGAAGGTCGTATCGGTTCGGAAATACGGCAGGCGACAATTTGTTCCCTAAGCTGGTTGTGCGAGACAAAAAGCTTCTGGAGAAGCGCACAGTGATGGAGTGCCAATCGTCCAGGTGATGGGGATATATATCTTGTCGCGTAGAACGATGGCGGAAACCTGCAGCCGGTATAAGTCCGAACAATTCATCTGAACACTCCCCATGATACAAGCGATAAAGGATGCAGAACAATCCCTACTTCATTTCCTATTAGTCGACTCCCAATTTCCCCATTTTTAATTCCTAAAGTGCCCGTTTGAAGTTGATGTTAATTCTAAAAAAAAAATTACACCTGTGCTTACTCCGTCAGGGATACAGGGATCTTTGTATATCACGTCCTGTCTCTTGCAAGGCAAAATATCTCTGTAGCACTACAATTCTACTTCATTCCCGAATGTTATCTACCTTTTAAGTCAACGTTGCCCGTTTTTATCAATTCGCGGTACGTACACGTACCGCGAATTTACGTACGTAGCTTACTATTGAAACAATTACTAAGATTAAGTCACAATTTTTATTTTTATTATTTGCAGAGAGTTAAAAATATATATTATATAATTGATTCTCAGTTCGCATTAGACAGATAAAATTAAATTTCGTGTTAATCCTTAACATTTTCTATCTATTTTTAGCAATCTTTTTAACAATGAAGTCAAGGTTAGTGTACGTTTTAGATTATTCGACAGTAAAACTTGAGATTGAAGTAAAATGAAAGGTAAGTTTAAATAGGAAATTTAATCAAGGTTAATTACTTTTGGTAGTAAACCAAACGTCTTACTCATCATTGTCTAGTAGAACTGAAGAGAGATTGCTATTTGATTTTTAAATTACTTCACCGCTGAATATCTTCCTAGGGTTAACATAAAATACTAATGCTTGTTATTTTTAAGACTCTTGTTTAGGAGCTAAAATAAAATATAACTATTGGATACCAATGGAATATTGTTTATCATCATCAGTCTATCCCAGTCCACTGCTGAACATAGGCCACTCCCATTGCACGCCACTTCGATCTATTTTTGGCTTCTCGCATCCAGCTCCTGCCAGCCATCTTGCCCAAATCGTCACTCTACCTGGCCTGTGGGTGTCCTACGCTACGTTTGCCGAGACGCAATCTCCACTCAAGAACTCGTTTTCCCCAACGGTCGTAGTTTCTGCGGCTAATATCGCCAGCCCACTGCCACTGCAGTCTGCTGATCCCGTGAGGTATGGCAATTACTTTGGTTTTCTGCCGGATCACCTCGTTCCTGATGTGATCCCTTAAAGAAAAGAATGTTTATCATTATTATATTATATATTATAAAACTGGACATGTTCAAAATGTTATTATTTGAAATACTCTTAGAACCGGAGAATAATCCTAGGGCAGAGGCTAATCATGAATGAAATCTTTAAAATTAGTTATCCTTATTTGAATTCGATATACTTATGTTCTGGATTATCACTTTATGTCAATTGACTGTGAGTTTTGCTATCAATCCATAACGACATCAAGTACTCTTCAGTTTTCCCCATTTGGAATATATCAGCTTAAATTTCCTATTATTTGACTTTGCTATTCATGACGGAATCGCTTTAACGAGCGCGTCACGTTTTGCCATTCATGGGCTTCGTACGCGGCGTGACTGCTGATATTCTTCTTCTATCGCCGTGATGTATTACCAGTCTTCTGATTCAAATCAGGTTTATATGATTAGGAAAATGGTTTTTTTTTTGTGATTTATTTGATGGACTACTGAAAGCGGTCGGACGGTCGTCGTCTTTAAACGAATGTAGTATTATTGAAGTTAAATATTGAAGCTAGCTATGATAGTTTGTTATATATGTACTTACTCCTATAATTAAATCTATCCTAAGGTTGTCAGATAGAGATTACTTTTAGTAATAAAACTGACTGAGAGAGAGACTCACAAGATAATTTGCATTTTTTAATAATAATCAATACTTTATTCTTACACACAGAATTTGTTACAAAAATCAATTATAGTTCATGTATACATCTCAAAATAGTCATAATCTGTGTGAGAGACTGGCTTCTGTACTAGGCAGGGCCTGTATGACAACCAGCCTCTCCTATCTCTGTAAGTAGGTGCTAGTGTATGTGTAATTCGTAGTTTAGTTACTGTGTAGTTTTTACATGTGAGATGAATAAGTGAATTGTATCGAAAGTGTTGTATTACTGAGTATAACAGGTAGTAGAGCCACGCTGATTTATTCAGCAGGAATGGGCCGGCTCGACCGGGGCAGTACTACCCTCTCACAGAATACCAGCCTAAAGTGACAACATTCGTGGTGTCGCCTTTCGCTGGTGAGTGAGAGACCGGAGGCCCACATCGATGCAGGGGTGACAGTTATCGTGGTATGTGTGTGAGCAGTGGAGTGCTGTAGAGTCATTATGAGGGTGGCGTGGATCGAACCGTCGGCCAGGAAGACCCGTAGAAACGGTGGTGCCGCTGGCCGCCCGCGGCATAGAGAGGGGCCCAACCACGGCTAACCACCCTGGGAGGCTGCCCCGTCAGGTCGCGCATAATCCACGGAGTGGCTCGTCGTGCCGGTTGGTGACCGGATGGTGGGACCCGGCGACCACTTCCGGGAGGGTACGGGGGCCCTTCCGTCCGGCGGTTCGGTCACCGTCATGCTTCACCGATACATGATGACACAGCATTTTTAGTCTCAGTTTACATTGCCACGATGACTGTCATGCCTTTTACGCCCCCTTCCTCTTCTATCATGGCAGCACAAAAAAAGAAAAGTGGTCCTACAGCGGCATCCTCCTCTCCCACCAACCCGCTTTTTGAGGTGGAGTTCACTAACATACGTGGACTCCATGCAAACCTCAGCGCCGTACACCAACACCTCGAGACGGCTCGGCCGGCCATGCTCTTTCTCACGGAGACACAAATACGCCGCCCTGCCGACACGGCATATCTCCACTATCCCGGCTACGTGCTTGAGGAGTGCTTCCTCGCAAGGGCTGGAGTGTGCCTTTTCATCAGGGCGGATGTTTGTTGTCGCCGTCTGCACTGCCTAGAAGACACATCCTTCTCCATCCTTTGGCTCCACGTGGATTTTGGCTCTACGAGCCGGATTTACGTGTGCCTCTATCGCTCCCATTCCGGAGACTCCGAGACAACTCGACTCTTTGACCACCTGAGTCAAGCAGCGGATAAAGCGCAGGAGCAGTTTCCGACCGCCGAACTGGTGTTTTTGGGAGATTTTAACGCCCACCATGAGTCCTGGCTGGGATCTTCCAAAACTGACCACGCTGGTCGAACTGCCCACGCATTTGCTCTCACGCATGACCTTACCCAACTGGTACTCCAGCCCACCAGGATACCAGACATAACGGGTCAAGCGCCCTCTTTGCTGGACCTACTGCTGACGAATCACCCAGCGCAGTACAGCGTATCGGTTCTCGCCCCTCTGGGATCCTCCGACCACTGCCTGGTGTCGACCTCAGTGCCTCTAGTTACGCCTCCACGACCTGTGGTAACAAGGCGGCGGTTATGGCACTACTCGTCAGCAGACTGGGATGGAATACGGGAATATTTTGCATCCATCCCGTGGGCTCAACGCTGCTTTAAAGATAGGGATCTGTCGCAAAGTGTGTCTGCCGTGACTGACGAAATCACTGTCGGTATGGAGTATTATATCCCCTACAGTGAAGTCGCCAGCACGAAGACCCGTCCCTGGTTCAATCGCGAGTGCATCCGGGCCGTTGCTCAAAAGCAGTCGGCCTACCGCGCATGGATCAGGGCCCGCGCACATTGTGACCCAGACATTGATCGCCTAAAAGCAGCACTAAACAGAGCCACTAGGGAATGCAAGAGGGCTTACATCAGAGCAGATGCCCAGCGCATTGCACGGTTTGGTCAAGATCACTGGCCCACGAGCCGCAAGAGAAAGCGAATCTACTAGCTGACCTCTTTGCGGCTAACTCCCGAATCGATGACCGTTGCGCGCACACGCCCACCATTGCGTCCTGCGACTCCGCAATGCGGGATATTCGCATCCGGCAGAGAGATGTCCGTGCGGAGCTTCGGTCACTCGATGTCCGGAAAGCCAGTGGACCCGATGGTATTCCGGCGGTGGTTCTTAAGAACTGTGCACCTGAGTTGTCTCCCGTACTAACGCGCTTGTATCGCCTGTCCTATTCCTCAGGAATTGTTCCGGAGGCCTGGAGAGAAGCGAATGTTCAACCCATTCCCAAAAAAGGCGACCGCTCCGATCCAGCCAATTACCGACCTATAGCCGTCACTTCCATACTCTGTAAGGTGTTCGAGCGGATCATCAACACCCAACTAATCCGCCACCTAGAGGATCACTCCTTGTTAAATGATCGGCAATATGGTTTTCGGCCGAACCGATCCACGGGTGATCTTCTAGCGTACGTCACACACCTTTGGGGTGAGGCTATGGATAGGCATGGGGAGTCCTTGGCCATCAGCCTCGACATTGCCAAGGCCTTCGATAGGGTGTGGCACCGCTCGCTTCTCTCCAAACTTCCTGCATTTGGTCTGCCACCTAAACTCTGCAACTGGGTTGCTGCCTTCCTCGAAAAGCGCCGCATTAGGGTTCTCTGCGACGGCGCGGCCTCAGACTTCCACGAGGTAAGCGCTGGTGTACCTCAGGGCTCCGTCCTATCGCCTACGCTGTTTCTTCTGCATATCAATGACATGTTGGCCCTTGGCAATATACATTGTTATGCAGACGACAGTACAGTGCACGGGCGATATTTCGGGCATCCTACTGCCAAGCTGGCAGACGTTGAGGAAAAACGACAGGAGCTTGTCGCTGAGCTCGACCGGGTCTTGAGCCGCATTTCCCAATGGGGCTGTGAGAATCTGGTCGAGTTCAGCGCCAAGAAAACACAAGCGTGTGTGTTCTCTAACAAAAAGTCTCCATTCCTTCCCCTTCCTACTCTTCAGAGCACTCAACTGCCACTGCAGGATAGGCTTAGTATTCTGGGTATGGATATTTGCCGGGATCTCAATCCGCGCGATTACATCGAGAGTGTCACTAAGGCGGCCTCGCGTAAGCTCGGCGTTTTGAACAAGGTGAGACGGTTCTTCTCGCCCGAGCAACTGTGTCTTTTGTACAAGACCCAGGTTCGCTCCTGCGTGGAGTACTGCTCTCATCTCTGGGACGGCTATGCGCAGTATTTGCTTGACGCTCTCGATCGGTTGCAGCGGCGCGCAGTCCGCATTATCGACTGTCCTGAGATCACCCAGTCTCTTGAGCCTCTGCAGTTGCGAAGAGATGTCGCCTCTATGGCAGTCCTCTATCGCCTACATCACGGGGAGTGTTCTGATGAGCTCTTCCAATTGGTCCCACCTTCTCCCTTCCTCTACAGGACTACACGTGCTGGCCTGAGGAGTCACCGTTTGTGCGTCGAAAATATACGTACCCGAACTAAACGGTTTGGCTCTTCTTTCTTGTGCCGATCGGTAAAAGCCTGGAATTCTCTACCAGCGCACGTGTTTCCTTCCCACTATGATCCCGGGTCTTTTAAGCGGGGCGTGAAAAAGCATCTCACCAGGCCGCCATAGTGTGGGTCACCATGCTGCATTGACTACACATGCAATGAGGATGGTGACCACCACTCTTTGACTCCACCTTATTGCTTTCCATCAGGCAAAGTGGAGTCACTATGGTATGCTAATATAAAAAAAAAAAAAAAAAAAAAAAAAAAAGTATATAATTATTACTATAATGAATTTCATCGAATAAGTGTGGATGTATATGTTCATGTTGAATGTACATATGTGTGTATATGCAATGTAGTTTCTATAAAAGAGCATACATACATACGCTTACGCTCATATCCCCTAAGGGGTAGGCAGAAGTGTATAAAACACCTGCAATAAGAATTTGATCCTACTAACGTAAAAGGGGGCAAGCTTATTGCCATTACTCAGGCACTTTATGACTATAGATATACAGTTTGATAGATAAAAGGAGAGATGGGGTGACCCTATTCTCCTCCACGGAAAACCATACGGCAGATGAAAATAATTGCTGAAGACAAACTTCAGTTGTATGTGATCTTAATTTTCTTGAAGCGAAGACGTATACTGGGGATATGATTAAAATAGATAGTTGGGGTTACAATAATATACTATGTACATAAATTGTTATTTCCTGTTTTAAATTTGAAACACACGTCATTTCGTTTTTTTATGGGATAGGGGCAAACGAGCAGACCTGAGTGCTTGGTGCGATTTGCATAAAAAAACGAGTGATTTAACATCAGCGTAAATCGAGTTTACGTCAAACGGATCGACAATCGAATACTAGTGAGTGTGAGTGCTTACCAAGTACTTCGCCTCGATATGCGTAATCTCACCGTGACAGCGTAAACCTTTTGTCAATGTTGGCAGTACGATAGCATCTATGCAATAAACCAACCAAATTAAATACATTGATTTTCAAACGCCCTTTGTATGTAGGCGTACTATCAAAAATAGTCGGGTTACGACACGAATGATACGTTACGATTTTGTTCATAGTTATATATACAAACTTCGCGTGTATCAATTTATATTGATTATCTCAACGATGAAATAAAATGAAAACAAGTCATCATCAATTTGAACTGTTAGCAACTTTTATGGAATAGTACCTACTCAAGTTATTTCCAATATCGAATGCGAGTTGTCGAAGTTGTTATATATTTTGTGTTTTTGTTTTCTTATTGCTAGACATAGAGATCTTAGTAAGCTGATGACCAATGATGAAAAACCTTAAATGCTTTCTTCGAAAGGCGATAATTTCTTATAAGTTCGGTCTCTGGAAGATGTGAAAGCAAATTGTCTGCTGAAATGCGAACCTCTTCACGAACACTGGCTGAGTGATTACGCTCGTCTTGTGCTGTTGCCATCGACAACATTGCAAGCTAAAAGATAAGGAGCTGCCATTTTTCATTTTTTGAATTAAAACAACACAAATACTATATTGGGACGTTTGTTAAAAAAGGTCGCATTATAATTATCGTTCAACGTTTTCATTTTCACTACTAAATGCTAAGTGACACAATGAACTTGCGCAGAAGTGAAGAAGTTAGCAATAGAACTGTCAAAACTGCGTAACGTTGCAAGCACTCGCAAAAGCATCATTGAAGCTCATTTAAATCCTCACTTTTTGATAAAGTTATTACTCGATATTCATGATCGAAAAGTTAACAAAGAATCTCGCAATCACAAAATATGTCTCCACTAGGTAGCGCTGATCCTTTTATTTATTAGTTAATATATATACTTTATATTAGTTTAACGCGATCGAGTTGTTAAAAAAACTCACACTAAGCACACTGATTGTAAGCGACTGTGGCAGCCCATAGACACCCACAACTCAAGAGTCAAAAGTGCGTTGCCGACCTTTTAGCTAGGAGTACGCTCTTTTCTTGAAGTTTTTAAGGTAATATCGGTCCGGAAATACGACAGAGACAGAGAAGTGCACAGTGTTGAAGTGCCAATCATGTAGGTGATTTAAAGATAATGAAATCATAAAAGTATATACGTACGTACATTTACGTTCCTATTTTGTTGAATGCTTCTAAAACTCGAGCTCCTTCATTGCCTAGACGTACTTATTCTGTGTTCAAAACTAAACAATGCAACCAACGATAAAACAGTGAGTTTCAAGTGACTAATTATCCTGCCCAACCTTTTCGTCTGAGGGTAATTAACATAACAATTTACATACAATGTAATGCCCTTAAATTATAATCCTGTACCATTCACAATAGAACTTGGGATCGAGATGTGTGTAAACTTTGGTTGTTTTGAATACTACCCGGGCAAAGATATTATTTAGGTAGGGATAAATAGGTTTAATTGAAATTAAGGGCTGTTGTATTTGAAGTTAATTGCTTTGCGGGATTTTTGCGGTAGGGTCATTAATATATTTGAATAAAAAAAGTGTTTTAAATATTCCAAAAATTATTATTCCAAAAATTAGTATTGTGTTCAATTCGGTTCTCTTTCTTTCTTTTTCAATTACACACTCAAGTATAGTGGAGGAATATAGTTGTGTTATGATTGATTTTTTTAATATCATGCTTCTCTTATTTTAGTACATGTAACATGATGGTATGTGGACGCGTTCAAAGTAAGAGTCGCGGGTGCATTGCCATCCTTACAGTAGTCAGTTTTAACCGAAACACCACTCAAGCGTTGCTTTAAAACCGGTTTTCTAAAAAAACATGCTATTACTCCGATCAAGCCGGCCCATACAGGTCTGAGAATGGCTCTCTCAACTACACAAATCAAATAAATATGTTAGTAAGACCGTATCATTTTAAAACATAAATACACACTGTAAAAATAAAATGTTTAACTATAAATGAATGGTAAGTATATAGTTGTAACTGTATTAAATACAGTACAGAAGTTTACTGCACTCAATTTGAAGTTAGTATTCGAATAAATGCTCTTTTAAAGAGCTTTTTAAAGCATCTACTTTTACAAATATCTACTTGCTCAGTTTTATTCAGCCAGTATTATTTTATATGGAGTATTAGTTTTTATATCGCTTGCGGTTATAGCTTGGTAGTATAAGTACGGAACAGAATACATATTTAAAAATTAGCTTTTAAATTTTTTGCTAGATTTGTGTCTAATATAAGACGATTTTAATGTTTACTATATAGACTTATAACCTACACTACACACCTGCACAGATAGGAATAAAGAAAATTAGGTGACGCTCTTGATGTTCGTAAGAAATATGATTAAGTTCTGAAAGTCTATATTTTTTAAATACCAATTTTAGAGGGTGATTTCTGTGTGTTTAGATCGTATGACCAAAATTAGGAGTGATTTTATTTTTGTACTTTTTTTTTAAAGATACGTTCAAGAACAAAATAGTAAAGTGAAATGTGACTAAAAGAAATTAAAATACAAACTACATTTCTAAAATAGTACCTCCCAAGTAGGAGGGACACATCATCTAACTAACGAGGTACCATAGCGTGATTTTGGCCTTAAAAGCTATTAAAAGTAGCACTGAGACCTTGGAACGAAGCCTGTTTAGTGCGCCAGATGTAACGTGAACGTGCCGCCTTGTTCTAACGTTGTCGGCCAGAAAACTAATTAACAGAGATAAATTAAAAATACTAGGTCATGAAAATATACAATTTTTAATATAAAATAAAAGCTATTACAGATTAAGTTCTTAGCAATAGAAGCAAGAATTAAGCTCAAGGCAGGGCTTCGAGAGGCTTCGATCGTGGTCCGGCCTATCATGGTAGGTGAGACTTAACTTATGTGCTGGAGCCGGGCAGAAAAGAGCTTGCATAGGGTCCTCCGTCTTTTTTTAATAGGAGGTAAGGTATGTTTAAATTTAGACGGAACGTGATAAAAAATCTTTGAATGTGATTGTATCTGATTATACGAAACGTTCAATACAAATAAACAAACACTCATTACCTTTCATAATATGAGTTGGATTGCTGCAAATTCCGATTACCACCCATAAACTATGCGTCTAGTATTAAATCCTCTGAGGATGTCCCGTCTACAAGATAAATGGCATTGTATGGCATGACGCAATATTACCCCTATCCGTCCCCAGCCGTCAGCATTTGTATAGGAGATAAATTGGCGTTATTGGCAGCTTCAGTGTTAGTTATGCTTCGTTGTCTATCAATAAAACGTATATGTTAATTGAATTATGTTTGAGATGCTCAAAATGTATTCAAAAACCCCTGGTGGTCGAAAGATAACCATAGTTCGTTGAAATAAATCAATAAAGCGGCGGTAAGTTCATAGCTAAGGTAGTACAGTAGTTGGGGATTCGAATCCCATCCAATGCTCTTCTGTCGTGAAGCCATCCGTAACACATGCATTTAGCTGAGCTTGGCGGGTGCTGCGTACTTGTACTGCGTGAGATAACAATCTAATCCACTATCCTAGTGAGATAATGAAAATGCCTTATTTACTCGTCCGGGAACCTGAAATAAGGATATTGATATTATTTGTTTAGAGACAGTCACAAAATTGGGTAGATGACTTGTTTTTTATACATCTACAACTCAAGAGTCGTAAGTGCGCTGCCGGCCTTTGAGGCAGTTCAGAAAGCTCGAGCTTACACGTAAGCAAGCGGCTCCATCCCAGCTATAATTCATAATATGTTTGTTATTTATTTATGTATTGTCTCCTCCTTCCAGTCGTCGATTACGCACATGCCAGTTGTCTTGATCACCAACGATTCACCACGACACTTATTTTTACAAAATCCTTTTTTTTTTTACCGAACGTATAGCTGTTTCAGCATGTGCCTTAGAGGAGCACAGGAGCTTATGAGCATTCTACTACTTCTAGGAAATACAACTTAACAAACGATGAGATATTATTGGACTGAACCCTGAGTACCAGTGATGGACGACCATACGTTCCAAAATGAGTTTTAGCCATGGACTGAAAATTGTGAGTAATGGATTAGTTACGTTTGAACTATATTTTGCAGTATTTGGTTTAAGAAGTGGGCAGCTAGTAGTAATATGAGCAGGAAAAGCATCTGTTTTTATTTTCTAATCGCTTTCAAGAAGAAGAAGGTTGTAATTTTTATTATATACATTAATAGTTACATTTCTTATGTTATCTATATGTTAAAACTGTCTGTATATTCTTAATACAAATAAAGTTTGTTATTATCAATGCAACTGATTTGTGGATATAACCCAATATGTTCGTCATTTTGTTTTCTTTTAGCTGGAATATAATGTAAAAAAAAATTGAAGAAAATCTAATGTGTGAAAAGCTATGGTACACAAGTAAGTGATTTACAATAAATATTATTAGATATCTTTGATATCTGTGAATCGATTTTGATTATTTCAAACAAACAATAACGATTTCAAACATATATTCCTTTCCTGAGACTACCATAATAAGGACATGTCATGTTTTAATTAACATTGCAAGTGTTCTAGGTATCTAGTTTCCTCATACGCGCTATTTGTGTCGTCTCATCATCTCTGTTCTGATGACCTAAAGAAAAATCTTACCGATAAATTTCCTCCTTTTTTAATGGTGTAATTGGTTTTATAACTATTAATGATACTAATTGATCTAAATATTCGTAGGCAATGTATGAATGAAAAGAAGAAATATACGAAATTACATGTACTTAGAAATGGTAATGAGGGTTGGATGGACAACATTTCGTTATAATCACCAACCATTCAGTTCACAATGGCGGATACAATAAAGGAAAAGTGAATGGCATCACGCCCGGTTTGCGGGACACACGGACTACTGCTCATATACAGCAAATTGAGAAGCTATTATCATACATTAAATATAATTCACAATTTTGTCAATTTTATTATGCCTCCTTACCCCATTAAGGGGTAATTTCTGGAAGATAAGGTTTGTTGGCATTCGGTGCTGGTAAATTTTAGCATATGTTGAAATTTAACGATGTGCGATAACTGTCCAGAGTATTTTTATAGGTATCAAACCTGAGTCATATTACTTGTAGATTCAAGTTTTAACAACTAGCTGTAGACATTCAGTAATACATACTGAAACTCACGCCTATATCTCCGAAGGGAGAGACAGAGGCGTTACAGACATCCACTTTTTGGTAACCATATTATAGTCCCAATTTCTTAATAGGGAGCAAGTCTATTGCTGTCATCCAGGCACTATATATATGTACATATACCGTCTGATAGATAACATTCCCATCCCTTAGTCGCCTTTTATGACCTACAGGATCCGATGAGATAGTCTCATACTGAGTAAACTTTTTGCAAAAACTGCAAAACATGTCGAGTGTAACAATGTAGCGTATCAAGCTAGTATTTCCTAAAAAAATCATGTTACCCATGCTTGTTTAAGTTAGTATACTCGTATTGTCGTATATAACCACTAATAAAAAAAATGCAGTTATACTAATTGTAAATCAGTTCAGCGCTCCACATAACTGTGTGTATACGATATTAATATCCGTTATGAAGGATATCAACAAGAGGCAGAGCAACAAATAAATGTCATCACAAACAAAGGACTGAATGGCGACCACCAACGACCAGCCGTTTGTTAGCAGTATCAACAGTCATCTTGACAGTATCAATCTCTGAGACATTTGCGGGAAATGTTATTAAATATAGTAACCAAATACTAACATAACATAAACGAAAATAATTTGAAAATATACTGTAAAGCTACTTTAATGTATCTGTTGTAATTAAATGTGCCTATTTTTTTTTTTTTTAACGTGTGGAAACCCCCTCGGGCCGTCATCCCACCGGGGTTTTCAGTGGAACGGTTTGTCGGAATCGGACCGACTAAAACCACACGGTGTGCCATCCTGCGCCTTAAATAGGAGGAATCCGGGAACAGCTTTGGTAAGACATCCGGATCCCTCCTAGCGCCTGTTGCCCGCAACAGCGCGGGCACCACTTCCTTCTGGTCACACTCTCAATTAGGCAACGTCCAGACACACCAGGATGTTGCCTCCTCGCGGCTGGCCATATGGCGGATGGAGGGGAAAACCCGTCCCGACCACCCGCGGCCACACTCAGGGCGGCATGAGGCGCAAGTAAGCGCGCCTACGCCACCCGGTTCGCCGGCGGCGAGTTGGGTCCGAGTGGAGATTGTCCTCCCGGGCCCGCTCCGCCGCCTCCTTCTGCGAGATAACCTATTCACAGAAAGTTGCGACCGCGGTGAAATTCCTGTCCCTACCGGCCATGGAGCATATGACGGCCGGTAGCGAGAGATCCTCCCCGATGACTGCAGTGAGGACCCGACGTTGCGCCGCCCAAGCGGGGCAGTCTGCGAGCGTATGTTGAGCCGAGTCCTCACTGCAGTCGCAGTGGTGGCAGGAGGGACTCAATTCTCTCCTAGCGACCGAGTGCAGGTACCTTCCGAAGCAGCCGTGCCCGGAAAGAACCTGCGTCAGTCGGAAAGAAAGAGTCCCGTGCTGCCGCTCTGCCCATTGGAAGATGACCGGCTGGAGCGCCTCCACAGCGGCAAAGCCAGCACGTGGAGCCTCCAGCCGGGACGACCAATGAGCCATCGTGGCTCGACGAGCGGCTTCACGCCACTCGCGTACCTCTTCGAGCGGGGGCCGTCTGCCGCTACCCGCCCGGAACTCAGCCGTCCGCCGATAAACTTCGGCGAGCACTTCCGCCTCCAAATCCCACGGGGGAGTTCCGGCCAACGGTAAATAAACTTAAGTAAGGACCTCCCTTTGAAGCAATAGATGTCTTCTAGTTAAAATAAAATGATTCCAGTCCCAATAGGTCACGTTTCTCTCACATATTCATGACTCAAGGTATATTCGTCAGCTTATCTTGTTCCTCATCCTGCCATTAGAACCCCAGTTTTTCGAAAATATTCTTCTATAGAATGGAACATTAATAAAGCTGAAGACATCGTTACTAGCACTTGAATAATTTTGCATATATAAGGTCTGGTGTGATAGGGATGGGAAATGTGGGTTATTGTTAATATCGATTTAAATAATTAAAGAGAGGTATAAACTATTTGAGAGTAGAACTCGTACTATTATATTTTAAGCTTATAATTTTTATGTAGCTCTTACTTTTTTTCAATTTTTTTTTTGTAATAATAGGCTACCATTTTGGTAATCTATTTTTACAATGACTAAGTTTTAGTTAAAGCCATAACTCGTAGCCATAACATATGGAGTACTCGTATGTGGAATGAAATATTTGTAGAATAAAACTATTTTCATTTAGCGCAGATCATGAATCGAATAAATAATACCCATCTGAATTATTCACATGCATCGCATATCTTGAACCGAGTAAATAATACCACTCTGAATTATTGACATGCATCGCATATCATGAACCGAGTAAATAATACCACTCCGAATCATTCACATGCATCACATATCATGAACCGAGTAGATAATACCCGTTTGATTTTGAAGTTTGGCTGACTATAATTTAGTCCCTCTTGAGAAATTGCAAACATGCGTCATGCAATTACTGCTTTTTACCGGTAGCAATCCCACCAGGCTGGCAGCATTGTCATGTTTAATGGCCGTAATAATTCGATGTGCAAACAATACCAGCCAGCATAAAACATTAAACAGTGGTAGAGCCATGATTAGGCACGAATAGGCCGGCTCGACAGGTGGATACCAAGGCCTTACAGAAAGCCGGTTGTGAAGTAACGCTTGCGTTGCATTTCCCCGAAATGAGTGAGGTATCCGGAGGCCCAACTCCCCCTCTCCCCTTTCCTCTCCCCTCATATCCTTTCTCCTCCTCCTCCCTCTCTTCTTTCCGCTCCCTGCATCCCCCATCCCTCATCACCCTCAAAGGCGGGCAGCGCACTTGCGACTCTTGAGATGCGGGTGTCTATGGACGGAGGTTTTCACTAACCATCAGGTGACCCGTCTGTTCGTCTGTCCCCCTATAGTATAAAAAATATATATTATAAATGCTCGTTTATTACATATGCAAACTAAAACAAATTATTAAGTTTCACAATGTTATTTAATCAACGACGTACTTAATATTTTTATCATCGATATCACCCCTCACTATTCGATAATATTTTTCTTGACTAAACTACATGCATTTTAATCAAAAAATTTTCAAGACCTGGACCTGGATTGAGATCAAGTGTAATGCTCAAAATCGATCGAGATTATGACGCACTTTGGACGCTCTCTGCCTCACTTTCTGTCTACAAGTAAGGCAACACTTATAACATTAACAACATTACCTGGTAACATTTTTGGCAGCTTAGACAATAAAGAATTTAGAACCCTAAAAATTCAGGCACGATATGTTCAAATTCGCCTGTTAAACAAAGTGGTCAAACTTCAAGTGAAACAGCATTCACTTGTACAGTTCACTTACCCAATGTTTCAAACTTTAACAGAGAACTAGATACCTTTACCTTTGAGTAAAACTAACATCATTGTACCTGCTTCTAAAGATAGTTAGAAATAGGAAAATTACCTCCATTCCCGCATAACATCTGAGTTTACTTACTGATCTATTAGAGTGTTTAGAATAAAAGGTCTGTCTTTCAAAAAATGTTTACGGAGTAAATAAAATAAATAGTGACCAATATTTTAATAACCTCTAATTGACTTACTCAAGTTTCATTTTTTAAGATCTTAGCTGTTGAAAATAAGAACATACATACATACATACAGTCACGCCTAAATGCCATAAGGGAAGGCAAAAGCGTCTCAAACGCCCAATTTGGCCAATAATCATTGTAGCCCATTTATGTATTAGGGTCCTATTATCGTCATCTCGACACTGTATAACTGTATACTGTTACATTACAATATATACTGTTTGATAGATAAAAGTTCGATCCTTTAGTCTACTAGAACTGAAAGATAATTTTATTAAACCCAGAAATATAGTAAATATTATTATTTTGATTGAAGAATATTCCTAATATTACTTTTGGGCGCCACTTTCAATCTGAAACCTATTTTTAAATGATAGGTTCCCGATATGCTTGTCTGTACTTCAACGTGTATGAACACTTTAAGAGTGTCGGTTTAGTACTTATGACTTGGAATCATGAATACCAAATATTTGGAAGATAGAATTAGGTTTACAATATTTCTATATCCCCCCAAGAGGGACTTGTAGAGAAAGCCCCGGGGCACATTCATATACAACTCGTGCATGAAGCTTAAATAAATTAATATGAAACAGAACTCTTTTTGAAGTGAGGTAACTCAGATTACTGAGATATTAGGGGTAACCGTTTTGTCTTATTTTCTTAACTGTTACTTTTGTAACGCTAACTTGTTTATAGTAATATTGCTGTACAATTGTAGGAACTTATTCATTTTTAACCTGTGACACTTAAAAAGTTTAGACCATAAATAATTTTCAAGCATATTGATAAAGATTCTGCAAAGAGTATTGTTGTTTTTCTATGGATGGAATATGTAACATTTTAATTAAACTAAAGTAAAATTACATCATCACATTTTACTTAATTATTTTTGGGGGCTGATGTAATGTGTAAACGTTACAAATTGCAACAAAATGAGCAAAAAAATAAACAAAATGAATCCAATGTGTATACATGTGTATACACTTACATATTTATGTCTATACTCAAAGCACCAATAAATAATTTTTGTGCTTTTTGTTTTTTCCACTCAAATATTTTATCGAAAACTGTGTCACTGCGTTTTATATTGTTTTTCGTGTGTCCAGCTTTAATGAATATAGTATGACCAACATAAAAGCTAACAGTAAATAAAATGTTCTATTCAGTGAAGAAAAAGTTTCAAATTAAAATACAAACCATTTCACAAAGGTTGTACTTTTATACAGAATGTTTGAAATAATTGTTATAACGCATCGAAATAATTACGTAGAAATTCTCGCGATATCTTTTTCAAACTGTACCGTGTTTTATACAAGGATTAGAATGTAAAAACATATTCAATCAATAAATTTAATACTCAATTGAACAAACAAATAAGCAAATATATAACTTTCAGCTCTCGCTATTTCCAAAAAATTAATGGTAAGTCCTTCCTGATTACAAAAATAGTGGGTTCTTTGTGTCCGTTGTGTGAATGTTTGTAAAGTCTTCCGCGACACAGGAATTAATCCTAATGCGGGATTTGTTTTTAAAAATAAATAAATAAACAAACATGAAAAAGCATTCAGAATTTATCTATTAAATTTTCAAATTAAAAGTAAGTTATAATTAAAATGAAAGTTCCGTGCACAGAAATAAAACGTTAATTTCCGTGCACAGAAATAAAATAATACGTTAAAATTTAATAATAATTAAATATACAATAATTTATTACCAATGATCAAAAAATCTTTATAATTGATGTTATGATTGATAAATCAATAATAGTAGTAATTTGATTCATATACAATTAAATTCCTTAAAGAAAAATCAATCAAAATCAATTCAATTAAATGGACAATTTTAGGTTTTTGACAGAGAGAGTGGGATGTTTGGTTCGTTCGTCGTCGATTCCGTTTTATTTTTTCAAGATATACACTGCTACCCAAGTAACTGCTACCTAATTATAAAATTATAATAAATATTTTTGTTGTAGATTCTTCATTTCCAAATTAACTCATACGGAAAAACCTAATAAGCTCTCTCTTAAACTAATAGCGTATATTTTTATCAGATCTATAGTTAGTAGCCGAGTTTCAGAACCTTCCCAGTACAAATAAAAAAGTTAGTAAAAAACTGTTCATATGGAGACAAACGAATCAATTGAATTTAGCTGTCAAAATATCAATTCCAATACCCCGTTACACGATTGCATGCCTCACCTGTGTTACTTATTCTTTAAACGTCCACAATAGTGATGTAATAACCGTTTATAACGAAAATTGTATCATTTTTTAAGATACATTTTTATTCCATATGGATGCTCAGGAGACAGGGCCGCGCTTGGTTCTCTTGTTATTTTAAAGATAATAACCTTGCAGTGTCGTACATCTTCTTCAGTTTCTAAGGATTTAGTTATAAAATCATCGCAATATATTTTAGCAAGAAGTTAGTAATAAAATGTATGTTAAGTACAAATGGTACAATGTTGTTACAGTAAAGTGTTGATGTAGACATACTAACGAATACTGAAATACATAGTAGTAAATACTCTAGAAAAATCCTGAACCGCGATATGAAAGTATTTTATACACTAATCGTACTTTACAAGTTCCTAACTTCAACTAGCCGCAGTCTGCCAGGTGTTATTGCTTTTATCTTGATAGAATATAATATCCGTTCCTTCACAGTATACAAATTATGCTATAATTAACAACTACGGACGTCAAGAGAACGACGGGATACGGATCTCTACCTCGATTCAACAAAAGTCAATAATTTTAGTGCCAAAATACAATTAAACAACTACACAACTATTGATTTATGCGATTAATCAATAATTGTATAATTCTCAAGCATACACTATGAAATCTGAAGATCAAAAGGCCTTTAAGAAACGCGTAAAACACAATAAAATAACGGTCAACAGTACAATAAAGTATAAAAAATATTAACCTTCATCATACTACATAAATACCATACGTAATTCAAGTCCAGAAATTTTTCTTATAGATACTTTACAGAAGCACTCGTCGGATGTTCAACTTAATAGAATGATGCAATAACATTTACGAAGAAAATTGTATCATTACTGCAACATAACAATGGTGTAGTTTACAGTTACTGCGGTATTGCTGCCATATATCATGCGCTTCTGTTCATGAGAAACATAGTTTGTGGGACACAAGACAAAAGAAATGGCGGGGCGGTGTGAATTTATTCATCAAAGTAATTGATCACGCATTTGCTAAAGAATGAATCATCTAGGTAGCAATATTATTCCTGTCAGGCTGCACCAATTAAATCATAGGAGTATGGCGCGATAAGCGATTGCCATTGGTCGAAATAGTGAGGATAGTGGGGGCAACGATAGTACGTTGCCCCCACTATCCTCACTATTGTAAAATATTTTAAATTTCAAATAAAAAACGCAGACTTGGCTTCATCTTCAACGTGACACTTGTTTTCATTCCGCTTTCCCTGAACTTATAAAAGATCTACTTCAGTACACAAAATTACATCAAATTTCAAGTACCGACGGTCAAATCCGGCACAGTAACTTTGAAAGATATAATTTTATTACATACATACAAGTATCGAGTGCGAATAAGCTCATGATGCTTTAACAATTATTAAATTTGGACAAATAATTTGAATACGAATTTAACTCATTTAAAATTGATTAACACATAATATTTCCTGATTTATCTAATAATCATTCAGAAAATAATAAAATGTAAAAGTATATACATACATATATCGTAGTCTAAAGTATACAATGGTGATCGGTATAAATCTATAATATCTATTAGTTTTTCAACGGTAGCCTTCAAAAAATTGCAGTTCTAAAAATCTGGCTCCTCTGTGCAGACATTTTTAATTAAGATTCTTTTTGTAATAAATAACTACACTGTCACTTTGTTTATTAGTTTTTTTTTTAAATTGCTACTTGATTATATCTATCTAAGCTTAAGTCACTGGCACATAGGAGAGCCAACACTATAAGTATTAGAATGTCACATTCAAGTTTTAATCAACTCAACTATAACTCAAATGATATTTATGCTGTGAATGTGCTGCGTTAATATAGGTGATTTATTAGAAGTCCTAGTGATAGTAAGACATTCTTCCACATGTATTTGCAGTTTGTGAACAGGATTCGGATAGCCTATCAATATTACCAGCAAGTGATAACACACCTTTTTTTTTTGTTAAAAATTCAACATCATTCCCAATTAATTATTGAGGATGCTATTTTATACTTCGTTATTACTTTCTGGAAAACGATGTTATATAAAATGTATGTGTCTAGTTAATTGTTGTTTTGATGTGTGTTTCTAAGTATCCCTTCCAGTAAAACAGGCGTGGTTTAGTTGTAAATGAGTGTTTCTGTGATATGTTTTCATAAGTATGTCCACAAGTTGTTTTATAATTATAATTAAATGTATGGTGAAAGTTGAGAACATAAGTGTGTTCTAAAATATGTGCCACGCCAAAAATACTTCAGCACATTTTAAATGCAAATCATAACAAATTGTAGTCAAATTAAGAGACTACTGTTGTTTGAAAGGCTTTTATATCTACGATCAGGTGTGACAATGTAATTTTGTTTTCATATCCATAAACCATCCGTCAATCCACATAGACCTAAAGATCTAATCTTTCGATTATATACATCGTGCTTAGATCGATTTATGAAATCATATACGACTGATTAACTAAATAGTCACGTCATTTATGTAAGTCTATGACTAAGAGTGGCTATAAGTGTTAAATATGACCTAGTAACCAATTATGAACACGCATGAGAAATTTATGACCATACTGGTGCCATCTGCAAAATATGAACGTCTTAAGATGTCAAAAGTAGGTATTTTATTTAAGTCTTTGTTTGAAAATGTATTTGTCGATGGGTGAGTTATTATATGTACATTTAATCATTTTAAGTGTTTGTGTCATTGCCACGTAGGTGTGTGTATTATGTGTTAGTGAAGACTGAAAAATTTCTTAGATATCCTACGGAAAGAGATTTTTCTTCTATTTTACAGGGGGACAGTCGAACAGACGGGTCACCTGATGGTATGTGAAAATCGCCGTCCTTGGACACCTGCAACTCGAGAGTCGTAAGTGCGCTGCCCGCCTTTGATTGCCTTGAGGGATGAGAGGAGGGAAAAGAAGAGAGGGAGATGAAGAGATTTGAAAAAAGGGGGGGACAAGGGTGAGAATAAAGGAGAGGGGGAGTTGGGCCTCCAGTAACCTCACTAATTTCAGGGAAATACAACGCAAGCGTTGCTTCACAACCGGTGTTCTGTGAGGCCAGTTAGCCGGCCTATTCGTGCTTAAGCATGGCTCTACCACTGTTTTAATTTTAGACTTTATTTTATGTTCTATACTCAAAATCCACACTTGCATTATAAAATGTGTTTTTGTTTGTTCAATTTTCCTGTTGTATTTAATGAATATGAAGTAGAGTTGAAATGAAATACAGTTTAATTTAAATTTAATTTTATATTAATTTATATTTTTTTTTGGTACGTAAAATTCAGCTGTGTGTTTGTATAAAATAATACACTACATCTAAGATCTCTTGTTAGTTTTGTTATGTTTATAGGTACCAAAAATTTACAGCATGACTTTCACAATTCTTGCTCTTGCCCCAACTCCACACCCGACTGCCCTTGTGTCTATTCAGCTCTTCTGTCAACCGAAGTCTCTTCTAAACAATATATTTATGGATATGCGCTCCAAAGCCTCATATGAAGCTGTATATCTGTAATAGATTTATATCATCCATAAAGAAGTCAATGCACTTTATATTAGTGACAAGTCTAGAATTCATTTTACCAGACTGCGCATGGAAAAAGGTTACGTTTTTCAAGTGTAATTTATATCTAATGTTTCTTTGTATCACACCCTGGAGGCTTCATTTATTTCCATTTATGAAATGCCATCTGAATCATCTTAATATTGGGTGTGACATAGAATATTTTAGGCTAACGTCTGTAAAAAATAAATTGTTTATTTTTAACGTAAACTAGTTGTGGAGTGCAGTCGTGTTTAAGTTTTTTAGATCTTTTTTACATTCGTCTTTAATGTTGTTTTGTTGTCTGTATACTCGAATTTAATGTTATGATTAGAAGCAGTTCGTACACCACCGCCATCAACCATTACGAGTATCGTATTCATTTTATTGAAAATATTTTTTATCTAAAAAATTCTGGCTTATTTAAAAGATTTGTTTTTACTGCTGCTTTTTTAACAAAGTTGTAGTCGTAGACATAGTCTACGAGGCTGCGAAAAAGAAATATTACACTAAATAACCAAAAATACTGATAGCTCCTGGTGGTACGCCTTCAATGACAGGTACAGGTATGATAAGGCACAATTGACTTCATTGATTTCACGAGTGTGAGAAAATCGCAAAACAATCGATTTCACTTTCATATTTGAATTATTATTAACAACTTAGTGGTAAACCGTAATGAATATTATTGCTATCAACTGTAGGTACTTTTTTGTATGCCGACTGTACAGACACAACAGAAAATGTTCTGATTTAAAATTGTCAAATTCTGCCTTATGTACGTATATTTCCACGCCAACATCCTTCGTATGTGGTATTCAAATATTAACGTTAGACTTACATCGAAGGGTTACACTGTTCGAAAGATCGTGGAAATTTGATTTAATACAGATTTTAACTATCAAAGTTGGTTATCAGGGTTGGTTGGTTGGTGGTTGGTACTCTGATACTTTGAAACGAGCATATAGATCGTAACTGTATTTCAGAAAATTAAACGTATATGGCAACATCGAAAATGTAAACAATATGTGGATAATGGCAGGCATGTAAGTAACACCCATTTGATTATAGCTGTAAAGTATCAAATTCAGTAAATAACAGTAGCTGCAATGTTATTTGTATCTCAATAAGCACTCAAGTGACCACTATAAAACTTATACTCGTATAGCGCGTCTCGTCTTCTCGCCCCACGTTTCCAAGGGGACAAAGGCTTGGCTTCGGTGCAGCATGTCATGATAATGTCTGTTAACGAATTTTATTAAATACACTGTTTTGTATATCTATTTACCTTCCCTTTTTTTTTAATATAATAAAACCTAGTTTATGATAACAGGCTTTTTTTTTTTATTTAACATAATACTATGAGTTAATATTAATAAGAATTTTCTTGATAAATTATAAATTAGTTTATCAATAAAACTCTCAGAACACCTACTTCTTTTTCTGCATCACCCATAGGCCAACTGCTACTGATGCCTTGGGCATTAAGTCTATGTACTAAATGTGTTAGAAAGTTACTAAATATGTAAATTAAATAAATACTAAAATAAATTATTGTTTTTCAATTTTTTGCTTGTATTGCTTCCGCGCCTTAACTATTAAACCAATAATAGAGATTTTTTTACAACACTTTCTGGGGACTAAAGAGAGAAAGAATATATTGAAGTCATCATGAAAACGGTGCTGTAAATAAAGTTTCTATGAATTAATCCGGTGGGTGGATACTAGCTTATTATAAAAACATCCACCAAAATTTAATGAAGAAAAATTAAAATGCATTACTTGAACAGGTTCTTTCAATAACTAACCGTGTGTCTCAGAACCCCAAGAGCACCGATACTCACATTAGGTTTGAAGCCACAATCTGCTGCCGGCATCGAGAATCTGTTAAGGATACGATCACTCGATACGACTGCGTTTAGACGACGTCCCTTTCTGATTCTTCGCGAAACGGAACGTGTCGTAAATCGAATCCAAATTGGATTCCAGATTACGATGGGTGGTACTCGATTTTTTGCACTTCGATTTGAATTTAAAAGTGATTTTGGATATTTACGGATTTGATATGGGTAATTTCTCGAATACGATCCATTTGACATCATATTTTGACATAAGTGTCTGCGTACTAAATGTAATAATCCTTAGCCCCCGTGACAGTCAAATTTTAACAGACTTGATGTCGAGGCAAAGTTTTTTTTTTTTCTTTTTTTTTTTTTTCAAATTTTTTTGTCAACCTTATTTTGATGTTTCGCAAACTTACTTTAGTAAATGAAGAGGTCATAAGAAAGGGTTCTTGTATAAAATTAACTTTTGAACTTATATTACATAACATACAGTGATGTAAAAGTGTAAATGTTTTTTTTTTTTTGCATGTTGAAATTGCATGATTCATGACTCTGTTCTGCTCAGTATACTCTATAGTGGATAAAAAAAAACTATCATTAGGCCTTATACAACACTAAAAAGTCACAAAACAGATTGATTACGTTACAAAACTGATTAATTAAATCACAAAGTAAACTGATTAAGTCACAAAAAGGATACCAACATAAGTCAAAACTTTAGTTAACGAAATCGCAGAATGATTTTAGTCTAGCCGTCTCAAGAACTAAATTATGTCCAAAATATACTTGACGTTATATTGAAATGGAAGCCTCGTTTACAACGCAATTTCCTTTATGTCCCAAAATGTCCCGAAAGCACTTTTTAAAGAGATAGCGCATTTAGATAAAATGCTAATTTATTCATTGGCAAGAAGGAAGAATAAAATAAGCCTACTGGTAGTCCAATTGAATCTTGACTTCATACATTTTTGATGTTCAATTAAAATGTGTTTGGGAATTCTAATATGAGTTTTAGTTACAGCTTATTCTATTTTTATTGAAAGAACTAGAAATAAGTAGTGATATGTAATCATTGACAGTAATTCTCCTCATTTACAATATAGATCATGCAAGAGCACATACACAAAACTGGTGATTATGTAAATATCTTAACATACTAACTGTTGTTTCTTTGCCTAAAATTTTTTGGTTAAGGACATGTTATTCCTGATTGGAATTCTACAAATTATCATTCAATTATAACCAAAAAGTGTATTTTACTAATTGTAATGATCATTATAGAACAAACTGTCCAATAAATCCCACAAAGCTATCTACAAACGCGACTTGGGATCTGTTTAACGAAACGGAATTCCCGCGACTCAAACAAACGGGATCATTTTGAAAATTAAATTCCTTTCGCCTTTCAACCAGTTTTAAATTTGAAACGTGCAGTTTTAACTCTATAAAGGTTGGTCACAGAACATAATTTTATGAAAGAAAAATAGATTACACGGTACTCGAGAGACTTCCAATATGCATAATAATGTTAATGGATTCAGCACCGCAAGATACCCTCTCGGTAATGTCCGTTAGTGTCCCACAGAGAGAAAAACGCGCTACGCTTCATATTATATACATTTTTGTAATTTGACTGCGGTGAGAGTAAAATTGAAAAAAAATGATGAATGTGTATTAAAAAAACGTTGGGATGAATGATAATGAGTCTATTCTAAAAACTTATTATGACCCACGTACTATATTACCTACTTATTGTTATTATTATAAATTATAAGTAAAAGAAATGAAAATGACATTTGGGAATAAAATAAAGCTCCGGTGTAAGTGGTATAGATACAATATATGGACATGCTTTGTCCACATAATAGGTCGGGGAAAAAGTCTTTTCGTATTTTGTAAGTATAAAAGTGTGTGTGTGTGTGTGTTTGTGTGGTTTAGTGTTAATTTAGTTAGTTAGTGGTTTTAATATCAATAAATACAGGACATTAAGAAGAAGAGAAGAATAAATCGCTTTCCCACCATTTTTCAACTATAAAACAGTGTTGATCCATTTTAAAATATCTGGCTATATATAAAGAACTTGATATTTGGATTCCTCACCAAAGAAACCTAACGAATCGTGTACTCATTTGCGATTCTCTATTGAAATATAATGAGAACGAACCATTTTAGAATAGGGTGGTCACTGGTGATAATTATGGTAGTCAAGTTCCACAGACTGTAGCGAATCCCGGATTAACACGTAATAAGTTGATGCTCAGTGTAAGGTGGGTTTGAAAGGGCATCTTCCATTATAAGCTTTTACCACCAGGAAATAGCATCGATCTATTCGGATTTCAACTGCCAACAACTAATTAGACTAAATAAAGCAAGAAATTGAAAAATACTGCTGGAATTGATCGACAGAAAAGTATTGGTTTTTATAATGATAACACCGGATTTTCACTACGACGCGTATTATGTTACTACCTACAAGATGGCAACTAGTTATGTAACAAAATGGCATTTATATATTATAATTAATTGTAATCTGTATAAGCAATATCCACTTACTTCCTCTTCTATACTCCCTTTTCAGTTAATATATCCCAAATATTCCCATCGTATTCCCAAAAGTGCCTGGATGATGGCAATAAGCTTGCTACGAACCTTCTTTGAATATAAAAAAAAAACTAAAATTGGCTCTTCAGTAGTATTGCGTTTAACAAGACATTTAGCCATTTATTTCAACAATTTTAACAAAAAAAAGGTAAGCAATGTGACATTACAGGATTTCATGTCAGTATCTATTTTCACCCCTCTAATCTTTGCACTGTATTAATATATTTTATATTTATTATTTCCATTTGTTAACATTAATTCCACATCTGACAAAGCCACTTATGATTGCGGTGACGTTGTGTGTATTGATCTACAATTTAATCTATTTCTTATTATAAGACGATTTCAAAAAATTTTGAATAGTTTTATGAAATAAAGAAAGTAAGTTTGAACTATTTTATTATTCAATTTCTTTGTTTAATCAACACTAGCACTTTTTGATACTCAGACCCGCGATTCCGATTTATAAGAGTTGTTAACACTGAGTTGGTCTTGTAACCTCAAATTTAACATTCAATCTAAAAATAATATATTGTACTAAGGTTACTACTAAGTTTAATTGTTTTAATTGTAAGATACTGTACGCATAACCTTCACTAGTAGATGTCATAGTATACTTACTAAACAATGCCAGTAATACATAATGTTATATTGGATCTGTACATTATGTTACATACTAGCACTTAGTGTAAATTGTTGTCATGTTTGTAAGAATTAAGTTAAAATGTCTCTAGTGCCGCTTTGACATTAGCTAGTCTTTGTGTGTATAGTCTATGCCTACTTAGAACATTAATTTCATGAGGCTTTTTAAATTTCTAGGTAATTTACTTAATGTTGTCTGGAGTGGTTTAGAAAATATGTTACAACTAACTTCAATTATAATCTGTAATGATTTTAAAGACGTTGTTTAAGTTGATATATGTTGGCTCTGTCCTCGCGAGGAGGTGACGTCCTGGTATGGTTGGACGTTGCCTAATTGAGAGTTACCTGAAGGTGATGCCAGCGCTTTTGGGGGAAAACAGGCGCGTGGAGGGGTCCGGTCTTAGTTAAGCTGTTCCCGGATTCCCCATATTTTAGGCACAGTATAGAACACCGTGTGGTTTTAGTCGGTCCGATTCCAATACACCGTTCTACCGAAAACCCTGGTGGGATAAAGGCCCGAGGGAGTATCCAAATGTAAAAAAAACAGGTGGCTCTGTTCTAGTGAAAATTCTTGGTATTTATATATTCTCTATGTTGTGTCTGATGTTCTTTGTTATTGCTTTTTAGTAGCACAGCTACATGTACACACTTTGATAAGCAAACTATCAGATTGCTTTACGTGTGCTACGAAATACGATCTTCAGTAATATACTTCTTTTAAACGACTCTGACTAAAACAAATGAAAAGGTAAGTTTGTAGACGTTGTTTAGAAAACCATTCTAATAGGCAGGGCTAACCCTTTTTCTTTTTTGAATACAACCTGTATTCAAAAAATTGAAGTTTTTGAATACAACCTATTTATAATATATTAAATATGTATATGTATCCACTCTTTGTCACTAGGTGACTATTTTTCATATTTTTCTTTTTCCCTGCATCGACCACAGGTCGACTTACAAAGAATACTTTAGGCATTAAGTCCACCTATTTACTAAATTTGTAAGAAGTTTATAAATAAATTCATATTACGTTATGTAACTAGAATTGACAATATTTAATTATCTAGTTATAAAAGCAATATTAAGCCGTAATATAATTGTTGTTGTAATGTACTCTAATCTCGTAAATGTAATTACTTAATTCGAGTTAAGTTATAGCCAATTTGAAACACTTTTACTTGGAGACAGAGCGTCGGTTAGGTATTTTGAGTGCTTAAAACTACAATAATTATAATTAATTCTTATAAAAGGCGCTTCATTTTGAATGAAAAACGAAACAAAACACACTTAAAATACAGGGTATTTCATAAAAGTAAATTCATATTTTAGGATCGTACATATAATAGACCGCATGAATAACGTATTATAATAAAAGTATTGGGACTATTCTAGAATATCTAATACATAAATTATATTTTATAGCTGACAATTTAAACTAAAATATATATATTCAGAGCTAACGTTTCGTAAGAGAGAGGCTTGGCATTAATGAAACTCTAGCTACTTAATACCAAAGAAATTGTTGATGTATGAGTATTTTTACTAAATTTGTAAATAAATAATAAAAAAACTCTAATTTTCAGACAAAAAACTATGAAATTGTCAGAAAAAAACATAATAAGTTATTTGGAAAAGAGCACCCATAAGACACTTTATAAAAATTCTTTTCATTTTCAAGTTATCTATATACCTAGCTAGCTATAACTATTTGTGCACACATTTTTGAGACACTTGTATATATGTTTTTATTTATCTAAAGCACTTGGTATTACCAAATGTTTATGTAGATTAAGAACGCTCATAACCGCCGATGTAAGGACTAATAAATGGTGTTCTACCGTCAAACCCTATTCTAGACGGGGAATAAGGCGTGAACATGTGTTTATAGGTAGATTTAATCTTATTATAAGGCAGGTGAAACCCTACTAGTAATTTCTTTAGTTGTTGCTTTAGCTTTTGCTTATATTCCTCAATCTGTTTAAGCTATATCCATTACATTCCCTTACTATTTTAACTTTTCTGTTCATATACTCCAAATTCACCCATCTTAAAAACGGCAATGGGCTTGCCCCCTGTTGCGTAAATAGGACTGAATTATGATCGGCGAAATGTGGGGGGTTATTACGCCTTTTATATATGTATGTATGTATGTGTGTATGTTTTTTTTATTTTATTTTTCCCAAAGGTATGGACAAAAATACTCTTATGTATCATCAGGGTCTAACTCGATGTCGTCGGACTCGATGTTATGACTACACCCATACCGACTAAATAAATACCTCGTCTGGCGTCAACCTCCTCTGGGTCTCTATTACTAATGTCACGGGTTGTGTTTTCCGACCGCTTTCTTTCCAACCGACGGAGTTCCTGAAGAACTTCCGTCGCAAAAGCGCTTGTCGCCTGCCATGCTGCCTCCGATGAAAGCATAGCTTCTATCAAAGACTCTGGCTGAATTTTCTTCGTAAGGGCCTCTGCCCAGGTACTGGCGTAACAAGTCGAAACGAGGACACGTAAAGAACACGTGCTCTCTATCTTCACTAACTCCTGAGCAGGACGGGCACATTGGGGATACCTCTTGTTTATATTTATTGAGATATGCCCATATCTGCTATAGCACCCATGTCCTGTGATCATTTGTGTCAGGTAGTAATTGACCTCACCATGATTACGGTTTAACCAGACATCAACTTGTGGAATGAGACGGTAGGTCCATCTACCTTTTGTACTGGTATCCCACTTCGATTGCCATCATCGTGTGCTATTAAGCCGTTCCCCCTTACCAAGTTCTCCAGGGTTCAGTGTGGTCGTTACCGGCTAGTACTTCAATTGGCAGCATCCCGGCAATAACGTTCACAGCACTGGTAATTCATAAAGCACTCAGCCGATATACTGATCGATATTAGGCCATGACCATGTTTAAAATATTAACATCATACATATTTACACCACATGTTACCTAAAAGCAACCTTTTTACAAAAAAAGAAATACATAATTAAAAATTCAGTGATAAACCAACACAAAGTAGTCATCCCGTCAGACATGCAGCTTGCTTTAGCAATAAATAGTAGTAACTAAAATGCAACGGAACAAAATCACGAAAGCCTCAAACAAAATACTAAACAACTAAAGTATTTAACACATACACCACAGCAGTGTATCAAATCAGACGGAAAAACCATTCAGATGTATAGCGTAGTGAACAGAATTTTACCGTTGCTCACAGTCGGCTACTATCGTATTAAAATATGTTTTTGTGGTGCCGTACAAAAATATTGTAATATATTTTTATTAACAATGACTTTCAATAATATACAATATATATGATCGTTTGAAATTGAGATCCAAAAAATTTTATTTGAAAGATCTTTGTCCAGTATACGCCAAATATATACAGAGATTGAGATCGAAAAACATACTACAATCGAATTAGTGGTTTTTTAAAAGAGGGAACTTCTGAAGTATTCCGATGGGCTAGTATAAAAGGTGTTATGAGATATGGCGAAACTCGTAAGATGTTTAAGAATAGAGGCAGGTCACAAACTGTTGTCTCTGCTTACCCGTTACGAAAAGAATCGTAAAGTTTATTATTGTTATTTTAATATTATTGTTAAATATTTATATATATATATATATATATATATATATATATATATATATATATATATATATTATTTCATAGGTTTCAAGATTCAAGAATGAAAAAAAAACGCAAACAATGTGCACAGATGGTAACAAATCGTTTGAAATGTCTTCTTGAAAAATAAGTAGATATTTATCAAGCTGTTAAAACTGTTTATTGGCTAAACAGAACTATGATAAAATATGATTACACCTATTTGTATCACGGTCAAGAAACAAATATCAACATAGAAAAACACACGGTACCCTAAAAAACTATTCCTTTTTTAGTTTTTGCTGTCTTCAGATAGAGGTGCAATGTTGAAATTTTGCACAGGGCCAATTTAGTTCAGAGACTAACAAGGGATTTTGTTTTGGGTATTGGATGGAAAAGTTCTGAGTATATTGACAGGAAACAAAGGATAGAAAGGGAAGGAAACTGATATTGCTTATACAGATGGATTGGGGAGTATAAGCAATAAATCCAACAACTCAAGGTCGCATACCCTTAACTAGAACTGACTAGTGCCGGGAAGTCTGAGACCTCTAACTAACATATATAAAAATGGCTGGGGTCACACAGTGTTAGATTGTTAACAACTTCAGCTTAGCTAAACGCTTGTGTTTGAAGTTCTGAATGAAATTTGAAAGCTATTTAAACATTTTAATGAATAAAAAAAAAATTTTGTGTTTTTGGAGGACACTTGATATTGATTTGTAAATTACGGTACTTTTGTTGTGTTTCACGGAGTAAGTTTAGTGTTTAAAGTAAGTAAGTAAGTTTAGTGTTGACTGCTTACTATCACTTAAGCTTTGTGTTCATAACTGTTCGTACGATTCTGTTCCTTATTTTGTCAGCCCAGTATTCTTTGATATAATTTTTCAAAGGTTTTTATTTCCAATGTTTTTGCCCTTATTACTGTTCAGTTAAGTAAGAGATTAGGAATATCAATACCGGAATGTTTAAGTCTGTTATCTAAATAGTCTCCCAACATAAACACTACGAGTATTTGATCGAGAGCATCTCAAATTCCAGCACAGCCAACTTTACTCAGGAGTCCGCTTTTACTCCACATTAAGCAGGTATTTCAGCCATTTTAGAAACTGATCAAACTTCTCCCAAATTAATACTGTCGAGCGAAAACTTTAAAATACTTCAGCTTTTCGAGCCTAATCACAAACAAAGGCGTTAACTTACCAAAATACTGTTAAGAAGTTAGAAAGTTCAACACTTTGTGTGGAGTGGTTCGGTCAATGAGATTCTTGTTGTACTTACGTACGTGATTTTGGTACGAAATAATATTTAGAAACAAATAAGTTCTGAGTTATGTTCATTTTTAGGAAGTGTTCAAGGATTTTTATATAAAAAGATACTTAACTGTTTGAGTTCCTTTAAATGAGAGTTAAAAGAAAATGGCAAGTCATTATAAAATTAAAACTCTATGATTATAAATTGAGCAGTCTATCTCTAGTACGCTGTTCATCTAGTTTTCAGTGGCCCTGACTGCTGAACAGAGGTCGGGGGTTCCACCACAAATTCTAGTCCCGAGTCCGGTTGATCTTTGTGTCTGTTGTTTGTATGTTTGTAAAATTCCCCTGCGACATGAATGACTGACTGAAACAGTCTTAGTGCTGTTTTTTTTACATATTATATAATATATAATATAATATAATAATATTTTATATAATAATATTTTGTAACGACTTATATAATGTAGTACAATGTAACTATGAGTAACACATATCATGTTTTTTGCATGAAAATATCAAAAATGAATATAATTCATATCTACTTGTTCATTACACGTATTACGTATATTGACACGTGTTTGTATGTATTAACTCTACATTTATGCTCAGTTAAAAAAAAAAAACAATGTTTATATAACGGTAATTTTCGTGAAAAATGTTGATTTGCTATTGAAAATTTAGTAATCGTACTTGCTATTAATTATGTATAATGTGTAAATTGTGTAAATGCTGATCAAATTCAATTCAAATAAGAAATGATCTAAGTATCTTATTCAAATCTACGGGTAATATGCATAATGTAGTTGTGTAAATACACCAGTACATTATGCATATTATTAATAGTACCAAATTAAACCATTAGGCTAATGAGGTTAGTGGACACTAATCAATCCATCTTAATCTACGAAAGGAGCTAGATAATTAACATTTATCTATATGCATAGCACTCTAGTACTGCAAGTAAGAAAATACAGATATACGTGTATATAAAAATCATTTTGAAAAAGAAGAATAAAAAATATGTTCATTTTGCACTCATTTTGTATGACATGCTTGATATCTAATAGAAACCAATCTTAAAACGTTTATCAAAAAAAGAACCTGTACATGACCCACAAATGGTTGTTAGCTCAGTAATAAAAGTAGCAATGGTATTATGCCAAAATCAAACGTTATTTTGTGGTATAGATTCTTAATAGAATTCGTGCTGTTGGTGTCATTGGTAGTCCTGAGGTCACGAACACTCTTGAACGTAGCCTCATTGACAGTACTCCATCATCTCTTAAAATTGATCCCGCCTTCTCCTTTCCTAATCAGAAGAACACGAGGTCTGAGATGTCACCCATATACGTACATGCATAGTATAACTCTAAACAAACAAAGTTAAAATTACAGTTAAACCGCTTGATCTCTTTGATTTTACATGCTTTAATATGTTAACGTTCTTCAGTTCTTCGTTCTTAAAAGTTTTTCTCACGCTAGTTCTAACTTCACGAGTGACTTTATCTGATTGACCGCTTCACTTGACAATTCAAAAATACCTGTTGGTTTAATTGAAATAAATTATTTTGATTTTGATGTTAAGATGGTAGAGCTACTTTCGTATTTATAACATTGGCAGTCTATTCGGTCAAAGACATGTACCTAAATGTCAACGTAAGGGTTCCTTTGTTACTGAAAAAGAGAAAAAAAAAAGTTTAATTTGTAATTGGAAGCTTTTTTTTTTTCGAGTTGATACTCCCACGGGTCATCAGGACTCGAACCGACAAAACTATACACTGTTCCGTCACAACTCCTATTGCAAGGAAGGGATTCTTCAAGAAACCCTGAAGACCTTGGCCGCCTCTTTTGCAAGAGACAACACCACCATGGAATACGATTACATTAACCCCCCTTCTAGTTTGAACGGCGAGCACGTCGCACACAATCTCAGCAACCAACTTTATTAAGAAGAAATCTACATAATCTGGCGTTTGAAGAACTGTGACGTAATTGCATTTAATAGAGCCTAGATATTATACTGACAAGTGTAGTTTGTTGTTCATTAGTTTAAGATATGCTTATCACAATCTTTATGAAAAGATCAATATGAAAATAAAAAACACGCGACCGATGTTTGTATCCTTCAGCAAAATAAGCCTTTTACACATACAGTAAATACATATATCTAGAACAGTTAATGTTATCCTTTTATTACAAAGGAGTCTACTAACCTAGATACTTATAAAATCTATAAAAAAAGAAGTGAAGTTGAAACAAATGCAAATGCATTAAATTACGCTCGCCCCGCGCGCCTGCCGCAAACCCCACTATTGAAACTCTACACTATTGAAAATCTCAAAACTTATAAAGAGAAAGAATAATCTCATAGATAATTAATCAGTTGTTATCGTTCGTATTCGTATTGTATCGTGTCGATCTCGCTCCAGGTCTTTCTTACAGCAGCAGCTTCTGAAGCGATAGTCCTACACCAGGTCTGCTTTGGACAGGCACGTTTACGCTTTCCTTGGGGATTTTAGTCTAGGGCTTGCCTCGATATATGGTTAGGGTCACTTTGGAGAATGTGGCTAATCCAGGTCCATTTACGATGCTTAATCTGTTAGTATCGGCATCAGTTTATGTAATTGCCAAACGGGTCAAAACTGTGCGAAGGCTGCTCCTGTTTTGGCAATTCTCAAAGTAATGTCTTCTTTGGTTCCCCAGTCTCAGCTCAGCTACTTTGAGCCTCACTTTGGCCACCACTAGGTGATGACCACTATTAATATTTACACCTTGACGGTTACGGACAGTCAAGAGTGATACACGACATTCAGCGCTAATAGCAAGGTGGCTTATTTGATTTTAGGTGGCTCCATAGGGTGAATTCTGGGAGTATTTATGGTGGTCACTGTGGATAAATAAGGACTATAGATGGCATTATTAAATGTGAAAATAATATTAAAAATATGAAGTAATTAAATACCTGTCTGTATTCATCTTTAACCGCCCATTTCCAAATGGTTGAGCCTTATGAAAAGAAATTGAGCAAAGAAACTCATTGCCACTCTTTTAAATCACCAGATAGATATCACAAAATTTAGTGTACAACATAGATTATGCTATTCTATCGTGTGCTATTATGTTGCTAAATAAACTAAAATAAAGCTATTAAAATAAGGTAGTTAGGCAAGGAAAAGTAAGTTAAAAAGGTAGAAAAAAGAAATATAATAAAAGAAGATAGAAAGTGAGAAACATATTCGCTCACATTACATTGTACTGATTAAGTGAAGTAACCTGTCAATCTCTAACAGTTCAACACCAAGCGCTGCTATCTTCCATCTAATCCACTATCAAGTAAGCTTTAAAGCACAAATTTTAATTTACAGTGGACTTTAATTTATGTAGACTAAAGTCTGTATAATATCAGGGATTTTATTATAAAATCGCACATATTGACCAAAAACCACTTGTAAAGTTTTGGAGTCTGGAACAATATATATATACAACAAATTTATATTAATTAAGCGTGTTGTAAGAATGTATATGACTATTTTTAATTATAATATTGGCAAATTGTGGTCGTTAATTACACCTCTGGGAACCCTTTAGGCGGGCGTGAGTGTACCACTCCTGCTGGCACAATGGTATCATATTAAAGTGATTAATGAGATATTAAAAAGTTTTGCTTTTTATTGTTATCTAGTAAAAGTTGTTATCTAGTTAAGCGTTTGTGTATAGTGAAACTGTAAGTTATTATATTATTCTATTGTTCGGATTATCTTCTTATTATTTGTATATTATTCGCAGCTTTTACATACTATACATGTATATTGAAAATTACTACAATTGTATTTGTGTGTATGTTTTATGTAACACATTAGTTTTTGATATTTTATTGAAAATCTGACTTGTTACTGTCGATCAGAAAACTAAATTAATGCATTTATGTAGAAATGGACTGGAAGTCTCATAGAAAGTTAGTTATAGATTGAACACTAAAATTGGTATAAAAACTGTTAAGCTTGTTTTTATTAACTTTTATCATAAAATAAAGATTAAGTAAAAATTATTTATTTTATCCTTTATTCATCTCACATGGTTAAACATATTTCTGTCATGAAAAACATGATACTTGATTGAAATATTTTTTTTTTTAAAGACAACTCCTGCACTAGGATTAGTTCCTGTGTCGCATGGGACTTTACAGACATTCAAACGACGAACACAAACATCACCCAGACTCAGAACAACAATTTGTGAATTACACAAAGTGTTGTCCCGAGCGGGGATCGAACTCACAACACTAGGCGTGGAACCGTGGTGGCGAGGTGACCACCTAAACCGCTACGCCATCCGTGCAGTCGTTTGTTTATGTTATTTATTGCCAATTACTGACATCACTTGAGGTTGCACTGCAATCAAATCAGTGTTACCAGTCTCAAACGGAAAAAATACCACCGTAGAGTGGGTAGGAGACTTCAGTGTGTTTTATTCATAAGTAGGTTTCGCCAGGAGGTCGCGGTTTGCCCTTTTAAGGATTACATTACCATAAATCTGTTTGTAGCCGTTATCTATAAATAATACATACACAAAATGTGGTTATAGTCGTTATAAGTTATTCACGAAATATTGAGGAGGTGAAAGATGTTTCACTTATCATTTCTTTGACCTTTCTTGTTACTTTTACCCGTTTAGAATATATTGGTTTCTTAATAGTTAAGCGTGCGATTAGGATGTAAATATTAGTTAATTTGAATTTGATTGAATTGGAATTAAAATTGAATTGGATGTAAATATCATTTAATGTCTTTTGAGAATTACTAAAATATCTTAGTACGATTTCTGTTGAATGATTGAAAAGTGGGTAGTTTGTTAACTTGTAACCGAACTCCCTAGCCAGTAACGAATTTGAATGGAAGCAAAAGGACGTTCTTTTTATTTCTCATTAGAAGACAGTGTCTTTGTGTTACTACAAACTTTTTATACCAGTGTAGTGACAGTGGTCATATAAGCTGCAATTTAGTGTACGCCTGAATTACGCATTGTGTCGCGGTAAGTCATGTTATATTTCCATTAAACGATTGTAAAATCAAGTGTTTTGCACCTACAAATACATTATAATTATTAAGTTTTCCGAGATTCGCCATTTTCAACCCTAAAGGTCTTTTGTTCGAAAAATTGTGTATATAGAAGTCACAGCGAAACCCGTTATACCATGTTCTGTATTAAGTGTATATTGTACGTGTATTACTATTAGAACTACCATATTAAAAAAAAATGTTTCATAAACCACTAGTTAAAATTTTCAAAACAGTCATTGGCCTCAACCGGTATATTTAGCTAACTTTTGTCATTAGAATAGATTGACAACAATATTATACGAAATGAAATAATTACAAAACCATCTCGACTTTCTGAGAAAAGGACAATTGATTAATGAGAATTTATTATTGTTTTGTCAAGAGTTAATTAAAACCTAAAACTCGATCGTTGCTCGTGGCTAAGGGTTATTTCAACTTTGACAGTTTTCTTCTTTGCAAAGTTTATGAAGGACTCCTGAAAAGTTAGAGGGCTCCTGCGACATTTTCATTGAATTGCTTCAGTATTTTTTAGGAATTTCCAGATTGATGTGTAGGCATATAAAGATATAAAGGAGATGGACTTGCGATTGCTACTTTTGTGTTCTCGCCAACCGTCTTTTAATTAAGGAATAGATTTAAAATATGAAAACAAAATGCAACAACCACTTTCGTTAGTAGTGAAGTGAGGTTAGCCGTTCGAAATTTGCTGTATTTGTTAAGCTAAATAGTTTAAATGCTAAAAATTACATGAATAAGATCATACATCTTTTTCTTTGAACTACATTCGTAAAACATTAGATGGGATATCAAATCACAATCAGATTTAAAAAAAAATAGTTAGGTTATACTTGAAACCCCGAAAAAGGACATGGACTCCTTTTTATCATCATACTACGCGAGTGAAGCCACTGGTGCGATCTACACACACGGATCAGCAGCTCTGGCACGTCGACTTGGAACAGCGATCGGCAACTATATTGCTAGAGGGCGAGATGGTCATGCGTGGACGAAGACTTAAGCGCGGGGACGACAAACCGTAAGCGCTACGACTAATTTGACGCGATTACCGTACCGCGATTCGTTCCGATTCCGATTAATGTGCATTGCAGTAGACAGTTTCATACAAAGAATACTGAATGGCTCGAGTTGATACGTTTACCTTACGTTGCAGAGTTCATATTTGGACTACGGACCTTTAGGCAGCACATTAAAAACAAATGTAAAGGTAACGTCATATGTAAAAAGTTCTTAAATTCTTGATGAAGATTAATTGAATATTAGTGTGAATGAATTTTAACACCCACATATACTACTTATCTCACATAAGATGTTCAAAACTTCTTGTAGGGCAAACTTAAGTTAGTATGAGGTGGCTGATAATGGGTCTCGTTAGACAACAGTAATTTACACTAACTTTGAAGACAAACAAGTATTAGGACTTGGATCCCCACATGTCATCAATCATTTAATATTAAACTATCAAGTAATCAATAAGTAAGTTCAACATATACTTTTTAAAACAAACTTATAAAGATGTCTAACTTTAGAGTGGTAATGTAGATATTGCCAGTAAATTAGGTACTTCTAGTGATTACTTACATTTTTTTCGTGAATCTAAATTACCCTATATCCTTCTTCATTTTTTTATCATTCATTCATTCATTCGTTTAATTTCATTAGATGAGTAGCTAACACGGGACAGTGTCATAAACAGACTACTAATAGAATTATAAAACAGTTTTTTATTAATCTGTCTTATTTTTACGACATTTAAATCTTCCATTTTTTTTAAATACCTAGCAAGCAACCGTTCAGAAACATAAAAAAATCTCATTATAACGTTAGAAAATATAACGAAAAAATCTTATTATAACATTACTAATGATCATTATACCGCCCAATTATGTAACAGTCATTACAATTTGTTACAGAAAGTCTTCAGCGATTATCGGCAAAATTTCGGATCTTAATTAAACAAAAGTCCACAATTAATTTTAACGATATGGGCATCAAATTCCTTACGATATTGTGCAATTATTTTTCATTAAATATGTATTTTAGGTCTGCAACTCAAAGGTCGTGAGTGCGCTGATCACTTTTGAAGGTGATAAGGGGGGACGGAGGAGAATATTGATGACAGATCAGAAAGAGGTGAGGGGGATGAGGGGATCGGAAATAGCTGAGAGGAGTTGAGCCTATGGTACCCTCACTCACTCGGCAATATGGCCGTTGTAATTCTCCGGTCGAGCCGACCCATTCGTGCCTAAGCATGGCCCTCTCACGGCAGGAACTAGATATTTATGAAAATAAAACAAGTTGAAAAAGGGAGTGTTGTCTGCTCTTCTCAACAGAATATGATAGGATAGGAGGAGTAACAGGCAACTAGCTTCAGGACTATCTTACTCTGACTGACTCCTACTCCGGATAATTGAAAATACCTGTAATTTGTTTAATTGAAATAAATGATTTAAATTTGATATTTATAAACTGCGTAACTTATATTACGAAACAATAGATATATTATAGAACTAGGCATTGTTTTATTGATTCACAACATAGATGCTTTGATAGCAATACATGAATATATTTGTAGAGTACTCCATACGAAGCCGTATAACAGTCACTTGAATTCTGCTTGCTGCCCGCAGAACATGCGTTCTGAGAAACATACGAACTGTTTTTCTGCGTAACTTGTCATGAAAAGGAAAGTTCATTAACCGTGCTTCCAGTATTTAGAACTACGATCCTTTGATTAAAATAATAAAACTGTTAGTTGTAGTGTAAGTTTATGATCTTATAATATAGGGTAAGTTTTAAAATAGAACATAAAAAGACTGTAGTCTACTGTAAACTTATTACTGTGCTGTACTGTACTGTACACTTTTACTACAATACTAGTATTATAAAGGTGAATGTACTCTGTCTCTGTCAAGCTTTGACGGTTAATCTGCAGAATTCAATTCATAGGCTTCCCCCAATGTTCGCTATAGCACTCAGTCTATCTCAGCTACCTTCTTTAAGTCGTCGGTCGTCAGTCCATCTGAATGGGGATCTGGGGGAAGCGGGACTGGAAGGACGGGGGCGTCCTTAGACCGATTGACGTCGAAGGGTCGACGATCGAAGTTGATCTGGAATATTTATACCTCTGGCAGGTTATGCGCTGAATTATTTTAAATAAATTTTGGAACAGAGATAATTAAAACCTTGGTAATGGACATAGCATACTATTAATCTCAAAAACAAACCTAAAAGTATCAGTTTTAACGACTAAGTGAAAACTAAATTTATTTTAAAATAGTAGTGTTTAAAGCATACGAATTTAAGAATGAAATCACTAATAATTGAAAATAGAGAACCTGACATATTTTATCAATGGTATGTCCATATATTTCAGACGATACGACGAAAATATGATATAGCTGTCACTTGAACTATAAGGTCCCAACGGTCACATGAATATTGTATGTACATTGATCCATCACATCTGGTTAAAAAGCGTGGGAATGAAAAGTTATATTGTAGTGTCTAGAATTCAGTGTAGATAACAATATACATAGGATTTTTGTTTATAGTTTAAGGGGGAAAACGAACAGATGGGTCACCTGATGGTAAGTGACGACTATGGACACCTACAACTCTATGCTGCTTACCATTAAAGGAGGGAAAAGACGGGAGGGGTAAGAAGGAGTGAGGGAGGGAAGAATTTCGGTTTCGGAATTGTTGGGCTTACGGTAACCGTAGACCGTGGTAATACTGTTGTCGAAATACTCTAACTTGTACTATTATAAATGTACTATTATAAATTTAAAATTTCTGATGTATGTTTGTTCTTCAATGACTCCAGAACGGCTATACGGATCGGAATGAAAATTGGAACAGAGATAGTTAATAATTTGGAATAGAAAATATAATTTTTATCCCTTTACTCCAGAAGTCATTAATTTTAAAACACTCTAAAATAAAAACAAACTGTTCAATGAATTCACGTTTCAAAAGGTTCAACAAAGTTATTACAGCTTTAAAGAAGTGCCGTCAGATACCACCGTCTCATGAGACCAGATTTTAGACATTAACTTCCCCACTAAGTCAACGTCTTAAGAGCTTGATTTAAAGTCTAGTGCTTCTGTCTAGAACCACATATTTTACTGAAGATAGTGGCCATAAACTCTTGTTTTTGATAAATAACTTGTTTTTTCTCGGACGTAGAGAAAAACTTCAAGATAAGACGGAGCTTAAAGTGCACGTAAAATTATTTAATACAAATAACTGGACAGACGAGTTTTAGACGTATGTAGACTGGTATATGCAATACAAATGTAACTTATGAAATTCCTCTATAACTAACTTAACTGCCAAAGAATCTAAATCTATAAAATAAATGATATCTTACGCTTTATTTTAAATACGAAAATACCAACTTCAAGCAAATCCTGTTACCTTTTAACAAAAAATAATAAATATACATACTTGTATATGTACGTTGTTTAGAACTTTCGGTTCGAAAAAGAAAATCTGTTTACAATTTAAAAACAAAGCAATAAAAGTACTGAAAAAATCAACAATAAATTTTACATCAAACCCCTTTTTAAGCAAATCAAGTTAGTTACTAAAAATCTCTTCTATTTTTTTGTATTTCTTATTTTTGCAATTTACATAACTCTCGTAGTCGTCGCTCGAGTAATAAATTATGGAGTGAAGGCTGTACATATTTATTTAACACAATCCACTTCGAATTTTCTGTTATTTTCACATGACTTTCATTTGATCAATCTTACAAAATGACACACAATTTAGTGATGCATTAATTATTAACTTCACTCATTTTCTATGGAGCACTCAATCGATAACGAGCTAACACTAGGCCTAAACAACTGAAGAGGTACGCAGAGGCATATTGAACTCACACATTTTTCATACCATAATTTTGTCCCATTTACGTAACAGGGACCTGATTGTTGCCGTTAATCGGGCACTGTGTATAAACTGTCTGTCTGTGCTGTCTGATAGATCTCAAAAAAATATTGTCAGTCAGCAACTTACACACTGCATTAGTCTGTTACTTAATGCATTAGCATGATCTGGTTAGAAAAAAAATGTTTATTTTTTTATGTGATATGCAAACGAGCAGACGGTGGTAAGTGACCACCACCGCCAGAAGTCAACAAGATTCAGAAGTGCGTTGCCGGCCTTTTAGGTAGGAGTAAGCGCTTTTCTTGAAGGTCGTATCCGTCCGGAAATACGCCAGGTGACAATTTATTCCATAGGCTGGTTACAAACAACTATTAAAAAACACAAAATAACTCAAATTGAGATATCAACTCCTAAGAATACGAGACAAAATAAACCCGACATGCAAATTTTGATTTATGGCTTTAATATAATAACGATATTAAAAAGAAACAACGGAACGGTTTAACTGAAATACTGCAAACTACACAACCAGTCTACACGTAAGTCTCTTCACATAGCAAAGCTCATTCGTGAAAGCATTTCCAAAATAAAAAATAAAAAACGAATAAAACGGTGACCCAGTTACTCATTTAAAACTGCCAAAATCTATAGGGTCAAAGTTTAACGAATTAAAAGCCTAAATTCGCAAACACATACTGGCACACACTCTCACTTATCTACCGATATGTTTACAAAAATACTCTCATCCATGCATTTTAAGTTAATTCCTATTTATTATGTTTTTTTTAGTTCATTCCTTAATAATGTTTTTGCTTTATCTGATTTTTGTATGTTAATAATGCATTTCATATAAATGACAGGGTTACTTGTAATTTGACTTATGTATATTCTTCAAGAGTGAAGAGTGTTTTCTATTAGGGAGGTTAAAATGCAACAAATCGAAGGTATATTTTGCCGAATACGAGTATGTATGGCCCCATACGTATGACCGAAATTAATTAGTTTTCGAGATATATGAATAAGCTAAGCTTAAACTTTTTAAATTTTCCCAAAATTTGACATTAAACTCGTAATATAAAAAATATTAACTGAATGTGTATCATTAAAAATCTATAAGCATCCCTAAAATTACTTAATTTAACAAAATAATTAAAATTATGAGCGATTTAAGAATAATATCTAACCAATATTTCATTATTCGCAGATACATATTCTCGGCATGGCATGTGGTTCATCAGGGCGGAAAGTGAAAACGTCTGTTTTTAGTTTAGAATCCTCGCTAAAACTACCGATTGTACCTGGAGAATTCTTGGTATTAAACTAATGAGTGAAATGATAATGAAATCAAAATGCACAATGAACCCCATGTGTTCAATTTGTTGCATTTTTATCAGAAGAAATATATACATACGTCGAATTACAAGTAACAATGTATATTAAATGGGTAATACAGTTAATACTATCTCAGACATACATTTACTTCTAGATTTCTTATTTTTATTAACCAACTCTAGAAACGAAGGGGTCTCTACTCCACTGTTTTTTTTTTCTTGCAAATATATCACATCTCAGCCATTTGTGAACGAATGTTCAAAGGTCATTCAGGGGCAGAGTCTGTATGTGAGAAAACGCTTGAGAAAACAAAATATTAATACTAATAGCAGTTATATTGAAAATGTTAAGCAATAAATAGAAGAGCTTAGCGCGGTTTGTGAAACAAAAACTGTACAACATCACAAAAAGAGAATATTTCCTTTGGAACCGTTAACCTTGTAACCGATTTTAAAATTAATTTTCTCCTAAACAAACAGACATCAAATATTATTTTTGATGTTGGAAATATAGGTGAATATACTGACCTAACTCAGAGCCTGAAACTGAATTGTTTTTCATTCGTGTTATTAAAATTAAATTATATAGCATTTTTTTTATTTTACAATCAATTCAAGTTATTGATTTAAGTTTTTTAAGTAACCCTTTTTATTAAAAATGAGTTACATAGTAATTTTTTACGTATCAAGAAAAAATATTACAGTTAAATATAATTTATAATTTAATTTTTATATATTTGTATTATGTGTCTTTTTTTTTTTTGTATTAATGCTTACCTTTTATTTTAAAGAATATAACCCGATATAAAGAACTTTTTATTTAATAAAATTTGTCAAGGCGATTACTGTTTTTGAGCAGTTGCTAACTTGTAAACATCCTTACTATATACAATTATACTATTAAATGATTTTGTCTGCCTCTTTGGTCTCTTTTTGACTAGCACCACGAAGGCCTTAAATGTAGACGGTGGAAGGGGACATATACAGGGGTACATATAAGAGAAATGTGTTTAAAAATAAACTCCTAGCTCAAAGCTAGGTGTTTCTTGCACAGATAATCAGTATTGCCAAAAGTGACAATGCTAGCATTAACAAATTTTATCAAAATTACATAATAATATACTATTTCGGAAGAAAGTTCACCCGCAGCCTCAAAATTTTCAGTCAAACGATTATATCTTAAATAGACAGGCCTCTTCTTAAAGAAAAGGCTCACCACACGGAAAGTGCATAACAGTTCAAATTCTTGAACACATTGCTCACGTACAAAGTTTATACACATCACTCTGACTTAAAAATTGTACTCCACCGAGTAAAATAGAAAACGTGTGTCGGTTCTTGGATGAGGCGCCATTTTGTTACTTAGTTACGTGAGATGGTGTATCAGTAACTTTGTTATTTAACTTGCTCTTTGTCCAGGTGAAGGTATCTAATTATTTTAGAAAGCTCTTCTAGAAATTACTTCAAGTTTTAGTGGTATAAAAGTTAAACTCTCACTAGTCCCAAGATAACATTTAGTTTTTATTTTCTCTAGTGTATTTCGTTATGATCTTGCTTTATTACTTATATGTATATATATTACTATATATTTTGCTAAACGCTGTAGTAGCTTATTGAAACATAATTTTTATAAGGTCTGATCTATTAAGTTACAACAAAAAAGTAAAACGAATCTCGTTCAACAACATTGAAGTATTCCTTATTTGAAAAAGATTTTTTATTTGTAAATTTAATTAATTTTAATAAGTAAAATAAGTGTTATTCCTTAATATTTTTATGTTCTGGTACATTTATTGGTAAACACGTTAAAAATGTCATCGTTAGATAGAGCTTTGTTTACTTTATGTTATATAATGTACTGCAAAAAAAGGCTATTTTTAAGTATAACAAAAACTACCTATGATATATTTAAGACAAAAAATATTATTCTTGACTTCTTGTAAAGAAAGCGAGCGAAACGCAGATGTAAAAATACGAAATTACTTTTATACATTTAAAATATACACAGTGGAACTATTAAAGATATACAGTGGATTTAAAAGTTCTCGGAATCATTCCTTGCTCCATCTTATTAATTGGGAAAAAATGGGTTGGTGAATATGATCCTAAAGTTAAAAAGTTAAGAAAACTTCTCCAAAGTATGTGATCTCATATTGATAGAACGCAGATTAGCTATTAGATAGATAGCAAATATTGTAGGCATATCGTGTGAATGAACACAAAACATTATAGACAATGAACTTAAATTTTCTAAGTTTCAGCCAAGTTTCAGTTGAGCAGAAACGAAATCGACTTACGAATTCCCGGGTTTATTTTGTTTGAAGTTGATCCGCAGGATTTTTTTAACAGATTTGTAATAATAGATAACACATGTGTCCATTACTATACTCCAAAGTCAAAACAGTTAACACAATACAAAAAATCTAGTGAACCGACCCCAAAGAAAGCGAAGTCAATTTTGCAGGCTGGGAAGACGTTCGCGTCAGATTCCTGGGATGATAGGGGGCCATCGTGGTGCAGTGTATACCTGGTGAAAGGTGAATCGATAAACTCAGAATACTATTGCACTCTTTTGTGCCATTTACGTGAGGATATGAATAAAAATCGTCCCAACTTTGCTCAAAAAGAAAGTGTTGTTTCATCAGGACAATGCTCGCGTTCACACGTCGTTCGTCTATTGAATCCAAGGCTCAAATTCACTATTGTGATTTTTTAATTCTTGCCCTACCCACCTTAATGTCCAGATTTGTCACCTTCCCACTTACTTCCACCAAAATACACCTGGGTGGCAAGAAATTTTATTCAAATGAAGTACCGCTGTAAATAAATATTATTACAACCTTGAAGAATCTTTTTAAAACTGGTCTAAAAGCTTTGGAGAGAAGATGTAAGAAGTGTATATAGCTAGATGGAGATTATGTAGAAAAATAAAAATATCTTTAGAATAGAATATACTTTATTATACAGATTGAAACAAAAATTTACACTATTTATTCCAAAAAAGAAATGTACAATGGGCGGCCTTATCACTAAATGCAATTTCGGCCAGGCAATCTTAGGATGGACAAAAAAAAACATATCTTTGCATGTATTTCGTCTTGTTTTCTCATCAAAGCCGAGAACTTTTCAATCCACCTTTGTATATCTTTAGCATGTAGTAAAAAAATAATGTGAATGTAAACAAGCTGTATAAAAGCGTTTGAATTTGCAGGTATTAACACCTCACGGTGTTATCACCTGTTGGTCAAGTGACCAAGGTCTGCAAGGGTTCATGTCCTATTGTATACCTGAGTCCCTTGCAATAGACTCACTCGTGACAGAGACAGAACACCGTGTGATTTTAGTCGGTTTGAGTCCGACATACCACGTCACTCCACATAAAAAAAAGGTATAATCACCTCCATTTCTCATAAATGCAGGTTGAATATGTAAAGTTAAAGATCTTAAATCTATTTTTTTTCCATTACAGAGAAAATCTTTTAAACTAGGCACTGATTATAAACAGTTTTCAAAGTATTTTATTTTCCAGGACATGCTGTACGCACGAATATGTTTTTGTTGTAGGTAATGAAAAGGAGGTCTAATATAAAAAACATAATCAATTAAATAAATACTACGTGTTAAAGATCTCCTGAATAGCTAATCGAGGTTAAAACTAATTGAATGTCAATCTGTCTCGGTGAGAAATTTCGATAATTTGCTGTGGAGAAATTAAATGCGCCCCGTTTGATTGGCCAACCCTTTGAATATAAATGGCAGTCAATTTCAACTGCCGCAATGCTACTCTATCTACTATTGTAAGTCATTATTACAACAAAGATATTAGCTTGTAGTGAATTAAGTTACAATTTAATGGTGTACTTTACAGTTAAAACTTTTACTTGGAGTGCATGAAATCGGTTTGAAATGTATTTTCCTGTAGTTTATTGAGTATGGATACCTGTCTCGACCCGTTGCAGTAACGGGATATTAAAAAATGAAAACAGATATTTCTAATAGGTTCTGAAGCTTGTATATACCCTGATGGGATAATAAGATATTAGATATCTAAAATAATATATTCTAGCAAAAAGCAATGATTTCTTCCTAAAATTGATGACTTCTTGGTACCGAAACCAGAAATACCTGACCAAGAACAATTTAACACGGCAAATGTTTTAACCCTATTGCGAACAACCCAAGAAAAACGATTATGTTTTTCGAGAGTAGCTTTGGATGTAAGTATCATATAAGTAAACTATTAATGTTTTTTGTCACGAACGGCTTCGTGGATTTCGACATGTAAGGTGTCCCTGTGAATCAATTTCATAGTGGGTATATGTATATGTGTGTAGTCGACCGCTACAATACAAATGCCTCGCAGAAGACAGGTGGATGAAGCAACCTTGCATTTCCCCGAAGTTATTGCGGTATCCGGAGATTCAACTCCCCCTCTCTTCTTTCCCGTCTTCTCTTTCCCTTCCCCGCTTCGCGGATCCCTCATCACCCTCAAAGATGGGCAGCGCCCTTATGACTCTTGACCTGTCTGTTCGTATTTCCCTATATAATTTTCTAAACATGATCAATTATAAACCAATGCAATTGAAACTAATTAATTATACATAAGTTTAGTCATCAATAATATAATAGTCCTAATTCTACGTTCATGCAAAGCAAACAAATTGTAACTAATAATAAGCGACTGACTAACTGTGATTCCTCAATGAAATTGACATATTAAACCACTGTCTCATTACAGTGGGGCCAAAAGAGCATACTGGTCACCTGATAGTCTACCGCACCTATGGACACCTACAACTCTAGAATCGAAAGTGCAGAGAGTGGTGGTGTTGGGCCTTCGGTTACCTCCCTAACTTTGTTAAATACAAGGCAAGCATTATATGTGATGACGTTACGTACACATACGTACCAAGGCATGGCTCTCCACATCTAAAAAGTAGAGAAATATAGGAAATAAGAGGGGTTAGGCTAGAAAGCATCTCTGCATGATATTTTAATAGTATAATTCCATAATTTATAGTAGTCATCGACGCCGTCACTCCACCACCTCCGAACGTTCCTATTTAAAGGACAGAACACCTCACACAGACCTCTTTCTCTCATGCTCCAGCATGCGGCCTGACCATGATCGAAGCCTCTCGAAGCCCTGCCCTAAGCGTGACTATTGTTTTTATTGCTGAAAACTTAATATGTAATAGCTTTCTTTTTTTATATAGATAAACTGTACAATTCCGTGACCTAGTATTTCTAATTAATCTCTGTGTTGTGTCTCAGGCACGAATGGGCGGGCTCGACCGTTACGATACCACAGCTTCACAGAAAACCGGCTGTGAAGTAACCCTTGCGTTGCATTTCCCCGAAATGTTTTAGGTTTCCGGAGGCCCAACTCCCCGTCTGCCCTCATCCCCTCTCCTCATAGGATTAATTATTTATATGGCATCACAACGTTCTATTGAATCGTTTTTGAAAATTGAATTACAAAGATACTGACTGGATAAGAAATCTGTTTAATTGCGTATACAGTACCCCTCGATAGCGGCAATAGCTTGCCCTCTATTAAGTGGAACTAAAATGCTCTGCCCGTACCTATAAGATGTGCTCCATCACTGGCAGTATTTAATATGTGCATGCATGTGTATATGTGTGTTTTTATGTATGTATGTTTATATGTAGGTAGTTTTAAAAGTCGATGTTGCAACTAAATTGCTTTTCTCTTTACGTCTATATTGCACCAAGTTAACCATTAATCTTAAATCCGCTATCAAGTTTGTCCATCCAAAGGTTGCGCCTCTAAGAGATTGCTTTTAGCGATAGGCCGCCCATTGTGCATATCACCTTCTTTACTTAATTTTAAGCAATATGTATTTGGTGTACAATAAAGACTGTTCTTATTATCTTTAAAATATGCTTGACAACAAGTTGGTGTTTAGGACGCGTCTAGTAACCATTTCGGGGATGTAGGCCTGAGTTCCCCTGTGGTCACATAAGGTAATTTGATGCAGTCTATTTATAATACCCTTTTTGATTTGTAGGGACTACCAGGGCTTAAGTTTTAAACAAATTAACCCTTTATATTCCAGAGATCAGACGTTAACAGCCTTCGTTAGTGTAAATCAGGCGTATGTTGTTAGAACGTAAGCCGAGCCTGACTAGAAAATAAGAGGCTGAACGCGTATAAATACCAAAACAGTGATCTTAGCCAGAGATCTTAACCTGTATGCTTTTTTTTATAATATAGGGGGACAGGATGACAGACGGGTTACCTGATGGTAAGTGACAACCGCTGTCCATGGACACGTGCAACTCGAGAGTCGTAGGTGTGCTGCCCGCCTTTGAGGTGATGAGGGATTATTGGAGGGATTTGAAGAGCGGGAGATGAGGATATGGCAAATGGGGACTGGGGACAAGGTGAGAAGAAAAGGGAACGGGAGTTCGGTCTCCAGAAACCTCACTAATTTAGGGGAAAGGTGACGCTGGCGTTAACTACTAAATATATTTCTGTTACTGAAAGTTTTTGTTCTTATATATAATAAATGTTGTTTTACTGGGCCTCAAATTTAGAGAAGATAGTTTCAGGAGTAAGTCTAAAGGCAAAAGACACGCAGCCCACATAGGGATGAAAGCAATGATTTAGTTTTAAAATTACAGTAACAGTTAAATATAAACATCAAATAAATGTATTAGAATGGTAGATCTAACTAAAACATCTGATCAACATATATACAATATATAGACTCATATGAATATATAGACTAGACAGAGGCGTTTTAAATGGTGACATTTTCTGACCACTCACTTCCCCTCCTCTTACTTTCCCCTCATCATCCTCAAAGGTATTACCCTACCATCAGGTGACCCGTCTGTTTATCTGTCCACCTATATTATAAAAAAACAAACTCGATTGTAATTGAAGTAAAAACCGAAGAAAATAACGTACAATAGGACCTCATTTGTTTTTTTTTTATTCGATGGGTACTTGTTTTATATTGTCCTTGAATGATCCGTCTCAAGAATGACATTTACTTGTCAATGTATGATTCAAACAAAAGCATGTGAAAATACATTTTATATGAGCCTACGGATATGAAAATAGATTTTCTAGAAATACCCTACAAAGCCAATAGACATTTGATAAAGGTATCTGATAGAAATTGGAATGTCTGCGACTAAATTATTGACAGTGATTATTATTGGCATACGAAGCAAGAGAGAGACGATGCTAAGAAAATAGGAGTTCAATAAGGTAAGTTGATGCCATTAATTTTAGATTGATTGTTATATGTACATATATTACATCTTAAGTTCCAAAATTTTAAGTCATATATAAATAAAATGGTATTTGTACTGCGTTCACTAGTTGTTTCAAGTAAATAAGTTATGCTTTAATAATAAAAAAGTCACTGACTTGTTGGTCAAGTGGTTAGTGATCCCGAGTGCTAAGCTAGAGGTCGTGGGTTCGATTCCCACACTGGACAGAAATTCTTGTGTAGACCCGATTCTGGGTGTTCTTTGTCTCCGTTATTTTGTATGTTTGTTAAGTCCCCTGCGATAATCATAATCATAATCTTTCCTAATTGGGAAATATGTTTAAAACAAGAATTTTAAAAATATCACAGTTTTCTATTTCTCTAAAATAGAGAACACTGAAGTTGAGAGTTTTTCATTCTGTATTTTATTTTTTCACAAAAAACCTGAGCACGATAAACTCGATTTAAGCGTAATATTAAGACATAAATATGTATATACATATTGTTGTATACACTACGAACATTAGTAGTATAAATAATCAAATTTCCTAAAAAACCCAATATCTCAAATGAGAGATTCTTAGCTACTTTATTATTCATACACCTTAATGTTTGGGTTGGTAGAAATTTAGGCCACTATATAATTCAGAAGGAGACACTTTTTGACTTAAGTAATTATAATAGTATGTTATGATACGTTTTTACGTGGTAGAGCCATGTTTAGACACGAATGGGCCGGCTCGACCGGTGCTATACCAACGGCCTCTCAGAAAACCGGTTGTAAAACAACACTTGCGTTGCATTTTCTCTAAATGAGTGAGGTTTCCAGAGGCCCAACTCCCCCTCTCCTCTTCCTCTCCTCTGACCCCCCGCCCCTTTTCCTATCTCCTCATCCCCCTCTTTTTCCCCTACCCGCATACCTTCATCCCTCGTCACCCTCAAAGGCGGGCAGAGCCCTTACAACTCTCGAGTTGCAGGGGACTATGAACGGCGGTTGTCACTTACCATCAGGGGACCCGGCTGTTCGTCTGCCCCCCTAAAATACAAAAAAAAAATAGACTACTTTCTTTAATAGAAAACAAAAATAGTAAAAGCTGATTTAAGAAATTTGTAATAACATTAGCAGTATGTATAGGACTCACTTTGGTGAATATGCGTTTTCGCAGCGTTCTCTTCGAACTTACAGAGCCCTCATCATTTCTTCTTGGAACTACCAGACGCAGAAAAGAAAATTCTTAAAGTCAAACTAAACGTTACTAAAAATCTTTTTTGATTTAAGTGGCCAAGGTTGTGACCGAACTGTCTGCAGATATTTTCAAGAGTAAAGGAAACAGGATTTTCTTCGTGTACAATCTTTGTTTTGTCACTTTTCATAATTGGATTAAGAGTATAAATATATTAGGTCTTCCGGTAAGTTTTGAGGGATTTATTAAAAATGAAATGATGTTGTATTATAAAAAGATAATTTATATTTTCATCAAAATGCAATGAAATGAAATGCAATGCAAGAAATGGATTCCATCATAAAAAAACTGATCATCTTTTGAAGCGATCTATTCATCAGCGATCGATCCATTTTTGATACATTCGTAAGATTTCAAGTGCTGATCTGCAAGGCTGTGTTGCATAGATCGAAATAGGGGGTAATCAGAAGGATAGGTTATATTACTAATTTATATTATATGTGTTGCCTAAGGCTGAGCAAATGAATCGCCACCAATATCCCTGTCAACTCTTAGTAAATTAAGCATGCTTAAGCTGCTACTGGAAGTGAGCTTTAATATATACATACACTCACGACTACACCCCCGTATGGGTAAACAGAGGTGATTCAAGCGCCCACTTTTTGCTAATCATAATTAAAATCCACTTACGTAATAGGGGACTCACTTATTACCGTCATCCGAGCACTGTACTGTATATATACTATATGATAGATAACAATCCAACCCACAACGGGTTCTAATGTTACAATGATATAATTTATATCTATCGCCTGATGGGAGAAAAATGTCAAGACTTTAATTACAGACTGATTTTTGTTTTCCAATACATAGTACTTAATAACAGTCTTAGCTTAAGGCTGAAGTAATAAAGTGTGTCAATTCCCATCCGTAATTTACTAAATCTACTAAGGCTTTAGCATATTTACAAAATAAACGTAAAGTAATTAATTATTCTTTTTCATCGAGAAAAGAGATGAATGCCATAATATCTTTGTATACTAAAGATAGGAAATAAAATACAACAACCACAAGTTATGCAAAGGAGGGTTACACGGTAGTGAAAAACAACCTTTAAATGTAAGCAAAGAACAGATGCGAAACAATAATTATATAAAAAGATACTAATAAAGAGAAGCTACTTGTGACCTTTCTGAAATACTACAACTTAATCAATTTCAATAATCATAAGCTAAATTTTATTTAAAGAAAATGCCTTCTTTAAATAAAATATATGTTTTGGTTCAAATGGCATGTTTTTGTTCAATATTTTAACCATATTATTTTTTTTACTATAGGGTGTCAGACGAACAGACGGGTCGCCTGATGGTAAGTGACAACCGCTGTCCATAGACACCTGCAACTCAAGAGTCGCAAGTGGGCTTCCCACCTGTGAAGGTGATGAGGGATGGGGGTTGCGGGGAGAGGAAAAAGAGAGAAAGGATAAGGAGCTTGGAAAGAGGAGAGGGGGATGAGCGGAGAGGAGAGAGGAGAGGAGGAGTTGGCCCTCCGAAACCTCACACATTTCGGGGAAAAGCAACGCAAGCATTGCTTCATTTTCTGTGAGGCCGTGGCATCGCACTCGTGCCTAAGCATCGCTCTACCACTTACAGCATGGCTCTACCACTTATATTATTTACTTGGTAATTAATACATTACTATCTTAATACATTCAAAGCTGTCTATATTTCATTGCAATTTACATCTAGGTACAAACTATGTACTTTACACTATTTCGCATTTATCTCAGTTTTGTGACTTTAAGTTTATTTACAGAGCATTACCTGAAAGATTAATTACTGAGGGATTGATTACGAAAACGTTGGTTTTGGAATTTTTTCAACATTAATCTCGACACTATCAAGCTCATCATGTAATAAGTTAAGTTTAGAGTCAAGATATCATAACAAAACTGTTTTAAATATATAGATTTTGTATAAAAAATTTTATTTTTAAAATAAGTTCATATCTAACAATTTTAATTCAAATTCACATCAGGTCTCAAAATATTGAATAGTATGTAGCATGTACATACAAAAACTTCGTTCTTACCGTTTCAATAAAGTTCTATCGTACGACATGTTCGATCTTCTAGCAATAATATTCAAATATAAAACACGCAGACATGGTACGTCCCGTTTGGAATGCAATCGTGCGAGAAATTAGGGGCAAGTAAGAAACATGTACACTCTAAATTGAAATCTGTCTCGGGTTGTTGAAGCACTTCGGATTGGTGCAAGATATAAGGAGTGAGTAACATCTTAGTTGTTGGAAAGCACAAGAGCCTTAGTGCATTTGTATAATTATACAAAATATATTTCATATGTTTAAGGCGAGAAAGCATACTGATTTCAAAATGTAGTTTATTATACACATAAAAGTGTGTGTGATGAAATAATTGTATGTATATAAAGATAGAAAAGAGAGAAGAAAAAAGAACAAGAAAACATGCTCGAATAAATATTTATTATTTCTTTTAAGTTTATACGGATTGTGGTTAAATTTTGGGATAGGTACTTTAGTAAAGGAAAAGTTTATTTGAAAATGAATGAAAAAAGTCTTTAAAAGCTATCAATAAAGTTATTTTTTAGTAGAATGGACTATCATACAAGCACATTTTCGGAATGTTTTTTTTTTTAATATATAGACTCGTTCTTATTTTAAGATTGTAGGTACTGTTAAGCCGAAAAGAAAATTGCCGGAGTAATGAAAAATAATTTTAAAGAATAGCTTTTCCCCAGACATAGTCTCGAACGTCCAACGTTAGTCCTTTGAAGATTTGAAATCAAGTCAACATAGTTAATATCTCTTTTTACTTACGCCAAAGAAAACATCGTCCGTTATATCGTGAAGTGAGTTCGACGTCGTGAATACGTAATTCGTAAAAAACCTTTTGAGGTTTTTACTGGATTTTATATAACCTTTTTATATTGCTACATTTAAATTTAATATCTGTAACATTTTTATATTCTGGTTTCTTTTTTAAAACTATTAATAATTGTTATTTGATAATATGTAAACTGAATATATTCATTCCATGTCACATGATCACATAGCTTAAATTAATATTAGAACTTATGTCATACGATTATTTCGGTAACCGTTTCGTGACTCATGATTCGATCATATAAAGGTTTAGTCATTCTATAATATATTAAAAGTAACTAGCGGTTAACTAGAGATTGAAATAAATAACTATAAAAACTTTTTAAAGTTTTATCGATTAAATAATTGTATCGTTACATTTAAAATCCTTAAGTTTTTACATTCAACCTGCGTTTATGAGAAGCATAACATAGTAATAACCTGGCAATTAAAAATGATATAACTTTTACACGGGTGTTACTTTCTTACATTTTCTTTTTACAACTAAATGCTAGAGTACATCTATATCTTAATTAGAATATAAATCTAAGTCATATATTTTCAATTAATTATTCGTAGGTTAAACCTTAACCTTTAGTTACGTTAATTACGCTTTACTTAATTTATTTAGGTCTTTAGTCATTATATAATATTGTGATAATGTGAATACTGAATATGTTACATGCTAAATTGAATTAACTATAACTTTTTGAGGAATAAATTTAACAAGTTTATAAATAAGAAGACACAGATTATACAAAATTACTGATTTTAATCAAAAATATGTGAGAACTTTAGCCTGTTGGTCTAGCTAGTGTTTTGTGACTGACTTCTGAGTCAGAAATTTTTGGGTCGATTTCCAAATGGGACAAAAACTGTTATGTTCCATAAATAGTTGTCCCGAGTGCCCGAGTTTGGGTGTTCTTTGTTTGTATATTTGTAAACCTCCTTATACTCTACGCTCACGCCGGTATCCCCTAAGGAGTAGGCAGAAGTGTATTATACAGCAAGATTTTGCAATTAAAATTTGGTCCCACTAACATAACAGGGGACAAGCCGATTGCTGTCAACCGCGTACCATATGACTGTATACATACTGTCTGATAGATAACAGTCCAATCCTTTAGTCAACTTTTACAACACCACCGAGAAGAGATAGGGTAGCCCTATTGTACTCCACCGTAAACCACAAGCCATGATTCTTATACATCAAACAATATAGATATATAGGCAGATAATATCAGAGAAAAGGGCTTTGAAAAAATAAAGTAACAAAAAAGAACTGCTCAGCTATGGCAGTATTATAAATATATAGAGGTCTACGACCTTTTTTTTATATAAGCCTACCATAATAACTCTACTCAGCCTGATGGAAAGCAACAAGCGGAGTCTAAGAGTGGGGGTCACCATCCTCACAGCGAGTGCAGTCAATGCAGCATGGTGACCCATATGGCGGCTAGTGGTATTTAGCGGCCCATTTGAAAGCACAATTTGTGACCAAATGAGGTCTGCTTTAAAGGTCGTCGAACAGTGGTGCGTAAAACACAATCTATCAGTGAAGTCAACAAAAACGGAGTTAATTATGTTCACAAACAAACGTAGTTTAGGTGATCTAAGGCTGCCTAAACTATTCGGTACTAGTCTGGTTCTTACCACAGAGGTCCAGTATCTAGGAGTCATACTTGACAGCAAACTCCTATGGAATAGACACCTAGATGCAAAACATAATAAAGTCTGCATTATCTTCTACCAATGCAAGCGGCTCCTCGGCAAAGCCTGGGGTCTTTCACCGAAAATCACTTTATGGCTTTATAAAGTGGTAATAAGGCCAATAATCACGTACGGTGCTATTGCTTGGTGGCAGGGAACTGAGCTTAGCACGGTTAGAAACAGGTTGCAGCAATTCCAGAGACACGTTTGTACGGCCGTCACTGGATGCATGCGAGTTGTTCGCATGCATCCAGTGACGGCCGTACTGCCCTACTGCCGCCGGGCTGCACAACGGGCAGAAATCCTCGCAGGCGCGAGGACACTCCTAGAAGCTTATGAACGCCCCAGGAGGCTTTTGCACTTCTGAAAAGCTAGGCTGGCTCAACTAGTCAGCCTCCTGTACGCATAATGGACCGAAAATGAGTCTAAATGCTGAAACTGAGCCCTATACCATTACCATTACCATTACATGGCGGCTGGTGAGATGTTTTTTTTACGCAAAGTGGGAGGGAAACACGTGCGCTGCTAGTGAGTTTCAGGCTTTAACCGGTTGGCACAGGAAGGAAGTGCCGAACCGTTTAGTTCGGGATCGTATATTTTCGACTCTCAAACGGTGACTCCACATGCCAGCACGAGATGTTGTGTAGAGGAAGGAAGAAGGTGGGACCAATTGGATCTCTACTAATAAAACTGATTAGAATTGATGTATCCCTTTCCTACCCTTTCTATCTTCTCTTTTCTTTTTAATATTCTACCAATTTTCCCACAAATTGTCCAGTTAACGTCAATAAGCTCGCCCCTATTACGTTAGTGAGAACAAATTCTAATTAGCAAAATGCGGGTGTTTAATGCATCCCTGCCTACCTTGGGAACAGAGATGCCAGCGTATGTGTTTTAACTTTTGTCAATCCCTCAGTTAATAACCGCTTTAAGTATTCCAGCCGAAGTGTAAAGAAACATTACAAAGTACACCACGGCCCCACAGAAAACCACGCTATTGTCAAACAACGCTTGCAGTGTATTGACAAGTGAGTGAATGTAGAGGCCTAAATCCCCGTCCCCTCTTTCCTCTTATTCAAACATCACCTTCAAGACCTAGCAGACACATACGCACTTGAATTGCAAGTTTAATGGGCGGCGGTTGTCACTTACCATCAGATGACCAGGCTGCTCGCTTGCCCCATTTCATAAAAGAAAAAGAAAAAGTATATTGGTAGGGAAAATTAAACAGTTATATTTTTCTAGCTTCATCTTGTATTCGTTACATACCAACTGTCTCCCTCAAGAGTAATCGAGTTAGATAAACAAGATCCATAAGCGTATATTACACTTAATTTAATGTCACCCCGAGGACCGTGACACGTGTAAACATTATGAATAAACTTAAGTTATTTTATACAAAGGCATGGATGTTTTAAAATAAATTTTTTCATCAGATTTTTCAAAAGCCATGAAGGAACACCTGTAAGTCAAGAATCGTGAGAGCGCTGCGCGCCTTTTAATGTGAGGAGTGGAGGGAGAGAGATAAGTGGGGGTTGAGTCTCAGGTAACGTCACTCACTCGTTGAAACACAACACTAGCACTGCTATACAACCGGTTTTCTGTGAAGTAATGGTGTTACTCCGGTAGAGCCGGCTCATAAGTGCCTAAGCACTCCCACACCAATGATGTCAGTGTAGTAAGAGACGAGCCCATTAATATCTACTGATTCAAATGTTTCTCTGGACTACGATTCATAAACTTTAATTTCTTAGTTAGTTAATATTAAATCACATATAGTACATAGCACAACAAAAATATATTGGCACTATACTGATATCGATAGGTTTTAAATGTGGCTAGACCTATTTGACAATACCATGTGGTTTGAGTTGGTTTGGATCCGACCGACCGAGTGGTACACTTCATCGTCGGCTCCGGTGAGGTGATGACTCGTGGGAACACCCACGAGTCATCACCTCGCCCTCCACACGAAAAATAACAGTACAACAAAAACGAGATATTTGGAACTCTTTTGGCAGTAACATAGTAGAAGCAAATGATGTTTTGCAAATAATGGGAAACAGTAGATTTAAAAAGCAAAAACATTATATTCAATATTAAAGTGAAAAAACTACTTTGTTGTTAAAATACTTACCCACGATGACTACGTTCGAGTCGAAATTTTCAACCATACATTATTCTAGGATAAAAAGTATCTATATGCTATTCCAGAACAGAATCTGCATCCATATTTTATCTAGTTCTTTTAAGCCCTTATAATAGTAGCAAAATGATTAAAGCTGTAAACAAATAATTGGATCCAATAAATGGAAAGGCTTTGGGTAAAATATTTATTTACTATTCTTTTATTTTAGTAATGAGAATGAAGGGTTGAGAAGAATTGTAATGAATTCCTTTTCAGATGTTCTTGCGTAACGACTGACGTGCAATAATATGAAGTGACCTTTGTGTCAGCTGAAGATAGAATAGAAATAGCAAACATTTAAATATATTAACTTGAGTTAAGGGTAAGCTTTGTTTTTTTTTTTTTTCCTTTCTTGCAGTGTTAATGTAGCTTACAGAATCCCTAAAAATTGGTTTCCTGACTTATGTCCGTTTTTAGGATATTAATAGTTCATACATACATACATGCATACATACGCTCACGCCTATAGCCCCTGAGGGCTAGGCAGAGGTATATTTAACCACATTTAATCAATTTGAATTTGGCCCCACTCGCGTAATAGGGGCAAGGCAACGTAATTGTCGTATGGCTATGACTGTATACATACTGTCTGATAGAAAGCAGTCAGTCCTTACTTGCCTTTTACGACATCCATGAGAGGAGACGGGGAAGCTCTATTCTACTAAACCAAGAACCACATGGCTGATAATATATATGAACAAATATGAATAAATGATAGTTTAATCTATTAGAACAAGTTATTATAAACTGTTGTTAACTGAATGAAACCAAGAGTGCTAGTGACCCTTATTAACCACTAGTTAATAGTTATTTTGTCTATCCCTTGCGTAGAGTACTTTTTTCTCGATGAAAGATTCCTATATCAATTGTGTGCCGCTTTTTAGTTATTTAATCTATTTTACTCCATAGACAATCATACGGCTAAATTATAGTTGGCAACAAGTGGGCTTTTGGGACGCCTATGCCTGTCCCAACGGGGATACTCCAGTAAAGATTGCCCATCGAGCCATTCTTAAAGTTGCCACCTTTCAATCTATATTGTTTTTGCCCACCAAACGTTATAGATTTTGTAACGTTTTGTTTGTTCGATAATTATATGTATTATATAATACATAGTCTTAGTCCAAGATTCTAGAACGCCTTACCATTAATTACATAATGCACTCCATTTCAGTGGGACGTACCTCTTTATAGAAAGACTACCGACATATCTTGCACCATCACTCTATAGTAAAATTAACACACACTTTGTATGATGTTAACACACACTTCGTGTGTATGTTAACACACACACACACACACGCCCATATACACAACAACACACTTTGCTCCTATTTAACCGTTTTACTAGCTTTGTGTAATTATTGAGTAGAAATTAGAGTAGCAGTAGAGCCATGCTTAGGCACGGCCGCAAAGAAAGCCGGTTACGAAGCAACGCAAGCACTGCATTTCCCTTAAATTAGTAAAGTTTCAATATCTATAATTTCTCATCCTCGCTCTCCTCTTTCCCATCTCACCATTCCCCTCTCCGCACTTACGACTTTTGGGTTGAAGGTGTCCATGGACGACTGTTGTCACTTGCCATCAGGTGACCAATCTGTTCGTCTGTCCTCGTATATTATGAAAAAAAAATTAAAAAAAGTATATTATGGCAGTCTGCCATATTAAAGGAAGGGCACTGTATATCCTTATCACAGGCTGCTTGAAGACTATCTAGGAGAGCAGCTGATCATCCATCTTATTGCTGTTAACACAAGCACGTATGTTTAAAAATTGTGTATGTTTTATGTAACATTTCTTTATCTATATCTTAATTAGAATATAAATCTAAGTCATATATTTTCAATTAATTATTCGTAGGTTAAACCTTAACCTTTAGTTACGTTAATTACGCTTTACTTAATTTATTTAGGTCTTTAGTAATTATATAATATTGTGATAATGTGAATACTGAATATGTTACATGCTAAATTGAATTAACTATGACTTTTTGAGGAATAAATTTAACAAGTTTATAAATAAGAAGACACAGATTATACAAAATTACTGATTTTAATCAAAAATATGTGAGAACTTTAGCCTGTTGGTCTAGCTAGTGTTTTGTGACTGACTTCTGAGCCAGAAATTTTTGGGTCGATTTCCAAATGGGACAAAAACTGTTATGTTCCATAAATAGTTGTCCCGAGTGCCCGAGTTTGGGTGTTCTTTGTTTGTATATTTGTAAACCTCCTTATACTCTACGCTCACGCCGGTATCCCCTAAGGAGTAGGCAGAACTGTATTATACAGCAAGATTTTGCAATTAAAATTTGGTCCCACTAACATAACAGGGGACAAGCCGATTGCTGTCAACCGCGCACCATATGACTGTATACATACTGTCTGATAGATAACAGTCCAATCCTTTAGTCACCTTTACAACACCACCGAGAAGAGATAGGGTAGCCCTATTGTACTCCACCGTAAACCACAAGCCATGATTCTTATACATCAAACAATATAGATATATAGGCAGATAATATCAGAGAAAAGGGCTTTGAAAAAATAAAGTAACAAAAAAGAACTGCTCAGCTATGGCAGTATTATAAATATATAGAGGTCTACGACCTTTTTTTTATATAAGCCTACCATAATAACTCTACTCAGCCTGATGGAAAGCAACAAGCGGAGTCTAAGAGTGGGGGTCACCATCCTCACAGCGAGTGCAGTCAATGCAGCATGGTGACCCATATGGCGGCTAGTGGTATTTAGCGGCCCATTTGAAAGCACAATTTGTGACCAAATGAGGTCTGCTTTAAAGGTCGTCGAACAGTGGTGCGTAAAACACAATCTATCAGTGAAGTCAACAAAAACGGAGTTAATTATGTTCACAAACAAACGTAGTTTAGGTGATCTAAGGCTGCCTAAACTATTCGGTACTAGTCTGGTTCTTACCACAGAGGTCCAGTATCTAGGAGTCATACTTGACAGCAAACTCCTATGGAATAGACACCTAGATGCAAAACATAATAAAGTCTGCATTATCTTCTACCAATGCAAGCGGCTCCTCGGCAAAGCCTGGGGTCTTTCACCGAAAATCACTTTATGGCTTTATAAAGTGGTAATAAGGCCAATAATCACGTACGGTGCTATTGCTTGGTGGCAGGGAACTGAGCTTAGCACGGTTAGAAACAGGTTGCAGCAATTCCAGAGACACGTTTGTACGGCCGTCACTGGATGCATGCGAGTTGTTCGCATGCATCCAGTGACGGCCGTACTGCCCTACTGCCGCCGGGCTGCACAACGGGCAGAAATCCTCGCAGGCGCGAGGACACTCCTAGAAGCTTATGAACGCCCCAGGAGGCTTTTGCACTTCTGAAAAGCTAGGCTGGCTCAACTAGTCAGCCTCCTGTACGCATAATGGACCGAAAATGAGTCTAAATGCTGAAACTGAGCCCTATACCATTACCATTACCATTACATGGCGGCTGGTGAGATGTTTTTTTTACGCAAAGTGGGAGGGAAACACGTGCGCTGCTAGTGAGTTTCAGGCTTTAACCGGTTGGCACAGGAAGGAAGTGCCGAACCGTTTAGTTCGGGATCGTATATTTTCGACTCTCAAACGGTGACTCCACATGCCAGCACGAGATGTTGTGTAGAGGAAGGAAGAAGGTGGGACCAATTGGATCTCTACTAATAAAACTGATTAGAATTGATGTATCCCTTTCCTACCCTTTCTATCTTCTCTTTTCTTTTTAATATTCTACCAATTTTCCCACAAATTGTCCAGTTAACGTCAATAAGCTCGCCCCTATTACGTTAGTGAGAACAAATTCTAATTAGCAAAATGCGGGTGTTTAATGCATCCCTGCCTACCTTGGGAACAGAGATGCCAGCGTATGTGTTTTAACTTTTGTCAATCCCTCAGTTAATAACCGCTTTAAGTATTCCAGCCGAAGTGTAAAGAAACATTACAAAGTACACCACGGCCCCACAGAAAACTACGCTATTGTCAAACAACGCTTGCAGTGTATTGACAAGTGAGTGAATGTAGAGGCCTAAATCCCCGTCCCCTCTTTCCTCTTATTCAAACATCACCTTCAAGACCTAGCAGACACATACGCACTTGAATTGCAAGTTTTATGGGCGGCGGTTGTCACTTACCATCAGATGACCAGGCTACTCGCTTGCCCCATTTCATAAAAGAAAAGGAAAAAGTATATTGGTAGGGAAAATTAAACAGTTATATTTTTCTAGCTTCATCTTGTATTCGTTACATACCAACTGTCTCCCTCAAGAGTAATCGAGTTAGATAAACAAGATCCATAAGCGTATATTACACTTAATTTAATGTCACCCCGAGGACCGTGACACGTGTAAACATTATGAATAAACTTAAGTTATTTTATACAAAGGCATGGATGTTTTAAAATAAATTTTTTCATCAGATTTTTCAAAAGCCATGAAGGAACACCTGTAAGTCAAGAATCGTGAGAGCGCTGCGCGCCTTTTAATGTGAGGAGTGGAGGGAGAGAGATGAGTGGGGGTTGAGTCTCAGGTAACGTCACTCACTCGTTGAAACACAACACTAGCACTGCTATACAACCGGTTTTCTGTGAAGTAATGGTGTTACTCCGGTAGAGCCGGCTCATAAGTGCCTAAGCACTCCCACACCAATGATGTCAGTGTAGTAAGAGACGAGCCCATTAATATCTACTGATTCAAATGTTTCTCTGGACTACGATTCATAAACTTTAATTTCTTAGTTAGTTAATATTAAATCACATATAGTACATAGCACAACAAAAATATATTGGCACTATACTGATATCGATAGGTTTTAAATGTGGCTAGACCTATTTGACAATACCATGTGGTTTGAGTTGGTTTGGATCCGACCGACCGAGTGGTACACTTCATCGTCGGCTCCGGTGAGGTGATGACTCGTGGGAACACCCACGAGTCATCACCTCGCCCTCCACACGAAAAATAACAGTACAACAAAAACGAGATATTTGGAACTCTTTTGGCAGTAACATAGTAGAAGCAAATGATGTTTTGCAAATAATGGGAAACAGTAGATTTAAAAAGCAAAAACATTATATTCAATATTAAAGTGAAAAAACTACTTTGTTGTTAAAATACTTACCCACGATGACTACGTTCGAGTCGAAATTTTCAACCATACATTATTCTAGGATAAAAAGTATCTATATGCTATTCCAGAACAGAATCTGCATCCATATTTTATCTAGTTCTTTTAAGCCCTTATAATAGTAGCAAAATGATTAAAGCTGTAAACAAATAATTGGATCCAATAAATGGAAAGGCTTTGGGTAAAATATTTATTTACTATTCTTTTATTTTAGTAATGAGAATGAAGGGTTGAGAAGAATTGTAATGAATTCCTTTTCAGATGTTCTTGCGTAACGACTGACGTGCAATAATATGAAGTGACCTTTGTGTCAGCTGAAGATAGAATAGAAATAGCAAACATTTAAATATATTAACTTGAGTTAAGGGTAAGCTTTGTTTTTTTTTTTTTTCCTTTCTTGCAGTGTTAATGTAGCTTACAGAATCCCTAAAAATTGGTTTCCTGACTTATGTCCGTTTTTAGGATATTAATAGTTCATACATACATACATGCATACATACGCTCACGCCTATAGCCCCTGAGGGCTAGGCAGAGGTATATTTAACCACATTTAATCAATTTGAATTTGGCCCCACTCGCGTAATAGGGGCAAGGCAACGTAATTGTCGTATGGCTATGACTGTATACATACTGTCTGATAGAAAGCAGTCAGTCCTTACTTGCCTTTTACGACATCCATGAGAGGAGACGGGGAAGCTCTATTCTACTAAACCAAGAACCACATGGCTGATAATATATATGAACAAATATGAATAAATGATAGTTTAATCTATTAGAACAAGTTATTATAAACTGTTGTTAACTGAATGAAACCAAGAGTGCTAGTGATCCTTATTAACCACTAGTTAATAGTTATTTTGTCTATCCCTTGCGTAGAGTACTTTTTCTCGATGAAAGATTCCTATATCAATTTTGTGCCGCTTTTTAGTTGTTTAATCTATTTTACTCCATAGACAATCATACGGTTAAATTACAGTTGGCAACAAGTGGGCGTTTGGGACGCCTATGCCTATCCCAACGGGGATACTCCAGTAAAGATTGCCCATCGAGCCGTTCTTAAAGTTGCCACCTTTCAATCTATATTGTTTTTGCCCACCAAACGTTATAGATTTTGTAACATTTTGTTGGTTCGATAATTATATGTATTATATAATACATAGTCTTAGTCCAAGATTCTAGAACGTTTTACCATTAAATACATAATGCACTCCATTTCAGTGGGACGTACCTCCTTTATAGAAAGACTTCCGACATATCTTGCACCATCACTCTATAGTAAAATTAACACACACTTTGTATGATGTTAACACATACTTTTTGTGTATGTTAACACACACACATACACCCATAAACACAACAACAACTTTGCTCCTATTTACCTTTACCGGCAACCGTTTTTACTAGCTTTGGGTAATTATCGAATATAAATTAGAGTAGCGATAGAGCTATAGCACGGCCTCAAAAGAAAGCCGGTTACGAAGCAACGCAAGCGCTGCATTTCCCTTAAATTAGTGAAGTTTCTAAAGGCCCGATTCCCCCTCTCGTCTAACCTCTCCCCTCGTCCTCGCTCTCCTCTTTCCTATCTCATCATTCCAATCCCCGCACTTACGACTTTTGGGTTGCAGGTGTCCATGGACGACTGTTGTCACTTGCCATCAGGTGACCCGTCTGTTTGGCTGTCCTCGTAGATTATAAAAAAATGAAAAAAAAAGTATATTATGGCAGCCTGCCATATTAAGGGAAGAGCACTGTATCTCCTTATCACAGGCTACTTGAAGACTATCTAGGAGAGCAGCTGATCATCCACCTTATTGCTGTTTATATAAGCATTTATGTTTAAAAATTGTGTATGTTTTATGAAACACTTCTTTCATAAATAAATAAAGGAATAAAAAAAAATTAAATGTAATCCCAAGTGTTTCTTACAAGTAACCAATTTTTAATAAACATGTACGTTCACGTATATAAATCCCCTAAGGGATCCACATTTCTCTAATTAAAATTTGGTCCCATCAACGTAATAAAGGGCAAGCCTATTTCCTTCAACTAGGCATTGTATGACTTTATACATACTGTCTTATAGATAACAGTTCAGTCCCTTGATCGCCGTTTACTACACCACCGGGAACAGATAGGGTGGCCCCATTCCACTCAACTAAGGGCCGGATCAAAAACACGTGATCTAAATACAGAAGCGAATACATCTACTTAGCATAAACAAATAGACAGATTATTAATAAGCGTTTCTGTATCAGTATATTTTTCTTATAAACTTTCGACTAATGTTATATTGGTTGAAAGGTGGTTTGGTTTATTTACTTTGGTGACTGCAGAAATAGCCAATCTACTCAAAAACAACTGATAAAAAGGGCAACAATATTTTTTCGTTAAGATATTTATCGTAAGGCGGGAAAACCACAGCTTTCGAGAATGTCTACTGCTAATTAATTACGATAGCTGTTAAACGAACCGTTGTGTCTTTAGCAAACGATTGCACAATCTTTTAGAACGCTACCACTTTTTAAAAGGGCATTTGAAGCCATTTTAGACGAAGCTTTTAAGAATGAAATAATATTCTTTGTTCCTTTAGGCAATATTTTGGGTTAAAATGTACTGTTACGCTCGCTCTCGCTCGTTCGTTATAAATTTTCATAAAAGCTTTTATAAGATCTTTTGAACATATGAAGTTGTGGGAACTGTGTTATTCTATTATAAGACATAAAATTAGTTAAGTGAGGCCTTGAAAGACAGACAGTACCACATGATAAAACTCAGGAAAATGATGTTAAAAGTCATAAATACTTGAAGAATAATATATTTCAATACCAACGATCTACACTGTTCCACGTTTCGAACACCAATGCCACGCCAACTAGCTATTTCTCTAAAGTAAACTTCGAAGTTACTGTATATTTTAAGTTATTGTAAGAACCTTTCTAAAATATTTGTAAAATACTATTTTAAAAATATTTAAATTTACAAAGCAAAATAATGCAAATGTTGACGTAATATCGTTATTTATTTTTAAAAGACAATAGTAATTTGTACTTTTATTGTTAACATTTTACTAAATTTAATATATATTTATTACAATAAAGTGTATTAAAAGGTTATAAAAATAAATAAAACCTATAGTTCTAACAAACACAACTCAAATGTTGGACATTTGCGGTAACCCGGTACAGGTTAGGCAGGGTATTTAGGTTAAGCGGTAGTCAGGTATCACAGGTCCTGTTGCACCTAATACAACTTAACGTAAAACGTATAAATAATATAACGTAATTATAATAATATAATTAACTGTATCCGGCTCCATCCAGATACAGTTTTTTTATTATTATGCACTATATCAGAGATATATCAGAGATATATCAGAGATGGACTTAATGCCGTAAGTATATTCCCCCAGTTGACCTCTGGCGACGCAGAGACAAAACAAGGTAGATGCACAGAGATTAAGAAGTGTATTTGAGGTAAAGTTACGCCTGAATTACTTGAGTTATAGCTTATACTCCCTAATCTATTTGTATAACCAATTTCCTTCCTTTTCTCTCCTCCCTTTCTTGTCACTATACAACAAACTTTCCCATCTTACTCCCAAAAGATGACGGCAATAGTTTTGCCCAATATTACGTAAATGGTACAACTTGTATATAAGCAAAAAGTAGGCGTTAATTACGCCTTTACCTAGAAGATTTGTTAAAATACTGTTTAATTTGGAAATTAAATGATATTTTGGAAATCGTCTGACGTCATTTTTATTCTGGAAGTTCATCTGTTTTCAGACTTGTCATACTTTAGTACAGTTTCACTATGATCAGGTTTAGTTACTCTCCGGCTAGTGTACAGTGTGTATAAGAGACTTGATAAAATTTGAGTTGAATCTGCCCTTCACTGGCCGTTAGGAGCTAGTAGGGTTTTGCGAGCATTCAATATATTTAAATACTATGTTTATAGTCTCTTCTCATCAATATAAATTTATAAAAAGTGTTTATTAAGTTGTTAATTGTAAATACACAAAAAAAGATATTTTTGCCCAGAATGTGTTCCGTTAATACAGTTAGTAGAAGCTTAATTTAAAATAATAAAACTAATTCAGTAAAAATGTCTTGTACTGGCGGTTCCGAACGTTTTGAAATCTTATTAGGGACTACGACTAAACATTGAATTTAATTACTGGTAGTTCAAAGATTGGAGTGGTTTCATCTATGTGACTGAATGAAAGTTTCACAGAAGTTATTTTTATTAAAACCTTAATAATACAAAAATATCTAGTATTTGACTTCGTAAGAAATGAAAATCCATAGTACTCTCCGCTGCTATTTTATTTGTCAAAGTCGAAGAAAATAATCTCAGATTTATAAAATTGTTGGTATGAAAATACTTTACACTACTTTTGTATTTTTTTTTCAAAATTAATGTGTAAATTTATGAAATGTAACAAGAAAATATACACTTATATATGTACATACATACATACTCACCTCAATATCCTTGCAGGGGAAGGAAAAGGCGTTTTCAACTCCCAACTTTTTGCCAAAGCAATAACTAAGTTCCGCATACGTAATAGTCCGCAAGCCTTTTGCCGTCTTCTGGGAAACGCAACCTGTATATATACTGTCTGATAGATAACTTGCCCTATTCCTTAGTCTCCATTTATGACACCCACTGAAAGGAATGGGGTGGCCCTATTCCACTGCACCGAGAAACATAGTGTTAAAAAGTTTTCTACTAGCTTCAGCAAAATTTTGACAACTGCTTCGGTTTTATTACCTGAATCGTTATATTATATGTTATATTGCGATAGATATATTAAAAGGAGCTCTGATATAGATCTATATATTTAATACTATCTTATTATAGTAAAATAATTTTAAGCCATAGGCTTATTTATATTAAATGGTAACAAAGATTAATACATTTTGTAAGTGGGAGAAACTGCTGACATCGCTAAACTATATATTTACAATATTGAAATATTTTATCCGAATACATATCTTCACGTATTTATTATGGAATGTATCATTATATGCTTTCAAAATTTCTTTGGGAACCAAGTATTTAAAACATAAACATGGGTTTATAACACACAAACATGCAAATAAGCTCTTCACCTATTTATATAATCATACACAGAGATACGAATTGAATACTGGCCTGTAGGTCTAGTTTTCAGTGATTATTACTCTTGGTCGTGGATTCATTTTCTACACGGGGCCAAACATTTTGTGATCCATAAGTAGCTTCTCCTGTAAAATCAGAATTCGAACATTTCTAGCACAATGCAAAAGGAAATAAACAATGTTCACTCCTTGAACCAAGATACTCTAGAAGAAGCAATCCTGTACCAAGATGGTCCAGAAGAAGTAATTCTTAATGGGAATAGTAATCACTGCAATGAAACTGCCTGGTTCTTTTGGATTCCTGTTTAAACGCCATTAGCGAGATCGTTTTTCATTCTCTTCACAGAATTATCCATTTTATAAATTATTTACTTAAATAAATTGACACCAACTTAATCACCGGAAGCTCTCAACAGAAACTGATAATTTCCTTTAACGATGAATCGTTTCAATGTAAATGTTTATTAGAGAGGAGCCTCTTTAGTGTCGACTCAATGGGCATAATTAAACTTACTCCAAACACTTGATAACTAACATTTTTTTTTTAATAATGCCTTCATACCTACAAACATGCACCTACCAGCCCGAAGGAGTAGGCAGAGCGATACTTAATGCCCACATTTTGTCGACTATAACAACTTAGTCCAATTATCGCAAATGGGGGGCAAGTTTATCGCCGTCAATCGAATAATAATAACAATCGAAATCATTAAGTTATGGGCATTGCTGTTGGCTTTAAACAGTTTAGTGATCCGTAGTTTTATATTTATTTTAAAATATTTATACCAACACACCTACATACTCGTATAGTGTTAATATTAAACTCTTTTCATCGTCATAGGCGACAGCTTTATCACAACACTTCTCTAAGCTTCTTTAGCAAGTTCATAATTGATATTTATTTTTAAGAGCAAAAATCTTGAAAAAAAAAGTGCGTTTTTAAATTTTGGTCCAACCAAAAATGATGGAATCATAGGGAAGTCGAAAGAAACCCTCATTATTTATAAAACTTTTCTCAAGCCTAGTAGTAGTACTGCTTAGATATTTGCGTTTGGTAGTCATTATCTCATTTTGCTGAGCTGTTTATATTGCGCCAGAGATATGTACACAAGAAAGTTATCAATGGGACTTCAAAACACTTCCATAAATAAAAATAAAAAAATTACCTACGTAATTATTTCATCAAGATGATTTTTTCCTATCTTTTGCGATGGTCCAACCAACCAAATCAGGATTTGATCATAGGATACTGGCGAAGTTACGAATTATTTTTTCAATTACACGCTTTTACCATTTAAAGGAATTACAAAGGCTTATAATTCCTCTGCGAAATACCTCATATATATATGTATATATATTTTTTTGCTGTAGGTATAGGGGGACAGACGAACGGCTGGGTCACCTGATGGTAAGTGACAACCGCCGTCCATGGACACCCGCAACTCAAGAGTCGTAAGTGCGCTGCCCGCCCTTGAGTGTGATAAGGGAGGGGGGATGTAGGGAGGGGAAAGGGGAGAGGGAAAACTTTAGCCTCCAGAAACTTCACTAATTTCGGGCAAATCCAACGCAAGCATTGCTTCACAACCGGTTTTCTGTTGTGATGGTCTAGCCAGCCCATTCGTGCCTAAGCATAGCTCTACCACTGTTAACTAATTATATGCGGATTTTGGAAAAGCGTGTAATTGAAAAACTTATTCGTAAGTTCCCTGGTATTTTACCTTAATGCGCCTACATGAAATGAAATGGAATGGTTTATTGGTTATCTACTTTTTTAAAGTAATTATAATATATAGTAAATTATATATAAATGTGTATTTAAAGGTATATGTTTTTGAAGGAAACTCAAGACGAATGTAAGGAAGCGCAAGTGGCGGTCTGTTGTCTCTGCTTACCCGGCTGGGACAAAGGTAAGTATATATTTTTGTGATGAAACAAAGGTTTTTCGACTATTTCAGACTGTAATCTATCTCTGTGCCAAATTTTAATTAGATCCGTTATTAATTATTACGCATTCATTATAACTTTGGTAACTGTAATAATAAGATGCCACGACCTTTAGAGCACATGATTGTATATTTTTTTATACTTCTTCGTATTATTAAGGTTAGTAAAATGTTTCTTACAATTACTTACATAATGTAACGAAAATCTGACAGGTAAGTGATAAAAGTATTGCTGTGACAGTATAAAATAGAAGTTACATCCAATTTTTTTCGTCATACTACTTCAAACCTAAGCAGGCAATCCCCTGAGTATTAGAACTCTTAAATTTATTCTCATTATTGAAGTAGCACTTGCGTATTAAAGTAGCTTTTAGCGAAGTTTATTTTAAAGAGGAAGATTTAACATTTTGGTTTTATTTAGTATTAAAAGGTTTATGATAACGTTGAAAGATTATTATCTTCCGTACTTAGCTTTACCATAAACTTAATTACGACAGCCAGATATGCCCTGGTACTTGAAAATTAAAGGAAAATACGATGAACTTCTTGAATTTAAAACAAATCAGTCCTTATCCTTATTTCCTTAATAATATTAAAAGTGTAAAAGTATGTTCGTTCGTAAATCTCCTTTTTTCGTAATCATGTAAAAAGTAATCAAACATCTGTTACAGTTTTAACAATTTGTTAATTAAAGTGTTTATAATGTATTTATTTCTTTCTTTCATTACATAAAACTATAATATTTTAACTACTAACTAACTACAAACAACTTCAACAAATTAACGGTCCTTCATGGTCAAGGGTGGACTACAAACGGCGTAATCCGGTCGAAATATATAATTTTTATATAAGTCATGAAAATTCAGATACTGCTGTAACTATACATAATATATACATTGAATAAGAGTATGTGGTTGCTTCAACAACTTAATTTTCAAAGTAAACTATACATAACTATACTATTCGTATTTTTCCGTGGGACAGGCGCGAAAGGAGCGCTTGACCGGAGTAATACTGTCGCGGCCTCTCATAAAACTGATAGACAAACAATGCTTACATTGTAATGCCGAATAAGTGAGGGTCACAACTCCCCCTTTCCTCATCTCCCGCCGGTGAGGTTATCCGTCTGTTCTTCTCACCTCTATTTCATTATAAAATGTAGTTGTTACAATTTTCTAAGCATGCATTCGGTAGAGCTTTTTGTTTGTGCGTCTTATACGTTTTGTGTATAAATAAGGTCGTTTGTGGATCGGCTGAGTCTGATATAAAGTTTGATTTATGGTACAGTGCCCTGCTAGAGTGTTAGTTAATTGAAAGAAAAGAAACAAGATGGAACACATTAATATTAGCAAAAAAAAATATATATAAACGTATTGTTTATTTTCATTCATTTCATTTTAACTTATGAAATATCTCGCATGTGTGCGCTCATCAATGCCTGACGGTGGTTTCAGCTAGCCCCGTCTTAGTGACAATAAAACACATAAAAAAAATAGACAGTAAATATGGCACGAAACACGCGAAATAAAAACGACATAAAACGTTATAAGTACATAAAATATATCATTATGACTATTACACGAAGTTAAACTAGTAAACTTGTTTTTAACTGAAACATACATGCATACACTCCAACGGCCACTTTTTGCCAACCATCAATTAGAGTCTGATGTAGTGGACTGTCTAAATACTATATATGTACGTATAGTAATGGATGTAACTAAACATATACATAAATACATGTATATATATACATATATTAGGTGTTCATATCGTTAAACGCTGGTTGTTCAATGATTTAGTCTGACAATATCACGATGTGATCGATAATTTCATGCCCAGTACATGTACATACATACGGCGTCTAAGAGATGGGACTGTTGTCTATCAGAAAGTATGTGTCATCTATGCAGTGCCCAGTTCACGGCAATAGGCTTGTCCTCTACTGTCTTGGGGGGGACGAAATTTAAATTTTCAAACGTTTGTGTAATACAGCTCTGAGCGTTTGTTTGTATATAAGCATTATACACACTCAGAAAACATAACCATTTACGTAGTCGAACATTTTCTTTAAGTGAAAACTTCTTTTAGCGCGGTACGCATATTTTTAGATGAGATAAAATGTATGGACTTGCGACACCGTTACGAGACGCATATGTCCAATCAACGCAGTGTTAGCACAACGAGATATAAAAGTAAAATTGATGCGATATTCACGAGATATTTAAATAACTTCGAAACAAAAAAGTTTATTTCCTATTTTAGTTGCCATGATAATGATGATGATACAAGTTTCCAATAATTAATAAAATAAAATTCATAAATAAAATTCAATTCATTACCCAATAACCCAATAACCCTAGTACCCATCAAAAATGTCTAACGCGACAAAATAAGTTTTCCCTTCTGTCGGCACTCCCGGAGTGCTTTTTTTTTATTTACAAACACCGTTTCTTAGTTTAAAACTACATTCTAACTAGACAGTTAAAACGCAATATCTCTCGCCACCCGTCATAGACATCGCAAACCGTAGAACGATATATCAAATAACAAGGATGTTCAATCAGCAACTGTACTATTCCATTTATCTTAGGAGCATCGTAGGAAACAAATTAAACACTTTAATACATGAGGCGTGACTAAAAAAGGAAAAAGGGGATGAAAAAAATGCCCTATCGAGTGGTTACAAAGATATATATTTTAAGACTGGACGTGACTGAGAGTGAGTAACGCCTTAGATCTTAGACGGCTTGATGGGTTTCTACATGTGTTGAATCGTCTTAACACGTAAGATTGACATAAGGTATAATATATATTTTTTTATGGGATAGGGGGAAAAGGAGCAGACGGGTCACCAGATTTTAAATGACTACCGCCGCCCAGTGACTCTACGCTTTTTTCTTGAAGGTTTGAAGGTCGTATCAGTCCGGAAGTACGTCAGGTGACAATTTGTTACTCAGGCTGGTTGTGCTAGACAAAAAGCTTCTAGTGAAGCGCACAGTGGTGGAGTGCAAATCATCCAGGTGATGGAGATGGCGGAAAGCTGCAGCCGGTATAAGTGTGGGAGTTTTCATGATACAAGCAATAGATATTTCTTGATAACATGAGCGAAAATTAGAAGTTAACAGTTACAGTCGGGTTTTGTAGATTTTAATTATTTTACTTCTTAGTTGTGTGGTTCTCCGTGAAGTAGAATATATTCATCTCATCTCATTCCAACTGTTTTCTATCAGACAGTACATATACTGTCCGGTTGACGGCGATAGGCTCTGTTACGTTAGTGAGACCGAATTCTAATTGGCAAGATGTAGGTATTCACCTCTGCCTACCCCTTAAGGCATACAGGCATGAACATGTGTGTGTATGTATGTATGTTTACTTCTTACAGACTAATATAATGATTTCAAAGTTTCTGATTAGGCATTTCATATCCCCTCGTGGTTTTCATCTCATCCCTGTATAGGGGATGGGGAAACTATTGGGAGCACTGGGCTCCTTATAGTGATCTTCTCCGCGGTTCATCACTATGAACCGGTCTTTGGGGTTAAATCCCCGGTCTCGAGGCTGTACCGCTGGTCGACCCTCTAAAGAGGGGACCGGCGATCCGCCTGCGAGAGACCGGTGGTTCGCCTTCTCTGTCCGATGCAGTCGCCCCGCTCAAGGAAGCCGATATTAGCTCCCGAGCGGGGCGTTTTAGCCGCCTCCGGATCAGCACAGTCGTGTCTGGGTGGGGTAATGGGGCAATGTTCTGCAGATGCGGCATTTCTGAGCCGTCGGCCCGCTCGAACATGCCCGTGGCGAGTCTGCTTATGAAGCCATGGATTGGCTCCCATTTCAGATCGCGATAAATCGTTGAGTTCTTTAAATACCTGGGCGCGTCGACCGCCATTCGCAGGCATCTGTTTTCCGCAGCTTGGAGTCGCTTGCGCTGTGACTCTGCTGTCAGGTTATACCAGGCAGGCCCCGAAAATGTGAGGCGTGACCTGATATAGGTTTTATAGATTCCGAGCTTTGCTCGGATTGGTAATCTAGAGGACAGCAGAGGGCGCAGCTTTGTTCTCGCAAGCTGTGCCTTTGTAATGACGGTGTCGACGTGTTGGGACATCGACAGGTTTCTGTCGATGGTCACTCCCAGGTACTTAACTTTTGGCGACCAGGGGATGTCTTCACCCAATAGGCGAAGGTTGGGTGGGTAATGTGCCATGCCGGTCAGCAAGGCTTGTGTTTTGCTGACATTGCACTTGAGTCTCCATTTCTTGAGCCAGCATGGAAGTGCCTCAAGAGTGGGACCCAGTTTGCGTGCAGCATGGTTGGCGTTGCGGGAGCTCGATGTGTACGCGGCGTCGTCGGCAAATAGTGCCAACCTGACGTCACCGACTACCGGGATGTCGTTCGTGTAGTGGGCGTACAGGATTGGCGATAGGCAGCTGCCTTGCGGGACGCCGGCACTTATGGGCTTCTCTTGTGACGTGGTATCACCTATGGCCACGTGGAATTTTCTGTGTGATAGAAATGATGCGATGACCGCCACAATTCTGCGTGGTAGAGAAGTCTTCGACAGTTTGTGGATGAGACCATCATGCCACACCCTGTCGAAGGCCTTCTCCATGTCTAGCATTACGGTCACCGTGTGTCCACCTTTGTTTAACCACGTGGCCATCTCGTCCAGCACGCGAGTCAGCTGCAACGTGGTGGAGTGTCCTTGGCGGAAACCAAATTGTTCCGGCCTTGGTTGAATGTGCGGATGCACTCTCGCCAATAGCAGCCGCTCGAACACTTTGGACGTTGTTGAGAGAAGACTTATGGGCCGATAGTTTTCTGGCTTCCTGAGGTCCTTCCCGGGTTTCGGTAATGTGATTACCCGTCCCCGCTTCCAGATGGTAGGGAAGTGTCCGGTTCTCAGGATGCCATTAAACAGCTGGGTTACGGCTACCAGTGCCTTTATCGGAAGTCTGTGCAGCGCGGAGTTTGGTATACCATCCTCACCAGGTGCTTTCTTGGGGTTGGTTTTCTTTATTACCGCGGCAACTTCTGCCGGGGTAACAAGCATTTCGCCCTCCAGTTGGCCGATTGGGGTAGAGAGGTATGATCTTACTGCCTCTTCTACCTGGCGTGTGTGGAAATTATCGTGCTCCTCATGAGGTGTAAATTGCCCTTCGAGGTTGCATGCGATAATTTCGACGCGGTCCTGGACGCGGTAGCGGAGATAGCCGTCCCGTCCGAAGAGAGGACGCGTGGGGTTGGATTCAGTGGTAAGCTTTTGACAAAGACGGTGAATCGATGGTGTATCCTCCTCGATGTTGATGAGGAAATCTTCCCACGCATTACCTCTATGCTCCCATAGGGCGGTCTTAAGTTGGTTGGTGAGGTGGTTATACCTGGTCTTGTTCTGAGGGTGGCGAGTTCTCTGCCAGAGCTTCTTGGCCTCGCGCTTCTCCCCAAGCAGCCTCCGAATCCGGGCAGGCAGCGGGTCGTGTCGCTCGGAGTTCGGTCGGGTGCTTGTGGAGGCGCGCAGTGCGGCTTGGATAGCTCTGGACAGTTCCTCAGCGGCTGCGTCGACTTCTTCTGGTGTTTGGAGTAAGGCTGGAGCCTCGTATCCTGAAAGTACTTCCAGGTACTTACTCCAGTTCCTTTGCACCAGGGGTTTTGGTGGGTTGGCCATCGCCGCGGGTTCCCTGAACACCAGTAGCACAGGTCTATGGTCTGAGGGGAGATCTTGGAGAACCTCCTGTGTCGGGGGTGCCCTCAGGCCCCTGTACACTATGATGTCCAGGATGTTGTCCCGGCTTGAGTCGATGCGGTCTATCCTGGTTGGCTCCCGGGGGCCAGAGACTTCGTAGCCGTGGGTTTCAGCATCTTGCACCAGGAGTTGTCCTGCTCTGTTGCTGTTGGGGCTGTGCCAGGCTGGGTGTTTCGCGTTTAAGTCTCCCGCGATGATGGTCGGTGTTGGGTGTCTTAGAAGGCTGCGTAGTTCATCAGCCTTGAAAGATTGGTGCGGTGCGCGGTATGCCGCATACAGGCGTATCTCCCGCCCGCCAACCTGGATGTCGACACCTAGTGCGTGCATGTTGTCAAGTCTTATCGGCTCGACTGGTTGGTGCACAATTGTCCTTCTTACCAGGACAGCAAGTCCACGGTAGGCTTCGCCTCTCGGCGAGACCTCATCTTGGCGGTAGATGAAGTATCCCGGGACCCTTAGCGGGATACTAGCCTTAAGATGGGTCTCGCTTATCAGCATGACGTCGACCTGCTGTTCTGTCAAGAAGACGCGTAGGAGTCCTATTTTGTTTTTCAAGGACTCCGAGTTCCAGTGAACCACCCTCAACGGCTTATCCATTGGTGGGGAGAGACTGGAGAATTCCTGTGATGTTGACATCGCCGGCCTTTACTCGCTGTGCAAACAGCATAAGGAGGGCGGCGAGTTGGTCTCTCTCTGGGTCTGCGGTCTTCTCCCCACCTGTAGAGGTTGTAGGTAGGGGTGGCTTCGCGGGATCGGTCTTCTTTTTCCGGCGTCTCCTCTTTGACTTGGCTTGAGGTGCTGGGTTAGCCTCTGCCATGAGGGTGGCTGGTGCCGAGTCACTAACCATGTTGGGTTGTGGAATTATTTTAGGTGGACCAGTCTTTGGGGTTAGGCCCGCCTTCTTGTTTCGTGCCTCGCGCTTGTAAACGGGGCACGAGGCACTACTTGCGGGGTGTGGGCCCTTGCAATTTGCACAGGTTGGAGGTTGGTCTCTCGGTCGAGTGCAGTCATGTGCCGGATGCTCTCCCCCGCAACGAACACAGGCAAGAGGCCTGTGGCAGTTGAGGGAGCTGTGGCGAAAGCCCTGGCAGCGATGGCATTGTGAGGGCCCCTTCTTACCCCTCCAGGCCTCGATCACCACGCCAGGCATCAGCAGGATCTCATTAATGTTGTAAGCTTTGGTGGCTGCTGGTGTCTTCTCCATCTCCGCGAAGAAGATACACCCGGGTCGTCCCGTACGAGCCCGGATGTGCTTGGCGTACTTGACAGGCACCCCTTTGCCGGCCAAGTCTTCGACAATCTCTTCCGCAGGAGTGTCGGCTGGTAGTCCACGGATGGCCATTTTGAGAGGCCTTTGGTGTGGTGGAGCTATGGCGTAATATGGGGCCTGGTCTTGTCCCAGTTTATCGAGATGGGACTGGATAGCTCGGAATTCCTCGTCATCTTTAGGGGTAAATTTGAACCCCTTGCCAAACGGTCTTACGTTTGGCGGATGGCCTATGACGCTCGCCAATTCCTTGAAGTGGGCCGTCCAGTTATCCAGACGGTCCACCACGAGGATTGGTTACCTCCGGGCTGGGGGTTGTGGTGGGGCTGTGGTAACGGGTACAGGTGATGGGTGGCTCGTTTTTGGCGGTGGTGGTGCGGCCAATATGGCTGCCATCGTCCGAGGCGTAGGTGTGGGGGTGGGAGATTTCTCTCCAGCCGGTTTGTGCGCGGGTGGTTGTACAGTCACCACGCGTGGGCGTTGGGGCAGGGGGGCAAGGGACCTGTAGGAGGAGGAAGAATCCTCCCGCAGATAGCCCTTTTCCCCCTGTTCCGGTGTCGAGTCAAGGGTGGAGTGGCCTATGGGAGGGAGGCCTTCCGTGGATACGTCTGGCGACTCCTCCATGTTTGCCCTCTTAATGGGCAGGTCTATGTCCGAATCCTCGTCCCGGGTTCTCTTCCCTGAGGCTTCGACTTCGGTTGGTTTGTCTGTTTCTTGTAGTGACAGCTCGACAGCTTTGAGAATTTGGAGGTCACACGATGTCACCTCCTCCTTCTTCCGGATGCCGAGCTGAACTTCCATCACCCGGAAGTAGGCTCCTACCCAGCGCTGCAGTCCCTGCGATAACTCACCTTGCTCACGAAGGGAGTTGTAGATGCGCAGGTCGCCCTGGTATCCACGTCGCTGGTCCTGCAGCACTGCGTCGTCCGAAGACCCACCTCCAACGGGTGATGGTGATTTCGGGTCCATGTTGTAGATTCGTCGGTGGCGCCGAAACGTAACCGGAGGTAACCAGTCACCGTTTGGTTGGGGTCTGTGACCCCTCCCCTACGGCGTGGGCCCGGTACGTCGGTTATTCTGGGGGAAGGCTATCCCCGCACGAGTGTACCTAGTACAGCTCGGGTGCAAATTTTTAATTTATTCTAATAATAAATATGAATTTGCCAACTTACCAAAGCGCCCGAACTTAAGCTAGCGGAGCACAGAGACGTCCGCTCGCTACGACGATCCGATGCACTCTGCATTTCATATGTGTATTATGCCTAGTTTTAGGTTGTGTTACAAACACGTAGTATTGTAGATTTTCGAATTTGATAGTATCTTTATAAATAAATACAATAATTCATAGTGTCCTCCTGAAAACTCCGCTACAATACTATTGTAATCATATTGTTAAATTTAAATAAAACAACACTCCTTCCAGCGGTCGGCGAATGCTATCGTCATGTTAATACTTGTAATGTCCTATTTATTAAAAATATACCATTAAACTGACCTTTAGCATGATTTTTGAAAAACTAATTAGTTATACTGATTTACTTTACCGATATATTGATTTTAATTTTAAAGAAATAAAAAAAAAATACGCGCAAATACAAATAAATAGAGTAAAAATATAATCATCATTATAGTGGAGAATCCACTCATTACATTATAATTATCAAGAACATAAGTTTTACTCAAATATCATCACCAGTAATTCTTATAGTGAGCCCTATCCAGTAATATCTATATCTACTGGAACCGTTAGCCATCAGTTGTGCGACGTAACGCCAACAGAAAAAGTGTATATCCCCCTATATCCGGATTCTAAATTTGTGCTCCCACCCCGCTTTGACGTACATATACCGAAACGATACCTCTGATTAGTAATTTTGTATTTCGGAACACATAAATTGTTCGAATTTAGAATTAAATGGAACTTAAAGTAGCAGTTCTTCTTAGAATTTTATGGATTCGATCTTCTTCGTTAATTTTCTGGAGGTTAATAAGTTCAGTCAGATTGTAAGTGGATGTGGCTTTGGTGTCGATTAAAATTCGTTCACCTTGTTAAGGAATTCTGTGTAATGGATACAAATACTTAAGAGGTCGTAATACTCCCGTTATTTCTTTTTGAATGACTTAAAATACACTACCTATTTAAGAACATACATTTCACTAAATACAAACTATTCAATTATTTTCTACGTAAAAAGTTTTTATGATTTTACTCTCTGAAACTATTTATATGCTTAAATTTCAATTTGATACCTCATCAACGTGTCAAGTGAGGTGTAAGTATTGGTTTCGCTCTATTTTGTCCTCAATTTTCAAACAGACATGTGTTTGTGTGTGTGTGCCGAGAAAAGTCATTTGTTACTAAATTTACTTATAAAAGTCATTTATAAGAAAATTTGCAAGTCCCATCAGTCTACTCAAGTTCACGATCAGTGCGATTCGGGTATTCCGGTTGTCTGTTATTTGCTTCAGCGGTCGATTAATTTTGTTGCCCCTAACTAGTTGACCATCTATAAAACTTGGGTAAAATCACAAGTTTATTTTGAATTAATATAGGTTACAAAATAAGTTGAGTGCTTGAAAATAGAGGGACAAATAATAGTAATAAGTGCAGAGTGAAGTGTGTAAGATTGCGCTATTCTTTAAATTAATATATGTTCATACATAGTTCAAACTCTAAGAAAATAGGTAAGGTTAAAGAAAACATCTTTCTTTCGACTTAACCCTACCTTTTACACGTGAACGTGCAAAAACAATCAGAATAAATATCTATATTGCGTAATACTAAAGCTACACCTAAAACAAAAGACCAGGACTCTCAACGCAATTCAAAATGGCTGAATATAATTAATCACACTTCAAATATAGAACATGGAGCAGTCTAGACGCTTGCAGTCAAAGAATGTCGTTGAGACACAAATACTAATTATATGTATGTCTCAGGTGAATACATATTTATAAAATATATAATTATAGGAGATTGATATTTAGGGCAAGTCTTGCACATGAAAAAAATCAAAGAACAGATTGGCTTTGATGTTCATACTTAAAGTATAATATTTCAAATGTAGAATGTCAAGTACTTATTATTTGCGATATAATTTTTATTTTGTGAGAGATGAGATTTTATTTCTTTGGTTGGTAAGTTTAATAAGACAAGAAAAGTATTGCGCAGTAAGAAAAGTACTGATCGTCTTTATAAGTAAAAAAAAGTTTCTGCCAACCCTTAAACTTATTACAGCGTCATCGAATTATTTAAAATGCGGAAAATGCGTTTTGTTTAAAATAAATGGGCTTAGTTACAAACCATGCCTCAGTCAATCAACGTTAACTCGTAATATATGGATACGCCTGATTGCGTTTAGTGACAGGACTGCCGGTAAATAAATTTGGTTTCACCTGGTATATTAAAACTACAATATTTTAAGGAACTTTTGAAGTATTTTGAGTTATTTCAATAAAAGCGAGTTTTAGAAAGTTCTTGCAAATTCATGAGATCGCAGGTTTTATACTATAAGCGTATTTACAGTTGAAAAAGTCATTAATTCTGAGACTAGGGAACATGCATTCCTACGCCTGCACCAGCAGAGGTGTAGTCAGAGAAAACAAATTACACTTTCACACACTTACAGACGTTTTTTTTTTCTTTTTTTTTTTGTAATATTTTAGATAACATAACATATATTATAGTTCATAAGTGGACATAAAATTAAATAAGGTAAAATATGAGGATAATGCAATATATCATTCTGAAATCACAATTATGGTAATAACTATTCTATGTTAAGTAATAGCAGTCTGGAGATGACTGGCAGACCGGCGAGACCTTAGTCGCCTTTTACGACACCGGGAACAGATAGGGTGCCTCTATTTACTCCACCGAGAACCACACGATAAACTATATGATCTATAACTTTACAATAAATTGAGGTTGTTCTCCTACAAATAGTTAGGAATACGAATTAACAACTTATCTCATATAAAAAAAAATGTATAGGCCTTGAGGAAATGGAAGCCTAAGGAGTAGAGTAGAATTTAAAAAAGGAAAAACACATAATTTAGTACTGCTTTATATAAATATTCATACATATGTATCTAAGTAACAGCGTTGAATCTACTGTGATTTTGACCACCAAATCAGTAGGATTAAATATAAAGCAAATCCGTCTTGCTTGTCCTTTGTACAAACTTTGTGCATTAAGTTTTAATAATCACGGTTTGTAACCAAGTTTTATGTATTAAACATGTTAAGAGCAAAATGGTTTACTAGTAATTGAATTTTTTTCAGTGGTAGAGCCATGCTTAGCCACGAATGGGCCGGCTCGACCGGTGCGATACCACGACCTCACAGAAAACCGGTTGTGAAGTAACGCTTGCGTTGCATTTCCCCGAATTGACTGAGGTTTCCGGAGGCCCAATTCCCCCGCCTCCCTTTTCTCTCACCTCATCTCCTTTCTCCTTTTTTCCATCTCCTCATCCCTCCAGATGCAGGGAGCGGAAAGAAGAGATTCTTTCCGCTCCCTGCATCCCCTATCCCTCATCACGCTCAAAGGCGGGCAGCGCCGTCAAGTGTCCATGGACGGCGGTGTCACTTACCATTAGGTGACCCGTCTATTCGACTGTCCCCCTATAGTATAAAAAAAAAACCTAATTTTTATATTGTCCTGGATATATTGCAATTTCAAATCGGTTTGACGGTTAAAAGTTGGTGAAATTTGACTTTGTTTACACGTTAGTTCTAGAAATTGAAGCTAATAAAAGCTAATTAAAAAGGATCTCAGTCAACACGACTCGTCTTCTGTAACAGGGGAGCAGATTACCAGTCGGGTAACCTGATGGTAAGTGACAACTGAAACCCCTCCTTTCCAGTCCCAGTCCCTTCCATCTCAAGAGTTATAAGTGCATTGTCCGCCTTTGAGGTTAATGAAGTTGGGATAGGGGGGGAGAGGAGAGTGAGGGTGAAAGACTCCGTGTACACACACTCACTCGGTAAGTACAACGCAAAAAAAAAAATGGGGTTTTCTGTGAGGCATCTGTATTAGGTACTCCGGTTGAGTTGGTCCATTCATGCCGAATGCCACGGCAAATGTATTTTTGTAATATATATTTACCTACTTTTCAGACATGTAGTAAAGTATACGTTTATTCCTACATTATCATATAAATTTTGATATAGTCAACGACCGTTTCCAGCCTGTCACTAGAACAAACTAATAAAAGAATGACACGCTTCACCAAACACGTGCTCCCATTTTTTATATCAAAGGCTATTATTGACAACCCTATCCATTCGTAATTTACGATCTTACCCGAAGTTTTACGACGTCATTCGACTACGTCACAGCGCGGTGCCGTTAATGAGAATGAGATCTATCAGTCAGCAAGCGGCCGGAATCAACGATATTGGATGGAGAACGGATATATATTTTTAGATTTTATCTCTATGCCTCTGTAAGTGTTCGGTTAAACTTATTCAAAGGTTAATAGGGTGTCAGTTAGATTAGATTTTTTCTGAAGAGTTAAAGTTATATTTATATAACTATCCAACTGCTTAGCATAGATCGCACCCACAATTTTAATAGGTTACGTTATAGTGACTCTCGTCTAGTGCATAGTAGTACCCCTCTACTATCTACTTGAAGGAGAGCAACCCCTCTTCAGCACTGTTGCTTTACTTATTAACTTTATTAAACCTTGGCTGGTGAAATTCTGAGCCACCAAATCACTGTCAGATTTTTTTCGAAAGATATCTTTCTCGTAAAGCAATTTCTTTGACAAAAGAGTTAACAACGAATAAACCTATCAAGGTTTAATTACAAACATTTTTATCCATTTCATTCTGATACTAGTTTAGTTGTTATAAAAGTTAATTTCATAAAACGGTGTTTACGTAACTGTAGAGATTTCTGTTTTAGGCAATTCCCTGATCTGTAAAATAACATAGTTACGTTGTACTAATTATAAAGAAACTTGTTTAGTACAATATAAATTAATTAACGCTAACATAACAACTCAATGCGAGGTCAGCTGAAAGCAAGATTCCTGAGGGAAATAGTTGCCGACAAGAGTTAGTCTTAATATATTATTCAAGCCTACAATTATATAAATATAATAGGGTGCAAACTTACTGTCGTCAACTCAGCACTTAGGAAATTAAGGTTAAAAATTGGTAATAAAATGTAAAAATGTTTAAATTTAAAGGGAGTACAGTAGAGATAAAAATAATAGTTACTTATACGGAAAGTCTGAGTAATCGAACCGATTTTTATCTTATAAAAAAGTACCGCATATCCCGACAACGTGTTTATAAAATTTATGATCATTGTTCCAGTAGTGAAGGAGTGCAGACATTGCAAGCAAACTCACACTCAGATTTAGTACATTACTTTGGTTACTAGTTTTTATATACATATGTGTGTATATTGTTAACACTGGCCTAGTGATCGATTACTTAGTTTGGACTCCCTCGAAGCTTTAAATTAAAGAGATTTTTTCAGTGCAACGACTCCCCAAGGACAAATAATTTAAGAAGAAAAGCCCGAAACTACTTGGTAACGAACAAAATCGAAACCTAACAACAAATCGCGTATGCTTTAAGCCAATAGGGACATTGGGGAATAATATAGGGATTGACCCCATATTTTAAGTTAATATTTAGTGTGACGCTTTGAGTTCTTAATTATTTAGAGAAGCGATTCATAACTATTTTGTACGTATTTGTTTCGAAATTATTATTAGTAGCTTGAAAATTTTAAAATATTAAAAACTGCATTGCTAATATACACAAGTAACTAAGTTCATACTAATATTATAATTTACATAAAAATAACTTCGCGTTGGGAATTATTGTGTAGCGGAGGACTTTACAAACATTCAACCAACGGACACAAAGTACACCAAGAATCGTTACAGCTTTTTGTTAATCACACAAATTGTTGTCCCGGGTGGTAATCGAACTCAAGACCTCCGATTCAGTAGTCAGGGCAATACCACTAGACCAACAGGCCAGTCAGTCAATTACGAAAGTATCGCCAGCTATCTGTTACCTTTCCACCGGTTAAGCTGTTAAAAGCAGGTTGATTTAATTTAATATGTGTAGACGAATCGTGCAGAATGACAAACGCACACTTTTATCGACATACAACATAGCAATCAGAATCTAGTTTACTATATTGACTTATTACTATTGTTGCAATATTACTAAAATGTAATCACTTAAAGCCTCAAAAAAGAGAATTAAACCAAATTAAAAATTAATTGAGAACAGAAGCTCAATTTAAAATTCGAATATGGAATGTAGAAGCGGGATGAACAAAATGATGAAAAATTAATTTTATTGCTTTCGTTGCATCGGCAGCTGCAATACATTACTGTTTCGAATACAATCAGAAGTTTTTCGTGAACCGTAATGTATTTATTCATGAATACCGGATTTTTAATTCGGAAATATACCTCCGAGATTTGTAAATAATTTTATCGCGTAAGTTATTTTTTATTAATGATAAAGGCATAAAAACTACAATTTGCAATGCCGATTCCAGTGATTTTATTACAATTTTAAACTTTTTTCAAGTACCTACGGCTACTATATTAACGATTTATTTGGTTCACAACCAGATTGCATACATTATAGAGCTTCCATGATTACTATAGCCGTGAGAAAACAAACCTATTTACTGACGCTACTTTCAATTTATTTATAAATTTGTGTAAGAAAGAAAGTAACTTTTATTTTATATTTCATAATATTCTAACTCAATGCAGTTAGCTATTAGCTACGTTTTTTACAACTAATCATTACTTTAAAGAGTGATGAAGTTTGTCACACAATCATTGTATTCATGTAATTTCTCCTACTACATTCATATTATATAGAATAGTACATTAAAACTATAGTTTTTAATAAATATTAAACTCAAAAGTATATTCATAGACAAACATTTATATAATTATATAAACTATAGAGCACTCTTTACTCCCTAATGTTTCCATCAGTTACATCTGAATTTCAGTTAAAAGTGAATGACATCGACATACCTTTCACTAGAGAGTGAACGAACCCGAGAACAGAGTGCCGCTAGTTTAAAATAACCCGTCGGAGGGCGCTCGGTCCCCTCTTCTTTTGTTCCTATTTTGAAATTCAAAAAATAGAACTGAAGGGTGTTTCTGGATGCGCGTGAGTCAGTGGCGGTCGGCGCGCCGGCGCGTGCGCAGTATCCGTCGCAGTTATTGGATTGATTGGGTTCCGAAATTCCCGTTTTTTTTTTTTAAAGTGGTGTGGAGTGGCTCTGTTTAATTGGAATTTAATGTGAACTAGTGAATTGTGTGCTCTTGCTCATCCCTAAATGTTACAAAATCAGATGTTTGGTATGTATTCTTTTATTTTTGTTTCTTTTTCATATATGATTGGACCACGTGGTGCAAGAATAATAGTAGTATATAATATTACACATTTTTTACTATCTTAATAAATACTACAGATTGTATTCATCTTTAAATATCGAGTAAATTTATCGTGGGGTTATAATAAGAAGTCGATAGAATTATTAATTCTCTACGAATTTTATTTTATGCGAATAATGCGAAAACATATATGTATATATATTAATTACATGAAAACGTAATGTAAAATTATTTAAAACGGCATTTGATGAATTATTGACGAAGTTACCGACCTCATTTTTGTAAATTGTTGGTGATGTGATGTTTGTACATGGCAATAATTGTATCCGAATAAATATGCGGATATTAACTATGCGCTCATGTGCAAAGTTTGTACATAATAATTAATATATTGTACCTATGTTTAAAAACTATGATTATGGTGGATTAATTAGGAAAATAGAACTAATTATGTATATACCAGCACAATTCCATTCTCAATTCAGTTTCATTCGCTTTAGATAATTTCTACTTACAATTTAAAAAGTTACAACATATATGTTTTTTTAATATAAGATAAACAACAGTAAAAATTGACATTGAATTAGATTTCTCCGCCACTACACAGACTTTTGCAAATGAAACTTAAGTAGATATTTAAGTCAGGAGTATTCACCATGCTAGAAATGGATAAATTTTATAGATATTTAAACATTTACAGCAGTAATAATAACAGCTAATACTTAGCAAATAGTTTTTATAAAAAATATTAACATTTAGTGAGGTTTTTTATTAAACTTTAGAGGTAAACAAGTGCAGGAGGGTAAAATAAGTAAATATGGTAAGAGAAGAACAGCTTCTGTTTGAAATACACAAACCAAATAATAATACCACACCACCATAACCAAATAAAATGACACCTAAAAAGAAGAAGGAACACAAATAAGAAACGTCAATTGCAACTAAAGTATTTTAGACTAAAGTGACTTGAAAACAATCTTAAGTAGCAGTAGAGAAACTTAATAATATACTTTTAACAAAATCTGATCCTTAAATACAATTGTACAGGTAGCATTTTAATTTCTCTGTTCTTCGAGTTCCTTAAGTGCATTTACCGTCACGCCTATTTAAAATTTGTTGAATGTCAGCATTTAAAAGACTGAAAGGGTTGTATCTCACACATGTTCTTAAACAAAATAATGTGTTTACAGGCTAATATTTTCTTTTATCTTTTGAGTGAATAATAATAAGAAGCTAAGTACACCATTTTTTGTGTGGAAACCCCCACACGCCATCACCTCACTAGAGCTGAGGGTGAAGCGGTATGTCGGACTCGAACCGCCTAAAACAACACGGTATTCCGTCCTACTGAGTCTATTGCGGGGAACCCAGGATACACTGCGAATGAAGCCTTCGGGAACCCCTGGAGAACCTGGCCAACTCATTAGTAGGCGCCCACGCCATGGACTTTGCAGAGGGTCTTACCCTCCCTTCAGATCAGATAGGTGCGCGCGGAACACGTAACGCCACCGTCTCGGGCCTGCTTTTGCTAGGGTAGCGATCAGCCTAATCCGCTACCCCCACTTATGGTGTACTTGGATAATCTTGTTATTAATATAATGATTGCATTAATAACAAAATTATATAAGTACATCATCACCAAATTTGGTTCCATACAATTAGACAGCTTTAAAGTTTTTTTTTGGAATTGAGATGCAGTCGTCTAATTCATACAACTCTACAAAATAAATGTCTGCGTTCAACAAATATGTTTAGCATTTCAGTCTCCAAACCTTAGTTTAAATTGATATTTATGACTATTACTATAACGCGTTTTATTTACCATATTTACGCAAAAGCGTTCTGGGTAAAGTTTTCGGATACGCAATGTACATCACTATTTTAAGCTTAAATAATAATTCGCGCGTCCGCATATCCGTTGTAAAGAGGCCGGCAGACGAGCCAACGCGGTCGATAACACTAACAAAAGTATTTCTGAGCGTTCCACTGATAGTAAAGCATTTAAATTGTTTCAGACGCCTAAATGTATTCGTATCGATAGTTATCGGATTAAAAAGTAAACAATAGATCAGCTGTTCATATTTAAGTCAACAGATGTCAGATGAAAAATAGGTCATTGTCCTCGTCGGAGCTATAAAATTTGTTGCCGTGAGAATTACAAGATCATAAATTATTAACGTACATTTAATACTCTATTTTTAATGAGAATGACAGAAGTTACTCTACTTCTCTTTCCTTCTTTACAGTTATTGCGTAAAGTGGTATGTTGAAATCACAAAATTAGAACAGTAGTAAACATTGTACAGCTTTTTCCAACAGATTTTATGCCTTAGGGGATGAAATTTTCATAGCGATCTGATAAGTTGTCATAGCGTGCAATCTTCCAAGTAAACCAAAAATTTAGAATTTGAACAAATTAGTTAGAATTGCAACTTTATTAAAGTATAGCTTAAATTTTTACGATTTTTAATTTTTTGTACGTAACGCATGGTTGAAATGAAAACCAGTTGTTATATAATATTACTTACATAATAAATACTGTTGCCACAAAAATATAGTAACTGAATTAGTTAATTCATAAACTAAAATTTGCCTTCAGCCATTAAGATTATCTCTTCCACAAAAAACATGTTTGCTTTAATATACTTTTTAAATCTTGGTACTGTATTTGATATAAATAGGTTTGCCCTTTGCCAGACACAAATGTAAAGAATTATTTAAACCACATTTTTACTACACTACACACTACTTGTTCATACATACTTGTACTACACTATTTGTTCATACATTTTTTATTATCTAGATACTTATAATCTACACAAGTAAAAATGCAAAAGTGAATATGATACATTTATAATCTTAAATCACAATGAATTTTGGTTTAGAAATAGACAAGTGCTTGGAGAACTACATATACTGAAAGGTTTTTGGTATGGATCGGTCGCGATACACCAAATACATAATCCTTTTATTTTAAAAACAATTTAGAAATAGCAGTATATTACAATAAGTGCAGTTCTCATTGTAGATAATAGGGCCACGCCCACTTTTGTCGTGTCGTAAACCTACTAGATACTGTTATCTCTATCAGACAGTATATGACGGTTGTCGGCAATAGGCTTGCTTGCTATTACTTAAGTGGGCCAAAATTATGATTAACAAAATATGGGCACTTGAGATGGCTCTGCTGTCTCTTCACAGACATAGGAGAGAGATGTATTTTAAGTAAGTTTTAATATGTGATTATAAAGTACAAATAGCGTATACTGAGAACCAGATTGATAAGTAATCTAATATCGAAATAATTGGACGTTAAATGTTAATGGCCGAATCTAGACTTGCTGGTGCGATTCCTACAATAAAACACAAGTTATATTGGAATATAAATATTATGACTATCCTTGACACAGAAAACATTGGATGCTACTATTTCTCGCCATTTTACTCCGAGATTTAGACGCTCACCTCTTAGACATTTGCGCTTGTCTGATAGCTCTGACCTAATATTTTCATGTGTGTAAGCTCCAATCAATACTAGTCGTTTTTTACGGAAGTAATGTATTTCGATATAACAGGGTTTTCATTTCATAGCGATAATGCACATGATGTCAGAGGCGTGTAGTGGAATAGAATAGGGCCACCCCATGTAAGGCCGTGGAAGTCATTAACTGACTTTCTTTTCTTTACTTTAATGTTTAAAAGAGCTCCCGCATGAGGGAATCATTCTTGCATCACAGGGAACGTGACAAATATACAAAGAACGGAAAAGAATACTCAGATACAGGACAACTATTTGTACTAAAATCCTATCCCTATATTTAGTAACAATGTAATCATTATTATCAAACTGTGAAATCTAATCAGATCTAATCAGCTTTATATAACTTTGGGCTGTTGGTGTAGTAACCTGGGCTGCTGATCAGATGCCTCTAGGTTTGACTCCCACTTGAACAAATAGTCCAAAAATTTGTGGTATTTAAAAATATTTAGTTGTCCGGACACAAATTCTTTGTGTCCGTTCGGTCGGATCGGGACAACTAAATATTTTTAGAGTTTCTTGGTATGTTTGTAAAGTCCCCCGTGACGTCCCCCCTATTGCTAGGCTTTAGAAATAATTCCCTTGCTTTACTAACTACAAAAACCAAGCTCGTACAAAATACATTTTTCAGTCAAAAGACTTTCATAAGCATTTCAAAGCCGAATTTTATAGTAGAGATATTTCTCTTTTTTTTTATAATGCAGAGGACAGACGGACAGACAGAGACAGACACTTGCATTCAGGTCACCTGAATGCAAGTGACAACCGCCTTCCATCGACACCTGCATCGCAAGAGTCGTAATAATAATCGCCTAATTTCAGGAAAATGCAACGCTAGCGATGCTTCACAACCAGTTTTCTGCTAGGCCGTGGTATCGCACCGGTCGAGACGGCCCATTCATGCCCAAGCATGTCTCTCCCGTGATATTTAATGCGTTTGTTACGGAATAGGTGTCAAACGAGCAGACGGATTACCTGATGGTAAGTGACTACTGCTGCCCATGGACTCCCATGAGTCCAACTCAAGAGTCATAAGTGCATTGCGGGCCTTTTAGGTAGGACCTGGAGGCAAATTTGAATTGCTTCTTTAATGTGCTGATCTATATATCCCGTGTTGTCGCTGCATTTGCCCATGCTTGGTAACATTCCTGCTTTCGGTGGGACGCCGGTTTGCAGGTTCGGCCAAACCAGGGCTGGGATTTGCATCCGGAAGAAATCAGGGAGAATGAAGTGAAAAGTTTCATACGTTGGGATCATCCGGCGAGAAGCAAACCTGCTACCATGGGTAGGACTTAAAAAATGTTGGGATCCCATACCAGTCTGCCTCTGGCTCTGTAACTCGCGGCAGCGGTGAGTTACCGAGAGGCACCATACTTCTAATCAGACAATGTTGTTAGGTCTTAATTATATCTCGAATTAATAAAACTATACTGTACATAGACTTGAGTCTGTAACGGGTAATATACAAGCAAACCAGTTAAACAAAATTTTCGTCATCATCGTTCTAGTACCGTAAATTCCGTTCTCTTCAACAATTCTCCGTCATACCCTTTGCTTGTACCGGAATTTGTGTCTCCATAATTTTGATAAAGAGCTTACAAAGATATTGCGTTTATAAAGTAGATTTTGAGCGTCTTAGGTAACCCGAGGCCTAAATAGAATTTAATAAGTATTTCTGTGTGTATCATGTTTCAATTATTTTTTAAATAAATAATCGTAAAGTGACGCATACAAACGAATTTGTAACCATACGAGTTAAAGAAAAAAGAGTGTTACACTGTCTTAAAAAGTATGACAATTTAGCAGCATAAATACCTATTTTATCTTATATCTTTAAATGAGCAATTCTTGTATATATATACATATATAATTGGAATCTCGGAATCGGCTCCAACGATTTTCATGAAATCTAGTATATAGGGGGTTTCGGGGGCGATAAAACGATCTAGCTAGGAATCATTTTTAGAAAATGTCATTTTATTCGTGTTTTCAGGCCATGAAAAACTGCTACAATATCATTAGTATACGAAGGTAAATTTCGCCACCATCTATAAGGTTGTAATAGGTCAGGTGGGAAATAAGGCGGTCCCGTAACCAGATTACCCCGGTTCGAGTCCTGATGATTATTTTATTGAACTTTTTTTTTCGTTGTTTTACACGATTTACCCAAAAATAAATCGCTGCAGCAAAGCTCGGTTATCCAGGTACTATATAATAATCAGGAAAAGGTGTATTAAGCACCCACACATAGCAAGCCTATTGCCGTAAGCCGCACTTATAATATCTTTTAAATATACCAAGACTTATAATAACTCCATCACTACTTTAAAACCTATAAACATTTCATTATAACTTGGGATAATATTTACGGGAATTCTCAACCTTCCTTCGTGGCTCTTGTGACAATGCAGCGGACAAAAGACTCAGATATTCCACGTCCTGTCCCGGTTACGTACACATCATATTGAAGGAGAATTCCGCAGTGCATCCGGTACATCCCTTGTAACCCGCGTTTATAATGGAGCTTGGTTAATAAGATAACTTGATGTCGTTTTAAAGTTGAATTTAGAAGTATATTAGGTACTAAATTATACATATTTGAGAAGATTAAAATACATATAAATTTGTATGATGTGCGCATCAAATAAAAAGTATGCGATTGATGTAAAATACAGATTTATTTAAGCTTATCCTTTTAATTTGAAATAAAATAAGTATTTTATAATATTCACTCGAGCAGGGGGCAGGCAGAGCCGTCTTAAACACCCACAAATATATTTTGGTAACACTCACGTACTAGGGGACAAGCTTTGTTGCCATCTAACGGGCACTGTATTACTGTATATATACTATTAGATAGATACCAACCCGTCCCCTTAATCGACTTTTACAATATTATTTTGGTCCTATTCTACACCAAATAAATCCGCAACTGAAATATTTAGAAAATTTTATTGATTAATTGCAATTTACACGTGGTAGAGCCATGCTTAGGCATGAATGGGCCAGCTCGACCGTTGTGATACCACGGCCTCACAGAAAACCTGTTGTGTTGCATTTCCCTGAAATTAGTGAGGTTTCCAGAGACCCAACTTCTTCTCTCCTCTTTCCCCTTCACTCGTCCCCCCATCCTTCATAACCCTCAAAGGCGGCCATCGCACTTACGACTTTTGAGTTGCAGGTGTCTATGGACGGCGAATATATAATTTTAGATGACTATTTTCTAACAACTCTAAAAACTATTTTATATGTTCTGTTGTACATCAATCAGTAGGGAAGATATTCGCATCTCTTAAGAAATATATTATCATTATAATATTATATACCTATAATAAACTTTATAAGGAATCGCCGAGGACTCGTACTACGTACCAGCCAGGCAGTTCTAGTTACAGATATGTAACCCTGACTTGCTTGAGCTATTGTTTATACTCCCCATCCCATCGGTAATATATCTTTCCTTCCATTTCTATCCTTCTTTTTCCTGTCTTCGCTATATCATTGACCAGCTGTTGTATTATTTGTAAAAATGGTGGACGTTAATAGAATTTAGCGGTGAACCGAAATTATACAGAATTTTCGTGTAACGTACAGCTGCTGCTAAAATTGTTTGAAATACCATAAATGTTACCGTTATAAATTGTTTTTTCGCTGACTCTTTCTTCATTACATTCATAGCGTGTGGTTTAAGATATAAGCTGATATTTATCAAACGTCTATTGACAGTTTAACTTTCTATTTCCAATGATTCGGCATTGTATGGTTCTAACTATGAACGATACAAGAAAAATCTATAAAATAATACGTGAAGAGTATTCAATGTAAGGATTTAAAAAAGACTCGCTAATGAAGGAACATGTAATTTGTATTACTTAAGGTTTGTGTATTACAGAAGAAATGCATAGAGCAGAGCACAGATATTACTATTTTTAAACTTTCTGTTATACAACATCATGTGATAGTCCAGTATATAAGTCGTTCCTGCCACAGAGTGAAAAGTGATACAATTACAGATCTACTTGTATTGTAATTCGACTACTGGCGATCTTTCATACCCATAATTGTTTCGAAATATTTTATAATCCCTTGCTTAGCTACTTCATATCTTGTTTAAAGAGTATATTTGATAATATAAATGGTATCTTCTTGGAACGTGGAAGTGCCCCCACCGAGCGCCTTGTTATTTGAGTTGACGAGGCCGCGTGGTAGAAAGCAAATGTGCATGACAGACCATATCATAGAGGCAGCTGGCGGTCCATTGAACGAGTGCGTCAGGATGACTGTCAGCAGATAGAGGTAGCAGTAAGTTGCGCGACGTACCCTGCTAGCTACTAGAGAACCATCATCATGATAGCCACGACTAATCTGACAGGAGTGGAACTACTAAGAAGAAGTAAAATTTTATTACCAACCATCGTCGAACCAATTTACACACCAATTTTTAAAGACTGTACTTTCTGTTATAGCGATATTAGGGTCCCCCTTTACCAATCTAAAGTATATTGTTAAGGTATACTATTAAAACGTTAAATTTAGTTAATAACTAAATACTCTGATTTTTATAAACTTCCTACACTAAGACCACACAGTACAATACGAGAAACCGTGAAACCGGGAACACGAATAAGTTTATTCCAATGATTCTAATTGGGGACGACAGATAAATGATTACCATTTTAATTGTTTTGCGAGTTCTGATTGAAGAAGATCTTGAGTTGAAAATCAATCATGTCTGGAAAGTTAAGCGAAATAATATCAAACTTAATCTTCGTGATTGATTTGGGTGTTTTAATATTTACTTTGTAATGATATTTAATGTATTTTGTAACTTTTAAATAAATGCTATTTATATTGTTAATTAATTTTATTCTGTTCAAATTCGGATTCATGGTTGGATAAATAAAATTCATTATCTGTTGTTTACATTAAGCTTTTGCAGATTTGGTACACAGCAAACTTAATGCCTAAGGCATTCTCTTTCAGTCAACTTAACACTTAACTATATTGATCCTTCGTAGGGTATCCCGGGTTCCCTGCAATAAACCCAGTTGGGACGGAACACCGTGTGGTTTTAGTCGGTTCAAGTCCGACATACTGCCTCAGCTCCGATGAGTTGTGTGGGGGTTTAGGAAAAACAAAAAAAAGATGTTTGTATTGATTCCCAGTTCAACTGGAAGAAAGAGTTGGATGCATTATTTGGATTAATATCATCAGATTGTTATGTTTTACGCAAGTTACGAGACGAAGCAGTCATTAATCATATGAAGAGAGTCTGTTAAGCACTAGTGGAATCCACGCTGTGCTATAGTATTTAGCCGTAGGAAAACTGAGGTGTTTGTTCTATAAAAAAGGGATATCAGAATAATATTGTTGTGTTACACAAGGGGGGGTTGTGTGGGAGTGGAGTCCTGTAGAGACTACTTTAGATTTTAAAGAATTGTTCATACTTACAGTAGAACTGTAATAAACACTCACATTTTGCCAATTAGGATTTGGTCCCCCAAAACAGGGGCAAGCCATGTAGTGCCTGGTCGACGGCAATACGTCATATACCACATATAAAAACATTTAATGGGGGCTAAGGGCGAGTTGATTCTGGAGATTCTTATTATTTCGATTAGAATGGCAATTAAAGCTTTACAAACGCTTATAGAACGTACACAAAAATACCCACACTCGGTACAACTATTTGTAAATAAAAAAAATTGTGTCACCTATCCACTATTAACGACTTCTATTTCAGCTTTTTATATTGAATACAATATACAATATTGTAAACATTCCTGGTAAATAAAACCGAGATATAACCACCATAATACGAAGTTTCATACATTTCCAAAACCTACCATTCAAAATTATGTATGTCAGAAACTTCTGCCAATAACTGTACCTAATTTGGAATAAATTAAAGTAGTTAAAAGAAATTTAGAGTTAGGTGATTAAGACCAAATCGGACTAGTGACAGCATATAACATGGAATAATGAGGGCAAATAAGTTGGAGTCTGTGTTTTGACCAAATTACTATTAAATGGTTTAAATAAAATAAAATAACAGAAAATGATTTAGACACATATCTAATTAATGTAATAATTATGGGAACTTAACCAAAGAGGTGGTATAATCGAAACCAGAGACCACTTAACGATCTCCGGCCTCGGCTTCGGCAGCATAAGCTAGCTTGAAGAGACGCCACCTGACGTCCTGTAGGGAGGCAAAATCTATCAGGGGTTTAGTAGTAATCCTTCTAGACCATGCGTTGATTGCCGACCGTAGACTCACATTACGTCAAGCGTGTGGTTTTAGATGCATAACCGCGTCATCGATCAATCGATTTGAGGCTTTCATACTTAAAAAAAGTTACCGCTAGACCAGCAGGCCTGCCAATATTCAAAAACATTAAATGTTTGATTGAAAATAAACACTTCTGTAACAAGCAAAATCTAACCTAACATTCTCACAGAACCCCAGACCGGGCTTTAAGCCATTTCGTCATACAATTATTTCTGTTTTCCAGCGACCCCGGCGTGAAATTCTATGAATAGCTTACCTTCCCTTATTTGAAGTGTAAATTGCGGGTATTTTATGTTTAACAAGATAAACATTCAGTCATACTAACTGAAATAATATGATACTGTGAAATGTTTGAGTTGAATGAAGTGCTTAAGTAAAAGCCTCGTTCATAATAAACATTAAATATATTGCGTATTCAGTATATTAATTTAAGTACTTAGTGGTTAAAAGCATTTAAGTAAGTCTCAAATTGAAGGAAACCTTTTATGATCTACTTACACACGTGCCGCGTACTAAAATGTTGTTTTATAATATCAGGATTGTTTTCGTTCTGTATTTCTCATACCTTCTCTTTTTTTATGTAGATGGCTTATCTGAAAAACATATTTTTAATTTTTTAATGTGTTGTCACAGAATATAGTAATTATATACACAAATCTCAAGGAAATGCCACTTAGGCTCGTCCCAAGGAGTTATGTACAACTTATTATTTTATAAATATATAAATATTTCTTAATCTCGTTCTAGACATAATTTGTCTTGTCTCTACAAAATAAATTAATGTAATTTATTTTATTGTTACGAGTGATTTGTACTCTATATACATATTCCTTATATTTTGCCTACAACTCATTTTATATAGTATGTAGGTGTTTTTAGGTAGTTAAATACTCAACTACATATATGATATCCTACAGACGGCGCCTGAAACTTATGAGTTGGTCTCCTAGATTTTAAGAGCTATTGAGTCCAAATTTACATTTCTTTTTTTTTTCAAATTTTCTAAAATAATTAAACCCTTCCTATCGCTTTTACTAAAGTCGAAAACTCATAAATAAGGAAAACAAGCTTTTCCTAATATACAAATCCACATCTTAAACTACGTTAGAAGTTCCTGTGTATTACGATAGATAATCACTTTATTGGTTCAACATTGGTAGAAAAAGAATTATTCATAAAAGATTAGCTTAATTATCATGATCTCATTACTTTTATGTGTATCAGATATGTCTAGTAGAAATAGTAAATGCTAACAAAATACCTAATAAACTCAAGTGATGCACATTATACAAGGAATGTATGGTCTGCGTAAGCATAGCACAGGTTTTCTTATCACGTTTTCGACTCGATTACAATAAAAGACGTCCCGGTCGGGTCTAGACTCGTAATCAATGTGCGCTCATTTCCATACTATTAAAGCTATACCTACTAGGCATGTAACATTCGGTTTCGGCCTAAACCGAATATTAAGCCGATACTGGAAGTTTAAGATGTCTAACATTTTAGTAAAGTCAACGAATTGGATGCCGTTTGTATGCAAAAAGAGAAACATCTATTAGAATAAGTCATCATGCTTGGTGGACTGCAGGTAATATTGGGTTTCCCGAAGGCTTCCTTGTTAGGGTATCCCGGGTCCCCTGCGATATAGCCACTGAGACGGAACACCGTGTGGTTTTAGTCGGTTCGAGTCCGACATGTCATCTCACCCTCAGCTCCGGTGAGGTGATGACCTGTGGAAGCCCCACACGAAAAAAAAAGGTAATATTGGGTACTAGAAGAGACAAGAGTTTTTATTGAGCCATTTAGAACCACTTGCTATATACATTGCCTTTTTGCTAAATAACTTTTAACCATGCAATTCACTATCTGAGAATGTTACTATACATATACATATATGTTAAAATTGCTGTTTATTACTTTGTGGTATATAAGGTTAATTTGAATGATGATTAAATTTTGAAAATACGTAGATTAGACAAATGTCTATTAATCAAAGAAAAGTGACAGTAACAAGATTGTGGACTCCTTGTTTTTATAGAACAAAACAAAAATTATTTAACACACAATGTAAAAATTACAATATCCAGAAGAACAAATACTTTCGAAAGAATAAAAAACAAAAATAAAGAACTGAAACTGAAGTTTAATCGAAATTTTCAAAGAATGCTTATATAAAAACGCTATTGTAGACAAGTCTTTACATTATCTACATTTTTATCTTTGAAGATTGACTTAACTTTATTTTAGTTTTATTTCAGTGTTGACTTTGACATGAGAATTAACTGTTGTTAGGCGAAAAATAGAACTCCAAATAAATTATAAAGAGATTTCCTTTAGCAATTTTTTACCAAGCTTTCATTTGCTAATTAATTTCTGGGTTGTTTTTCGATGTCGGAAAATGTTTGTAAAGGCTTTTTTACCTTTTTTTTATGGTTACGCTAAGGAATGGAAAGGAGCAAGAAAATTTTATAAAATAATTGAAAAGAGTGTCCTTGGAGTTTCTTGTCTGTTCTTCTCCATGAGATCTACGTATTGGAACAGGTAACTAGCTTCACGACTGACTTACTTCTAGACTGACTTCTCTTGACAAGTCAAAAATACCTAGGATTGGTTCAAGTGAAATAAATGATCTTAATTTTGATGAATGCACTGTTGGTCTTACTGCTGAGCCAGAGTTCGTAGGTTCGATACCCACACGGTAGAAGACATTGTGTGAAAACAAATTGTGGTCCCGAGTCTGGGTGTTCGTTGAGTCCATTGTTTATAGGTTTATAAGGATCCAGTAATACAGGAATCAATCATAATAGAAGATTTATCTTAAAAGAAATGCAGTCTAACCTAGTATACTAAATACCAAAGGTAGCGTTATATGTTTTCCGAGTTGCCTCTGCCCTCGGTACCGAAATTGGAAAAACAGAATCGTCTAACCTCAACGTTAGGCCAAAAGTCAAATGGAAGTGGTGTGGGCAACCAAAATTAATTGAAGCTTATCTCGTTTTGTTTTCTTTGTTTGCACTGTACGACTCATATCTTTTTGGTTCTATAACTGCTTTAAATTTTGAAACCTACATGTTGTTGTTGTGTTTTCATAATATTAAATTTTATTGTTACCATCAGTTCGAATGATTGATAAGCTACTTCCATAGAAAATATTGTTAAAAAAGATTCGTGTATGAGTGTTTTTTCATAATGGACACATGCCAAATAAAACAGACGAGGGTATACAGGAAGAATGTTTTTAGAATCAAACTTACTACCTTTATTATTAATACTACTAAAATAGTTTTTTTTTTTTATAGTAAAGAGGAGTAAACGAGTCACCTGATGGTAAGTGACTTGAACACTTGAGTGAGTCACAAGAGTGCTGTTCGCCTTTTCGGGTAGGAAAGGAGGGATGGGTAAATGGGGAAGGAAAAGAGGGAAAATGAAAGGGGAAGGGGTTTGCGCCTCCGGTAACCTCACTCGGTCACACAATGCAAGCATTGTTTAACAGTTGGTTTTCTGTGAGACTGAGGAATACTCCGGTCGAGCTGGCTCATTCGTGCCGAAGCATCGCTCTCCCTTCATTGATTTCGGAAGGCAATACATAGAGCCTGCAAAAAAAGATAATAGATATAATATTTTAAAATTCGTAAAGAAAACAATCTCACTAAGTGTTAACTGAGCTACAAATAAAAATAATATTTCATACTACGAATAATAACTGTTTTTCTTTTAATCCAACCGGCTAACTTACTCGGTTTGTATAACAACTCTCAAATGCAAATATCATAAAGATTATGAGACTAGAGATAAACAAAAATGTCAACAAGCTCCTGGCCTGAATGATATTACGCTGTATATGTATAAAAACATGTCCGTATTTTAATATTTCATGCCTGTCACGCACTGTCCAAAAGTGTTCAGGCCCATGCCACTCGTTTTCCACAGATTAACCGTTGGGGTCAGCAAGCAGTCTCTGGGGACTGTGGGCCAAAAAAAACATCCGGAAACTTTTTCCCCGTAGCACACGCTTCACGAAAAACTACTAAAATAAACCACATTTTAACGACCAGCGGTGAAATAGAGCTACCACCTTTTTTCTTTCTTTTTTTTTTTTTGAATTACGATACCGGTTTTGTATTTGGAGTTTTGACTATATTTCTGATTACTCTGTCTTTTTTGTTTGAAAAAGTACAGCAAATACCAGGACTTTAAATATTGAAGCGGATTTTTATTGTTCTAGTTTTAGTATAAAATCTACATTAACTAAACAAAGCTATGTCAGTCATAAGCAATGTAAATTGTAATTCCTGAGTTTATTGTCGTATTGACTAAAAGATCTCATTGGTGACGAATTAGTAATGGAATGGAGTTTATTTCTTTTCAACAAGGTTCATTGACCAACAAACGACTTGTCAGGCGTTAAGGAAACTTACTTGTTGTTAATTCAAATGAACATTTGCTTCGATATCCGAAGTTATGGCTAGTGTACCCTGACCGGTATAATCAGTCTAGTTAGAATGTGGCCCTTGTTGATAAAAGTCGTGAATTGTTTTCTGTTCCTAAAACACAATATACCTATCTATGAAGTGTTTCTCCTCAGAAAACTGAATATTAAATTTAGGTAAGCCCCGAACTTTATACGACGACGTGATGTAGTAATAACATGTACTTTTTATAATTTGAGTAAAAAAAATTATAGGTACAGAACATAAATATTGAAAATGTTTGCAGTTTTTTTTTTTAAATTATAATCACGAATTTTAAGTTTTTCAATTCTATTTTCTAGGTTCAGAAGCAGTAACACCATTTTTGAATTGCCTGTATTATTAACATTATCTCTTATAATTAACGAACTGAATGCGGGAATAATAAAATAATACTTGGTGTAGTGTTACAATGAATTTCGCGGCTTCGTACACTACGTTATAGTTTACTCCTGTTACTCCACAAGGAAAACTTTTTATACATCGTCCTTGAACTTTCGACAAAGGCAGATTTCCTCATCAGCCTACATATTAACTTTTATTAGGGTTCCTCAGCAAAGATATAAAAATGAAGCTTCTGGTTATGGACTGATAGTACGAAACACTTTTAGTTATGTTTGAAGAGTGTAAAAACTAGATACTGGTTAGTATTATATGAGAATATATAACATAACATATTCATTTCTATGTATATGTGTAACTATAGAAGTGTTTGTACTAAAGTTTTGAACTTCGCTATATGGCCCTTACAAGAGGGCCCACCATACCATTTATTGCATATTTTCTTCTAAAGTTGAGTAAAATTCGATTTGGGTCAGACATTTTCTGTTTAAGTTCATATTCCGTTAATGACAGTGATTCTAAGGAATTCTAAATGAAGAGAAGTAAATTTAGATACTTTTTTATTGAATTGTTTATTGGAATATGCGTTGGTATGCCAACTCACCTGATGGGAAGTGACGATGACGTCGGTAGTAGTACACGCCCATCCAAGAGACACCTATATATTAATTTTGTTCAACAGTCGTAGAGATGTGGCAGACACACGGTGTCAGGATTTTGATGCAACATACATTTTACTTGCAGCGTTACGATTTTTGGGCTTACATAAAGAATCTACAGACAGCTGGTTGTAAACTAATGACAAAAATAATATTACTTAATAGACACGACGTCATATTCATATAACAGAATAAGTACACCCAGAGATAGAAAAAAAATGATATCACACAAATATTTGTCCCGGGTGACTCGTCTACTTTTGCCTCCGTCTGCCACAAAAAAAGTTCTACTTACATATATACACTGTGTCATTTAAGAAGTAAGCAGAGGTGTATAAATACTTATTACTTTATATCTATTGTCTTTTAAGTAAGAAAAAATATTCTTGTTTTTTGCAACTTTTATACACATTGAATGTGTAAATCGCCATTTAATTGCGATAATATATTTATAAAGTACAACTTTACGTTTGTGTTTATGCGATATATAACATATATAGTTTTATTTATGTGTCATATAAATAAAACTATGTATGTTATATATTATATATTCTCTTTTCGATTCGACCTAAATTGACTTCCGATTCGTCAGCGTCGTTACCTACGCGCTCTCTCTACTTTGAATTCAATTCTCAACTCTCCTACTTCTCCTTTATACCTTACCTGTATCTTTCAGTATCTTTTCTCAAATCATAATACAGATCTTCACTCATCCAACAATCTACTCTGATTGTGTCCAAGTCACTCTTCCGCCTGTGTCAATTCTTCTTTCACCATTCAGGTTGTCATTCTCTGGAACGCCCTTCCGCAGGAAATTAGGATGGCGCTCAGCCGTTTATCTTTCAAGAATCGTCTCTTTTTTAAACTGGCAGAGTCATAGGAGCATTAGAAAAATGTGTATTTCGATTATGTGTTTATGTATTCTATATTTATGTAAGTATATTTGTGTATAATTATATGTATGTATATATTTGTGTGTATATGTTGTATCATTACATATTTACTTTCTTATTCAGGATATATTTTCTTCGTTTTACCGTGTTTAGAATCATTTAAATATTAACATTTCGCACCTACGTCATACATTTCTGCATCACCCAAAGGTAGACTGGCTTACCTTACTTACTTAAGTGGTTACCTCGCCACCATGCTGCCGCGCCGAGTGCGCCGAGTGTGGGTTCGTTTGTGTAATCCTCAACTTGTTGTTCTGAGTCTTGGTGTTCTTTGCAACTACTTCGTACTTCTTCGTAGCCTTATTATTCCCATGTCCATTGGGGTTGACTTCTAGACGAACCAGTTATTGCCTAAACATCAGTTTTTCCACGAAGCAACTTACATCTGACCTGTTACTAAAACAGTTTCGCACTATTAGTCCATAAATATATTCATATATATATTTATATATTCGGGCAATATGTTAGCTAACTATACATATTTTATTCTCCTTTTGAAGTTAACCCGAACTTTCCGCTCATAACCGTCGCTCCATTACCACCAAGCATAAAAATATTCTCAAAAAGTCAACTTTGCATGCTGATGCCGCATAAATTTTGTATGCGAGACTTTTTATTTTACATGTGACCTGACGAAGTGATACGTTCGAATCAACCTACACTTGTAGCGCTGTAGTGGGCCGCTGATAAATTAAATTTTGTACTGAACTGACGGTTGGCGCGATAAACGAAATAACACCGCGCACTTCAAACGTATACTGGGGATTACATTAATGAACTTTAGGGTAGGTTTTATTCACTTGCTGTTTTATATTCCTATCTCTTAGAAACGATTTAGTTACATATCATAGGATTTCATTGCTACACATAACGACGATCGTTTGAGCAAGCTGCTAGAACATTTTAACACTTTCTAAAGTAGCTCAGTATAGCCAAGGTGCGTCATGAAATAGTTTCATTTCAAAGTACACGAAAAGAAAGAATTATTAAGATATCAGTGCACATTACTAAAATGTAAGTATATGATATACTTACATTTTACACCGCGATAGTATTTTTTATGTTGTGGATACCCCCACAGATCATCACCTTACACTGGATCTAACGGTAAGATGGTTTGTCGGAATCGGACCGACTAAAACCACACGATATACCCTCACAATTGGTTCTATTGCAAGGGACCCAGGAATACACACTTCAACAGCCTCTTTATAGACAGGCGGCTTCGCCATGGACCGCAATTTTATATACTTCAATGCGTGTAATCTTTACGATCAGCCAAGTAATATAACTAAACTTTTCTTTCCATAAATTTAAGAAACGTAATTAAAGACACAGGAATACAAATTAATTTCATTTATTACTAAATCCAAAACATGATACAGAACTCAAGATATTTTTCTCAATACATAAACCCTTAGAGCGTAGTGTGCTAACTCATAAAAACTCGAGGCTCATGACAAACGAGCTCGAAGTGTAAGTTTTACCAGGCCTTGTCGCCGGGAAATAATAAATTGTCGGCCACAGAAACTTGATTACAGAAACTAGGTTACCTTATTGGACTGGCTTTAATAAATAGGGCCGTGGTTTTGTGTTATTGTGGTTGCAGTAATTCCAGGCACTAATGTTATATAATGAGTTAAGAATCTTATCTAAATCTAAAATATATCGTATTTAAATTTAAAGGTGTTTATATTATTATATACATACAATAGCAAGCTCACTCCTTTCTCCTATCGGGGTAGGCAGAGACAACAGACCACCTGCGATGTTATTAGGTATTTATATTAGTGCAGTACAGTGCCCTGTTGACGGCAATAGGCTTGTCCACTATTACGTTAGAGGGACTAAATTCTAATTTAATACACTGCTGCACTGCTACCCTTAGGAGGTACAGACTTGAGCGTATGTATGTATGTATTTATATTAGATTTAATAAACTAAAAATAATACAGACTTTAAAATATGAAGACAATGAAATTTAAATAGTAAATAATTACTAACTTGCCGCATTTCAACACATATACATGATAGGCATGCAAGACAGAAGCTTGAAAAACTGAAGTTAGAAGATACCTAATTCTATTGAATATTTTTGTATTTAGTTTAACATAGATTGATGTGTGTTTGGCAATGATTCTTAAAAACATTTCGTTTTCCTTCAGTCTTTACATTTTACAAGGTGCGGTCACATAATTTGAAACTCCTGACTGTAAGCATGTACTGTAAAATCTTAGTCTGCAATTTCTTATTTAAGTGCATAAACGCATTCTAACTTCTAATTATCTTTGTTTCAGAATAACGCTTCTTTACTAAATGGTATGTAAAAATCAAATTCAGTAAAGTTATTGATAATAGTCAGAATTTTAATCAGAAAATTAATAATTGGCATCCATGTACGTATTGAGACCTACGATCCAATTTTAACTTGAGATGACACCAGCCAGTACTAGTTATAGGTATGCGACCCTGATTTGCTAGAGTTATTGCTTATATACCCCAATCCTATTAGCAATATCCTTTTCCTTCCGTATATCCGTAAGTGTATTTATGTATGTATTTTTTTATATAAGCCTACCATAATGACTCCACTCTGCCTGATGGAAAGTAACAAGGAGGGTCTAAGAGTGGTGGTCACCATCCTCATTAAGTGTAGTCAATGCAGCATGGTGACCCACACTACAACGGAGCGATGAGATGCACGTGCGCTGGTAGTGAATTCCAGGCTTTAACTAATCGGCACAAGAAGGAAGAGCTGAACCGTTTAGTTCAGGATCGTATATTTTCGACTCTCAAACAGTGACTCCTCAGGCCAGCATGTGTTGTTGTGTACAGAAAGGTAATATGTATAGATTATGTTAACTCCCAGTATTAGTGAAGGAACTGCTAATAAATAAAATGTTAATGGACTTGATACAGTACAGGATATTAACGGGACTAAGTACACAAAGGAGTACGTTTATTTATTTTACATACGAACACCAAACGCTGGGAAGATTATCGTCAGTCATCAGTAATATTTGCTACATACTTTAAAATGCTTCATCCGTAAAGCGAGGGCTTTAATTAAGCTTTTATTGGCTGAAATCGATTGCTATCATTCAAATTTTTATGTGTCGTTTTTGCATCCGGCATTACGACATGTAAATTATTTCGATTCCACCTGTTTCTCTAAAGGCTCGTTTCAAACATTACTGTTATACCCTATTCAATTTACGGGAAATATAATAATATTTATGAATTCACATGAATGGCAACACTAAAATAAATATTTAGTAATAAAAGGTCTTAAAATTTTATAGACGCTACGTTTTCAACAAGCCTTCACTTGAATTGGAACTCTAAACAAAGCACACTTGACATAATGCATTAACGTATATATTTAAATTATTCGTTTTCCGTTTAAAAACATTTTTAAATAAAATTGCAAAACTTTTGTCGATCTCTAAGTGGATAAATGTAACAATTATAAATAGTGCTCATTCCAACATCTAAAAGCTTCAACATCTCACGTAAAAAGTATTGTTTAAAACAGAAAACGAAATAAATTGCTGCCATTGAAACACCACCGTCGACCGCAACCAACTATAACAATTAACCTAACTCCCATCCAGCCTATACTAAAACACATCATGAAAAGTTCATTAAAATATCCTAACACCCGTTTCAACGAAAGAAAACTTCAACTACCCGCATTTGAACACATATTCACAAATCGCACGGGACGCAATTGAAACAGGCGTTCGCGTAAATAAACAAGAACAGCATTAATGCGGCTCCAAATGCGTCCCTGGAGATACATTTAAGGTCTCTCAAGCGAAAACCAATAACGTAAATATGTCTGTTGGTAACTTGTAGAGAGCTTTAGGTGACGTAATTTCTGAGGTCTAACGGATTAGGGTTTCGCCGGGTTTTGAATTTGGAATGTTTTGAATACAAGTGTTTGTGAGTTTACAAGTAAAGTATTGAGCAAAAGGTTATGTGATCTTTTGAAATCTAAATATCCAGCAGAGAACAAAATTAAAGAATAACGTTTCATCACCCTCTTTCTACTTTTGATCTTGTGTATGTCTTTAAATTACAAAATGGTTCTGAAATCAGACTTCTTACCTACTTATACTTAGTACACTGCAAGTCTCTGATCCCAAATACTCTAGAAATATATACATCTTTATTTTACCTGTTCTGTATATTTCTATTCTCTGTTGTTCTCTCTTTATATTTCTGCTAAGTCTTCAAACAGATCATCTTTCGATTGTCAATTGCAAACTCAGTCACAAAAATCAATTAGAATCTCTGATATGCTTGTTTCCGTATTTACTCTAACATTAAAACGCATAAAATGCAGAAAGTACAATCACTTCACTATAAGATATTTCACACTCAGTTGCTCTGCTCTGCTTACAACAGCTTTAAATAAATGTATTGCATATAAAAATTTCATTTGACCTTTCTCGATGATTATATTTCACGTAAGTCTAGGTTACGGTCCAATTCACTCAATTAATTTATGTCAAATGTAGAACACTGTCCGTTGTACATGATGTTTATTAATTAACAGTGTCGCTGCGCGCTCTGGTATTCGCAATTATACTTTAGTATTGAATAGTTTTTATTGTTACTTAAGTTTTAACTCAATTCATTTTATATTATATTTTTATTTTTTATTTTCTCAGAATATTTCAATAAGGTAGAATTTCAAGTCCGATCTGTAATTGGAAATATTAGTAATTTCCAAAAGGCAAGTCATTTCTGTACGTATTATATGATTTTTTTCAATGGAAAATAAAAATATTTCATTTCCTTCTACTTATTTGTAGTACCCTACAATTAAACTTTAAAAAGATTCACACACAACTAAAGCAATACCAATAAAATCTACACTACTTCGACCGATATTTCAAATATCAACAGGGTATATTCGAAACCCTACACTAATGAGCGTTGGTGGTCTTTCCGAAGTTTAGACAATAAATCCTCGTACATATGAACAAAGCTTTCAACGCTTTATAAATCAACATCCATTGCTCACTTGTTTACTAACTTGGCTAGAAACATTCAAAACATTGGCAATATTCAAATAAGAGTGGTTGGTGTCGGTGCTTTTCCAAAATTTGCTTGTTTTCTTTCATAATAAAAATATATTGAAGCTCTACATCATTTATGATTTAAATTACACCTTACATGTCAAAATTCATCAAGCGGTCTAGGCATCACAAACATCACATATACATATGTACATACATACATATATACTTACATTCAGACAGAGTCAGGTAATGAAATGAGAGTCAGTTTACAGATGTCACAACATAACAATTACATTGATTTCTCTAGAATAAAGCACGTCTCTGTTGCTCACCGTTATAATCAATCGTTCTGAAAATAAGTAGTTACTGAGCCGTGTAATATCCTACGGGACTCTAATACATACAATATAGTACACTTCATACACATATGTATGTTTTTCTAATTCCCCAGTGTTAGTTACAATCTTATGTGTCCTACCACTTGCGATCCTAGTAAAATACAACTCTATATTCTACTAGAACTTTATCGTTTTTAAACTGTTTAGTTATTTAAAAGCTGCACTACTGTCCAAAGAAGATGCACAACTTTGCACCTATAAAATACAAGTAGCTATTCTAAATTTATCCTTTCTCACTTTACTCCAAGTGCTACACTACAAGTTGAAACAACTGATAAACTTGAACACTAACAGTAGAATTTTATCGTTCCACCCACATTGTAACTCGACATTAATAGTTCTTAGTTCGTAAATAAAGCTCCTGATGTTGATTTACGACTTCGCAGTAGATTTAAGGTATTTATTGAGTTTGGAAACAATCACAACGTAGTAAACATTTCCTTCTGTTCTGGAAGCCCATAATCAACAGCGTTTTAGTGATAATTTATTACCATTGAACTAATTGCGGTGTATCAAACTCGAGGTTATCGTCTAATTTTTATAATTTAATATAAAATCATACAAATTATATCTACTTTGATAAGGACAAGAGCATTTCTTTTTTGACTACACATTTAGTTTTTTAATGCATTTAGGTTCATTTCTCATCCCAAGTACGAAACAGTAGGAATAAATGAAATCCCTGTCTGATTTTCACAGTATTTTTTTTAAATCTACGATTACATTTGAAATAAACATTTATCGTGCCAAGGTGACTTGAGTTTAATCTAAATTTAATGTAGATTATTGAAATTGAAATGACTTTATTTTACATTTTCTAACTGTTATCTAGTTTTTATTTGACAAGTAATTTATTATTGTTCGTTATTATAGAATGCCAGAGCCTGTTTTGTCCTTTTGACATGAAAAAGTCATACTAATTAATCGACCTCAAAAATGATTTGCTATTTGCGACTGATTTTTTTTTGTGTATATTACGCAATACGAGAATTGATTTCAAAGTCTCTCTTCTATCTTCTCTATCTAGAATCTGTAGCATTTAATGTTAAGCCATTGAAATTTACCTAACGTTGACGCATATCATGACTTAGGTGCACTGTTGTTCTTAGAACTACTATGGTCGCATAAAGTTTCTTGCTGCAAACTTTTTTTTGTTCGTAGTTACGTTACGTAAGTATGTACATATGTTTAGTGATGGCACGAATAAAGCTTAGGCAGAAATAGGCCGGCTCAACCGAAGAATTACCACGGTTTTATAGAAAACCTTTTGTCCAAAATGCGTACGTTGTATTTACCGAGTGAGTGAGAGTACTGGAGGCCCAAACCTCCCCTATTATTTTACTTCAGGTCATCGCCCCCCTCGACACTAAAAGCCCTGCCTTGGTGGGTGACGTTCTTGGGTGGCAGTGCGTGACTTACCCACAGCTGAACCATAACATTAACTTAGTATCGGTCATGTCATGACCGAATAATATGAATAATAGCACAGTAAACAGTAAAATAAACATTTTGATCTAGAATTCACTAATTACCACTATATAGATCTGAAGTAAGTAAAACTAGCGAAGGAACTTCCCCTTACAGGAAACCACACGTTAACTCGACTATTTTTGTTCTAGTTAATAATTATAGAGTCGCTAAAACTTCTTGTAAAGTAGATATTGACAGTTCGAACGAGTGACAGTGTTATTGAGATAGTATATAGCTACAAGTAATTGCTTATCATTAAGAAAAAAAAAAACCAAACAAGCTGAAAAACTGACTTAGACCTATTCTAAATAAAAAAATATTAACGGCCTCGTCTCTTTTAACTGACGCTTTGTCGAAATGTTTCATTCTATGTTAATCTATTAAGACGATCCAAATGGAAATTTACATGATAAAATCCATCAAGTCGTCTAGGCTGTCAGGAGTGACAAATAAACAAAAAACATACACATATACATACACTTTGAAAAGACTTACCATTTCCATTTTTTGTTGTCCTCTACTCTTGTATACATAAAAATACATACATCTGCGCCTGTATCCCCAAAGGGGTAGGCAGAGGCGTCATTAGTAGTCCCACTTCTGGGAATTAGATTGGAAAATTAAGAGTATATTGACAGATTCTTTTCTTAGTAAAAAGAGAATTAAATTGATAAGCCAGGGTCTTATACCAATAACACGAACTGTCTGGTGTCTTAAGAGGACAATAACAGACCTCGAAAAATGAGCTAAAATGAGTATTGAGAAGCATATTTCATTATTTCTTAGAGTCTCATTATATATACAAGAAAATGCTCAACTTGAGAATAATTATCACAAGATCTCAACATATCAACATATCAAAATATCAATATGAAATCTTTTTTATCTCTTCTGTCTTTAGACTGAAGAGAGTTATAGACGTAATTTGAATAGAAAAAAGAGAATACGGCAGATTAAACATGAGGAAAAAATTACAAGCACGATTGCCAACTTAGATTTGCAAAAAGTGTGAAGTATCTGCGTCCGCAATCTGCTGTCGGCAGTTTTGATTATAAACGCAAGTACAAAGTACACTTATCATTTTTCATATATATAATATTATATATATATATATATTTATTTATTCGATTATGTTTGAAAAAACCGCCTTTAGTTCGATTAAAACTCGCATATGTAATTGAAACCAGAACCCATAATAAAAGCAATCCTTAATTTAATTCTAAATACGGCTTTACAACAAACATGTCTCAAAAAAGATGATGATTAAGATACTCATGGGCGGATTAGATTGTGTTGAACTCTGAAGCGTAATAATAATCTATGTTTTCTGAATAAACATTCCCATCGGCAAGTACCTTTAGTCATCTTCTAGCTATTTTTTACTTATTACTACTTAAAAATATAATATGAACATGAGTTGATTACTCACTTTCTAAAGAATTTTAAGTAACATCGGTTTGCGTATGCCAAAGGTGACTCAAACATAGACATTTTTAATTCTCAAGTTTCATGCTGCAAACATGAGACCATATTATACCAATACGACGTCACGATGATTAATTATTATTCAATAAGATTATTTAATGTTTTTTTACAAAATACTCGTTTAGCAGTATTGTTTAATAAATCGGTATGAATTTTTTGTGCTCGATTATTAACAAATTTAAAATAAGAGGGGTTGCCCACCCCCAATAGGGTAGTAAGTATTGCCAAACGCAGTAACAGTCATTCAACCAGCGAACAACAACTGACAAGACGGATACGTGCTACTCTATAGGCTCTTAATCATATTAAATCTGCTCTGTATGATTATAGTTTGTGTAAGCGTGCTAAAATCAAATGAGATTTGAGATATTGTGACTGTGCTCTTTCTTTTTTTGGAGTTCCGGAACGCTCTCGATGCTTCCACAAATATTTAAAGCAGGCAGTTAATGTATTTATATATATTTTTTTTTCGAAGACTTTTTAAATCATAATACATAAAAAGATAGGTCCTGACTCACTGACTGACACATCAATGCCCAGCTGTTACCACAAAGGTTCCCTTTAAGATGTAAACAAAAGATAAGGATTTTTTGAAATTAAAACTGCAGAAGAAGAATTTGCGATTATGTCTCATGACAGTAACTCTGAGGTGCACAGGGCGTCACAATAACGATATGAGCAAAATAATCCCGGAAAACGAGTACAAAAGGAAAGACGTTCCTGGAAAACCCAAGTTCACTCTAGCATGGCAGAGTATGAAATTGACATCACCGTGGCCTTGGGTTCCAAGAACGACAAGTGCCGATTATGCAATGCTCTCTTCTTGTTGCGCGTGAATCCCTTACATAAAAACGTGGTTACACTGGCCATGATAATTACTGGCTGCGCTCGAGGTGACTTCATATATACCGCGGATAACATTAATTCCGTCGCAGTAGTCATTCGAGTTTAAGAGGCTGTAATTCTTCCTTAAAATCCGTTTTGCAATATTGAAACTACTTCTCACACATCTTTTTTCTCATGGCTTACTAGCAGCCTAGTCATGTTAGCACCTGAGGGCATAACCTCTAATGTCATGTAAAAGTTAATTTAAGAATAATTTAATAATAAAACCCAACTTTTGGATTTTGAAGTAGGACTCTTTAATTCTTATAATTTGTACATTTTTTTTCTACAGGTTTTCATAGAGATTTCAGCGTTTGAATGTACTTAATTCAATTTAAAACAGGTTGTGTATTACATTCAACAAAATATCAGGTTACCAAGCAACAAAAACTCGCTATTTGTATCCTATTTAGAAACACTCTTTATAATGTCAAAGTCCAATCGGGCCAAGTCTTGGACAAAAGCTAACCATAAACATGATAGTTTGGCCTCCATTTTACGAAATACATAAACATCGTTTAGAATCAGTGCAAAAAAGATTTCTTTGGCACTTGTCCTATCACTGCAATATGATTAGAAAATGAAGTAGTTACAACTCCCGCTTGAAACATTTCAAACTTATGAGTCTAGAAAATCGCCGTATGATCTTCAATCATTTGTTGTCGTGGCAGTCTTTAATTAAGGCTACACTATAGAATGTAAAAATATGGTCATGTAAAATGTATTTTGGTGTATGATTTGTTAGTTGTCCTTAAATAAATGAAAAAAAAAGTAGCCGGCGACAGCTAGTTACAAATAAAAAGCCATGAAATTGAAAAATGCAGTAAAGTTCAGTTTCAAATCATAGCCACATCAGATATTAGTCCGAAATGGCGCAAATATCACTTTCTTGCGTATTTCAAATTTAAAGAAAATTTTAGTCACAGTACACAGTTAGACACAGTATACATCAGATAATACATATCAATTTACAAGCCGTTTTCAGAAGTTTCATCTATGTTTATGGTTACTGAACTTCTTCATAGCCTATATTTTATTCTAATAAACGTTGTATGCAATACAAAAATATTTGTTCAAATCTGGCTGATAGATCGTGAAAATAGCGCACTTTATTGTATTAGTATAGAACTATAGACTTATGCTTATCATTAGCTGATTATAGACTGAGAAACGCAAGTGAAGTTGCTTTCCTGAAGAAAAATAGACAAGTTGACTTTCCGAGTCATACTTAAATTGTTCACAACGGTTTTGACTAATAATAAGAACGGTCAAATAATTTGCATACTCTTAGATAAAAAAATACATATAAGGTGTATTAAATTAGCCGGAGGCAAGAATTTTTATTAGATTAATTTTTATGTACCACTTTTTTTTTTTTCATTGACTGATGTAAAAGGTCATTGAATCACGTAGTTCAACAATAACATTATTTTTTAAAGTTCAATACAATTTAAGCATAACGCAAATTACCAACCAAATTTCTAAAATCTCCACTTAATTCATTCCAAATATCACCCTCTCTAAACATTCAATAATATAGCAAACTTTACATCTCAGTGCCTTATTTACATAGTTAGGATATTCAACAAAAAAGGGGATGATGGCTAAAAACCGTGAGAGATGTCCCTATTTGCATATTTATACGAAAATATGTTATCAATTTCCTTTTGCGTTTTAATATTTACTTAGGCTCGAGATTTTCAGATGAGGATAAGATAGGAAGTGAATTTCTAACTAATAGACAAAACTACATTGATAGTGTATTTTCCCTTTCTTTTACTTATTTTGTTATCCTTCGTGTTTTATTGAACATATACGCAAACAAGCATACGGGTTAGTTGATGGTAAGTGACTACCGCTGCTCATAGACACCTGTATCTCAAGACTCGCAAGTGTACCCGCCTTTGAAAGAGAGGTGTGGGATAGGGTTGGGAGGGTAAAGAGAAGAGAAGGGTTGAGCCTCTGGTAAACTCACTATCTCAGTGCTTACATTGCTCTACAACCGGTTTTCTGTTTTCTATTTCTCTGGTCAAGCATACGTGCCCAAGCATGGCTCTCCATTTCCAAATAACTTATGCTATGTGCGGAGGACCCTCCCACCCAAATTTAAACAAGCGTGCGCAAAACACCACGTGAGGCCGTCTGGGTCCTACTTCTGCTACGGTGACAAATCACTCTCAGACGTGGATGTTCAGGGAGGCCGGACGTCATGTTGCACTCTGCACCTGGTGCGTGTTCTGCGGCATGGAATAATGCTAACTACAGAGTAGTAGTTGGAACGGCATCAATGAAGGCACGGGAGAGACCTCTTGTGTCTTGTCCACCGTTTCTTAAATGCATTACCATATAAATGTATACATTCCTTTTACCGCTGAACCAGGACGAATACATTTAAATGATATTGATTCAAAGAAAAATAGTTCCGAACATAAAAAAAGAGTAGTAGCTCTCGTAGCAAACCACAAATCATTTGCGTTTCGCGGTAGCGTGCCGGTGGCGAGCGGTATTCATCGCATCACGTGGTTAAAAGGGAATTACAGGAATTCCTTCCAGCTGCGTGGTTTGCAATTCAGAGTATACCACAAAGGCTGTCTAAAGTGTCACGGACAAAAATGATTTTGTACATTGCTTAAAATACCTAACAATATTTTATACGCATATTTTCGAGATATATACATGTATATATTTAAATAGATTTTACTGTGTGATTTAATGGTAATAAATTTTAATAAATACCTTATCCCTAAGACAACATACAGAATCCGTGGGAAGTCTCTTGTAATATTATATAAGCGATATTGCCATCTTACAGACTAAGCAACTTAAAGCTTCAGGCTTCGTTTTGTTTAATAAAGTATGTGTTGTAACTAATATATATATATATATAAATTATATAGGGGGTGCATGTGTTGACAAATTAGTATAGTAATTTGGATTAATAGGTGTAGGTTTCATGAAAACCGAGATTCAGTTGACTTACATATGTAGTCGAAAAGTTCTTTTAATAAAACGTCTAAGGTACAACAAGCCTTTTCTAACTGGCTGATTCCGTAAAACACAAAGCCAAGAGAGATTCCCTCAACAAACAGCCCAAAAACAAAATGAAAGCGTAGAGGTGAGCCCAACAAATGATTAAACTTGCAAGTTGAGTAATTCACAAACATGGGTATACCTGCGGAGTTTCGAGATATTTTCTCAAGTGGAAAAATATTGTGGATGGTGAAAACTCCGGAACTCTTGATTGTGCTCAACACTCGGCATTTGAAGATTTAATATGGAGTATATTTGATTACGTAACTTTCTCCTCGGATGCCTTTGTTTTTTGATTATTTCAGAAAGGAGATGTCATTGTTGTCGTCATACGAGTTTTTTAATTATTTGTTTAAGTTACTTACATATGTACATATATCATTATTTTGATCCAATTTTCAAACAAATGCCTTCCAGAAAGACCAAATCCGTAATGGAATGTAAATAGGACGATGCAGAAACGCTGAACTTTGTCCTCCAAACACTACGGACACACTTCTCGGTAGAACGGCTAACTTTTTGATTTATATCGTTCATAAAAATTGCAATATGCGCTAATAGTTTTAGTTTTGAATTTGTGTGCAGTGTGCACTACCTGGATGAGTTTTTCTGAATATAAAGCAGTTTATTCATGGCTGGATTAGACTTGTTTAAAATATACTGTTTTGGTGGTAATTTTTTTATTGAGATGAAGAAGAAAATATAATTTTTCTCGTTTTAGAAAGCATCTATATTATTCCTCCTATTGTGTTCTGTAGTTTTGAGCTCCCATAGCTCATACAACTATGGAGGTAAGGTCTAGACTCTAGATTAACAAAAGTTTCGCTACGTTTAAAACCTGTGTTAAAAAAAGGTTGTTCAAGATTAAAAATAAAAAAATATTTTAGTAGTTTAACTATCGCAATCTACTGTTTTGATTTTAATTATTTCTTCATTTCAATTTGAATACCATCTTGTCCAACCCAACAAGTACGTTATACTGCTCATCACTTACATAAAGTTTACTAGTTTTAGTTCTCTGCCAAGTCTGTGGAGACTAATCACACATACTAAATAAAAAGCTTACATACAAGCTTATATCAATATTTTTATCTAATAATCTATTATTATTTTTACTTAACAACTACAGAAATCTCAGAATATTCAAATGTAAAAGATTGTGCAATGAAATCAGAATAAAGTAGAAGCATTTGATAATGCTTAAATATTAAAATTTCTATAACTAACTTCTAAAGCAATGAGCAGTATTTGAAAAGCAGTCGACGGTAATGGATCGAGAAATTTAAATCCCAACCCATTGAGCTACTGAATATCAGAAATAGTTCCGCAAACAGTTTTTTGAACTGAATATAAATTGCTCACAAACTTTGAAAGTTCTTTGTGGTTTCCATTCACCGTTTATTGCGGCTGATGGAGTGAATTAATTTGTATATTAAATATAATTTTATGATACAAGATTATTGAATTTGGATAGTTTTAAGCAGGCTAAATGGATTATCATAAATTTGAGTTCAAACACACGTAGTGTTTGTCATTTTTTGTCATTATCTTAAGAACTAATTTCTATCTAGATTTAGATTTTATAGACGGATTGAGGAATATGAACAATAGTTCAATCCAGTCAGGGTCGCATACCTTGAACTCGAACTGACTGGTGCCGGGACGTACGAACCCTCTGACATAACGTTTACGAATGAATTATCGTCATTCGATCGTGACGTCCGGTGAGCAAAATATAGCCAAACCAGCTATGTTACGGTTATAACGGAATACGGAAATTCCAATCCACACGAAAACTTTTTCCTATAAATCTTTGCACAAGTGCAAGCTGCACCTCTGTGGAATGATTTGCCAGAAGTTATCCACCGAGCAGTGACTTAAATTTTTTCAGAAACTCGTCAAAGATTACTAAATATCCGTGTAATGATTTCATGTATTTATGCGGGTAATACGATCAATGACACATTGCATACTTTTATGACCAGCCATAGAGTCTCAATGAAGGCTCGCATAGCTGTGCATAGAGGTGTGTTGGTGACAACACTTATGTATGGCAGTGAAAGTTGGGTGTGGCAGAAGAAGCACGAAAGTAGACTTAATGCGGTAGAAATGAGAGCATTGCGGACTATAACTGATGTGAAATTGAGTGACAGAGTGAGGAATAGTGTGATAAGGGATCAGTGTGGTGTGAAAGAGGATGTAGTGACTAAAATAGAAAAAAGTATGCTGTACTGGTTCGGGCATATCGAAAGGATGAATGAAAGAAGGTTGAAAAAAGGTATTTATATGGCAGAGGTAAATGGAGTTGTCAGAAGGGAAAGACCTAGGCGAATGTTCTTGGACCAAGTCCAAGAAAATCTAAGCAAAGGCCAGGTCAAAATAACCTTTAACCAACGAGCGTAACGTAACGGAATGAAAGTTGAAGAAGCGAGGAAGGTATGTCAGAATCGTAGCAAATGGAAGGAAGTGGTCTCTGCCTACCCCTATGGGAAAGAAGCGTGTTATTATGTATGTATGTATATATATATTTGTGTGTATGTAGGTATGTATTCTGTAGATATATATGTGTTGTATGCTTTTTCTTTTACTTCAATTCTGTTGAACCGAGAAGCTAAACCTAAGTAAATAACTTTATTCAGATGAAACATAAATTGAAAAGCAGAAAGACACTCAAAGCTAGTAGAACTATTCTGTTTATTCCACCATTGATTTACATCTGCATGTACGGAGAGTTCTCGTAAAATTTCTCAAGGCATCTCGTAAAACAGGAGCGTGTATCTCATTTATGGCTACTTGAGCTTCATAACAACAGCTCAGTGTTACACCGTCGGTGTTCTATTGATCTGAAGCAAAATTTACAGTCCAGAATGCAAGTGGTCTTCTTTACTTACAGTGCATATTCTGAAAACTTTTCTTCCTTACTTTTCTTTTTTTGTTTTTAAAGACTACTCCCACATTAGGATTAATGACTGTGTCGCGGAGACTTTACAAACAGTCAAAAAATGGACACAAAGAATACCCAGATTCAGAACAACAATTTGAGGAATACACAAAGTGCTGTACCGTGCGGGGATCGAACCCAAAACAGTAGGCGCGGCAGGGTGACCAATTAAACTGCTTACTGGTAAACATTTAAAATATTTTTAATCGTTTTTTCACATCATATTCAGGGATGTGTTTTATTATAGCTACTTTCAAATTATTGTGTGTTTCTGTGAGTATATGGATTTTGTTTTTGACACTACATCGCCTAGTTATATCATGAAGATCATCTCGAAGTAGTTGGTAGGCCGATATGACCTTGAACATTTCCTGAGTCGTCTGCAAAGAAGTTTGTGGGTGTTCTTTGTGTGCGTTATATGAATGTTTGCAAAGTCCCCTGCAATATTATTATAATCCTACTGCGCGAATTGACAGTTATATGAAATGGTATGATACTAATAGTATTAAGTCGGGTACACAAACTAAATCTATATGTTAACAATAAACAAATTAATACTTTAGAAATCTAGGAATTTGTGACAATAACTAACTGAAATGAGAAAAACCAAGTGATTCGTTTCTATATTCAAATACATTCTATGCATGGCAACAGAGCTGCAATTTGACCAGGCTGTTCTATTCAATATTACATATCAGTGTAACAAAGACTCTCACTAACATCATAAAATAAGTGAAATCCGAATAGGCCCGGCGAGGACCGTTATGTTCTCATGTGGGCATAATAATGAGACATTATTGTGTTCCTTGTTATATAATGTTGTTTTGAAATTGTTATGGCCTGGTACATACATTTTGCGAAGACTAATTTATAGATGATATTTTAATTGAACCATGTATTGTGTAACGATCTGGATAGCTGTAATTGTTGGTGTGTTGCAAGTCAAACCGAGCTTTGCTTGAAAGTTTAAATAATAGGAATACTGTTGGATCCAATATCCAATTGGAATCTCAGCTATAATATCTATATTTTTGGAAAATTTTATATTATATAACGCGAAATGTTCTTGTTTGTGAGTCAATATTTTTTTTTTGAGTCATATTATATATATATCAAGAAAAACATTTAGTTTTATCTTTAGTTAGCGTTTTTTGGACTTTGTCAATCATGCATTATATTCCCAAAGAGAAAAGTAGTTTAGAACAATATGCCGCGATTTGCCGTAATATCTACGAATCAATTCTATCACAATTTCTATTGATGTGAGGACCTTTCATGAAAACATAACTTCTCTTAAATCATAACAAATAAATACAGATAATTTCTACGTTCACACGTAAACCTTCCTCATATTTTGTATAAGGTTGATTTCCACATCTTTAGTTTGACAATTTCTTCCTTATCATCATTGAGGAAAAAGATCAAGTGGGATTGAGTGGAGGAAAGTTCTTGCAACTAAGAATTCTAATTTTCTGGAGCGTTTTCGAGTAGCATCGGGATTTATTTCGAGCTTAGAATATCTATGTAAGGTAGCGTAAGCACCATCCTGCATTTCTGTATATTCAGACTTTCTATATGATTACATATAAATAACTTTTTTAGAAAGTGACAAAAATAGCAAGCTTTATGTCCTTAAATAATTTTAAGCACATTACAGAACGCATAAGACGTTGTGATATATGTATATTCCATAACATCCATATTTGGAAAATTGATCTAACCTTAAATTTGTGTATATTATATGAATGTCTATAATTCTTATATTTCATAATTTGCCTTGTGGTTTTCGGGAGAGCAGGACACAGCTACACAAACTCGTCCGTCCCGACTGTTATATATCAGGCAGTATATATGTACATATAAGGCAGTATATATACATATATGAAGTCCCACAGTGTCCAGGTGACTGCTTGCTCCCCGTTTTCTTAGTGTGTGAGAGTATGTATGTAATTGATCAGAGAAATGGATGACATGATTGAAACTACAGGATAGTAATAAAAAAATTGATTGTGTATCCCGATATAGATGTAATACCGCTATCATAACACCAGCGCTACAGTCTCCAGCTGCAGTAATAATAATTACTCATGGTTTTATTTGATTGTAACCATTATGTGCTCTTCTAGGAATGTCAGAATACACGCTTTCTTTCTTTCTTTTCTATCATTAAATATTTAACGTTTAAATATTTGAGTTTGACAGAAAAACATTACAAGTGGTTTTAAAATGTGTACCCACACCAAATCAACTTACAAATACAAATTGTAACACATATCACTCCTAAAATTTGACTTGTAACACCCGTTATAAGTACATAGTCCTAGTGGTAGAGCCATGCTTGCTTAAGCACGAATGGGCCGGCTCGACCGGTGCGATACCACGGCCTCACAGAAAACCGGTTGTGAAGTAACGCTTGCGTTGCATTTCCCCGAAATGAGTGAGGTCTCCGGAGGCCCAAAACCCCCCACCCCCCTAATGATAGCGCTGTTAACGAAAAGGATACCCCAGGGGGGTACCAGCGCTAGCGTTGGAGAATCCCCCCCTGGACGTCCACCCTCAGTACGGATTATGCCTGAGCGTGGACGCCCAGGCTGCCCCTCGTACTCTGGGGGGGGCTCAACTGCGCTCTCAAAATCTGCTCGGGGCAAGAGAAGGCACACCATGGCACCCCCTGTCACGTTTACCGTGGATTTTTGTAACATCAGGGGCTTACATTCGAACCTCGACACTGTCCACCACCACCTTGAGACAGCAAAGCCGGCCTTGCTCTTTTTAACCGAGACGCAGATATCATCTCCAGCGGACACATCCTACCTCTGCTACCCTGGGTACGGACTGGAACACTCCTTTGTTCCTAAGGCTGGTGTATGCGTGTACGTTAGAGATGATATCACTTCTCGCCGCCTCGGCAATCTTGAAGGTAGGGACCTCTCCATCTTATGGCTACGTGTAGACTGCGACGACCATCCCCGCATCTACCTATGCCTCTACAGGTCCCATAGCGGTGATGCCGAAACGGACCGACTCATCGACCACGTCCAAATGGCTACAGACTCAGTGCTCCAGCAGGTCCCATCCGCAGAGATCGTGATTCTTGGCGACTTTAATGCCCATCACGCCGAATGGCTTGGTTCGCGCAAAACCGATCATGCGGGAAGATCTGTTCACGATTTCGCCTTGGCATATGGCTTGACGCAGCTGGTAGCAACGCCTACGCGAATCCCAGATGCAGAAAGCCACGTGCCTTCACTGTTGGATCTTCTGCTGACCTCACATCCTGACGGCTACAAAGTATCCGTTGAGGCCCCTCTTGGCTCTTCGGACCATTGCCTGATTAGGAGTATAGTGCCACTCGTTCACTCGCTGCGGCCGCGAGTTACAGGCAGTCGCCGCGTATGGCACTATAGGTCAGCAGACTGGGATGGAATGAGAACATTCTTTGCATCCTACCCATGGAGGCAGGTTTGCTTCTCGCCGGATGATCCCAATGTCGTTGCTGACTCTGTCGCGGATGTTGTGCTTCAGGGTATGGAACTTTTCATTCCATTCTCCCTGATTCCCACAGGTGGCAAGTCCCAGCCTTGGTTTGGTCGAACCTGCAAAGCGGCGTCCCGCCGAAAGCAGGAATGTTACCAAGCATGGGCTAATGCAGCGACAGCACGGGATGTAAAGACCAGCACATTAAAGAAGCAATTTAACTTTGCCTCCAGGTCCCTCAAAAGAGTAATTGCTTCGGCGAAGTCGGCTCACATCGGCAGAATTGGCGAGAGACTAGTTAGTCTCCCCTCCGGAACTCGTGCATTCTGGTCTCTTGCCAAAGCTGTCCAGGGGAACTTTTGTAAGCCATCCCTTCCACCTCTGCGCATAGGAGATAATTCGTTGGCCCACGACGCTAAAGAAAAAGCCGATCTTCTGGGCAAACTCTTTGCGTCCAACTCGACCCTGGACGACGGGGGAAACGCACCGCCGACCATACCGCAGTGCGAGACCCGCATGCCGGAAGTCCGGTTTACACAAAGGGCAGTGCGTAAAGCGCTTCTTTCCCTCGACGTTCATAAGTCGAGTGGGCCCGATAGAATCTCCCCTATCGTGCTGAAGACGTGTGCTCCAGAGTTAGCACCGGTTTTAACGCGCCTTTATCGGCTTTCTTACTCTCTTGGCGTAGTCCCGAACTCATGGAAGACAGCTCTAGTGCACCCAATCCCTAAAAAAGGAGATCGCTCGGATCCGTCCAACTACAGACCCATAGCCATCACCTCCTTGTTCTCCAAGATAATGGAATCCATTGTTAACTGCCAGCTCCTCCGGTACTTAGAAGACCACCAGCTCCTCAATGATCGACAATACGGCTTCCGTCAGGGTCGTTCAGCTGGTGATCTTCTCGTATACTTGACTCACCGGTGGGCACAGGCGATCGAGACCAAGGGGGAAGCGTTGGCCGTTAGTTTGGACGTGGCGAAGGCCTTCGATCGGGTCTGGCACAAAGCGCTCCTTGCGAAGCTTCCTTCCTATGGGCTTCCCGAGAAACTGTGCAATTGGCTCACCAGTTTTCTTACAGACAGAAGCATCAAGGTCGTTGTTGACGGTGCATGCTCCGACTCCAAGTCTGTTAATTCTGGTGTCCCACAAGGCTGTGTGCTATCACCCACGCTGTTTCTTCTGCATATCAACGACATGCTGCAGATTAGCAGCATCCATTGCTATGCAGACGATAGCACGAGTGATGCCCTTTACACCGGCCGCGCTAACATTTCTCGGGTAAACGTCATCGAAAGCCGATCCAAACTTGTGTCTGAAATCGAAACTTCTTTATCAAAAGTTTCAGATTGGGGTCGACTTAACCTAGTCCAATTTAACCCCACGAAGACACAGGTTTGCGCGTTCACCGCTAAAAAGATGCCATTGGTCGTATCACCTCAGTTTGAGAGCACTTCCCTAACTGCATCAGCCAGTATCGGAATCCTTGGCGTCGATATATCAAGCGAAGTCCAGTTTCGCGGTCACTTAGAGAGTAAGGCCATATTAGCCTCGAAGAAGCTTGGTGTGCTAAACAGATCGAGACAGTATTTTACTCCGGCCCACCGCCTGCAACTTTATAAGGCGCAGGTTCGGCCGCACATGGAATACTGTTCTCATCTCTATGCAGGTGCACCCCAGTACCAACTTCTGCCTCTTGACCGCATTCAACGGAGAGCGACTCGCATCATCGACTGCCAAGATATTTCTGATCGACTTGACACCTTGGCGTTGCGTAGAGATGTATCTTCACTCTGCATCCTCTATCGCTTGTATCATGGGGAGTGTTCAGAGGAATTGTTCGGACTTATACCGGCTGCTGGTTTCCGCCATCGTCCTACGCGACAAAATATCCATCCCCATCACCTGGACGATTGGCACTCCACCACTGTGCGCTTCTCGAGAAGCTTTTTGCCTCGCACAACCAGCTTATGGAACAAATTGTCGCCTGCCGTATTTCCGAACCGATACGACCTTCAAACCTTCAAGAAGAGAGCGTACCTCTGCCTAAAAGGCCGGCAACGCACTTGTGACTCTTGAGTTGCGGGTGTCCATGGGCGGCGGTAGTCACTTACCATCAGGTGACCCGTCTGCTCGTTTGCCCCCTATCGCATAAAAAAAAAAAAAAAAAAAAAAAAAACATACTCGTATTACCTAAATGTATTGCTACTAAAATAGACATAATTATGAATGAAAATGATGATATATCAATGTTACCTGCATTTTATTACCATAGTAATAAACACTATATTTTTTTTTAAAAAAAGTATTATTTCACGACAACTGAAATTTTCACTGTGTATGTAAAAAGCAGACTTGGCAACCAGACAATTTTTTTGCGAGGCAATTGACACGATTCGCAAAAGTGGAATAGGCCGAGCGTAGGCGAGCCACAACAAAGCTAAAAATAAAATTATACACATATTACAACAGATTCTCAAATACATGATGTATTGATGCATAATCGATTTACTAAAGAGTACAATTTTGTTTTATTTTACAGATGTGATGGTCAGTGGTCTCGACAGTGGTTATGTTGTAGTTAGCATTTTTACGAATTTTTACCAAGAAAAACGGATGATGATAGATAAAAAAACTACTGTTTGGTATGCAAGCAAACATTGCGTACTTCAGCGATAGAACTTACTTAACAATAGGTAAAGATGGTAAAATTAAGATGTCACTCAGATGTCGGTATTCGGTTCTATTATAACGTGGTCTCGTAGTTCAGGTCAAAGCCTTCTTAAATTTACGTAATTAAAAGCTATAAAGCAGTTTCGTATATTCTACTCTAGTTTTTTTGTCTTAACATAATTTTATCCAAGTAAATATGTGTTAGAGGTGTGGTTAGAGGCTCAGAGTCCCCGGCGTCAGCCCGTTCAAATTACATAATATGCGAACCTGACCTACTTATTATACCCAATCCATCCTTATGACCAATATCCCTTGCCTTCTCTTACACCCTCTTTTATAATTTTTTTTATATTATCGGGGGGACAGACGAACACACGGGTCACCTGATAGTAAGCGACAACCGCCATCCATGGACACCTGCAACTCGAGAGTAGTAAGTGCGCTGCCCGCCTTTGAGAGGTGATGAGGAATGAGGGGAGGGGAAAGTGGAGAGGGAGATGAGGATATGGGAAAAGGAAAGGGGGACAAGGATAAGGATAAAGAAGAGGGAGTTAGGCCTCCGGGAACCTCGCTAATTTCGGGGAAATGCAACGCTTGCGTTGCTTCACAAGTGGTTTTCTATGAGGCCGTGGTATCGCACCAGTAGAGCCGGCCCATTCGTGCCTAAGCATGGCTCTACACTGTTAACCACGACTTTTCCACTGTTAAGCATGGCTCTACCACTGTTAAGCATGGCTCTGCCACTGTAAAATATTCCTTTTTATTTTGATTTAAATTAAAGTTCTTATGTGGACGATAGTATGGTGCACATTGAAAGATTAAATATCCAATAAGACCGGGATAGTTGGCACTCTTTGATTCGTCTTCGTCTATCCGATGACGACGATGATGGTTAACAAAGTGTACTTAGGCTAATTAATTTATTGATAATAAACGTTAAAATACGAACGCAATAAGTAATCTAAGCCCATCGTCGGTTTAATAGTTTTACCGCTCACAGCACGTCATCATACATCCCAGTTCGCTACGGTAGCTACACTTGCAGCAGGCTGCACTTATGTACAGAAGCCCATAAACAGTGAACGTGCACGGTATTAAATATTAAAAGCTTTTCGTAAATTCCTACACGTTTTAGTTGCCATAAAAGATGGACGCTAAAATATCGTCACGTGCCGTTAAAATTATAAAATAATGCATTGGCATATTTTACTTGAAACTCATAACATCACCGCGACGCCTCACTCGTGCAAATTATATGTAAATAAGATATCGTAGCAAGATGACAAATACATCCGTATAGGCTGAATAATCGTTAGGAGTAGGTTCTTTTAATAAATTAATTGATAGTCATTTAATTAAGTCCAGTACTAAGTGTCGAAAGGGTGAATGAAAGAAGATTGACAAAAGGTATCTATATGGCAGAGGACCAAGTTCAAGACAATCTAAGCAAAGGCCAGGTCAAAAGTACCTTTAACCGGCGAGCATGTATGCGGAAGGGTATGAAAGTTGAAGAGGTAAAAGGTATGTCAGAATCGTAGCAAATGGGAAAGAGGCGTGATATGATGTATGTATGTACGTATTTAGTACTAAGATATACACAGATATATTATATCATGCATATTTCGCAGGCAGAGGCGTAAAATGCCAACATTTTGCCAACCGCAATTTAGTTCCACTTTCGTAATAGGGAGAAAGCCCACTGTCATCAAACGGGGACATCAAATATACTGTCTGTTAGAAAGCTTAGTCGCCTTTCACAACATTCATGGGAAGAGAAGTAATGCTTCAAATAAAAGCTTATGTTACTTTATTTAAAGTCATAAAAGGGCAAAGTTAGTATAAGATTGAAGCATCTCTTTGTGTTGTTAAATTTATATTCAAATTAAGTATATTAACTTTAACGTAAGCGATTATATTAATGCGTAATTTAATGGCGTATCGGTTCTGCCTTGGGGTAGCTCATGTTCGACTGTCATTGATATCGTATTCTTCGGGGCATTGTCCGTTAATACGTAATGACAATCACTAAATATTACCTGTAGTTGTAAATTACATACGTACTGATTGGAAGCATTTAAACATTAAACAAAAATATTTAGAACAAATGAAATTATTGAAGAAATATTAAGCACGACTGGAATAGAAACTACAATTTTATTGCTGTCTTTCCCTCTAAATTCAAAACACGATTCAAATAACACCTTACATGTCGAAATCCATCAAGCCGTATACACATATAAACATCAAAATACATACATAGAGTCGAAAAAAATAACCCTCTTTTTTGCGCAGTTGAGTAAAAATCACAACGCTACCCTGAAAAAACAAAAACGGCATATAGTATACATATAGTTTCATAAAATCTGAAAACATTAAATTGTTGTCATCTCAACCCGTGGGGAAACAATTTGGAGCGCTGGGCTCCTTATAGTATTTTTTTTTTCTCAGCTCACCACTATGAGCCGTCGTCGTCTTATTAAATATGGCTACTTAGAACTAGCCTCTTTAATTAATTTATATTTAATAACCTATTATGAATTTATTTACTATTGAATCAACTCAGAAATAAATCCCCATGTTGGTACAAAAACCGTAATAATATAATTAAATGGTTGCAATCAAGTTGATGTTGTTTACTAATTGTTATAAGAACTCAAAATCAAAGTAGGCATGCTATCTTTACCAATAAAAAAAATCTGATGATTTTTTATTCATTTGTTTGTTTGTATAAATAGGCTAATCTCACGTAGTACAACTTGGTTTAGAAATAATCTTATTGTGTTGGATAGACTATTTACAATAATATAGGTTATAAGACTTCAAGCCCCGAACCCTCGTAGCGTAGCAGTGATCACAAACGCAAGTGGAAATGCGGAGAACGGCTGATAGATAAAATATGAACAAAACCACTTCTGTAGGAACTTTGGAATAATGGAACTACAATAAAATCCACGTGAACAATGTAGGTTAGATTTATTCTTCCATATTCCTATACACTTTAGTCTCACGTCTAAGTTCAATGCTGGCTCCTTATAAATCGTAGCGAAGTGAACATTCTATGTTATCCGTAACATGGTGTTAACTATCTAAATATTAGAAATAGAATAGAAAATCTCTAATTTATATAAGAAGAGAGAATTCCTCGAAGAGGCAGACAGAAGCGTAAGTCGCACACCTTTAACTCGAACTTGCTTGCAAGTCCGAGACCACTAATTATTGTAAATCTAACACTACAATGTCCATGTAGTGTTAGATTTACAATCTAACACTACATGGATTATACACGAACGACACGAAAATAGGCCCTCTACGTAGGTGAGATCAAATTGTGGTTGGCAAATTGTATTCGTTTGATACGCCGCTACCTCCCTCTTCTTGGATATAGGCGTGAGCATATGTATGGATGAACTGTATTAAAACCTATATAACAAGATTCTACACTTATTTATAAATACTCGTTAAAAACAAGTGGCCATATTTATAAGTAGAGACTTATAAAAAGCAATTTTCATTCAAAGAGGTTTCCAGAAAAAAAGTCTAAGTAATATTTATGAGCCATCCCAATAACCTTGAAGAAGCGGTATCTTTCATTTTGTATTAGTTTCAACTGAATGGTCCAAACACAGGGTGAGGCAATTTTCAAAATGAAATTCTATTTATAAATACAACCTCTGTGGCATTATAGAATAGAGAATATACTTTTGGGTAGATTTTGTTTACCAGCAATCCCCAAAATAATTTATTTGTTCGTTTGCCTTTTACACTTTCGCCTCTAACTAACTGACTATCGTAAAATTGCGTACAGACTGCAATTAAGAGAACCTATGAGTTTTATACCAAAAATAAGTAGTGTTCCCACAGGATACCTAAATTGATTGACGAAATCTACATGAAATACTAAAGAGTTCAAAAAATAGGGCTAGACAAACATTCGAATAACGGATACAAAGAACATGAAGACCGGGAATTTTTGCCCATGTGGGAATTGAACCTACGACACCAGATGAGCAGGACGTTTTCATGTGTTATACAGCTGTATACTTTTATTTTTCTAGATATTTTTTAAAGTTTTTTACTTCCTCAAGCCCACTCAACCCCACATTATTATGTAAATTCTCCATCCTAACAGTAGAAAACAAAAAAAAAACATTGAAAATCAATGCACCATTCAAGGCGTACCTCATAGAAACATGTAAAAAAGAAAATCTGCTAAGCATACGTAGAAAAAACGGTAAAAGTCATTGGCAGGCCATTACCTACGGAACTTTCACGGGTTCAAATCCCGCAGTTTGTATTCAGGGAAGACTCTGATGAACCCTATTTGTACTCAGGATGTACTCTCGGTGGAAATCGATTTCTTTATCCGGTACCTTCGAATGTTGCATAATGGAGGCTGCGCGAATTTGATTTGACTTTTTTGAATAAGGAATGTCATACAAAAGAGATGTTGTATTAAACAGTGTTGAGGCGCTTTCTAGTTAAAACGGGGATCACACTGAAAGTGTTAGGAAATTAAAAACTAATTGGTATAGACGCCTATTATTATTTTATTAATTGATTATTTATATTGATTATTGCTTTTTGATGAAGTCTCTGTTCCACTCTAAGCACCGTCGTAATCGATGGAACCATTGCCTGAAGCATTGAGACCACTCTTCTGTAGGGATCTTTTCCACACCTTTTACAAACGCAGCATCTTCAGTCATGGAACAAATTCCTCAAGTTTCATATCTTTTATTTTTTTAAATAAATAAAAGTCACAAGGTGTCAGGTTGGGACTGTGAGCAGGATGACTTACAACTCCCCACCTTTGATAGACAAATATTCGATAGACCGCTGATAGGAATGAGCTGGAGCGTTGTCGTTGTGGAGAAGGCATCCTCCTTGGGCGCTGCAGTCTAACATGTTCTAAGATAACTGGTAAACAATGACTGACATAAAAATCTGCAGTAATAGTCCTTCTATCTTCTAGAATGATTGTTGTGAAATGACCCGTCCGTCCAAAGAATGAATCAATCTTGTTTTTACCTGGACTTCTGCCCTTCTTTACTTTTGTAGTATAGTTTTCGGACGCCTAAATATTTATGTAAGACTTTTGTCCTTGACTAATACCCATGCCTAAAGCTGAACGAATCCGTTGATATGTCACCCTTCTATTAGGCCATTAGCGGCACAGAACTCACGTAGAAGGAAGTCCTTCTCGAGAATCATCAGCGAGTGTGGTTCAGCCATGTTTAAACTAATTAAACCAGTTGTTAACAGTTGTATGAGATGGGGCTCCGTATTGAAATGCCAGTCGAAGTCTATCGTAACATTGTTATTGAGTAAGCCCGCAACGAAAGTCGTAATAAATCATTGAGTGAAAATTTTCTTTAGTCAAGTCCATTTTGATGCACGACACACACTATAAATTGCTACCAATTTGTAAAAACAGATTACATATGCATTCATTGCACATCCATAGATTCCTTATATAAATAAAATTTACATCGGCTGCTTTTTCAGCGAGTTTTATGTATTCTGGTTAACCGTACCTGTTAAGTACGAGTGATTTGGATTTTTTTTTACTACATGGACGTTGTAGTGTTAGATTTATTCTTCCATATTCCTATACACTTTAACCTCTTTGAATGAAAATTGCTTTTTATAAGTCTCTACTTATAAATATGGCCACTTGTTTTTAACGAGTATTTATATATAAGTGTAGAATCTTGTTATATAAGTTTTAATACAGTTCATCCATACATATGCTCACGCCTATATCCAAGAAGAAGGAGGTAGCGGCGTATCAAACGAATACAATTTGCCAACCACAACTTGATTTCACCTACGTAGAGGGCCTATTTTCGTCAGCCGGGCACTATATGACTGTATTTATACTATTCGCTTTTTAAAACCACACGAAGAGGTATGGCAGCCCTATTATACTCCACCGAAACACACGACTTATATGTTAATCTACTCTCCGTTATCGTTAATAAACTGTAACACGCTAATGGAACGGACCATTAACGATGTAATCAATATAATGAAAGGATATTTGAAGTGGCATGTACTTGAGATTCTTGATTTGTTTTGGAGCATTGATATTTTATGCCTCGCTCAAAGTCTGAAAATGCGGATTGAGTGAAACAGCAACTCAAAACGAGGTCACTGTGAGACATACACATCGCGTAATTTATGTCACTTATAAAACCCTGACGAGTTGTGGCAATCACAGAAAGACCACAGACCACGAAATTCGTATCCTAGCAATCGTGCCGCATTAACCACAACGCGTTGTGGTAATATAGAAAACCCATTACTCGTATTGTGACCTTATATCGATACGCCGCACATTGATTTGGGATGTGGGATCTTCCTAGTTAATAAATTTGTTGATAAGTATATTTTGTTTATTCCTGTAACAAGTAAACAACAACAGCAACCAGCAACTCTTTTAATTTAAATAAGAAAACGTTAAAAACAACATAAAAAAAGTCATTTTTTTATAAATATATTACTAATTTTAAATATTTAACAAATCGCGTCAAATTTGCTTTCCCCAGCCAAACGTACCCCGTTGTATGCAGATTAAGATGTTTAGGTATGTGCCAAAACATTTCAAAACACATGTGCAGGTACTTATACATAATTTATATGAGTCAAGTCTTTTGCTATTAACGGTACTTAGGGAAAATAGGGACTTTATTTAGAGGGAAGGTAAGTAAAGACTCCATATTACGCAAGCGATCGTACTATGGGGCAAGTCTTTTGCTGTTAACGGTACTTTTGAAAAATATATATACAAGTACAGTGACTATGCATATTAATAATATTCATTAATAATAAAATAAATAACATTATTCATTAATATTTGTAATATATTTGTCAAAATGCTATTGCATACTAAACTCAAGTAGACTAACTATTTTTAGTCATAGATGAGTTTTAGTCATAGATGAGTTTTAGTCATAGAGGAGTTTTATTCATATAGAAATATTAACGTTTTTATTACAAATCCTGTGTTTTGGACTATTCACTAAATATTTATCTTTACCGACAACACTGTGGGCCAAAGCCTCACAAAGACGGGATTCATGAAAGCTCGTCTTGCAAATTTGTATTATAAATTATACCGAAATAATTTGAGCTTCATTTAGATTCCTAGACGCGTCCTCATATTATATTCATACTAAGCAGAGTGGTTTCTTGGCAGATTATATTAAATACTAAAGCATATTTACGTATTGAATAAAAGACAAATCTGAAATGCGGAAACACATACATACGTATATATTTTAACAGTTTTTTTTTTATTTACATAGTCTGAGTATGGATATTTGTGTCACAAATTTTAATGTGGAATGCGGGCGTACAGGCCGGCTCGCCTGGAGTATTACCAGGGCCCCACAAAAAACTAACTGTTAAACAATGCTTGCATTGTGTGAACGAGTGAGTGAGTTACCGTAGGTCCAACCCCCTTTACCTTCTTTTCTTTTCCCTCTTTCCTTTCCCCTACCTTAAAAGCGGACAGCACTCTTGTGGCTCTTGTCACAATATCGTCGTCATAAAATTATATACATCACATCATCAAATTTTTAGGCGATGACGCACCGGCTTAGATCATATATGATAGATGATATCACATCTTCATAATATTTTAAAATATCGTTATTGAAACCCACATAAAAGAAAACCATATAGATATTTTTTCTTTGTTTATAAAACAGAATTAAACTGTGTTCAAGGTATAATATTAAAAAGCACGATTTTGCTAATAAAGTATAAAAAAACACAAGAAGTGACATAACATTTCTGCTATTCTATTTCCTTTCTATTCAATATTCATAGATAAATCACACTCTCTCTATCCCAAGCTAGTAATCTCGTGTCCATGTTCCATGTGGTCGTGAGGTCAGCTTTCCGTATCTTTCTTTTCTATTTCCCAATATCCTAGATGTCGTTTGTGGTTTCTTTGCACTTCTTCATATTTTTAACGCTACATCTTTCCATCTGGTTTTGTTTCTTCCTTTGAACTCGAACATAAACCTATTATCATGGTAATGGTATTAAGATAAACCTTTTATCATTATTGGGGCGACTCGTGCGATACCACGGCCTTCCAGAAAACCGGTTTTGAAGCAAATTCCCGACATTAGTGACGTTGCCGGAGGCCCAACTCTCATCCCCCCTTTGCTTTTTCCCTCATTCTCTCTCTCCACTTTCCCCTCCGCGCATCCCCCGTTTAATTAAAAGAGTCTATGATATATTATTTATTTTTGTGAGCTATATACGTGATGATGCTAGTACCAGCCACCTTATGTTTCGAAATAAAGTATAATGAAGTGCTAATACAATTATAAATATTCAATCTCTCACCGCTTTCCATTTACGTCCTACGTACTTTATTACATTTCCTGCAGCAATTTTAGGCGTTGATTTTCACAAACTAATTTCGTTACAAATTCCCGCGTTTATTTACGAAAATTTCCCCTGAATTTTCTGTACAAATTATGGGAAAATGGGAGCAAATCGCGAAACTTCTAAGGCTCCGTTTAGGTACTGATCAATTTCCTCATTCCTGTTTATCCACTTTATTAATTGAAAAACTTTTCGGACCAATTCGACAGTATCTGTCACTGATATTTGAATGTTTACTAAGTTAAATGATATGGCTAAGTGATGATATTGGCGATATTTCTGGCATCCATAATCTTTCTCATCGTGCATTGTCCACGTAAATTAAGCTTAATTGCCAAATAAGTAAAACAAAAGAAATAATAAATAATCTCAAAACAACTGAGAAAAATTATATTTCAGAATACTATTGAAAATGTTATCGAAATCTGAACTGCACTGCACTTCAAAAGTTTGAGAGTACTGGAAAGTCAGAAGCTCGCCAATTACACTGGATGTTACTTGACTAAAAATTTTAATCAATCTTTTTACCCGGAACGCGGTGTACATAAGTGAAAACGAATCCATACATTCAGAGTCAAACTTCAAAATGGTTTTCAAACTTCAGCGTTTAAACTTGTTAGCGAGCTGCCTTAGCACGACTTACGACTATTTTTGCCCGTAAATCTTTTAAGCTAAAATTGTATTAGGCAGGCCACATACCGCCGATCGCAATTCATTTAATTTCTCTCTTATTTAAGATCTTTCTTTCAGGTCTTTCACCTGATGGTAAGTGATAATCACTGTTCATGAAAACCTCTAAATATGTTCTAAGTGCACTGCCCGCCTATGAAGGTGATTAGGGGGTGGTATTAGGTGATGAGAAAGAAAAGGAAGGGGCTTAAGGGCTTGCCAGTAGGGTACTAAGTCTTTAAAGACCGCGCAAGCATTGTTTGAAGACCGGTTTTCTTTAAATCCCTGGTATTACTCTGGTTGAAAAATAAAAATTTGCAAAATCCAATCGGTGGGTGTAAAGCTAGCCTTAAAGAAATTCATGTTTGTTGGTTACTTGTATTTGAAATGCGGTCCCAATTTCCGAAGTTGCTAAGAAAAAGTAACAAACTTTGATTTTAACACCAAAAAACGTGTTGGCGAGAATTTATAGACTTACACTTTGCTTAAACTTTGAAGTGCTGAATAAAGTCTTTGTTTCGTGTTAAAACTTTTAGCCTTAAGTCAATCCTATATTGCCAAGTTCAGAATTATTCAAAGCTTGCTTCGTCTCACTTGCTTATTTCTTTTCTCTACCCATCAAACGTACAGCGACAATGTGGACTGAATACATGCCAAAACTAAACTAGAATATAAAGTAAATCACACGTTGTCTTAACCAGAGAAAACAAAACATAAATATCTCACCCGACACAACATTCGCACGTTTTGTGCAAGTTATTTCGAGTAGTACCATGGGTTTGTGCAACTTAACGCTAACGTTTGTAAAATGCTGTAGAATTAAATGTAATTTTATATGTATTAATTTTTTTCTCCTTCCATATAAAGGAAAATATAATTTAATTCTGATATTGATGTTAATTATTAAAAAAATGTTTTTATGGAGGAGATCTCCAAGCTATTATATATTTTTTATAATATTTGCGGACAGACGAACAGACGAGTCACCTGCAACTCAAGAGTTGTAAGTGCGCTACCCGTAAGGCGATAAGGGGTGATGCGGTGAAAAAAGAGAGGGGAATGAAGAAATGGGAAAAAGGAAAGGGGGACGAGGTGAGAGGAAAGAAGAGAGCGGGAGTTGCTTCACAACCGGTTTTCTGTAAGGCCATGGTATCGCACTGATCGTGCCGGCCCATTCGTGAATAAGCATGGCTCTACCACTGTAAAATATTAATTAATAATATAATAATATATAGGTATGAATACATTTATGCTTCCTGCAAATATATTGCTTAGGTGAACTTAATAATTACTATAAGCGGTGTTTTCAAACCCACCTTTGGGTGATGCAGAGGCGTGTATGGCAGGTTTACGTAGACGATTTGGTAATGGAGTAGATAAAACATGTTATACATACACAAAATTTATAATATTATTTGGAATTACTTAATGTATACCTCATGCGGAATCTTATGAGGACGAGGATGGAGACTACAGTGACTAGGCCCTAGAACCTTCGAGAATTCTGATTAAAGAAAAATAAGAAAAATAGGTTGATAACCACTTTCAGTGCTCTTTGCCAATTCTTTTTGCGCAATACTTTCAATCGTAATAACGTGCAATTTAATAAATTATTTCTTATTTCCCTGGCATCCTTTTATTAGATCCTGCTTTGGTTACAATGGGAAGACCGCTTTTTTTTTATTGTTTGTGCACCTACAAAGACATACCTAAAAAGGTAACATATACTCGAGCAAAGATCTATTGGTATGTATGGAGGAAAGCTGAAGAATAACAACAATTTAAACAAAAGTTAGATTAGATATCTTAGACACTGAAAGTACTCAATCAAACTTGGAGCAACCTACGTTGTAATTCTTAATTTAATTTTGGCTTGAATAATCAATTCCATGCCGCTATTTGATTTTGTAATTTGTTTTGTAAATCGATATTAGATATTATAATTATTACTCAGAAGGTTGTTGATAAGAGACGGCTAAAAGTTTCATATACATATAAAAGTTATTTTAAAATTTGTATAGCTCCTGTTTACAAACATTTATGTTTTTTTAAGTTAGACATATAGTACATACACTCAACTGTATCCCACTATAAATCATGTTACACTATTGTTTAGTGCCCGCTTGACAGATGGCGTGGTATGCGTTAATATTCAAGACTCGGTCTCCACTTAAGATGGCTGAAGGTTGAATGTTGAAATTAGAACTGTATTAGGATATTTTATAAAAAAATAATGGACATAAACGCAACACAATCCTCACCTACATTTTGATAATCGAAACCATAAGTAATTTGACACTTGCCATTCATGTTTTTATTGAGAAAATAAAGCCTCGAGCTACGGGATACATTAAAATATTTAAAAAGTATGAGTTTACCTGGATCGGAAAAATTGATTAGCTTTTTCTGTTTCAGATTATTTCTTTATCTTTTATATAAAATTCGCATGTCACAATGTTAGTTAAAATACTCCTTCGAAACGGGTTGACCGATTTTTATGAAATTTTATATGCATATTCAGTAGGTCTGAGAATCGGCCAACTTCTATTTTTAATACCCGTAAATGATAAGGGTGACCCTATACAGATTTTTTATGGTAGAACAACGTTTGCCGGGTCAGCTAGTTTATCTATAAATTTTATTTAAATCTAACGCGATAGTGTAGCAGTCCCAAACCAGTCCAAAACCAGTTACTTATATACAAAATTATAACTATTCTACTCTTATTCTCTTACATAATTCAGTATTGGAAACGAATACAGGTTATGGAAATGGTTTTAGTGCTAGTCTAATACTTAAACTCTCGAAGCAATTGAGTCAAAAGTATATAGACATGAAACCTGTACCTAGCTTAAAGGTATCTTTCTCCAGAACGTTGCTTATATAACATAAATATTAAAACGTTCAACAATTCTAATTGCTCCTAAGTGTACCTGCAGACATATACGTACATACAAAAAAACTTTGAGGTTGGTACGGACTTATTGTGGGTAAATATGTCACGCACCAAAGTCAAAGCAAGTGACTACGAGAGTACGAGTGCTCTTTACATGTCCTACTTCATTAGACCGAGCCTTTGCGTTCACGCATACCCGCGGAAGTTAAATTTAATGATGCCGTACATACGTATAATGAATAACGCATTTAATAATGGAACGGTGAACTTTTTTTATATATTTTTTTTCATAATCTACTTCTTTTTTTAAATACTTTTGAGCAAAGACTTTGAGAGCCAATAGGTAATAGGTTCTAAATAAATTACAATAAAGTCAATGGTTTTTCAATTTTTAGACTATTACGGCATTTACAAATTTATTATCGTCAGTTTATCACCGTCCATAGCTGGACAAGGCAAGGAGTGCCAACTACCCTGTTGGAAACTGGGACTTGGGAAGTCCGTAATTTCATTTGAGTGTCAAGTGTTACCTTATTATAATTATTTTCGTACTCGTACAGAAACACAAACTGTTTTAAACACAATATTTGTTATTGTCATAAAATTTTACATTATAATTTAATCTCCTTACCGCTTTAACGTTGAAACATCGGTAATTGAATGATTTATTAAAACTCATCTGATGTATACCGATCACAATATCCTTTAGATCATAAACACTACTGAGGTCTGTTTGACCTAAATAGTGTACATGTCAGTATACACTTAACGGACATATTTTTTTCAGTACGAGTTCATGACGATGCTGCTTCATCATATATTTTTTTTTTTTGAGAAGGCTTAAAACAACAACTTGAGGATTACACAAAGTACCCTGTGTTCGAAGTGACCACTTAAACCAATGCACTATACGTGCAGTTATTACTGCTTATCATTATTAGTGTACTATGTCAATATATGTAAATTACTCAACAAATATTTATATACATAATAATATGTACCATACATATTCCTTTCAGAATATTTTCAACAAATTTTAATTAACAGAGTAACGGCATGTTTTGAATGCTAACAACTTTTAAGCATATTAATTCTATATAATTCACGTCTTGGAGGCATCAGAATCACCCCATCATACAAGATGAGATTACACGTACGCATTCCTGTAAAATGTTTAAACAGAATTTCAACTGCGATTTGGTTATGACACTGTATTTTATGTGAGAAATTATGCTATGCTTTGATAACGAATGTCTTAAGGGTTACTCATTATTACATATCATATATACATACATTTATACATGTATAACTTCTACATTGCATTGTATTACTTTGCTGACCTACTGATCTAGTGTCGTGGTTTCAATGCCTACACAGAAAATGGTGTGATATACGAATAGTTGTCAAGAATCTTCGTGTTTTTTGTGTCGGCACATTCATTGTTTCTAATTATCATTAAAAAATATTAAATATATAAGTACATAAATAACCTCTAAAAACGTTACACTCCTTCTTGCGAAGTAAGGGTATAATATGAGAAATAAAATTTAACTTAAACACGCAGTGACATTACTATTCGAATACCTGCATCGTGTCCCATGAATCTACAAAAGCAGGTGGCACGCTGAATTAAAACGTGAACAAAAGATGGTACACAATGAAGCAAGAATGAAAGGCGCAGATAGACGCTTTCAGAACGGGTGTAATGAAATCTAACACATGTTTCGTGCTATGCTATATTAATATAACACGTATGTTTCGAAGAAAAAAACATTGTATTAAGCTAATAGTGAATTTTCTTCCAAAAAATGCTTATATTGAAGAAGTGAAGAAGTTTGTGGGGTTACATAAAATATGAAAATGGTTCTTGATTGATATATATATATATATATTATTCCTAGGCTTTCAATATGAGTGATAACGCCCCCTGGTGGGTGTTTGACACTTTCGGGTAGAAGACCTAGAGAAAATTAGGGGGCATTGAGATGACAGAGGAGGCGCGGTCAGATTAAAACCTATAGTCTAAAAAAGGCGAAAAAAATACATGCAAATACAGTACGTGTTGAAATATACTTAATATTTGTTTAAAATATAATAAAATAAACAAAAAAAACATCGATTAATATTCATTAATTAATATTAAGGGTAATGTATAATAATATAATATTGCACTTTTAAATATAAGCGTGGCAATAGCTGTTTTAAATTCGAAGCAGATGGTAAATAAAATTAAGAAGAGGATGGTAATTAAAATAAAGAAAAACATATTTTCAAAGTGGGTGGTGAGCCAAATAATTTTGCCTTGCATTTCGGCGATAATAAATGAAGCTTTGGTAGCCATCCTCAAATCGCCAGTATCGTAATTCTGTGTCTGTGTGATTTTATTTTAACATTAAGTTATAATATTACATCTATACTAATGTTATAAACAGTCAGTATGTTTGTTTGTATTCGTAAAACTGCTATCCGATTAGAAAAACAGGGGTGATAAATATTTTTAAGAAAATTAGTTTGATAACAATGCACATGACTCAAACTGTTTACATATAGGAACAATATCAAAAGTCTAGATTGTCTGGGTGTTGTAAATAATATATAAAAAAGATTTATGCTATATGTCACAATAGCAGTATAATTGGAACTTGCAAGTCTACATTTGATATACTGAACACTATCATTCTTGCTTTTAAATCACCAACAAAAGCAAAATTAGGATTATATCGTCCTAGTCGCATATTTCGCTTAAAATATACTCACTCTTATTTAGCAGTCCCTTATAAATTCCGCTCAACGGGCAAGATGCATAATTTTCGAGGTAACAAATTGTCAGGGCTGCTAAATTCACGAAATAAACAAAGCCACAGGTGTGCGAAATTAAATGCGAAGTGTATAAGACCGGGCGCAATATAAATAATTTGTTCTCTAATTTTCGACTCTAATGCTCTAATCTTTGTATTAGATGAACTGGAGAAGATTTTAGAAAGATTTGAAACATATATGTATGCTTATAAAATTGTATTAAGTTGAAAAACATGATTTACAAACGCTCCATAGCCCGCTTCGCGACTTTTTAAATGTGGACTGTGGCTAGTGGCCACGCTTCTTTAACGAAGGTCATTCCATTTAGGGCGCACTGATTGAAGACCTTCATATGCGGAGGCGGTAAAGGTGTTGCTAAAACTCGACGAAGTTTACCAAATGCTGCCCAACACAACAGAAAGAACTACGAGAAAGAAGTGACCAGGTCCTCCTACCAAGCTGAATAACCTGCCCAAGATATATTCTCCTACACAACTTCGAGCGACGACCCTTCCACGTCAATCAGTCTGGCAGTGACATGTTCATTGAACATAATTTTGGGTTTTCTAAGTTTATACCAATACCGACGTTTCGTAAAACGTCATTTAGAATGTGCAGCATCTCACCCAGTTGTTCGACATGTACTAACGGTTTACACTAATTCCTAATCCCGCCTAGTCCTATCCAATGTCATGAAGACGTCCTCAAAAGCGTTGGTTAATAGTTTTTGGGACATAAAATACCACGGTCTAACTCCACGCTGCAAGAGCTGGACGGTCATCGTTGCGGTGTCACATACTCGTAAGCATCTCAGCACCTCAATATATCGCCAATCGACACGACTTAGTTGCAAAGCATTCAGAACCGCTCTAGTCTCTATAGAGTCGAAGGCGTAGTTCACCAAAGACATACGCAGTGGTTCATTATACTCTTTTGAGAGTGTTTTGTACATTCTGCCTAACAATATGGATGTGGTCCAAGGCCCTTTAGAATTTTCGAAATCCAGATTGATTGATTATGGTTTCTGGAACCTGTCAAGCCTTCTCGGGAGACCATTTATGATGAATTTCGAGAACAAAAAAAATAATACCGAGAATATATATGTATATATACATATATTAATTGTATAAAAGCATACGAGCGGATTGGGGGTCTGAGGTTAGTATTACTCCGGTTGAGCCGGGGCCATATGTGCCTGAGCATGGCAAAATACGTATAAATATACGAACTCTGAATCATATTTAGATAAGCGCAACACATTTCAAACTTCCATCTGATACCCAATTAGAAGTATCAGCAATAATTAGACAAGTTAACCTATTTCATTGTTTAGCTGACGTTAATTTGGATACAGAATAATTTTATTTTGTAGGTGCTGAGATTTCATTTGATTAATCTTGTCACACTATTATTTGTGGTCAGTACTTTATATAACGGCATGAATCTAAATAGTTATTAAAGTCGGTCTGATAATACCTTGCTCTATAATACTTACAACTTACTCTTGAATACTTATCAGTATCATTATCATTCCAGATAGACTTTCGAAGATAACTAATAACAATACTAAGCAATATACAAAATAACATAGGTATTATAGTTTTTTCAAAAATGAAAGTGAAGTATGTCCATGGTATGTCGATGGCTGTATTGAGACTTATCGTGTTATATCCAAAATCCCTTGCACTTGAACTCAGAATTTCTAAAACATACTTGACCTCCCACTTAAGAAGTGAAATAACATCTTCAAATTTAAAGTGACTACGATGTCGCTCAACATCTTCCCGTTGAATTCCGAGATTAAATATTTTCCAATTTTAAACGAAAATGGTCACTAAACCCGGTAATTGATGACCTCAATACATGATTGTGACGTAGCAGTTACAATCGATCATCGTTTAATAGACTACTTATCAGGCAGTGTTAAGCTTTGAATCGTACATTTTTTCAAGACAAAAGTAGTCTATATTCTACCCAGGTAATATACCTACAGTTATATTGATAATCAATCCTAGTGCCAAACATCTGAATAACAAACGTCCGTCGAAACTTCTCATTTACAATAGTGGTAAAACTACTCATTCCCTGTTAGCAGTCAAAACGAAAATAAAAGAGATATACTCTTTTATTTTCTTTACATGTATAGGCCTACTCTCTGTTACAATGTCCCTTCGCTGGTACGATGTCCCTATTGCTTTAAATACACTCCAATATATTTCTTAAAGTATGGAGACAAACATTTTAAATATTGCGTTAGTATATACCACGTCTGTTAGTTATGTCTGTCTTTCAGCATGTACTATGTTTAATAGTTCAATGCAAGATAGATTATGAAAATTGGTATGAAATTGATTATTGTGAAAATTAGTAATATAATTAGATAAACCTAATGTATTTCTTGCCTTCTGGTTTGCTTTTTAAGTTGTTACCGCAGTTTGAGATACCTCTCCCTACTCATTCGGGAATATAGGTGAGACTGTAGATAGATGAACATGGTTTATTGCACAGTCAAATACAATATTTCACTTACATATAAACACTTAATAACAAATGACATGTACAATTGGCGGCCTTGTCGCAATTAGCGGTATCTTCCACGCCACCATTACATTACATTACATTACATTACATTGGATGGAGAGAGAAATTGTTTAGAAAGTGGTGCTGCAATGTACAATAGAAGCGTAAATATACGTAGATACATCTAAACATAACAAGTAAAAACATATATACGCATATAACTTTATACAAAAATATACACATAAGCATAATAAATATATACATAATATACTACCCAGTATGTCATGAAGAAATATAATGTTCCTTCACTAGTTTATTGATATGGGCTTCCTGAGAAACTGTCCAATTGGTTCACCAGTATTCTAACATACAGAAGCATCTAGGTCGTTGTTGACGGTGCATGCTCATGCGTGCAAACTTTATGAGGCGCAGGTTCGGACCCGACAAAGGGAATACTGTTCTCAACTATACGCAGGTGCACCCCAGTACCAGATTCTCCCTCTTCACCGCATTCAACGGAGAGCGACTCGCATCATCGACTGCCAAGATATTTCTGATCGACTTGACACCTTGGCTTTGCGTAGAGATGTAGCTTCAATCTACATCCTCTATCGCTTGTATCATGGGGAGTGTTCAGAGGAATTGTTCGGACCTATACCGGCTGCAGGTTTCCGCCATCGACCAACGCGACAAAATATCCATTCCCACCACCTGGACGATTGGCACTCCACCACTCTACGCTTCAGAAGCTTTTTGCCTCGCACAGCCAGCCTATGGCACAAATTGTCGCCTGCCGTATTTCCGAACCGATACGACCTTCAAACCTTCAAGAAAAGAGCGTACTCCTACCTAAAAGGCCGGCAACGCACTCGTGACTCTTGAGTTGCGGGTTTCCATGGGCGGTGGTAGTCACTTACCATCAGGTAACCCGTCTGCCCGTTTGCCCCCTATCGCATAAAAAAATATATATATTTATTAAGGTTTCTGCATGTCTCATTGCAAGTGGTAATTCATTCCACAACGTACAGCCTATACTGCAAAAGACTTGTCCATAAATTTTGTGGTATGTGCTGGCATTTTTAACCTAAGATTCTTCGACCACCCCAGGAACCTTAAATGCGTAGTTTGTAAAAATTCCGCTTTTGAGATAAATAAGAGTGCTAGGATTAAACAGAATATACTATATCACAAAAGTGAAAATATATGAGTATTCCGGCGAAGGCGTATAGGTAACCAGCTGAGCTGAATCCCATATTCAGAAACGTGGTCATATTTGCGTAACGCAAAGATGAACCTGATGCAAAAAATTTAAAGTCGCTAAGGTTGGTCCTCGGTGAGATCAGGTTAGCTGGAATCTGCATAATCAAAGTTAGAAAGCAGAAGGGATTCTGCCAGTGTAATTCTCTTGGCAGTTCAAACAGTGCAGCTGCAAATAGTTTCCTATAGATCTTTATCAATGTATATTCCAAGATTCTTGACAGTATCTTGAATGGAAAGGAAGGTACCATGGCAGCAAATCTGAGGTTGCCTCTTTAAATCTGCTTTTGCTCGCATTCCAGGACTACCTATAACGATGACCCGTACTTTTATAGATTCATCTTTAAGCCATATTGATTGCTCCAAACAAAGATCTGTTCTAAGTTTGTATTTATATAACCTATAGCTGTTGACAGTTCATCTGGTGATGCTTGTGTGTGTAAATCTGTAAATTGTCTGCGTAAAGGTAAAAAGTTGTAAGAAGAAATTTAATTAGAAATTAAGTTTATACAATTGTATGTGGAGCGTAGATATGTATGTATGTAAAATATAAAGTAAGTACTAACACTACTAGTTTTTGGCCGAAGTTATACTCGTGTTAAAGTTATTCTTCTATCCTCTGAGAACAATATTTTTTTAAGAACGGTATTTATGTATCCATGTAGTCCATTTATGTACCCGCGGAAACGTGTAAGTAAAGTTTCATGTTGATCAGTGGAGTTGTTACGGCGTTAAAGCAAGACAAACAAACTCACATTAACCCTGCCTCATTCAAAGACGACGTGAATAAAGATATACCTTAAGAGTAAATAATAATTTTAACTCACTGAATATAATATAGCTTAACGAGATTTAATTTCCTTTGTTTATTGCGTAAGATAATAGTTTTATCTTCATAATGAAGTTTTTGATTTAGCTTTAGATTAAAGGTTTATCCGAAATGATATGTGTTGTTATTGAATATATGAGAGGCGAGGCTTATTATAAAGTTATATACAAGTATAGGTACATCGTTTTTCAGAAAGTAGTGGCAGGATCAGTACTTTCGATTAAGGTAGTATTTTCTCTTTGGTTTGTCTTCACTTAAGGAAGTTGTCTCAATCTCACTTCAAATGAAGGTAAATTCATTTATTTAGCAAAATCATGTGTTTATAACTGTAAAAACCTCCTGATAACATATTATATTCTCCAAGCAATTGAATGGAATAAAATATAAAAACTGACTGTTTTTTTTTTCTTTTTTATAAAAAACGAATACTAGCGACGTGGGTCACACATTATTTAATACCCCAGCTATTCTTGTTTAATACCCCAATGCTAAGCTTAATGCTTGTGTTAGGGGTGGATTCACGGCGGTAGTGTACTGGATGGGGTTCGATCTGGCAACCACTTGATTGCAAATCAGACGAGCCGCTATCACGCCGACGCAGTATGAATTTGTTCGTCGTCTGTAGTTTCCCCTGCTTTGATTATCAATGCTCCGCTGGTAAGGGTGGCAGCCTAAGAGTTTATAGACATTATTACTTGTCGATAAATACTCCATCAAATACAAAAATAATAATTTAAGACTTACTAATAATCCTAGGGATTTGCAAGTTTAAAAAAAAATACTCTTTATAATTACGAGGAGCAATCATAAACTTTCTTTTAATGTTATAAAATATTAGAATAAAAACAGTGCATCGTCCGGTACTACCGCGGCTGGACAAAAGCCTCCTGTCGAGGCCGAAACTAGTCGGGCATCCCCAAAATACACACGTGAGGAAAAACCGTATATTTAAATAAATGTTATAAAAACCGGTAATAATAATTGTTATAAATATTATAAAATTAATAGTTAAGGTAGGTAATAAATAAGTTATTAATAAGAAATTACAATAGTCTGTCATTTAAAAAGTAATTGATACTACAATAGCATTTATTAATGAGTAGTTTATGTAGTGTTTTCTTTAATTGGGTCAAGTGTAATTTTTTCAGACAGTCAGACAGTTTTAGGGGCCATACCATAAAAAGCTTTTTTGCTAAGCGTTGTCCTTCTTTTCTTGGCATAATTTATTGGCATATTGAGGGCGCACTCTCTTCATTTACTCTTTAATTTATGATTTCTTATAAAATCAATCAGGTATTTCAAACCATTGATGGATATGCATAATTTTTGCTTTGTTTAAATTTATTATTAAATTATTTTAATTAAGCCATTATATATATAATGTAAAGTATTATCAACATCATTTTATATTTATGTTTATATTTATATGATTTAAGTTGGTGTTACAATGTTATTTAAGTTAGAGCATTTGATGACACATGTGCAATCATCAGCGTAGAGGATCATTTGTTGTTCTGTACATCTTTATAAATCATTAATATAGATAAAGGAAAGTAACGGTCCCAAAACGCTTCCGTGAGGGACGCCATATTGGTCGCGCCGCGTCTTCGACACATACTCTTATTCCATTTCAATTTTAAAGCAAATCCTATAAATTTAGATACATTGTGTCCTGGTAATTGTGTACTGTTCCTCGTATGTATATCATAGCCATATAATTTATCCAGCAAAATTTTGTGAACCAAGAAGTCGAATGCCTTCGTCATTTCGTGTATATCGCGCATTAGCAGTGGTAGAGCCATGCTTAAGCACGAATGGGCCGGCCTGACCGGTGCGATACCACGGCCTTACAGAAAACCGGTTGTGAAGTAACGCGTGCGTTGCATTTCCCCGAAATGAGTGAGGTTTCCGGAGGCCCAACTCCTTTCCTCTTTCCTCTCTCCTTATCCTCTCCTCTCTTCTTCCCCTTGCCGCACTCCCAGTCCCTCATCAGTAGGGGTAGGCAGACGCGTAATAAATACCCACATTTTGCCAATTATAATCTACTCCCATTTGATTAGGACCTGTATTGCCATTACCAAACTTATTACCATCATGCGGATGCAATTATTTTTGGGACTTGGATCGGAAAATTAGATGGTTGAGCCATGCTCCGGCACGAATGAGCCGGCTCGACCAGTGCGATTCCACGGCTTCACATAAGATCGGTGTGAGTTCATCATGAGTGAGTTTCGTGGAGGCCCAACTCTCCCCCCTGCTTCCTTTCCCTTTATTCCCCCTCTTATATTTCCCATCTCTTCATCTCCCTCTCTTCTTTCCTATCTTTTCATCTTCCTTCTTTTCCCCTCCCCGCATCCCCCTAACCCTTATCACCCTCAAAGGCGGGCAGCGCACTTACGATTCTCGAGTTGCAGATGTCCACTGACGGTGGTTGTCGCTTACCATCAGGTGACTAATCTGTTCGTCTGTCCCCCTATAGTATAAAAAAAAGAGTTTTTTTTGTCTACACATTTCATTGCACAAGATAATAAATCATAAATAGGCATTATTTATTAATACTAGTAATCATTATAAGGAATGTAATGCAAAATTATTATAATTGTTATATAATTGTTATTATTATTATAATTGTTATTGAGTTATTAAAGTTAGGAGTAAAATGATTAACAATGTCATTAATATCGTTATAATTTTTATCCTAAACTTAATACAATCACTGCTGAAAGTGTGTACATAAGTATCGACTAGCGTTCTTTTAAAAACAAATATTAAACATAATACCTTCATAACATTTTTATTATCACCGTCTTACGCCTCACAAAACAAAAAATGTTTTCTCTCTCAACAATACAGTGCTATAGACCTCCAACATAGCTTATTCTCAAGATTATCATAATTTTAAGCTTCATAAACTTCAATATGATAACACGATTTCTGTTAGGGATAATTTACACCAAATCGTGCGTGAACTTCTTCTGTCCGGTAGTTGATACTCAATGAATGAGAAACTCTGATAAGCTGGTATTAGTATTTTACTCGCTAAGTGTTGGATAGAGCTGGGATAAAACCGGGCTTTATTTTTGTTCTAGTTTCGTGTGTGGAAAAGAAATAAGTTACTACAGTATTTTTACAACGATAATGGTTATGTTCCGCAGATTCCTTTACTTACGATTTTAATTAATTTGAAGACGAGCTGTTTATTGATGTAAAGGTTACGTTGTATCCTAAGACGTATTTAATGGCAGTTGCCCTCTCTGTCAGCCAACCAATTTTTTTTTTCGGTTTTATAGTGATAAAATAAATCTCTATTGCTCCTGTGGAGCAGCTGTTACTTTCCTATAACAGTTCAATGGTTAATGTAATTATAGATAATTACGAGTATTTAGTAATCTTTCCATAAAGCAACTTTCACATCACGATGCATTATCTTACTGATAGGAAACCCTTATATAAATAAGATAAAAACTCATTTACTTCATTAAAACAACTTAAAAAGTTTAAGACATATATATACATATATAATTAATGGAACTAGTGCGCAGCAACTGAATCTTAACTTAGGTCCGTATTTAGAAGAACAACCTAAATTCTTAGACAAATTAAACCTATCTTCTACTTAGATTTTTCAGACTTGGTTTTCTTGTGACCTACATAAAGATAAGTAACGTTAGTTTTTCCAGATAGTGAGTTATTTCTTTGTGTAATGTATGGGCCTTGCGGACATTTATCACCGAACAAATGTATCACGAATTGTCTTAAAAAGTACTCGTATGTTTGTGTAAGTAGAATAAACGTTTAGCAGGAGTAGATCTTTTAACATATTTATATATAGATGTGTATTTATGCCGCTTCAGAATTGATTTTTTTAACACTACACAACACATGTATATTTCGGTAATAGACCTCTTGTAACCAATAGAGACTTTTTTTAACATATATAATAGCCGAACAGACGAGCAGACGGGTCACCTGATGGTAAGTGAAAACCGCCGTCCATAGAACCTCCAACTCAACAGTTGTAAATGCGCTGCCCACCTTTGAGGGTGAAGAGGGAGGGGTGGTTTTGGGGAGGGGGGACGAGGGGAGGGGAAAGAGGAGAGGAGTCGGGCCTCCAGAAACCTCACTAATTTCGGGGAAATGCAATGCAAGCGTACAACCGGTTTTCTGTGAGTCCGTGGTATCCCACTGGTCGAGCTGGCCATTCCTGCCAAGCATGGCGTCCCTAACACTGTTAAATTTAATGAAAGTAAAGCAGTTGCAATGATACTAGAATATAATACTTTGGTACCGGTACAATTTTTATAGACACATTTCTATATATACGAATATAATGATCGTGTTTGTTTTAATTTTATTTTTATGGGAAAGGGGCATATGAGCAGAGGGGTCACTTGATGGTAATTGACTACCAACGCCCATGGATACACGCAACACAACAGTCACAAGTGTGCTCCCGGCTTTTTGGGTAAGAGTACGCACTTTTCTTGAAATTTTGAAGGTCTGGTCTCGGCTCCAGTTTCGAAGATCTGGTCCTGACTTGGCTCGGTCTGGAAATATGGTAGCGTATGGTTATTTATTTACCTAACCGCACATCGACGCACCATTTTATTCTGTGTTCATTTAGATATAATATTATATATTAATCTTATAAAACATTAAGTAAATCACAGAACATTTCACGATCATTGTCTAATGAAGCGTAAACACCGAATTTATTCGAGTGGATGTCTTGGGTGAAGCTGAGTATTCAACCAGAAGTGATACAACTTAATATTTATTGTTATGAAGGTTTCGAGATAATTTAATATGGTTTGAAAGAGGGTATAACGAACGTATTTTTATTGAGCTTGAATTAAGCATTTGCAACTTGAGTTACAGGTTGACCTGTCTTCTCGTTTACCCACTTTATCTTAAAAACATGGATGTTATACGTAGAAAGCCATGCTCAGGCAGGTAGCGTCGGCTCGACCGGAGTAATATCATGGCCTCACAGAAATCCGGTTGAAAAAAAATATCAGTCAACCTACCCATCTCCTCATTCTCCGATTCTCTTCTTCTTTTTCTCTTCCATTCTCCCTTCCTCACTCAGTGGAATGCCAACTCTTAGTTTGTAGGTGACAATGGGCGGTGCAATCACTCAAAAGCAGTCGTAGTATGCTTCCATGTAGTGTGTGTAGTGTTATTTATTACTCTTTTATATTAATAAATTATCTTTGTTTCAGATAATGGTGTTTAACAATTATGTAAGTACCGAATCATTATTACTATACTGGAAGATTTTATTTATTTATTTACACACTTCCTGCATTTTATTGCATGGGGCGGACTTAATGCCAGGAGGCATTCTCTTCCAGTCAACCCTTTGGTATTGCAGAGAGGGTCAAGGCAGGTGCATACAAACAAATTTAATGAAGAGCCTACTATTTATTAGAGATTTTATAAAAGAATAGTCGCTCCCAGCATTTTTACGTGCGTTTATGGTCCGCTCCTAAAGTTTTAAATCGTGATATTTTAGAGCCTATACAGTTATTTAATAAATAGTCTATGCAACCACAAAAACAGAAATACAAATTTAACTGATAGTTCAAGAGAATAGTTCCAAAAACACGCCTTAGCTTTATTTTATAAATTTTGATTCTCGGTTTTCTGTATAATATAAATAGGGACACCCCAATTTCTTTCCATTGGTCTCATAGAAAGCGACTAAAGGATCGGGCTATTACCTATCAGACACTATATATGATATACTCAAACATCGAATCTCCGGCGCTTCTAAGTTTGACTAGTCAAACCACAGATCTAACGAGTAGTTTTAGCCAAAGTCCAAAAGAGTAACATGTTTCTGTCTTTGACTATGTAACGAATTTATATATAATCCTAGGAGAAACTAACTTGGAAAGTCAAACGCCGAAACTCAATACGAATCAAATCGGGGTTTGGCATATGAGGCTTAAAATATATGCTTGGAATTGGGAATGTGTAAGTTTGTTAGATTTAGATATAAAAAAATATATATTACAATAATAATAGACTTATAATTATTCAAAGTAATCAAATATTTTATTTTTATTTTGTTTAGTGCCAATAATCATTAAGGAAAAGAACTGGCCACTAAAACTATACAAAGAAGACTGATTATTCCATTATGTCATATAATGCTACCATAAAGCAAAGCCACTTTTATTTCCAAATGAATCTACTCTAATACGTCATAATGAACGCTCGAAAGTCTGAAAGCATAATTTAGAGCAATTATCATAATCTCAGAACTTCCTCCAGACTGTATTATGTATAATTTCTAATTATTACTTTGACAAATCACGCGAGCGGCCCCTAAGGCCTTATGATAATGATCTTGGTTTGATGTGGGTTGGAATAATAAAATTTACAAATATAAGATGTATTGAGCAATCGTAATATAGAAAATAATATATTTCGTGAAAAGGCTTCGTGATTTCGATGAAAACAGACTTTGTACTTTGTGCTGTAAAAGATTACATTAAGAAATGGTATGTATGTTTCGAATTTATCGGGTATAGGTATCAAGATTTAAAAGAAGGAACATAAGATTAATTTATAAATATCATTTTTACTTTTGACGTACTCGTATAACAAGTAGAAAACAGTGTGTTTTGAGAACCAAAAACATTTATCGAGCAGTGGTTATGTGGAACTCAAGTAGTAAGCCCATAGGCATTAAATATAATGATTATTTGACACTTTTATTTAAAAACAATTATATTCTTCAACGTTTTTAGTAGAAATTTTAAAATTAAGTCACATGGGACTGCAAAATATTAAGGGAATTCGAGTTTTATATATAATATCTTTAAATTTTTTGAACAATATGGTATATACTTACACTCTCATGCCTACAGGGGTAGGTAGAAGTTTTAGATCAAACTTCCAATTTTTGCCAACTATACCTAAGTCTCACTTACGTAATAGGGTGTAAGTCTATTACCATCATCCAAACACCGTATGCTTTTATATAAAATATATGTTAGATAACAGTCCGAAACCTTAGTCGGGTTTTACGACACTAGTGGTAAGAGATGGAGGGGCTGGCCGACAGTTTCAGGTACTTTAAAACATCATCAACACTCAACTCATATAAATTTGATTTCTACTCTAGTGGTCAGTGAACCTGATTGCTAAGCCGGAGGACACGGATCCGGTCCGGATCCGGACATAAATTTGTGTAATCTAAAAATCCCGAGTCAAGAAGTCCTCCGCGACAATAATGCCTATTGCAAAAGTCATCTTTTATTTAGAATATTATACGATTAACTTGATTTAAACTTACCAATTGTTACATTTATATCTCCTCAAAATGAACAGTTACAGAATTTATCTCAATATCTATTATTATCTGCTTCGTAGTAATAAATTACTAGGAGCTAATGTCGGTACAATGTTTACTTACGCTAATGTGAGGGTTTCTCGGTTAGTTTCATTAGAGGAAACATCAAGAGAAAGTTAGCGTCGCATGTTATCATAGGGTTGAAAGTAAAATAAATAATTATTTCTATAGTAAATCTTAGTAGAATAATCTTAGTAATTTGACTAGTGTATACAAATATTTTTATAATTTACTTTATATCCAATATGGCTGTCGATGTCGGCTCCTCAAAGGTTATTTTTCCGTTCCTCTTGAACATTGCTTTTTTGGATGAAAGGTAATTTATGTCTTGTATTTTACTCCTATCAAAGTTTATGCTATATTTTATAACCTGTTCAATGAAATAGACTGAAATACTGAAACAAACACATTTTACAATTATAATATTAATTAAGGTTTCAAATATAAACGAAGGAGTATTTATAATCTTATGACTATTATTCTTAGGTGATAAATGTGGTTCAACCTGTAAGAGTGCGTATTTTGTGTTCGATGAGATATGACATATCTGTATAGGTTAACTAGGTTTTACACATATTTCCTGCACGTTTTGAACTCGAAGAAATAACGATGAATAGGGTTTGTCTTCCAACTCACCTGATGTGAAGTGAAGATTAAGACAAAGATATTACACACCTATCTAAGAGAGGATATAGTATTTAATATATATGTACACTAACAAGAATTATATAGTTATTTGTATAGGGTGTCTCAGTAAGAGTGCACTTTTTTAAATTTAGAATCTTTTTTTTTTCTTGCAAGTGGCAACTCTAAATTTGACAGCTGTCACCTATGTTTATTCCGATTATTAAAAGTGGAGCGCTTTTCGAAAAAAAAAACAAGCAAACTTCGCCTAATTTTCTGTCGAGAAAGTACACCTAATGTCTCAACCATTCGAAGAGTGGTCGATTATGGATATTAAGAATCCTTTGCGTCAACGTACCGGTCGGTCTCTTGAAAACATTGCTGCTGTAAACGAGAGTGTCGCCGAAAACCCGCAGAACATAAATTCGGCATCGTTCTTAACAACTTCAAATTTCACGAAGCAGCTAATTCAGCTAACTCAGGCTCTCAAACCAGCAGACTATAGAAAGCGCCGCCAATTCGTTCAATGGGTAATGGAGCAAAGTGAAGTAGATGCAAATTTTTTGAAAAAGTCATCTTCTCCGGTGAAGCGCATTTCCATCTGAATAGCTATGTGAATACAGGTAATTGTTGAATTTGGGGCTCAGAAAATCCTCATGCAATCCATGAGAAAGAAATGAACAATAAACAATTTCTGAGCTCAAATCAGCAAAAGTCATGGAAAATATCATGAAAAGAGTAAATGCTTGTCATCACAGCCGTAGGGGCCATATGCCGGATATTTTATTCCATACTTTATTGGAACTTGTCTTGCTTTACAATCCAATAAAAATATCATAACTCTTTCATAAAATACGTCTTTTTATTTTAAAATGAAAAAGTGCACTCTTACTGATACACCCTTTATTATCTCATATTTTTTAATAATTGTACACCGTCAACGGTTAGACATAGCGTTCATTCATTCTGGTTTAAAATATCTTTATACCACCAATGATCTACAAATAAAAATATTTAATTTGATTTGATTAAGGCGTCAATAAAATATCAACATATTAAAGATAATTCTAGATAGCGCCAGTGAATGGAAAGTTCCAGCCAGTTCGAGTTTTGGGTATGAGACCCAGACTTACTTGAGCTATTGTTTATACTCCCCAATCCATCTGTATGGAAAGAGAGGAAAGAGGGGTTTGTCTTTCCTGTCCACATACTTTATTTTTTTTTTTATATAATATAGACGAACAAACAGGTCACCTGATGGTAAGTGACAATCTCCGTCGATGGACACCTACAACTCAAGAGTCGTAATGGCGCTGCCCGCCTTTGAGGGTGATAAGGGTTAGGGGGATGCGGAGAGGGGTAAGAAAAGAGGAAGGATGAGGAGATGGAAAAGAGGAGAGGGGGGATAAAGGAAAAGGAAGCAGAGTGGGGGGGAGAGTTGGGCCTCCGGGAAACTCACTCATTTCGGGGAAATACAACGCAAGAGTTATTTCACAACCGATTTTCTGTGAAGCCGTGGTATCGCACTGGTCGAGCCGGCTCATTCGTGCCTGAGCGTGGCGCAACCACTCTTAATTTTCCGATCCAATTCCCAAAAGTTATCGGATCCGCATGATGGCAATAATTTTGTTAATGGCAATACAGGTCCATATTACGTAATTGGGAGTAGATTGGCAAAATGTGGGTATTAATTACGCGTCTGCCTACCCCTTAGGGGATGCAGGCGCTAATGTATGTTTTTTTATGTATGGAAGCTGACTGATACAAGAGTAGAGGACAAGGGGAAATAAAAGGGTGATCCACTTACAGAGTGTATGTATGTACATATGATTTTATTTGTCACAGCTTAGGGCCTAGACTGCCTGACGGATTTCATCGCGTAAGTTGTCATTTGGATCGTCTTAATAAGAGTAACAAACAATGTAACATTACGACAAAACGTCAGTTAGAAGAAACAAAGCCGATAGTAACGTATTCGACATATTTTGTTTTTGAAGTGAAAACTTTTTTAGGCGCGTTGGGCATTTTTTGGATGAACAAAAATCTTGGAACTCGCGTCATCGCCACCGAACACTTTCCATGAGCTATATGTATACTGTGTGTAGATGTGTATTTTTTGGGTGAATGTTATAATTGACTTTTAAAAAAGTAGGTAAGCGCCTTCAAGGTGCCTTTGCAATTCCTTTGCGCAACCTCCACCTTATCTCAAGCAACGTTTTAATTTCCTATGTGACACACATTCGAGGTTGTTGCGATCATCGGAAAGCTTAAAACTGCAAATACCAGTGCATTCGACAAAGTTTGCTGACAAATCATACACAGTTGAAGCAGCACGGCTCTGGAATGCCCTACCTTTACCTATCAGACGAGCTCAATCATTAGGATCCTTCAAAAAATGTTAAAAGACTACTATTTGCAAGGTAATGTCTAAGATAACTATAGGTATATATTTACTTGTATGTGTAATTATATGTATGTATGTTTCTATATATATGTATTTATATCTATGTACTTATATTGGGTATTTATATATATTTGCCATTAAACTAGCATACATTACATGACTGTACACCACAGCCACCCATAAGAGATCATTAAAATCCTGTCCATCCAAAGGTTACCTGTAAGATATTGCTTATTGTGATAAGGCCGCCCATTGTACATTTTATGTGAAAATATCAGATGTATTTTATATGTATATTTGGTGTACAATAAAGAGTACTTACTTACTTACTTACCTTTAATTGTAAAAATAGCGCAAAAGTAGAATTTAAAAACTTATTCTTAAATTGCGGGAATCCCATGTTCAAATCCTGATTTGGTTAGAATGGTCCCATTGTGTAGATTTGAACACTGCTGAAGTAAACTAAAGCTATGTATACTAATACTACTAAAAGTACCATTGCTAAATATTTTCTGAGAAATTTTATACCTATGTAAATTTACCTTTTTTAAGTTAGTTGATTAGAAGATGAGAAATAACTGAATATACATTATGTATACTTGAAAAGCACATAGTACAAATAAAACCCACGTGTCACGGCAATGTCACTCCCCTCACAATTTAGTTTCTAAAATTAGATTCATGAAATAAACCGGTCTAAAAACAGATAAGCCTTTTAGTAAACTGATGACTTATTTATCTTCGGTAAGATAAGACGAAACTTGACGATACTGATGGGGTGAGGTAGGGTAGCTTATTAGAATCGGTTTTTGTTCTTTTGGTGTATTCGTGTAGAAATTTGATTTATATATTTAAGATTGTAAGAGTACATTCGATAATATATCGATACACAACAGGTGATATGATATCGAAGGTGTATATATAACCGATTTAGGTCAACGAAGTTGATGTGTAAAGGTTCTCTATCAGAGTAATAAAATATTTATGTTGCGGCCGCTCAACTTACATTTAAATAATGGAATCAGAGTGAGGTTAGAGTTATTGACATGTGAATCGATACTAATACGCTTGATATATGTATAATTGCTTTTTTTCTTTTATCATAAAGAATTAACATAGAACACGAATGCTTCAGGAAATACTTTGTTACGTGCTAGTAGCTAGGATATTGTATTCCACACTCTAATATAACTCCTTAGGGATAATTATAGTTATGTTCAATACCTTCGTTTTGGTACGGAAAACCCCTTGCCAGCAACTATGCTGTGGTAATCACCGTTTTGCAAGAAGAGAGAGATGCTTGCTAAAGCGGCAGGGAACTCATTTGATGAACTAGATGTCATGAGCATAATTATCATTCCCTGGTGATACATTAAACTGCGTGCCCTCCCATAAGAAGAAGGATAGTTGTAAAATATGACAGACACAAGCAAGAAATATTTTGAGCTACTTGCAATGGCTTCGATTATAATACAATCGAATTTTACACAGTTATGAAATGTCGCTATTTCATTTCCGGAATTTATACTACAATGGTTTTTAAATTTTGTGTTTCACTTCGCTTCGCTTATAAACTCTTACGTTAGGAATTATTCCTGTGTTACGTTGTCAAACATACAAACCACACACAAACAACACCCAGACTCGGTACAATTATTTGTATATACAAATGTTTGTCCCGTGGGAGAAAGCTAAGGCCTATTAATTCACCACATTTTGACTTCGAGATTTCGAATTAAACCCCTTCATCTAATAATCCAAATAAAAAGTACTTATAATTGTGATTAAATTTCATGTCTGTTACGGAAGTGGCGGCTTTCATACAATTAGCTGTTAAAAATCCTGTTTTTATAACCACCATAAAAATGAAGTCTAAAATATCTGTAACTTTAACAAATGACCTATAGTATTATGATTTTTTTATTTTCAAACATCTCACGCATTATGAATAATTCCTGTGTTCACAAATATTCAATCAACAGACACAAAGAAAACGTAGGCTTGATTTTGTCCCGTGTTAGAATCAAACCGCCGACCTCTAGTTCAGCAGTCAGGTCACTAACTACTTGACTAACAGTAACAATATAACACTTATACTCACATACATACCCACGCATATATTCCCGAAAGGCCCGAATTCCCGAAAGAAAAAATTTAAGAGTGGTAAAGCCATGCTTAGGCACGAATGGGCCGGCTCGACCGGTGCGATACCACGGCCTCACAGAAAACTGGTTGTGAAGTAACGCTTGCGTTGCATTTCCCCGAATTGAGTGAGGTTTCCGGAGGCCCAATTCCCGCTCCCCCTTTTGTCTACCTCATCTCCTTTCTCCTTTTTTCCGTCTCATCATCCCTCTTCTCTTCTTTCCGCTCCCTGCATCCCTCATCACCCTCAAAGGCGGGCAGCGCACTTGCGACTCTTGAGTTGCAAGTGTCCATGGACGGCGGTGTCACTTACCATCAGGTGACCTGTCTGTTCGTCTGTCCCCCTATGGTATAAAAAAAAAAAAAAAAAAAGGCCGGGCATAATAGAATTTAGTCCCCCTTACGCAAGACATGTCAAGTGTATTGCCGACAACCCAGCACTGTATGAACTAAACACTCTATCGGAGAGGTAACAGTCAAACCTTTTAGTCGCCTTTACGACACCAACGAGTAGAGATGAGATGACCCTCTGGCAACACAACCAGATTAATACGTATTTACGGTAATAATTATAATTTACGGTGTAATAGTTTTAATTAGTCTATGGCACGGTCTATAATCTATGAGACAGATCTCTTTCCGCTCTCATGCTGAGTGAACATCGCTCTGTGACAATTAGTGTATTTTACATAATATTAACATTATAATATAGAAACCAATACGTCGTTTTATTCAGCAAGTCCTGTGCACGTACAATAAATTGAATACGTAAACGTTATCACTGGTACCATAATCGAATTGAAGGAGGAGGAGTAGGAGGGAACCCCTCAACCCTAGAATAGCCCTCCTCCGCCAAGAACCAAATGATTTATACTAGATATTAATATTATAATATTAACAACATCCCATCAAAGTCCTGATCGTTATTACAAATGGTATCAAAGCTAATGGGAAAGATCGTTAGGGGGATAAAGCTTTCTTATCAATATGAATGTAACCTTTTGATGTGGTATTAAGGCGATTTACCCTCAGCTGGAATGATTTCACTTTAGCTATTTAAGCGACGTTTGTTAGAAGTAGATGATGAGGTTTATAGAAAAAAAACAAAATATGTTATTTGATGTTTGTAAAGCCTCCCGCGATTAATCCTAATAAATGTAGACTAGGTACTTTAGATCGGCTATCGATGACGTTTACCCGAGCAATGTTAGCGCAGCCGGTGTAAAGGGCATCGCGCGTCCTATCGTCCGCATAGCAATGGATCCTGTGACTGCTCGTGACTTCATTAGTATTTACGATAATAAAAACATCACTTATTTCACTTATAAAACAATAGCTTCGTACATATTAAACACTCAGAGTGTATCCACCAAAATATAGTTGTAATTGCTTACTGACATACAAAGTTGTCTGTGAAAAAGCAATTATTTTTCTAGTTAAACTTCTAACGTAACGTACGACTGGCCTAAAACCGTCCGTTGTATTTGTTGTGAGTGAATCGTCATATCGACAGCTATTTAGCGTGTAACACTACCTCTTTCAGGTCGTCAGTTCATCTAACTGAAGAGCGCCCTGCCTTCTTGTTACCACTAACATTTTAATTGAATAAAGGAAAATTTAATATATTTTTCATAGAAAATGAGAATGTGCGCTTTCAATAAATCTATCCCATCACCTGGATAAATGTTACTTCACTCACATAGTCAATGTGCGCTTCTCCAGAAGTTTTTTGCACAACCAGCCTAAGGAACAAACTTAAAACCTTCAAGAAAAGAGCGTATTCCTACCTTAAAGACCGGCAACGCACTTGTGACTCTTGAGTTGCGGGTATCCATCAACGGCTGTAGTCACTTACCATCAGGTGACCCATCTGCTCATTTGCCCCTATCGCATATTATATTTATATAACTATTTAACTTTATATGGAGCTACCGCTACTTTATTTCAAAACAAAAAAATTACAGAGTCTGAACAAGGACTAAGGAAGTAGTGATACCTGACTGCGGTCATCTGTAGAATAGAGATTCTTCTAAATTCGATACTAAATCTACCTTATTCCCAGTAAACATCAATATAAGTTAAATGACCAACATCTAACAACGAGGGTAATAATTAACACAAAATTATGTTCGATGATAAATTGGATGATATATTATTCCCATTATTCTCATGAGGATCGAAACATATTATTGAATATTTTATATTTTAAGCATGTTTACAGCGCACGTGTTCTTATTATAATACGTATGTATCATTAATCAGTGATATTTGAAGCTAAAACACACCAAAGGAAACCCTAATTGATTCAGCAAGATACAGTTTTGTTTTATCTGTCGCAGTTCCCCACAGATTCACTTACATTTATGGTATGGAGTATCCATAGACTAGCTATATAACATATATATATATTAAAATAGATAAGTTAGTATTGTCAAGAACAGTTAATTAACTCACAATAACTATCTCACTTACATATGTTAGATGATGATCTCATTGCGCTAAAATAAAAAACAATGTACGTTTGTTAATCTTATACTACCGTACTGGTAATTCGACCATCATGAAATTTTGCATTTTCTTGCCAGGAATACAGGGAAACACCTGCTAGGATTACCCAGAAAACAAATACAATTAAATAGGAACAGTACTTTTATGCGACCGAAACCACAGATAAAAGCTAGTTAACGGTAAACAAATTGTTTACAAAATAATCAATTCAGTAATGAAAATAATATGTTTAAATAAGCCTTTCGTCGTTCGACGCGGCGTCTGTTGTGTCTGCCAAGACGCGTGAGAGCAATTTTAACTGTAATTGAGAATGATCGGTAGTTATTAGTAGGTAAATTGTTGCACAATTTCAGGGGTTTCTCACTACACGTGTAAGAGAGTCAGTACCAGAACCCAAATTATATTAAATGTCAGATTATCAATAGCAAGAACCATAAAAAGATAGCTAGAATTATGAAAAGATAACTATAACGTGGGTGTCACAAAATACGTCTAAGCGATCAAGCTGTTACCTATTGCCAGTAACTACAGCCATACAGTGCCCTCATTATATCAATAGGCTTGCCCACTATTGCGTTTAGAAGAATTAAATTATTGTTGGCAAAATTAGGCCATTGCCTACTCTAAGATAAAAGTGTGAGTATATCTATTATTTCTGTTTTAACTGACTGTACTTAAGCTATTGCTAACATTCCCCGTTTCAAGCGAGTAAGCTATATTTTTCTTTTATTACATTTTCTTTGCATTGTCTATCATTCACCTTTCATTTCCGATATACTCATGATTTACCCATTTTAAGTTTTTTATTATATTTATATATTTATTTACTTGCTTGAATTATGATAGATAAATAGTTGTTACAATGTATGTAATAGACTGAGACATATTGTCATAATAGGTAACTATTGTCTTGACTATTGTGGAAACCCCTACGGGTCATCGGAGCTGACGGTGAAGTGGTATGTCGGACTCGAACCGCACTCGAACTAAAACCACACGGTGTTCCATCACTAGTGGGTCTATTGCAAGGGACCTGGGTATACCCTAGAAGACTATTATCCAGGCATACAAATGTATATATGTACATATAAGAGATTTCCATCGATACATTGACTCATCACGATATCTTTGGAACCACAAGGCGTAGAGACTTGAAATTTGGTAGGAAAATTCCTTTCGCCGAGTAAAGGTCAGCTAAGAACGGATTTTACGAAATGCCACCCACAAGGGGTGTTGCGGGAGTGTCAACAGGTGTGCTAGTATACATATATATGTATGTCCAGGCATGCAAATATATATATATATATAATGGAGTTTTGTTTAAATTACAAACAATGATGGCATATTAGATATATTTAGTATAAAATTAAATAAGCAATCAATTTACAAGTCATTTCCATAATTACACAAAAGACAAGAGCATTTCTTGAAAAACTTTAATGGAATGTTAGCTTCCCTCTATCAGCCCGTCCCGCAACACATGACAATATTTTCTCCCAAAATGTATTCGGTGTTTGGCAAACTATTAAAAATTAGTCCTGCACGATATACACAGCTGCGCCGAAACACCCCTAATTGTGGCAACGGTATTTTGAGAGGTAGTGAGTAGTCGGTTTTTATTTTAGTCACATTGCTTTGCAGCCTTATTTTTTCAGACTTAAATACCGGCTTACAAGATTCAAACCAGTTAAAAACAAAAATTGCACGTAAATATCTTTTCTGCCGTTGGGAAGGGTTGGGAGAGTTACCCCACACCCCCAATCCATATCGAAAAATTGAGCAGACATGTGCATGATACACCATTAAAGCGGCTTGTAGAGGTTACGTCTTCTACTTTCCGGAGCGCGAAAACAAAATAATTTATTTTCATACATATAATGTCAATATGGTCCTCCCACATAAAATGTGCGTCTCATGTTAATTTTAATTATATTTTGTTTATTTTTAAATGGGCTAAACAGTATGAAATTTGTTTTTTATTAATTTATGTTTTTTCTATTAAAACCCAGCCAAAAAACAATTATTTGCAGTGTATCGATAACTTTAGTCTCGTAATAATTTTGATTTAAAATTGCATAATGATAGTTGTGTCATCCACAACAATCCACAATAAAATTCAATCATGAGATATTGAACGTGGGAGATCGTTTACATGTAAAAAAAAAAAACAATAACGGCCCCAAAATGCTTCCTTGGGGAAAACCTGAAAAATTGACATATATGTTGCTGACTCTACACTTTCTATGATATTCAAAAAAAATAACCACAGTGCAGGTGTAAAAGCTAGCCTATAATTATTTTTGACTGATTACAAACCTTTTTATACGTACAGGTTTTATAATTGACAGTGTCATATTATTGGTAAAACAACCTTGTTCAACTGATAAATTTTCAATATGCGCTAAAGGCTCTGCTATGTAGTACGCAATACATATAACCAGTGCACTTAGTATTTTTCAAAGACTATATTATCAGATAGATTTCATGTGAATTCGTAGTTTCTAAAAATATAATAAAGTATTAAGTATTTTGTACATTAATAAATGTCTTTATTTGTTGAATTACTTACTGTATGATTTTGCAACATGTCAGTGAAGGAATTCTGGAATAAATTTGCTATGTCTATTCCTGTTGTTACTAAATTATCATTATCAATAATATTATTAATCCATTCCCTTGGTTTATTATTACCTATGTCACGGTTCACTACTTCCATGTGGCCTTATCTTTGTTTTTGGAACTCAAAATTAACTAAGATACAGACTGAATATTTCTTGCAATTGAACATTATTGCACATGCATTTCTTGCAATTGCATTTCAGTATTTTTGTTGAGATAATATTTGTGTCTCAATTTTCGTTTAGTTTTACAACTCTTTTTGAATCCTTTCATTGCCTAAGATTAACAATTCGAGTTATAGTTGATTTGAATTTTAAGAAGCGGAAAACAAAGTTTATAGTATAATGTTAAATTGTGAAAGGTAGTATAGACATCGTTAATATCAGATTTTTCATATACTTTCGTTACTGGAATCAAATACCAATTGGCATAAGTGTTTCAAACAATTCCGTATATCTCTTCAGGAATACAGGCTTTAGCGTATGGATTTTTTCAAATTTAACAATTAGCAACAAGCAAAAATACACCATCCTAAACATCTTCATCAATATATTCATAGCACGAATATATCAAATTTAGAACCTTCACACATGTTACAAACCTTCAACAAATGACCAACAAATGTCAGCCCTTCGAGCCTTAACACTCTCATTTGGAGGGTCAAAATGTTCCTCGCAGTATTATTTATGCAAACGCTTGAGATCCCTTCAAGACAGTTAAATGGAGATATCTGCTTCCGTTTAGATACGTGGTACTGAATTTATAACTTGATTTTTGGGTTTGTATAAAAACAATCAAATTTACGTATAACGATTTTATTTTTTCATAAATTTCAAGACTTTACCCCATATGATGTAAACCCGGAGTTAGAATTAATCTATGCCGATTATGAGTATGGTCTAGTATTTAGTGATTGAGTGAGTGAGCCAATGTATTGAGCTTAGTTGTGGGTTGGCTCGACTGTGATCTTGGTGTCCTCTGTTGGTAGGTTTTTAAGTCACCCGTGATGCAGAAATACAGAATGCAAGAATGCAGAATGTGATGCCTTCTGCATTAGTCGCTTGATCCAACCATCTAACGAGAGCCTCTTAAGATATTGATCTGGGCTCTTAGCTGTTAATTTGTGAACAGATATGGCTATCCGAACAATGATCGCCAAATCCATATTCTACACATTGTCAATCTCGTGAGAGAAGTCCAAATATTATATTTGTTTATCTTTTTCAACTTTGTGCAGTTTTTTTTTTGCTGAGCATTTTTTTTCACTCGCTGTCCTTTCCAGTTAGGAATGGGTTGTGCGCTATATTATCCTCGATTTCGGCGTTTCTGGTGAGGTAGTATTGTTGACAAGTGCCTCATGAAGTGTGGCGGGTCTGGTGTTTCGATCAAGATACAAATGAGTACATGACTCCACCAATTTTCTGGTAGCTTCATCTATTGAAATCATCAACAAAATAAAAAGTACAGTGAAAGAATCTGTACTTTGTATAGTCAGCAGCAACAGCACGAAAGCATCCAATCCCGCTTACCGGAACTTGTTACGATTGGTTGTCGACTACGTATGAATGGGTGTACTTTTAATATAAGTAAAGAAATAAAGGAAATATATTTATTTTTCACTCATATAAAGGCTTAAGTTTAGTAATTAACTAATTTAATATAAAGGAGAAACGTAACGTAATGGGCAAACAAGCAGACGGGCCACCTGATATTAAGTAACTTCCGCCATCCATGGACACCCGCAACTCAAGAGGCACAAGTGCGTTGCCAGCCTTTTAGGTAGGAGTACGATCTTTATGGTTACCTATGGTCCGAAAAAACAAAAAAACTTTGAAGATCTACATAAACAAAAGTCTAATCACAATAGTCCACCTTCACGGCACAAAATACTGAAACGAAATTCATTTAAATAAAACTCAATTAAAATTACAAAGAGTACAGGTCCTAATGTAGTAGCTAAAGGCAATAATATTTACTTTACACATCTTGACACACGATCGTCTCATCCCAAAGAAAGCAGAGCTTGTACTATGGTAACCAAACTGCTGATATATATATATACATATATATACCATACATAGCTATATTACACCCAGACACAGAACGAATGATCGTGCTCATCACACGAATATTTGTACTGGGTTGGAATCGAAACCCCTTGGCTTGCAAGATATATTTCAGTCGTTTTCATTATTATGTTTTCATGTTCTTGTATCTCTACATTTTTATATTCATTTATCAGGAGCACTAACAATATTTGATCAATTTTCTACCCTCCTTACAGTGTACCAGGTCTTTATATTTCCATTTACTTACTTAATTTATTTTACATTAAGGGAATAACAAATCATTTTCACTCAGACCAGCTGGTGTGAGCAGATTGGGCTTTTTCTCTTACTTTGTGACTACGGGACGACTGAATTTTGGAGGCGAAATATTTTTTGTTAGAAATTTAGGAATTCAATGTGAATTTGGTGAGCTAACTCAAAAGCACTTTTGATTATATTGAAATACTATTAGGTAGTAGATTTTAAGCAATAGAACAAAATTAAATTAGTTTCACTTAAAAGAATATATTTATGTGACACTGGAGGAATGTAATTGTAAAAGCAATGGAGAGCTGCTATACTTGCGAGAATGTTATATTTTAAAGACGACTCCAATGACACTTAAGGCAGTGATGTACATTAGCTAACCATAAGTCTGGTAATTTAAAAGAGTGGCCATATTATGTCTGCATGCCCGAATTCTTCTCATACGGCACAATCATTTGGAGATAGGCGAACGCCTATCTCCAAATGATTGTGCCGTAAAAAAAATACCTACCTATGTTGATCTATGAACTAGATCAACATAGGTAGGTATTTTTTTTTTTCAAAGACATCTGACGCACTAGGATTTCTTCATGTGTCGCGGGAGACTTTAGAAATATAAATGTGACGAACACAAACAACACCCAGACTGGGGACAGCTATTTGTGAATTCAATACATTTTTGTCCGGCGTGGGAATCGCAGTCACGACCTCTGACTTCACTAACAGTCACGGTCACTAACAACTACGCTAACTTAGAGACCAGTCACACCGTCTAATATTTTTTATAATAATTTTACACAAAGCAACGGGTCGTTGCAGTGGCGTTTTGTGTGTGTGTGTTATTGTTGTATAAAATGATCGTATAGATTCAAATTCAACTGGTAGTTTTATTTCCTCAAAATGATATTGAATTATAAAGAAACGAAAAGTTTAAGATTTAAACAATTATTAACGCCAAAAAGGTAGCCGCCATTATCGTGTCGTCACAATAGCAGAAGCAAAGAAACTTCAAATGTGAAGTGCTTAGTGACTGACTTACTGACTAAAACAAAAATGAAATGTCGAATAACTGCAATTTAAAGCCAAAAATATAAAGATATTTAAACTGTGTTGTGTTGTTTACAAACAAAAAAAAATGTTTCTGCTATAGTGACGTCACCCACGACAAGGACATGGTAGACGGTACGTACAGATAATAAACTACGAATGAAAATATATATAAACCTGTTTTTATAACAAAATACATTTTTCTTATAGTAAAAATTTTATAGGCTCCCATATTGTTGAGTAATTTTATAGAATAAAGTAATTACATTTGAATAATTACAAACGTTTCCAAAACCTTACTTGACTCAAGTATTGGTCTTGTACTCCTATTTTTTTATATTATACTTTTTTACTTAAATACAGACAGACGCACACTAAGAATAAAATTGAAAGATATTACTCTGACTTCCATCACTAATGCTTACTCCAATCATTCTCAAAACAGAAAGTAGCTATTTCATCCGCTCACATAATACTAAGACATTAGTAAGTGGGACGCGTGTCTTCCATTTGTATTAAAACAGGTAAGAAACGAATACTCCTTAGAAAAGTATCAACGAGTCCTCACGTGCCAAATTTACGCTCGTATTCTTGATTCCAATCGTGATAAGTGAAACGACGATCATTGTACACACGAGCCCAATGTATTTGGTAAAAAAAGTAATATTTGAAACACACTGATGTGTAAACTTTCCAATTATGTGCAATGCATGCTTATGACATTCTCTGAAAATAAACATATTTGTTATATCAATGTAATAAATAAAAACGTCGAGGCTTTACATTTATTATGAAAAGCTGAATTAATGTTACACGCATTTTTCTATATTACTTTGTTATACACTTATGTGTCCTATCTTAATTATGTACCTTATTTTTCACCTTAATAATTCAGTATTTAAATAAACAAGCGGTATAGATAACATTGTGTAACACCGTTCTGAACATTAACATCATGGGCAACAAGTTAAGTTGTGATCTTTCTCAGATGTTTCGCTGTTTGATAAAAAGTCCATCCCTCAGTCACCTTTTATGTCATCCACGGTAAGAGATAGGATGCTTCTTTTCTATCACTGGGCTGAACGGGGATACGTGTAAATTAATTACTTCTTTATGTTTTGAGTGAAGACTCTGCTTCTCACTGTGATTTAGAATTGTATTTATTCTTATAAAGTTGAACGTCAAACGAACCTCGTGAATGCTAAGTTTTAAAATATTTTACTTTGAAAAAGCAAGGTAAATATGAAATGCTACTTTTAATGCTATTAGTTTGTTTGAAATAAACACGGTTATGATTTTACTATAAATTGGCGAAGGTATGTATGAAAGCCCATTAGTGAATGTAAGTGCAATGCTTTTGAAATGCATTTCATTTATTTGCATTTGATTGCTCTTAAAATTTTATAAATAAAAATAACCAACATTATATTTAATTTGATGTGTACACTTATTATATAGAGAGCACTATTGTATATACTTAGTTACGCCATAAATACTGTTACAATAAAAAGAAAACAATATTACATTTGAAATAGGAATCTATCATTCTTATATGAATATTCAGTGTTTTCTCATTTTTGCGCCAATCGGTGTTACATATATTTTTTTATATTCAGATGGAGTGAGGTGATAAAGAAAAACGAATTTATAGCATTACACATAGCAGGTATGGCGCCAAATGCAATTTTTAAAACTCTCCACCACACACATCACTTTTAACGCTATTATACTAACCCATTACTTCCCAGGCATCGAATTTTTTTTTTATCAAATCTTGAAACTAAGTTCATAATACGCTAAGAAAAAATAATACGAACAAAAAAAAAGTACTTTTAATGCTGAGTCAGCCTGTCCTATAACTATGACAGTGGGGACATGTGATCAGAAATAATAAAAGTTAATAATTATAAGAATATTAGCTGTATTTGAAAATTTGACCATTAACAGTTTTAAACATAAAGTTGTATTAACTTATTTTGTTTGGTAAGGTATAAAACAATCACTGCAGTGTTTTTTCACAGTTAGCGCAAAAAGTAAGAGGTTGTTTTTACAACCTTGTCCCTGGCAACACCTCTGTTTGTCCCTCTTCGTCATATAGTGACCAATATTGTCAAATCTGACAGGTTATAAAAGGCGTTCTGATGTACCTGGTGTAGGTTTGCTTCCCTTGCCTTCCGATTTTTTCATCCAAGAATAACAACCAAGAATAATATTTTGAAAGATTACCACAAGTTTTTAAATTATGTTTTCTTTATATTTTCATTTTTTATATATTTGGTAAAGGTCTTAGAATCAGGTTTATGTAAATTGGAGTTGACAAGTTTTTTACATTATGGTATATAAAATCAGAATGTGATGCTTCTTTTTCAGGCAATAAAATTGATATTATGAAAAAATTACATTAAAATTAAGGATACACTTTTTGCAGAAGAAAAAAAAATCATTTTATCAGAAAAACAGTGCAAGAATACGAATTTTGTCAGAAACAATAAAAATAAACGACCTAACATGTATAAAAGAATGTTGAATATGGTGTCCCAAAAATAGGACAGTGGGGAAGAATGGGTTAATGTATAAAGAAAAAACTACAAAAAAAAACAAAAAAACGTATGTTACGTTGCAATAATAAATGTTTTATGAAATAGGAAAAAACTTTTAAAAAACTTTTCCCTGTAATAATATTTATGGCACGAATCGAAGAATGTATACTCAAACGTAGCGTAATGAATAAAGCGTCGAACATTGAATGAAGTTATGGGTTTAAACTCCCACCAGAATACTGCCGACTCTTTTTATAACATAACCACTAACATCAATTGGTATTAAATCAAGTAAAAATATTATGAAACCTACTACATTACGTAAAAAGTTTTTTTGAATTTCTCCTTACTTTTATATTTATGCTTTTAAAGTTAAATAAACACACATATAGATACATACATAAAAAAAAACATACATCTCTTTATAGCGGAGTCGAGTAATACTAGAATTTTTTTGCGACATTCTTTACTAGTAGTTAAAAACCTCACCTAACTTTTAATTACGTCACCTTTTAATTTAAATCTAGAAATAGATATTTATCTTAATAGCATTTGTTTTTCAATGTAGTTACCATAGGAATAGAAAGTATCTATTACTAATTAAATTCATACCTGTTTTTCTTTTGTTTACAGATCCTGTATCGTAGTATCAATAAACGTAAGTAATTTCACTTATATAATTTTATGTTTTGCTAATAAGCATTGGCTTTGACCGATACCCTTGAAGTGATTTTGTACAACTGTCATCTAGTACATTATATTCAACCTCCCATATTGTAATATCCCCCATCCCCATCCCATGTGTATTCCTCCCAAAGGATCTCACAGATATGTAATGTATGTATATTGCACACTACACCAGATAGAAAGAAAGAAAGATAGAAAGAAAGAAAGCATTTATTCTGACATTACCGGGACAGCACATAATTGTTACAATTAAATAAAAAGCATGAGTACTTATAATGCCCTGTGCGTTGCCAATAAAGGCACCTATATCAGCATATTGCTACAGCCGGAGACTGAAGCGCTGGTGTTATTATAGGTCCTTACCCCGGTGTCGTCACGAGCCTATTTTCCATATTTGTGGAAGCAACCATAAACAACTAAAAAAAAAAAAAAATTAATACTTCAGTCTAAAATGTGACAGTAAAATGTAAATACAAGTTAACTTGTGAAGTGTCTGGTGTGGTGATACGTCAAATAATGATGTAAAATTTGTGAGGCGTCATGGACGAGAATTTGCGAAGTTTGATTAGACACTACGAGAGAGATTCTATCTTTCAATCTCTCTATCTCTTTCTACAGTAAGATTACAATGTCATGTAGTCCGATGGGTTTCCCAAACTTTAGACACCACAATATTTTCTTTAACTTATCAAACAATAAGGTGACTATTTCATGAACGAAAATTAGATTAAATTTAGTTTATATAAAAATGCTTTAGTATTTTATTTTTCACTAGCCGCTTCCTGCGGTTTTACCTGGTTTTGAAACTTGTTTCAGAATAATTGTACTAATATAATGATATAACACACGTACAGAATTCTAACATTATTACACGTAGTGTTCATAATTTCTTTATTTCTATTACAAACACAAATAAACATGTCGGTATCAAAACAGAATCCCCGCGGAGTACTCAGCCGTTTATTTTTCTGCACTCTATATTATTAGTTTTGTAAGTTTGAGCTCAGGAAATTGTTTAGAGTAATGATATATTGTTTGGTTCTGTTTGAAGTAAATTAAATGTACAGTAGCCTGCTGAGAAGCACTTTGGAGTAGTGTTCAGTAATACATTGGATTGTACACAAAAAGTGCGTTAAATGGATTTCATTAGACATGGCCTATCACGGAAACTTACAAGTTATACTAAACGTAAACAATTAATCTTCACTTAAAAAAAAACACAATGTACCGCCGTATCCATTTAAATTTAGTTTGTCATGACATTATCATTACTTAAAATTCATATATATTCAAATTATATTAAGTTAACTAATAACCTGACAACAAACATCATGTATAATTAGCATTGTTATAATTATCATGGTTTGTGCGTCACCTTAATAAATGAATTCTCTATAATACTGAGTCCATAAGTAAACACATGGCCGGACTGTTACTCAAGGAAAAATGTTGTTGTAATTGTAATAAATACCTGTCTGAACTAACCGCTAGCCTATTCGAAAAACATATACATAACACAGAGACTTGGAAAAGTACTGATACAAAAATTAAAACGTGAACTACCTCGTCAAAAGAGACGGGCCCGTTTGTTTAAGAGTTACCTGACTGTTGAGCCAGAGGGTGTAATTTTCGATTCCCACACGGGGTAAAAATTTGACGTCCCGAGTCTATGTGTTATTTGTGTCCATTGTTTGAAGCGTTTTAATTGAAAGATATAAAATTTGTTTATTCTGTAAGCTAAGTAGACTTAAGGAACACAATAACCTTTTTTCTGATGATCTCATTTCGAAATGTTACACCCTATGTCACTCCTACTAATAAGGAGAATCAAATGATATGAGATATGTCGAAAATCATCAAGCCGTATAGACTCTTGGGCTTTATTAATACATGCATATATGCATACGTATACTCGGAAAACAAAACAATCCTTTGAAACTTTTTTGAGACCCTCCTTCTTTGAGAGTAAAAAGTAATAACTTTTAATATAGTGCCTGCTGAGGCGCTCGTTTTACTGAATAATCTAAACATAAAATCCGACCAAACCTATTGTAATATTAATTCTTTGTGCTATAAATGGAGAGAGAAAGCGAAATTCGATTCAAATTTAAATTAGGCTATATTATGGGGAGGGCAGACTTGCATAGTAGTCAGTTGATTAAATTGGTCCAGTGACCATTTATTAACTATAGAAAAACGTGTTATCATCAAAATATTATCTCAAGCTAAACGCTTTTTAAAGCAGGTTGTCTAGTTAGTAAACTTATCCTTAGCTTGTCTGCAAGTCTACGGAAGAGAATTTCTTCCGTTTTGAAAACAGTGGTCAGCATAGACAGTTAGTAATGTAATTTTTATTGTACACTAACAAAGCAAAAATACAGAGATATATATTGTATACAGAGAATGGACAGCCCTTGGGTGGACAGGAATGTAATGATTGCAGTGGGTACATAATATGTACGTGGGTAATAATTACATTCGGTTATCAGTATACTCGTAAATACGTAAGTAATAAACGCCTTAGAAGCTTGTTAATTTACGCTCTACAACTGTATATTATTATTGAAGGTATTGAAAAAAAATGTCATATATGACTTTAGTTCTCCAAGTAATTTCATATTTAAATGTGTCAGAAATCTGTTTGTGATCATGTGTAGTAAATCTACTACTAAATAATAAAATAACCTTGTATGAAAATATTTCTCTCTTGTGACTTAACGTAATATAAAATTGTCAAACGTGAATTATATTCGTCTGTACCCGTCGTAAAGCATTAATATAAAATACGCAAAGCGGTTTCATTCTCACCTCAGTTGACTCGGATTAAAATATTTGCCCCCATATTTGTAGGCGGCCATTTTTATTATTTAAACTTACGGTAGCTTTGGTGTACAATCAAAAGAATTTGAGCCTTATTCTTTCTTTCTCGCGTTATACTTTCGACTGCGTTTCATTAAATTGAATGTCGTTTCAATGTTTTTCTGCCTGGGAAATAGACTTATGTAATTAAACTGTTACTTTTCTGAAGTAAAAGTTTAAATCATTAAAAGTGCACACGATCACATGTTGTCAGCATCATTGGATGCATTCGTGCAGTTGCGGAAGGCTGCATAACATACAAATTCTTTTACTGCATTTTTCATCCACATTTCTAGAATAAATAGATGTGTACGGAACAATTTTGGTTTATATATGTATACATAAATACGTAATGAAAGGACTTCCTCAATTAGTGTCAGTGCAAGTTTTAGTGTCATTAATCAATACCATAAACTAAGAACACTATTGTATGTAATGATAATGTCTGTAAATAGCGCGAACCATGAGACATAATTAAAAGAAATAAATAATACGATACTGATCAGGGTGATCCGTTCTAATCGTCGTCACTTATTTCTTGCAATTCAAGAGTCACAAGTGCGTTTCCGGCCTTTTAGGTAGGAGTACGCTCTTTTCTTGAAGGGTTGAAGGTCTATCTGTTCGGAAATACGGCAGGCGACAATTTTTTCCATAAGCTGGTTGTGCGAGGCAAAAAGCTTCTGGAGAATCGCACAGTGGTGGAGTGCCAATCGTCCAGGTGATGGGGATGGATATTTTGTCGCGTAGGACGATGGCGGAAACCTGCAGCCGGTATAAGTCCGAACAATTCCTCTGAACACTCCCCATGATACAAGCTATAGAGGATACTTCAGTATTCGTGTACTTACTGTGCATGTGAAAGTGTAGTAGGTCCACTTGGTTTCGCTGTTCCACTCTAAACTTACGTTCTTCAAAAGATACTTTATTCAATTTTAAAATAAAACAAAAATCACGGGCCTAATTATATTACAGTACATATTTTGTGGTCACTTTCCTTTTCCACATCCTATCTTTAGAAAGATCTGTTCTTCCGAGTTTCTTTCGTCCATTGCTTCACTATGGTTTTATTGACATTTATATTCAAAGGGAATGCTCCACATTCTTACCTATAAATAGTCATTTTTGAATAAGGTCTGTGGTATGTCCGATTGAAGTTTTTTGCCAAAGCCCTTCAAGCTAAGCGACATTCATATGTTTAGGTGTGTTCTGTTTTCCAGTTCACGGCATACCTGTAGGCGTTTCAAATAAATATTTCGTTGCTTCTATTATACACATTTTGTAAGATAAAATGTTGTGGCCTTTTTGTGATTCCAATTGGGAAATACGCAAAAAAATAGAGACATACATATGTAGGTGTACTACAGATTTACAGAAGTTTAATTCATTTGATCTTGTATTGAACTGATAATGTACTATATTCAGATATGTATGTAGGTATGCCTAACAAGTAATTGTGTAAGAAAATAAAAGTTATAAGTATTAATGTGCTTTTGAACCACCAGGCTTCGTTACCAATACCTATTTGCTAAAGTATATGTAGATTTTCGAAAATAGAACCTCCTTTTCTAAGTCAGGTATTATATATATGAGCAAATAAATTTGATTTGATTTGCTTTGATTTGATAACTCATCAAATCAAATCAAATTTATTTATTTCATACATCACACTCCTATATAAATACACTTACGCCCATATACCCGAAGGTGTAGGCAGTACCTTATTTAACGACTACATTTTGTCAACCATAATATAATCCCAGTTACGTAAGAAGAGGCAATATTTTTGAACTGTCAGGAGTAGTAGTCGGTCGTGCAGTTTCCATGAGTAGAACCTATGAAGAAGAACAGTCAATGAACTACAAGGACAAATATTCTTAAACAATTTTCTTGTTACATAGTTTATAAGTGCAATAAGATATGAGGGCAACATAATACATTATTCTGACACCATTCATTAGGAGGGAGTACGCTCTTTTCTTCAAGGTTGTAGTGGTCCGAAAATACGACAAGCGATATTGTATTTATACTATATTCTAAGTCATAGCAGACTGGAATGCAGCAGTCCCAATAAACGGCAGCTAATAGTGAGATAGCATTAAATTTCATGTACCTTTTTCCAGTGTCTGTCCTTTATATCCTACCCTTTATAAACATTAACAAAGTAACGACCATATAACCACAGAGCTTGTTGAAAAAAATTAGGATTTACATTCACCATCAATCAGCACGGAGAATATAAATAGCGAATGTGTGTAATGCCTCGAAAACTCCGATAGGCAGCGATACTTGTCACAATGACTTGAAATGGTAATAAAAGGTACAATTTAGATGTTTTTGCCAAAACATTTTTTGTGTAAAGATATGTATGCGCACACATACAACCTTATAAAATGAATTAGTGTCTAGTTTATTAATTACTGTAGTTTGTTCATAAACCAGTACTCTGATCAAGTGCAGGGGGTTAAGGGAGCAGCCGAGCAGACAGGTAAACTAATGATAATTGCCTTCAGCTGCCCATAGACCTACAATTCAAAAGTCCAAATTCGCTGCCAGCCTTTGAGGCTACCCCCGCAGTAGGGTAGGAAAAAGAAGAGGGACTGGTTGGGGCTTCCGGTAACTTAACTCACTTGTTAAGATACAAAGCAAGTATTGATTCACAACCGGTTTTTGTGCGTCAGCCCATACGATCAAGAGCACGTTATATTTATAGATATTATTATGTATCCTCACTTATTTCTTTAAGTATTAGGTAAACTGCAAATAAATTAACACTTAAACTATTTTTGAAAAGCCAGAAGTGAGAGAAGAGCAGAAGAGCAAGAAGGGAATTCAGAAAGCCCAACACGGCACCCATACATATAAAACACCTACATTTTGTCAATAAGAATTTAGGTACTTCATGACTATACATACTGTCTGATAGATAATCCGATCCCTGAGCTGCCTTTCATGACACCTACGGGAAGAAATGAACGGCAATAGAAACTCCCAATTTTCCCATTGAATTCTCAAAAAACGTAAGTAAAACTAATTTATAGTCCGCAAAATGTGGACGTTAAATAACTCTCATGTTACCCCTTTCGGAATGCAGGTGTCTATGTATGTATTTTATCTATACTTGTCAATCGGTTCAAGTACCTATCAAACAGTATTTTTTTTTAGTGAAGGTACGTTTTGTCCTATGCAATATACATAATTTCGTGCATGTAAAATTCCATGTACTTTATGAAGTATCAAACAAAAAAATCATGTTTGATTATGTAATATCAATGATTATCTACTCATATATTCGATACCAGTTGTAAACAATAATATACTGTAGAGCTTTATCTCTTTTTCACTTTACAATTTAGAATGGTATAATACAATTTTTTCTATGAAATTCAAAGCCACTGCGCGACACGGATTTATGTTTGGCACAAATCAAAATTTACGCCTCCAAATACATTCACCTGAAAACGTTTAGTAAAGAAACTAAGCATTCCTACGTTTATATATATAAAGTTCAATTTCGCTTGAATTGGATTTTTTAAACGACAACAAAATAAATTGTTTTGCTTAACGGCGGGATATAGAACGAGCACGCTATTACACCGTAGCGTAAAAGCAAGATGTCTTTTTATTTATGCCGTTTTTATTTTATTTTCTACTACTATAGAAAAACAATGGAAGTAAGCAATAGTAAAAACTATCGCCAAACTTCATAAAAATTAAAAAAATATCAGTAGTCCTCATACATGAACTCGCGCTTTCTATTCGTGGTAGAGTCAAGTTTAGGCACCAGCGGGCCGCCTCGACCGGTGCGATACCACGGTCTCACAGAAAACGGGTATATTACCACATCTTCCACTTTAATTTAATTTTGTTTTCTATTCTCAATCTTGTTTCGGTCTTTTAGAACATTGCTTATTTGTACCCGGCTTTTTCTTTAATGATATGTTGTAAACGGTACTTTTGGAGTTAGTGTAATTTTTTTTCATATGACAATAAAACTTTTACCCTATAACACTTCGGTGTGAGATACGACCTAAGGCAAATCAAACAGACGGAATGACGGCACAGGATGCGATGCGGCGGAAGCGTGCGCGCCGCGTTTCCTCTAGAACCACCCCGGTGTGCCGCTAGTCGCGCAAAACTACATCAACTAATATAGAGATGAGACAGACCTATTTGAACTTCCTATAATTGTATTAGTAAAAATAGTATAGTCAGTTTTAAGATCAGTTACATAATTATTAAATTAATATTTTTTTTTTATAATTCAATATACAATTTATTAAAACAAAACTTTTAATACTTTTTAAGAATAAAAAAAAACTCAAAACTACTGCTAACTAAATTTTAATTTAAAGTGTATTTTCAAACTAAATTTAAACGACTAAAAGTGAGGAAAATTCTTCATATAATCTATGTATATTTTAGATACATACGGTCACGCCTGTATCCCGTAAGGGGTAGGCAACGGTGTACCAAACACCACTTTTTATTAAAAAAAAACATTGAAGACAAACTTGAAATTGATTAATTAAATTAAAATCCTTAGATACTAAAATGTCTGCAGTCTGACGAAGTCCAACAGAAAATAAACAGCACGCAAACGGTGCTGCTTATAATGCCATTACTTAAATTATTACTTCAAATGTCACAAACTAATTACTTTCACACCAACTATTAACAGGGAAAATTATAATTTCCTTTGATAAGCAGACTTCCATCGTTCCCTCCATTTGATGAAACTGTCATTTCTCACGGAAGTTAGCCGTACAAATGAAACACTTTAGCGCATCAGTGTACTTAGTAGAACGCAATAAAACTTAAAAGTTCATTAGCGGTGTAATGCCCGGGTATTTTTGGAACGGAAACGGCGGGAACATCCGTTTGCTGGGGGTCCTGTTGCTTCGTTTGGAATTTCAACTTTAGGTGACTGTAATAAGGATGTTGCATCCTGTTTTATTTGCTGTCTGAATGTTTTTAGGACTTATTTAATCAGTCATATACCTAACTGTGTCTTTTTATGTAGTTACTTCTAATTGAACCTCATTAAAATTAGATGCTTTTAACTACAAATAAAACAAAAGGGACAACAGTAAAAACTATAAAAATGGTCTAGCCTTATCATATTTAACTTTCAAAACAATAATATTTGAAAGTTTTTTAATAAAGACGTTCAGAATATCGTCGACGAAACAAAAATAACATTAAAAAATTATAAAACTTAAAAAAGAGAATAGAAAAGTTCTGCAAATTCTCGATGAAAGATTTTGTGTCGGTGCCAGTTGACAGTTTTGCAGTAAGCTGAGTGCCAACTGAAAGTCGTGGTATTACGTGTCTTTATAGCATATGTTTGTTAAGAAAGTAATGGAATCCTTAAATTGAAGAAATAACATAATATTGACTGTCGTTATGTTGCATTCATTTATTTGTGATTGTTTATTTTAGTTAAAATTTTTTAGCTCTTTCAGCAGCAGCTTTTTCGGCGTCGTAGAAGGTGACTAAGGGATATGATTATTATCTATCAGACAGTATTTATATATGTATATATATAGTACCCGTAGTCATATAGTACCCGTATGACGGCATTATACTTTCTTACTAATTTACTATTACGTCAGATGGACTAAATTACTTAATTATTTATTAGTTACTTACATAAATAACTAAATTATTGAGGGCACATTATATTTTGTACTTCTTTTAAAACGCGACTCCAACAAACTATAGACTTCAAGAATGAACTAATAACAGAGAACTTTATATCCAAAAATAAATATAAACATATGTATATACTTTTAGTCCCCGCTTATATGAGCTGCATATACAAAGCATTGGCTTTCTACTCTACAAAATATATAAAAAAAATTCGCCCGTGTGTTTGTTGTTGTGCTATTTTTGGCTATATAAGTACTTCTTCTCATATTCCATAGATACTAGCGACCTGTTTTAAGTAGTTTAATGAAAAATAGAAACCTTTTAAGTAAATTTTATTCAAAGAACTAGTACCTTATGTACTAATTAAACTATAAGTTTCTTGAAGTTCCAAATTCCTATCACACGTAATAGGCGAACAGAAGTTTTTCCCCCACGCCCGCCAATAATCCTTTTGTAACCAACCAGTTTGACAGATGAGAATTCTATTGTTGAATTTTTAACCATTTTATCACGTCTTCTTTGAATAATGGTCTCGTAATAAATTTTCAAAGCGATCGGGACATTAAAATTTATTTTACAGCATTATATTGATGAATTACACATAACGCGTACCAAAATGCTTGTTGCAACCGTTTTGTTAAATTCACAATCCTTCTCTGATATCGTTTAAGAGTTAGTTACGCACTCTGCTTATGATGGTTAATATTGCAAAACATTCTAGAGTTAGGTGTAACTAAAACGTTTTGAACATTTGTCTTCAGACTAAAATCTATGATATGTTTCTGCAAAACACCAAATGCCAGAATGATTTTTACAAAATATTGTGTTGATACAAAAATGTTAGTAAAAAGTGTTAATATTTACGACAGCAATGATTTACTGAAGCGAAAGTTGATTTAATGTTATTTATTTCCGAAGCATCAGAGGAAATTATGCGAAGATGGCTACGAGCGTGATGGAAAGTCTGTCTGGGGTATTACTATATCGAATCAATTTCAAAGCCCCTACTGATGGTCCGACAACGTTCTAGAATTAACAATTTTACGTTTTTCTCCAGCGAAAGTGACTTTTGACAACTCATCCGATTAGCTATAGGAGCAAATTCATAGTAACATATGACATTTTATCCTGCTTTTTTGTAGTCTACTACCGTATATACAAAAGGAGCACAAATCTTTAGGTTTAAACCTAACCTTACCTGATAATGCTTGCGGTGCGCTTTGTGCAGTAAACAACACTACAAAAAACTTATCGTTCATAAATAACATTTCTTTTACAAAGAGTTCTCAGTGTCTTTCTAATAAGAAAATATATAGATTTGAAAGTTCTGCGTGAGTTGTGGATAACATTTGATCGAATAGCAGCATTTTAGGTTTGTACTTTTTTGATAGGTTAAAGAAGAATCAGCTCCCTTATACTTATACTTTACATCAAATAATTTTTTTCATAAAGTAGATAGAAGAGTGAATCGAACAAAAAGTAGAGTCCACGTCAAAATCCGTGACTTATCAACACAAATAATTTCCTATTAAAAGCATACACTAAGCCGCTTTTCCAATTTCCTAAAATAAACATCCAGTCGTTTGAGCTCGAGTATTTAAAGCTAAGAGAATCTCAAAATGGAGCGCTATTGTAGTTTAAGCTATAATGTAAAGGATTCTGAAGAAATCAAACATAATTTGTGAAAGGGTATTTGATATTGATAAACGGCGTTAGATATAGAGTAATTTTAATAATTAATAATTAATAGTTATTATTAAGATGTATACTCTATGCATAAAGATTTAATATAAGCTTAGTCTAACTAATCATCATGCTATTATAATTGCCTATTTATATTATTAGTGCCAAGAACATTTGATGTGTTAAAATTGCCCAATTAGTTCGTCTGGTCTACGCTCGTATTCGCCATGTATACAGAGACTAATAGTTATAATAATAGACAAACGTGTGAGAACTGGAATAATGCAGGAAATGGCTGAAGGCATATCTCACTCAGGAACTCCTTACAATTTTAAGACTAGTGATTCACAACACAATAAGTCGATTTATCGATTTAAAATATATAAATGACATAATATAATAATATATGTATGTATATAAAAATATATAAATAATATGACATTTATTAATGAAATTTGGTGTTAGTTAGACTACTAGTAGACTACTTGTAAATAAACAATAATTAAAGTAGATCAAGAAACATTACATTAATAAAATTTAGAAGTAGGAACGACTAAAGAGACTTGTAGACCTAGAAACATAGAGTAGACATGCTTTTTGTCTTGAATGTGTCCTGATGTACTTGACTTATTCTTTTTTTAATTATTCGGTTGCCTTCGTTTTTTACTAATTTACACACTTTTTCTTAGTCGATACATTTTCGTCGACAAATTCGATTGTTGACTTTCCCATCCCTATAACAGACTAACAAACTTCGCTTAGATGAACGGGCTCATTATCCTGAATGGACAATTTCCTTACATTTGCCCTATTTAGCTGTCGGTAAATTTGATAAATCATATTTTTCTGTCTGTCTTGTCTGAAATGACAATAAATAAAAGCTAGGAATTTGGACTACATGTATTATTTGATTTGTTAGTTTTTAACCCTCATGTGTATCTGTGTTGTTGTTTGTCTGTCCGTGGCATCATAGCTTCTAAATAGGAGGACGGATTTTTAGTTGATTTTCTTGAAAAGATACTTATTTGGGTGTGTTCTAATTTGTTTCATCCGCAGAAATCTTCTTAGCAGTATCATCACCGTTTATATTATTATGCATCTTATCTAAGTGTTGTATTTTTATCTACATTTAATTAGAAAAAAATATGAATACACCTTTTGTAAAGATAATAAGTTGAATTGAATTTCATTTATTGCCATTGATAGATAAGGCGTAGAAAATTTATACTTATAGAGACAAGTCTACTAATAAGTCTACATTTCCCACTAGACGCTAAAAATTCATGCATAAAGTTTTGTTCCCTAGACTTCTGTCTAATTAAAATTACCCAAATAATGGGAATGGTAAGGATCCTGATTTTCGATAACTGAACTTACTATCGTTCATCAACCAAAATGTTCAACCCTGTAACAAGTTGCTTTTAACGTATCCAGTCCAGTCAATCGCTCATGTATAAAATATAAGATACGTTGACCTCTCATGGTTCTAAAGGTCTATACAATGACAGTTCAAGTCATAGTGGACAATCAAATAAATCAAAACATTCAAAATTTAATGAATCATTGTAAAAAGTTGACTTCGAAGCGATCTCTAGTATTTATGTACATACATATAAGTCTTTGTACATGCAATGCTCTTAAAATAATTGCTAACCAAAATCTAAAGAAGATTTAAATAATTTATATAGCATACACATAAAAAAATAAACACTTAAATGTTTATGCAAAATCTAAGTTTTGCAAATTTATACACTATTTATTTCTGTATCAGTACTCAGCGTAGTTTATTACCGTCTTCTTCTCTTGCTTGATGTTCATGTTCTGCACATGGATCTTTATCATCATCATCATTCTCACTATCATCATCATTCTCACTATCATCATCATTGTTATCATCATTATCTTCTTCATTTTCACTTTCACTGTCATCTTCATTATCATCTTCGCTGGCGGTATCATCACTTTCGCTGTTGCTAACACTACTACTCTCATTTTCACTTCCACTACTAGTAGTAGTAGCATCAGTAGTACTAGTAGAGTTATTGTCCTCACGTTGATCGCCCTCTTCGGTAGTAGAATTATAACCCATAGTTGTGCTCGATTCTTCACTGTTGCCATATGTCAACGCAATAGCGCATAATGTGACCTGAAGTATAAAAATATATTATTATCACCTCATCTTCGTTCGCTTAGTAATGCAAAATTTGTATACATATTTGTCTCTGAATAACGTCTTATCTGATAAACGTATATAGAAAATTATGAAGAAAAGGACTCGAAAATAATTATACAATTTTATTATTATATTATTCACGGTATACAGATCCTTGTTACTGTAAACAATGGTATTCAAATAAAACTCATGTACGTAAAACGCATAGTTGTAGATAAAGCAACAAGTACTAATTCGACTCTAAAACAAAAATTTGAATGACAGAAACACTCAGAAGCTTTAATTACTTTCTGTATATAAAGGCATTCTATTTTTACTTAAACGTTGTTTTATTTCTATTGATACACTCTAATAAAGCTATTAGTAGTTTTCCATTCACTCTCAATAACGCCAAGGATAAAATATGAAATGTCCTTGCGTCTGCTACTCCATCAATAACCTACCTTTTTTTTTTTTTTTTTTTTTTTTTTTTTTTCACCAAATTTAAAATTCAACCAATGTCGTGTACTTCATTATTTTTAAACCTTTTTCGGACACAATTCATACCACAAGATGTTTATGAATATTAAATTAAGAACCATTTTCTTATAACATGGTTTTTGTGTAGGCTTCCTTCTTAGGATACTCCCGGGTCTCTAGTAATAGGCACATTTTTGAAGGAAAACCGTGTGGTGTTAGTCGTTTTGATTCCGACATGCCACCTCACCATTAGCTCCAGTGAGGTGATAACCCGGGGATTTTCACACGAATTACAATTTATATAAATACCATTTGTACCAAATAACCCATTAAGTAAAATAGGGTACGGCTGCAAAATCTGTTCGAATTATATTTATAATCTAATTTCTATTCTAATTTCAAAGAAGAAAGGACTGTTAGGGGTTCAAGAGCTTATAAGATTTTCAAGCCACTTTTCATAAAGCTTACACAATTGTAACAATGATTCCAAAATTAGACTGTTTAAGGTTCAGAATTTATTTACATAATATTTTATTTATTGCACACGAATAATAAAATACACCGAATTAGCAATTCACTTAAACTTCATTCACTTAAAAATTGCCACAGATCACTTATATAGAATTCTCTAGGTAATACTTATTTTAGAATTTTCACAAGATACTTGTAACAAGATCTGCAATGCAAGGTTAACAAAACACTTATGAAGGATTTCTTTGTTTTTTATGCCTATATTTTTAACGTAATAAAATTCCCTATATGATTTTATTTTTTGATAAACCTAATCTAACCTTTGGTATATCAAAAAAACATAAATGACTTGCATTATACATTTAAGTAAATTTTTTGATATAATATTAACTTAAAAACACAAAAACTTAGTTATCACGGAAACAAGAATGTGGATACAAAAAATTCCGAGACTTGAACAAACGAGAACTCAGAATTTGGATGCTACGAATAAACTTCAGAGTCCACGGAAACAAATTTATAAATAATTTATTAAATGTTAATCCTGAAGAAATGAAATTTTATAGCACACGTAAATTTACTGTACTAATATAGCAATGCTTTTGTACTTACTAACACTATAAGCTTCATAATAGCCATGATTATTGTTTCGCAATCTAACGTAATTTGAAATAGAAACACTCTACATTAGTTTATATACCACAGGTAACTACTTACGTGTAGCAGCTATGATAAAATGTTAAACTGTTTTATTTGTGAATAATTTCGACAACTATGTTAATTAAGCACTTTCAGCCACAGCTAGTTTGTCTTTTTTTTTTTGGACTGATTGTAATTACTATTTTATTACATGTATTACAATTTTGTGTGTTGAGTAATGTTGAGTAAATATGTTTTAAAGTTGGCTAGTATCTATGAAAAATCTGACATGTTTTCGTGATATTTCTCATTTTATTTTATATCAGTATGATCAGTATTTTGATATTTAGCGGTGTGGGTCTCGGTAGAGTAGAATAGAGACTTTTTTATTGGGTATAGGAACGGGCGACTAAGAAATTGGACTGTTATCTATCAGATAATATACTCGTATATACAGTCATACAGTGACCGGATGATGACAATAGGCTTGGTAAAAGCGGGCGTTTGAGAAGGCCTCTGCCTCCTCGTTACTTACATACTACTTTACATACGTGCAATGTATGCGTGAATCTTATTCTTCGTCTTTACTACCCCCCGAGATGTATTTGACGTGATATACCAGAGTACATACTGTACTCTTCCTTCATACATTTTTTTATGCGATAGGGGGCAAACGAGCAGACGGGTCACCTGATGGTAAGTGACTACCGCCACGCCGCCACATGGACACCCGCAACTCAAGAGTCGCAGTACACTCTTTTCTTGAAGGTTTGAAGGTCGTATCGGTTCGGAAATACGGCAGGCGACAATTTGTTCCATAAGCTGATTGTGCGAGGCAATAAGCTTCTGGAGAAGCACACAGTGGTGGAGTGCCAATCGTCCAGGTGATGGGAATGGATATCTTGTCGCGTAGGACGATGGCGGAAACCTGCAGCCGGTATAAGTCCGAACAATTCCTCTGAACACTCCCCATGATACAAGCGATAGAGGATGCAGGGTGAAACTACATCTCTACGCAACGCCAAGGTCAAGTCGATCAGAAATATCTTGGCAGTCGATGATGCGAGTCGCTCTCCGTTGAATGCGGTCAAGAGAGAGAAGTTGGTACTGGGGTGCACCTGCATAGAGATGAGAACAGTATTCCATGTGCGGCCGAACCTGCGCCTTATAAAGTTGCAGGCGGTGGGCCGGAGTAAAATACTGTTTCGATCTGTTTAGCACACCAAGCTTCTTCGAATCTAATATAGCCTTACTCTCAAAGTGACCGCGAAACTGGACTTCGCTTGACACATCGACGCCAAGGATTCCGATACTGGCTGATGCAGTTAGGGAAGTGCTCTCAAATTGAGGTGATACAACCAATGGCATCTTTATAGCGGTGAACGCGCAAACCTGTGTCTTCGTGGGGTTAAACTGGACTAGGTTAAGTCGACCCCAATCTGAAACTTTTGATTAAGAAGTTTCGATTCCAGACACAAGTTGGTATCGGCTTTCGATGACGTTTACCCAAGAAATGTTAGCGCGGCCGGTGTAAAGGGCATCATTCGTGCTATCGTCTGCATAGCAATGGATGCTGCTAATCTGCAGCATGTAATTTTTTATGTAGAAGAAACAGCGTGGGTGATAGCACACAGCCTTGTGGGACTCCAGAATTAACAGACTTGGAGTCGGAGCATGCACCGTCAACAACGACCTTGATGCTTCTGTCTGTAAGAAAACTGGTGAGCCAATTGCACAGTTTCTCGGGAAGCCCATAGGAAGGATGCTTCGCAAGGAGCGCTTTGTGCCAGACCCGATCGAAGGCCTTCGCCACGTCCAAACTAACGGCCAACGCTTCCCACTTGGTCTCGATGGCATGTGCCCACCGGGGAGTCAAGAAGATTACTGAGCTTAAGAGAGAGCTGAACGACCCCGACGGAAGGCGTATTGTCGATCATTAAGAAGCTGGTGGTCTTCTAAGTACCGGAGGAGCTGGCAGTTAACAATGCATTCCATTATCTTGGAGAACAAGGAGGTGATGGTACACTGCGGTATGGTTGGCGGTGCGTTTCCCCCGTCATCCAGGGTCGAGTTGGACGCAAAGAGTTTGCCCAGAAGATCGGCTCTTTCTTTAGCGTCGTGGACCAATGAATCATCTCTTTTGTGTAGAGGTGGAAGGGATGGCTTACAAAAGTTCCCTTGGACAGCTTTGGCAAGAGACCAGAATGCACGAGTTCCGGAAGGGAGACTCACTAGTCTCCCTCCAATTCTGCCGATATGAGCCGACTTTGCCCCAGCAATCACTCTTTTGAGGGACCACATCCCTATCATACGTCACCCTTTCTGTTCATATCATCCATAATACAATTCATCTATACAGTCTTGGGTCCTCCTCTTCCAACTGGTTCGTTCACTTCCTCGATCATCATCTTTTTGGTTACGTGACCATTATCACGCCGCATAATGTATTCATACCACGACAGACTTCTACTTTGCGTCTCATGCTTCCCCTTATGTACTCGTATCTAATATTATTTATTCGCGTCACACCACACGTCCATCACAACATTCGCATTTCCGCTAATGAATGAATAATCTATTAAAGTAACGAAATGTTAAGTCAGGAATTTCGACTGATAAATATTAATTAGCAAGAAAACCTCCGACTATATTCGGTTTTCACCACAGCGATGGCAACTATACAATTACATGTATGTATAGTTACCATCGCTGTGGAATGATCAATTGTTGTTTTACTATAGTACCACATTGCAATAATACATTATGTGACCTGGAGCAGAAAAAATATATGTTTATAACAATGATTCCCCTTCATTATAATAAATGGTTGTGTTAATTCAATTGTCGCTCGTTTTTAGAGGCGGCTACGGCTAGAAACTTGACCTTAAAAAACCACACCGAACCGAAGAGTGTTAAAAATTAATGTGATAATTAATAAAAAGTTGTTTAGAATTTTATTATTATTATATTATTGGTATACATACATCTAAGTATATTTTGTTTAAAATAAATAATTTGCATTATTTAGTCATATCACTAATATTGTCGTCTATGTTTTTAAATTCATGTGGAAACCCGTAGGGTCTTCGCCTCACCACTCGTCAGGGTCAGAAGCTGAATTCATTTATATGAATTTAGCTTCTGCTGAAATAATAAAAAAAAATACTTTAATTACGAAGACCTGATCATTGAGTGTAATGTGTGCAAAATGTATGTATAAACGCATAATTGACATAATTAAATAGTTTGCGATTTTTGTAAAGCGACAGCTTACAAAAATAATGTTATGTGGACACGCGCCGTTCCACAAAGTTTCAGCTTCATTTGAGTCACTGCTTCACTCCTCAATGTTATAGCGGGCTTACAGCGTATATTATTGCTCCATAAATACTCTTTCCAATACAGTCGATTAAAGTCAATTTTGTTTCTTTGTCTGTTTAACGTGCTAATCTTTATATGATTAATACGTAGATTTATTATACTAGTATAGATTATGATTATATTAATTTTTTTTTCGTTCTCAACCCTTTACCACAAAATCACAAATACGAGTATAGCAATTATCGTCACATAAAAAATACAGTTTTAATTTTTTTATTTGCTTTTGTATTGTAAAGACGCCAGTTAATTTAGATAACTACTTATTGCTGTCCCGAGTTCATTGACTTTTAGGTGCGTAATAAAGAGGACTGATTAGAAACTAACTAGTATCTGAAATTTTAATTGGGTTATATAAATTTCAAAGAGTTTTGTTGGTTTATGTTACATTGTATGTAATTTATTGTGTAAATATAAACGGTATAAAAAGTGGTTTTATGTAAGTTTTATTACAAATTCAATCTTTGGAAAGATTACGTCAAATTTGCATCCCCGACCAAAGGTACCCATTAGGCTGGCGGTGACTACTCATGTTTTGCGTCAAATATTGACCTGAACGTGGGTCCCGCCCTCTACTCCAGCCAGCGCCCCAAATCGGCTCCGAACTCGAATCGAATACGAACAAGCCGTCTCCACGTGAAACCTGACGTAATCATAATCCGCGACCTCCAGGGCGGCGTATTTTCTGTGTTTGCTCAAGTCTGCCGACTCAGACCCCGCACCGGCCATCCTTTGAGTAGCAGAGAAGAAACAGAACGTGAAAGTACAGACGGAAGTAACGTCCCATATCAGAGAGCGACCTCCCCGACATAAGAGGATCATCGGCTGCATCTCGTCTGAACGCGACAGGCCAGGGGGCTACAAAATGCCTGTGACGTAGAAACAAGCCCCTTCTTACTATCTCGTTAATCACGTAGTGCCGCGGCCCCTAAGCAGCGTTTCTCTTACAAAGGTTTCTGGCTTATGTAGGCCATATGCCTCCACCCTTGCTTGACAAACGCAAATATCGGATTTACAAGCAGCACAGCACAGTCGGAGTCCAGCTATCACCCTAAGGGAGTCGTCATCTAGTACCGTGCCCAAGTATTAATAGCAGTTTAATGTACCAATGTCCATGGATACCTGCAACTCAAGAGTCGTAAGTGGGTGGAAAGAGTCACTTGAGGGATCACCTTAAAGGCTGGACATCAGTGTGATGGGGGGACCAGGGGAGCGGAAAGAGAAGGGTGCTGGGCCTCCGGACACCTCACTTATGTCGAAAAAGGTTTCACAACAGGCCTTCTGTGTCGCCGATGGTATCGGCCACCAACCACCTATGGCTCAGCAGACAGGACAGGACACAATTTCTTAATGCCATTTATCAGAGTATAGAACTGTCCTCATCTGATAAATGGCACATTTACATATCCAAAACCTCTGTTAATTTATAATGCTGCAATTCGTGAAAATCTGCAATTGACTTTTTGTTCTATAAGAAACTTTCGACTGTTATATTTTTATCTGTTGGTTTTCTTAACCCTAATAACTAACTTACTTTAACTTACAAAGTGTCATAAATGGACAAAAAATTTCGAATACCTTTACAATGATGGAACAAGGCAATAAACCTAAATGATTTTAGGATATTATTAAACTATGTCGACATAAGATATTATTTTCTTCCTTTACTTTCGATAGTGTAAAAATGTTTTGGCTTGATGATCAACAATTTTAGTAGTACGACAGTACTCTCAAAATGAGTAATAATCTCATTAGTGGATACTACACGTACTTACTATTCTGTTAAGTAGGGTTCCTAGGTTGCATCAGAACTATGTATTTGTTTAAAAAACAAATACGAATTAAACAATGAGCATTAAATTCTAATAGGTTTTTTTTTAACAACTCTCGCGCTAGGATTAATTCCTGTGTACCTCACTGGCTCAATGGCATCAAACTGGCTGCTAAACAATGCTTGCGCTGTATTTCACGCGAGTGCGGTTAACGAAAGCCCTTTTCTCCTTTACTCTTCCCTCTACCATCTTTCTCCTTGCCTCCTCCACCCCCAAAAGGTGGACAGCGTACTCAAAACTACAGTTGCAAGTATCCATGGACAGTGGTAGTCGCTTACCATCAGGTGACCCACTTCTACTCGTTTGGTCCCATATGCTACAAAGAAAACAACTCACCTACTATTTAAGTAATTTTAATGTATATAATATATGCAAGTATAATATTATTACATACTCCTCATACATATTATGTATGTGGTGTATGTTTAAGCGAGTACATGTTAACCTAGCTGTAGCTTTAAAAAAGACAACTCCCGCATAAGGATTGATTCCTGTGTCACGGGGGACTTTACAAACATTCAAACAACGGACACAAAGAACACCCAAACTTAGAACAACAATTTGAGGATTACACAAAGTGTTGTCCCGTGCGGGGACCGAACCCACAACACTCGGTGCGGCAGCGTAGTTGCGGAGGTGAGGACTTAAACCGCTACGCCATCCGTGCAGACAAATCAGTCACACATCAGTGTTTGTATGTGTCTATGAGTCACTGTGTGTGTCATTAAGATTCCAAAATATACAATTAAATAATGAAATCAATATTTCATAGAAGAAATACTGCAATACTCATTGTTTTACAACTGGTCAATGATACAACTTTTTTTCAATTATAAGCCTTTGAAGGCCCTTGCAAAACAAAATGTATTGTTCACATAAAGTAACCTACAACTATTCACTTCGCCTATAACGATTCCCTGTTCGTCTCTTCTATATAAAAAGTACATATGTTGCGTATCTATGTAAGTACAACATAACACATAGGAGTTCTCATAGAACAAATATTCAGAAAATTGTTATATTAAGAAATATGTTTGCACTTTAGTATCATTGAAGTGCTTTTGCTGAATCGTAAATTATACTAACTGCCCTAACGCAGTAAAAGCTCTTTTAAAGATATAAATAATACAGGCTAAAATGATCTCTTCTTTAAGATTTTTTGAGATAACAGTAAATATAATATCATGATTAAATTCAACAGAATAAAATCGAAATATACGTAAATTCGTGTTTTTTTTTTTTGTAATATGTAATAAAATGATTTTGTATGATGTTTTTATTATTGTCCACAAATTACATAAGTCTTAATATCTAAGTTGAAGCTTAGCTTAATTCGTAATTTGTGGGAGTTCTGCAGTCGAAACTAAGCTCTCGAGTTGCAGGTGTCAATAGATGGAGATTGTCACACATTAGGTGACCCGTCTGTTCGTATATTATAATATATTATAAATCCTCGATACTATCTCTGTAAGTGTGTTGTTCTATCCGTAAATGTTACATTAAAGTCAATCAGATAAGACATCACAGAAGGTATAGCCTTTGTGGCACTGGATAGCTGTTGAACAAGCTATCAGCCTGAGTCCAAATAAGCTGTCACCGTATGATTTATGCATAGTCTTGGACTCGGTCTGGGTAAATGCGCAGTTCGATTCACACCATTTGGCCGGCCACGTTAGTCATATTTCACCTTTGTGGGGGACATCGGAGCTATCAAAATGGCGTTGAATAAAAAAATCGTTTATAGCCATTACAGAATTGAAGCTTCTGTGTTTCATTCCGAACTAAATATCTTTGTACAGGGGTATTTATTGAGAAAAGCTCTTTTTAACCGACTTCAAAAAGGAGGCGGTTTTCAATTAGACTGTATTTTTTTTATTTTTTTATGTTTGTTACCACATAAGTTTCGACTTGGTTAAACCTATTTTGATGTTTTTTTTTTATTTTAAAGCAAGTACTCCTATGTAGTCCCATTTCAATATCCTCCAGTTCTGACAACGGCATCCATGAGAAAACCATATTAGTCTTAAATTTACATTAATTGTGTGCGCGACAAAATGACGAATAACTCAATATATTTTTATTATTTTTTTATTAAAAAGGATGTACTTCAAGGGTAGTTAAATGAGAGTTTGATTAAGTTCTTTCAATGGCATCCATGAGAAAACCATATAAGTCTAACTCAATATCACGTAGACCGATTTCGATGATTCCTTTTTATCCGAAAGGATGTTGTATTATATGCGCCTTGGTGCGACGCATACATACAGCGGTGAGGTAAGCTGAGGTAAGGGGAAGTGGTGAAAATGTACTCACGGGTTGGTGATGGTTAGGAGCTGGTGGAAGGCGCCAGGGGTTCTCGGCACTCGTGGCACTTCCTGTTTTATCACGACACGGGAAGCAATGAGCTGATTCGGGGTTTCTTGATCACACTCGCGTTTCTTGAGCAGAATATATTTAAACTTTATAGCGCGCGCGCCGGTACACGTTATTTCTAATTTTTCAAGTCTCTTACGCAAACGTCACTTGTTTTTCACTTTGACGTTTACGTTTCGTTTTTGCAGACGTCTCGCTAGTGGCGAGAACAGATGTACTTCAAGGGTAGTTAAATGAGAGTTTGGTTAAGTTCTTACAATGGTATGAGAAAACCATATAAGTCTTAAATTTTATAATAGACGCATTGAAGTCGGTTGTCTACTTTTTTAAAGTGAATTATAGTTGCATAAAATACATACATACATACATTCACTGTCTCAAATGGTCACATTTTGCAACCATAATTCCCACTTCCGTAATAGGGGGCAATTGTCAGGGACACTATGACTGTACAGGCACTTATTAATTATAAAGAGTGCTAACATAATTTAAGTAAGTGTTGGGCTAGATGATTATTAATAAAGATTTTTTTGTGAATGTTGTTTGTACAACCTGGTCGTATAATAAGGGAAGGATTGTATACTGAAAATTGCTAGCAGTAGAAATCTTCATTTATATATACTGTATGTATCTTCGAAGTATTCCCATTTCACCATACCACTACCGACATATACGGTAAATGTAGTGAAAGCATCTATATGTTGATAGAACTCATGAAGTATGTTAGTTATATTATAATAAATATCCTTACGTCAACAGAACAAATTTTATTTAGAAGACATGAGGTGCGCGATATACACAACCACGCTGTTTTAATTTATTAAATAGCAACTAAGAAAACATATATAAAAACCTCGAGAAAGACTATAGGCTAAGCATTCATCAACATGTATATTCCCACTGTTTACAGCCCCATACAATAAGTAATAATGAAAATAATATTCCTCGCCCACAGCTCCTGGCGCACAGTCAAGGCGTAACCACGGACTATGAGCATTATAATTATTTGAAAGTTCTTCAGTTTATAAAGCCACTAACCCAACGGAATTTACTAAAGGTCTTAACTTAATTGCGGTCCACTCGCCTCTAGGTCAACTAAGGGCTTGGACTCATGTGATAAATACATACATATAAATATATATAGATTATATATATATATAGATTTACACGGGTAGAGCAAGCTATGTACACATTTTTAAGCAAACTCAAATCAATAAGGTGTTGGTTTAAACAACATGCGGCTATAAGAAGTTACAGAAGTCACAAATTCATTTGTTTTACACAAATGAACAATATAACTTGTACATTGTACATTGAAATAATACAAAACATTGAAAACATAATGAATTATGATTGAAGTGCAACCACTATTCGATCCAAGCGATCGCTTAGTGCTTGCAAGTAGTTCTTATAAAAGAACAAACGCGTGTAGTATAACTTATTTTAATAAAACCGGCCACGTACGAATCCATTATCTATAAAATCGGCAAAAAAAACATGTCTGTTGTTGTATAGGAGCCCTCTTAAATATTAAATTTATTTAAATTTAAGTATAATATTATTATATAATATAAAACTAAATATTCTGTGAATATTTCAACCGTCTACCTGTTGCCGTTATCAATATCGAGCAAAAAAAGCAAAAAAATTACGTTTGTTGAACGGATCCCTTTAATATTTATTTTATTCTGTTTTTTAGTATTTATTCTTATAATGGCAACAGAAATACATCATCTGTGAAAATAAGAACTGAGTTACTATCACGGTTCATGAGATACAGCCTGGTGACAGACGGACAGCGGAGTCTTAGTAATAGGGTCCCGTTGTACCCTTTGGGTACGGAACCCTAAAGAGAAATAAAAGTATCCTGTAAAACGTTTTTAATATTAAAAACTCTCCGCTGTATTTTCACTTACATGTATACATATGTACATGCACTCACGGCTATGTCCACGAAGGGATAAGCAGTGGCATCTCAAACGACACTTTTTTCATTTTATAGTATAGTCAAACTTACGTAATGAGGTGCAGGTTATTACCTTAATCCGTTCAACATAGGACTGTATTTATACTTTCTGATAGATAACAGTCCGATCCCTTTGTCGCCTTTTACGACACCTCCGGAAAGAGATGGGGTGGCCCTATTCTACCCACTGAGAACCATATGGCAACCACTTCTCTCACAGAAGGACACTTTCTCTAAATATTATCATTTCATTTCATTTCTTTAAATCGTATGCGTTGTATTAAATTTACTACTTGTTTTTCTTAACTATTTATTTTATTTTAAATGTATTTGGAACGAAGTTCCTTATGGGGCGTTGCGGAGGGGTACCCTAGCCGGCATAAACGTCCGTAACGTTAAACAAAAAAAATTGTAAGACTTTTTGATTTATTGATAATACTGCCATCTAGTGTTTGTATTATGAACTGCAAAGAAGTTTAGGGACTTTTGTTTTAAAACAAAATATGGTGTAACACTACCATCTAGTAAAAACTTGAACCTTTCCTTATAATAACCAACTTCGTTCCTATCTGGTGTCCCACGACCCCACACGGTTTTTTTTTATACATATTAAATACTCTGTCCGCAGATGAGTTCTAACCTTTACTCAACTATTTAATATTAGACTAACTGCTTTAGTGTAGGCCTGTCGGTAAATTGTTTCAACGGTGTTTGTAAATTTATCTGTATTTTGTTCGTACAATTGGAATCTCTCTCTGTCTTGTTTCTTATACATGGTGTATTCTTTTTAGAAAATAAATATGTACTACTTTGTTTATTTGTTTAAACACGCTAATCTCAAAAACCGATCCGTTTTGTAAAAATGTTGAATTGCATTAGGTAGCCCATTTATTGAGGAAAGCCATAAAATATGAAGTTGCAACCCTTAGGGGCTAAACGGTGAGTATAAACACAGTGTAATGTATGTATGTATAGAGCGCTACGATAAACTATACTTACCTTAACTACAAGTAAATTACATAAAGTAATACGTGGTAGAGCCATGCTTAGATGCGATACCACGGCCTCTCGGGAGGATTCCGGAGGCCTCACTCCCCCTCTCCTTTTCCTTCTCCCCTGTCTCCCCTCCCATTTCCTATCTTCTCATCTCCCTCTCTTCTGTCCCCTCCCTCATTACCCTCAAAGGCTGGTAGCGCACTTGCGACTCTCGAGTTGCAGGTGTCCATCGACTGCGGTTGTCACTTAACATCAGGTGATCCGTCTGTTCATCTGTACCCCTATAATATAAAAAAAATATTTAAAGAAGAAATATTGTGTTATAGAGATTGACAATCCTAGTACGGCGTTTTTAACTTTTGCACCCGTTTCCGTCTGTACCCTGTTGAGTAAACGTAAGAACAAATAGATCAGGACTGGTTAGATAGTTAGGTGCTAGATAGGTCTTACTAGGTAGGTATTATTACATATACTTATTTATGGACACGTGTCGATACTATCCGTGTGATAAACCACTAAAAACCACTAAAACAAGGCTTACCGCAGGCTTAAAAACTCTGACTTTAAAGAAGAGTCTTCTCCATCTCTTTCGATTCTTTGCCATCAGACAAGTAAAATTGCTAAATAAATATAAAACTCCACTGTATTGTTAACTTCCTCTCATTTTTTTTTCTCTGAATTTACCTCGAAATTTGAATTAAACTCTACGTCACTTTCACTATTAAGATGACTCAAATTCATACATACTATTCACATCATACACACATCATAGCTACATACTTCATTGATTACATAGTGCATAGGAAGTAGGTATTCGCCAATTCATGTTCAATGTTCGCAATGTTCAAAGAAATGCATCGAGTTCTCATTGCCCCCTGGTGGGCGCTCAAAGGAATGCAGGGAGCCGTTTTCTACTTGTAAAATACAAAACTATATGAGTTTTGTGGTCCCTAATGTATGTACTTGAAGATTTTTGTTACCTAACAAAGGTTCTGTATAATGCAAAGCTGTTTAATAAACTATAGTAATAAGACACAGATAATACTGTAAATAATAATTGTCTGATCTGTTGGTGTAATGCAGGTGATAAGCGTGGTTATTTGTTCTGTGTCAGGGTGTAATTTATGTATAATATGTATATGAGCATGTTTATCAGCAGTCTGGTTACCATATTACAAGCTCTACTAAGTTAAGAATTAGACGGCAGTATGTGAGATGTCTATAGATATTATTTCTATTACATATGTACATACGCTCATGTTTATATCCCCAAAGGGATACGCAGAGTTGTAATAAAGACCCAAATTTTGCCAATTCAAGTTTTATGTGCACTTATGAACTGTTATTTGAAAAAGAGTGTGTGTGTGTGTATCCTTGGAGTTTGTTCTTCTCTGTAGGATCGACGTATTGGAACGGGCAAGTAGCTGCACGACTGACTTAGTCTGACCGACTTCTTCTCCTGACCATTCAAAAATACCAATGATTTGTTTATTTGAAATAAATAATTTTGATTCTGATTGTTTATTTTGGTCCCACTAACGTAATGGGGAGAAGGCCAACTGCTGTCAACCGAGCACTATAAGTGTTAAATTTGCATTAAGCATGTGCGCTACAAATGGAGGAATAACTCAATATCACGTCAACTAATTTCTAATATATTTATTTTTTGTCTACTTTTTTAAAGCCCGATCATATTGAAATATAGTAATACTTACAACAATTAGTACTTAAAACTAGAAAGTTCAAAATTTAAAAATGTAGGGTGTAAAATATTGTTTGTACAAGCAATTTAATCGACGGCATATTAGTGGTAAAAAGAGTCTGTAGTATATCGTTATAATTACACATCTTTAGTACCAAGGATTATATTTATTAAAACGACAACTAATGCACTAGGATTAATCCCTGTGTCGCAGTGGACTTTACAAACATTCAAACGGACACAAAGAATACCCAGACTCGGAACATCAATTTGAGCCCGACTTTGTGTTCGAACCCACAATAGGCTAGGCGCGGCATCGTGGTGACGAGGTGACCACTTAAACCGCTACCCCATCCCTGCGGTCTGAAAGTGCAGATGAAAATTGTGTATTGCTTATGATGCTAGTGATGCCTTTGATGTTTCGTTTTGTATGCTAATTTGAATAAATTACAAAATACTAAGGCCTTTAATTTATTCAGGCAAGAGATAACTGCCGATTGGTAACTGGTTTCCTAACACAAACTGAAACATTATTAAAGCAATTAACAAATACACGTACAATATTAATGTGATTACGGGTTAAGAACAAGGCGCATAGCATGAGTACAATATGTAAACTCCTTCTTTCTAAATATTGTAAACATCTAGGGGTATAAATGAGTTTTACCTATACATACATACAGACAGAGACATCAGATTGCTACTTGCTTGCTTTTTCTACTGTCATTACACCCTTTATGCAAGCCCGCTAGTTTCGGGTGCTACAGAACATCACCGATTTGATCAGAGAATGTTTATTGATTAGCTCTTTACTTTACAGTGAGACACAATATTTTGTTTAGAAATACTTAACTATGTTCAATTACCAGCTTTATCGCTAGCAATCTCTTCCAGTCAACCATTTTTCGTGGCGGTCGACCCATACCGGCTTTCCCACTAACTTTCGATTAATATATGTATGTATGTCGTAGGGAGATCATAGAATTGATCATTTCGTAATGTGGCATACCATTTCATGAAATGGTTAAATTTAATAAAATGGTCAATAACATCATGATATGGTCAGATAGTAGTAGACACTGAATAATCATCTTTTAACGATATGAACAGCTAAACAATGTTTGTTCATTGTCGTTTTTTCCACACTCATTCTTGCTACATACCCAATCCACCTCAGCTTACTCAGGAGTTTTATTTTAATGGGTTTCTGAAGTTTTGAAATTTCATCGAATAACCTTTAAATTTTTATAAGTCAAGTTAAAATAATTCCGAATGAAAACTATTTTTAAGGAACTCTAACATTCACTTTTACATGTACTTTTCACCAAACGTTTCTCGAATGCACCAAGACCGTATTTCTCATTGGCTAAACGCCTGTTTCCTTTTCCTGTTTGTAAGGCTTTGGCTTAACTGAAGCTTAAACCTCCTTCGATTTATTAAATTTTTGTCGGAACTCGTAGCAAATGGAATTGTGAAGTTGACGTCGTCGTAAAAAGAACATTGACTTAAGAAATTGAAAATGGAACGTGTGGATTTACTTGAATTACTTGTTACATTTCCTAGTACTTATATTTTTGTTTATTGTATATTAAAAATGACTTACATGTTGAAATAGATCATTACAAGTATTTTTTGTTTCTAGTTTTATATATTTTTATTTTCCTTGTCACTGAAAATCTACTAAGTTAAAGGATTAGTGATGCCGAGCCATTCTTTAGTAGTAGTTGGCTGTAGTAAGTAGTTTGTTTCGATTCGATTCTACATTCGTCTTTGTCTGGCGCAACATGATGAGGAAGACAGCAGTATGATTTTGCTTCAGTGCAAACGTATGTCCTGAGGAAATTATGAAAGACTTACCCACATTCCTAAAATATGCTAATATCTAAAGCTGGAGATATAGAGTATTTATCCCATCAGTTTTATTCACCGTTCTAAGCGGAACATTTATAAACTGAGACCTTACTCGATAATCAGTATGAATATCTCCCCAGTGTACTGTAACACAATATTATGAATATTACAATAATTTATTTTATATGTATATTCCATTGATAAAATAGTACAAGGCTTACATCACATATTGTACATATTATACATGACAATAAAAATGTTTTTACTTATTGAATATTGCAATAAATAAACATAAAATATTCCAGGAATGTATTGTTTTGTATAAAAAGCCCTACGCATATGGCTTATTATTCACTTTCCTTCAGCGATTTGAAGAGAACACATTTTAATTTAATTAAGAAAAATCATTTAAAATGGAGAAGCCTGAGAAAAGTTACACCCTATTTTATACCACCCTGTTGGTTTTACTTTTAACTGTGAGTATGGATTTTGCTATTTATATATTTAATTTTTAATCAATAATCAATACGCCTACTGCACAATCCACTGCTGGAGATAGACCTCCCTCAATAAGCGAAGTAGTACCCGGTCTCTCGCTTTCGGCATCCAGTCTATCGCTTATTATATTTATTAATACTCTAAAACTGTAATGATTTTTTTTAACCTTACAAAAAGGCTCTTGGTCAGTCTGTTACAATGTGTAAATACTCTTTCTCTCTTCATTTGTTATATGACGTCTTTTGAGTCATCGACCTCTTCAATGGCATACATTTTCCCCCCTCATTACTGGTGGACATTCCAAGTGAATTTCCCATCATCTCCTAGTTGGGGTAAATGGGGAAATGAGAGATTAAACACTGTTGCAGTAACTTGATTTTTTTTAAACCTTTCATCACCACTTAGTTCTTCCCGAATTTCCGAGGACATCTTCATGGATCATCTTTTAATTTTACTTATTTACTAGCTATGGCATCTGATTTTCTTTTTCCTTATCACTGTAGGTGCTGTTTTAACTTCACCAGACAAATTGGAACCTTCCGCTTATATCACAGAAATGGGTTGAGAATCGTCTGGTGGTTGCTGTCAACGGATATTTTATAACTATGAACTTGCTTTTGATTTCTTACTTCTTATCAATCATTAAGTAAGATTTATCATGGTATTTCTAAGCACCTCTGTATTTCACGCTCTTATGTACGTATACTTTATACTGTATTTTCTTATAATGCTGGTGTATGTATTGTAAAATTACGTTAACTAGAGTTCACCTGGGAATAGAAAATCTTTTATAATTTATTTCATTGGTTGATATTTCTTGAGCTGTATAATTACTGGTTGTATGTATATAGACGTACTTACATATACTATGAAAAATGTTAGCTTTATACACTTCTATATATATATAAACTTTAAGTTCTCAAATTTGACGTTCTCAAAATACGCGCAACGATTTCTCTTCACGTATTAATATATAGTTAACAGTAGATAAGACTTTATCAAAAGACATGTTTCTTTATGCTCTTATTGAGTTCAATCACCTGCTAAAACCTCTTTCTAATATATACCACATCACTGAATAGAGAGCATAACCTTTACACTGTGTATAAAAAGAACTCAGTGCGATCATGAATGAACATTATAGGGTACACATAAATGATTACTGATGGTTAGTATATATTATTAATAATATTACTTACAATTATTTAAACCTAACAGCAGAATGTAATTAAATAATTGCCCTATTTATTTTTGAAGTTTTCTTTTTAACAAAGAAGTATTGTGATAGTTTTCACCCGTCGAAAAATGAAAATGTTCTCAAGTCAAAGAACTATTATTATTTTTTGGCTAATAGAAATAACATGTTACGTTTGTTTGAATCAAATTAGCTGATGAAGATCAATTATCCTTTATCTTTTGTTGTCTGAATAGATTTATATATTAGGAGCTCTCGTGGAATGGGGAATAATGTTTGTAATATCATAAATACCAACTAGGTATTGTTTTATATCATCTTTATATCTAGCTTAGTAGCTTATTTATCAGTCGAGGAATAATGTATGTAGTGGTACGTGTTTTATGTGCGCACCGAACAAAACCGGTTTTGCGCCAACGCTCGCGTATATACAGCTTACTGTTTAGCTATTTTTAATTTTCATTTAAATTAAATTTAGTATGAGCAGACAATTTAGTATGAGTTTAAAGTGGCCAATTCCATAGTTAGAGACAGTCATTTTTGGAATACAATATTCTTCAATATTTTTATTTGCAATTTGTAGATTAGGTTGATATAACCATTGCCGAAATTGAATATGTTGCATTAGCAAAAATATTCGATAGCATTCATTGCAAAATCAAACATATTCAATAGGACACCTCTAGTTAAATTTGTTTTCTATTACTAGACCACGGCAAGTTTGCAATTTGACTCTTTATATGACTCTGCATTTACACGTATCTTAAGTACTTTTATGCAAACAGATGGAAAATGGAGATATATAAAAGGGTAACTGCTGTAGCTTTTCGGTATTAATTTATAAGTAAATTTATTTAAGTCTCCTTCAAATCTCTTAAGGCATGACTTATTAATTTTTAATATATTAGTTATTGATAAATAGGTTTTTGGAATTCCTCTGGATGTGAGTGAAACACAAGCTGTCTACAAGCGAAAGTTTGGAATTTTATTTTCCTTTATATTTTCCGGTATAATAAAGTTTTCATTCGCAGGAATTAAAGTTAAAACTATTTGATATATTAGTCTACAAGAACTTTACAACTAAAAAGAGGAAGAAAGAGTTTTCAGTAACAATTATATAATAATAGAGATAATAGTGTACCTGAAAGATGGTTTTTAACCAGAAAAAAAAAGTTTTCGTTAGATTGTATTTTTTTGAGCATAAGATATTTTGGTTACGTGATATTTTCACCATCGTGCAAAGATTTCAATCATTCTTTTTTTTATATTGAAATGGTCGTACACAAAGTTGGTACTAATCAAATTTGAAAAAAATCTTCCACCTAAGCGTGAAAATTAAAGGAGTTGATCGTATTTAAGGTTGGTGGTTCGGTTTAAATTAGAATTAATTATTTCAACTGTAAAGTGTAAAATAATACTGTTTGAATCATATTATTTAGGCGCTTTGAAGTCTCACGGGCCTCTGGTGTGGAGCGGGTAAGGTCCTATACGCCGCGGTGTGGACGCCTGCCAAACAGATGGCTAACTTCTGCAGAGATACCCTGAAGACATTGGCCAACGCCTCACCCTTGGTGAAGATGACAGCACCAAAACGGGAGTTGTCTTTTATAAAAAAAAAAAAAAAAAAAAAGCACAAAAGGCTCATTGAAGTTGGTCGTTACTCTTCATAAAAGGCAATTCTGGTATTGATATTTCATTTAATTGTGATATCTTTCCGTGATTTTACTTAGGAACGTAGAATTTGGCTGTACTTTATATATACAGTGGTAGAGCCATGCTTAGGCACGAATGGGCCGGCTCGACCGGTGCGATACCACGGCCTCACAGAAAACCGGTTGTGAAGTAACGCTTGCGTTGCATTTCCCCGAAATGAGTGAGGTCTCCGGAGGCCCAATTCCCCCTCCACCCTTTTCTCTCCCCTCGTCTCCTTTCTCTTTTTTTTACATCTCCTCATCCCTCCTCTCTTCTTTCCGCTCCCTGCATCCCCCATCCCTCATCACCCTCAAAGGCGGGCAGCGCACTTGCGACTCTTGAGTTGCAAGTGTCCATGGACGGCGGTGTCACTTACCATCAGGTGACCCGTCTGTTCGTCTGTCCCCCTATAGTATAAAAAAAAATATATATATATATACCCAGATACAACAAATGATCGTACTTATTACTTAATTCAAGATTGATCGGGATGGCGATGCCCTGTGAACACGCTCTGCCCCACCTAGAAGACTAGAGAGGAAAATAAGTCTAGTTAAAAGTCATTAATCAATTATTTGTCGTTTGTGGGAATCGAAGCCACACCTCTGGCTCAACAACCAGGTCCCTCCACAAGACAAAGAAGGCAATCATCTGAATGTATTGACCATTTAGACTTGGACCTGTATTATTTAAGCAGTTCTAGGTATAAAGCTCACTCACGTGTGCTCGCTATTCAACTATTTAAAATTGTTTATTTCCTTTTGTAGACCTACGTCACTGCAAGAACACTTACAACAGATCAAGAGCCAATATGGCATTTACTGCATTTTAATGTTGCGACTCGAAAGGCTGCAGAAGCTAAACCTCAATACATGGATTTTAATTATGCAAGATAGTTGTGGGTGATTATATTAAGTGTTTTTGATTTAGATCAAGATTGTTATTCGTGAGGTTGAAATTATTATTATTTTTTGTTTAAATATGAATTATGTTTGTTTCTAAGTATAATAAGAATAAAGAACATTTTGTAGCCCTAATGTGCTTTTTGTTAAATTATAAAAAATTTGAAAAAATTGATAGATTTAGCAGAGACAAATGAAAAATCTTAAAAAAAGGTTCCACCTCTAAGGTCGAAACTACTCGAACATGTATTACCTATTTATTTTCTGTAAATACATCGTTACAAATAGATCTGAATTCTTGATATAAGAACCAGATTAATCAGGCCATACCTTTTTAAATCTACTTTTTAATCAGCATTTTGCTATCAATTACGCCATGCACCTTCAGCTTTTGCATCTGATCATGGTAACGGATAGAGTCTTAGAAGCTTCGGTGTTTACATGTATATACATATATCTAAGGAAATACAAGCATTGCCTAGTTCAGTAACAGTAGTGAATTCGCTTATTAGTAATGAATGAATACTGCCAAACCATTACTTGAAACGTAATGCTAAGTTAAGTAAGATATATTTCCTTTTGGGGGCATCCATTAATTCGTGAGCTTAGAATGGGGGTCCAATCAAATCTCAGCAAATCTCATTAAAACCGAGGATAATCAAAAATCTTAAAATATTACAGATATAAAAAAAAAATAGTAAATAATTTTTATTTGGTAAATTAACTATAAAATACCTGAACGGTTTATTATTTTTCACGATTAATAAAATAAATTTGGTTTTAAATATTTTTAGCGTCAATCTCACGTAAGGTTATTGGGGTCCAAGGAAATCTCACTAAATCTAACCTACGGTGGGGGAGGAGTCTTAAACTGATCGAAAAATAGCTCACGTAATTAATGGATGCCCCCTTTGCCGATAATAGTCTGACGGCAATAATTGAGATGACTTACGTGATAGGGATAAGTATTACGAAAGTAGAACTGAATTATTTTTGGCAAAACTATTGCTTCAAGGATATTGACGTGACTGTAAACGACGTACGACGTGTATCTATTAAAATATATAGTTTTTTCTTCTTTTGTTTTATGCTATAGGGGGACAGACGAACAGGCGGGTCGTCTGATGGTAAGTTACATCTGCAACTCAAGAGTTGTAGGTGCGCTGCCCGCCTTTTAGGGTGCTGAGAGATGGGGGGATTCGGAGAGGGGAAATAAGAGAGGGGTGTTGAGGAGATGGGAAAGAGTAGGGTGAATGAGAGGCGTGAAAAGTATGGAGGGGGAGTTGGGCATCCGGAAACCTCACTCATTTTGGGGATATGCAACGCAAGCGTTACTTCACAACCGGTTTTCTGTGAGGTCTATACTATGACCTCACAGAAAACCGGTCGAGCCGGCCCATTCATGCCTAAGCATGGCTCTACCCCACTTAAAATATACAATTATAACCAATACAATTACAACCAATAGGCAGATTCAAGACCCTTACACATAAAGATATCCCATTGATGTTTCATTAATAATGTTTAAACCATTTCTCTCGCCCTATATCAAATAGCGCTTTTATTTAGTTACGAATCTTTCACAACCCTTTCAGAATAAAAGGGTATATTATTACTTTTAATGGACTTTGGAAATTCAATTTTTTTAATAGTTAGAGGTTAGAGGGCATGGACTTCTCGGCAGAAAAGCCCAGATTACGGCAATAGGCTGTTCTCTTATTATATAAATATGACTCTATTATAATTGGCAAAATGTAGGCGTTAATAACGCCTCTGCTTACCTCTTCGGGGATACAGGCGTCAGTACATATACATGTGTATGCGTTTATTTTATACTTCAATATACAGAACTTAAATTTTTAGCAAATCTGAGATTATACTGTAAAATTTTTGTTTTGGAAACGATTTACTATCGATAATCGACATCAGAAACTCTATATGCAAAACTTCTATGATTATAACTTATATGATATTAAAACTACGCATCCAACGTCACAAACTTTCGCGTCTATAACATTATCTTAACTGCAGTTATTTATCGCATTTATGATTTAATTTCAAAGCCGTGATCACGTTTAACTGAAAAACTAATTACTACTTAACTAAGTTAACCGACGAAGGCTTACGGATGTGCTCTCTTTACCTGAGGAATTTAAAAAAATAACCACTACTTTAAAGAGAACTATCAGAATATCAGATTTAGGCTATTCTAGGCCCTAGTGTATTAAAGTATTACTTGTTACATAATAAATAATTAAATCAATAATTAAACTGTATTTGGATATTTTAAAAGCTATAAACATGATAGAATTTCTCTAAAAGTTAAAGTAGAAAAAAAATGAATTGAGACATGTATTCTGGCACACTATTGCTATTTGAATAAAATAACATCAGAAGTGCGGAATGGTTCAAAAAGATATTTCAACACGTTTTTGTTAATATACATATATCCATATAATAAGAACACCGTTGCTTAGGATTATAGACAGTGTATAACACCACCAGTGAATAACACCCCTACATATATTCCCAAAGGGAACAGTGGTAGAGCCATATTTAGACACGAATGGGCCGGTTTGACCGGTGCGATACCACGGCCTCACAAAAAAACAGTATTGATGTAACGCTTGCGTTGCATTTCCCCGAAGTGAGTGAGGTTTCCGAAGGCCCAATTCCACTTCCCACTCCCCTCATCCCCCTCTTCTCTTTCCTATCTTCTAATACGCCGTCTCTTTTTTACCCTATCCCTTATCACCCTCAAAAGCAGGCAGCACACTTACGACTCTTGAGTTGCATTTGTCTATGGAAGGCGGTTGTTACTTACCATCAGGTGACGCTTCTGTTCATCTGTCCCCCTATAGAATATAAAAAAGAAAGGTTTGCATGGGCGTAGGCGTCGGTGTCTCAGACGTCCACTTGTTACCAGCCATAATTTAGTAGCACTCTCGTAATTAGAGGCAAGCCTATTGCCGGAATCCGGACACTGTAAATATACTTTCTGTTAGAAAACAGCAAGATCCCTTAGTCGCCTTTTACAAGTGCCATACGCAGAGATTGTGTGTCCCTATTCTAATCCACCAAGCGGCTATTAAAAGTAAATAAATTTAAAATGCTGAAGTCATATTATTGTAACCCAAACAATAGTTAATAAAATCCTAAATATCAAACCGAATAAAACCCGTTCCAGCAACAGTAACTTCAAAGATATAAAATTCAGAAACAGCGCGACCAAATAAATCAACCAATTCAGGTAACCGTTGCCTTTAAATTGGAAACTTCTATAAATTAAAATCGTGTTATATAATGAAGTGGCAGCCCTGAAGTTAGGTAACCCTTAACTTATTGTCGGAAATAAATTACACTAAGTTTTGACGATAAATCTCTAGGGTTGATCTCCGAGATATTGGCGTTGAATTTAAATTAAACTTGAATGTCAATCGATCAGTCAGAGATTTTAACGGATATAAATAAATTAAGCAAGTGAATATCTTGATATTTTTATTTTAATGTCTGAAATGCTTTACTTCTTGTGTTTTGCAAAATATTTTAATAAAGTTCGAAATATAAGGGAATAACCTTTATATCAATATAGAGTCATTATATGTTTGAAATTCCTGCAAACGCAGCAAGAAAACGACTTAAACTCGTTAATATTTTAAAGAAACAGAAACAAGTTGCAGTAACATATAATATTAATTATATAGTTTTTGTTCCTTTTTGTTTCTTGCGTTTAGTTCTTTATTACGTTGCATTCAACCTCTTATAGGAAGTATAAGAGGGTGAACGGTTTTTATATTGATATAAAAAAAAATTGTTGGTCATAAAATGCTCGTATATTCTTAAATCCTTGTCTTTTTGTTTAAGAAACATTTTTAGAATGTAGATGATTTAAAAGCTTATGTTTTATGTGTGTTTTAGAAAGTAATAAATGAACACAAACATTGTGTTCATTTTATACCTCTCCTTTTTTTTAAGCGTGTACATATGATGTATGATGTTTCGTAGTCACGATCCAGAACTTAGATGGCTTGATGGATTTTACCTTAATAGGTGTGACCCTTCGGGGTACAGTCAGTAAAAAAAGAGAAACCACCGCCTGGTCAATAATGACTTAATGACTTAAAACTGGCAACCATGAGATGGAGTTAAACGTGTTTTTTAACAATTGTCTACGCCGACACATATTTTATTATTTTAGTTAATTACTTTTAAGTTTATATATATTTTTTTATACATCGGCTAAAGTATGCCTTGTTTAATACTTTAAAGTTTGAGTTAATGTAAAAGAGCAGCTTTCTTCCTACACTTAACTTTTGAAATAACGAGCTTTAGTCGTTCTTAAACGATATTTGTAAAAAGAGAATTCATATACTGCATATATGTATGTCGTCGAAAGCTTCCATCGTAATTAGCGCTCTAATAAAATTAAGATTTTTGTAAAAGCGCAATAATATATCTTATAATATTAATACTTCAGAAGCTTATTTTATTAGTCTTTTTACCGTAGCGAACTATAATATGACTTGCTTTATTTGACTACCTAAGTCATATTTAAGTAACCGAAATAAATCTACTACTAACGGTAGTAATGCGTTGTTGAACCTATTTAATAAATAAAGACTTACATACATACTATTATTACCTATTGTTACGACAAAAAAAAACTATTAGAGTTGAATATTCTTTACTCTGCACTTTATATAAACATACTTTAAATATATATTTTGAAGACAACTCCCGCACTAGGATTAATTCCTGTGTCGCGGGGAACTTTACAAACATTCAAACAACGGACACAAAGAACACCCAGACTCAGAACAACAATTTGAGAATTACACAAAGTATTGTCCCGTGCGGGGATCTAACCCACAACACTCGGCGCGGTAGCATGGTGGCGAGGTGACCAATTACACCGCTACGCCATCTGTGCAGTAAATTACATTTATGAGTAAATGTATTGTGCAATGGAGGTTTTCATCATTAAAGTGAATTGTACCAGACAACATCAGAATTGATTTGAATGAAACAAATATATTTCTACACAATTAGACTACACGGTTACGGAGTTTTAATCGATTAAACAAACATGTTCACGTTTTCCACTATATGCATATACATCCTAAGTATACATAGTTCTAAATAATAATAATTATAAGTACATATGAACATATTGTCTATTGAAATATCGCATGTGGATATTCTGCAAAGAAACGTCATAACACCATCATCAATATCAATCAATATAGCGTGTCTTAAATGGAACACTTATTGTAACCACTGAAACTATACATCTCTATGCATGTTAAAAAATATATATAAAAGAACCAACCTGTTTAATGTTATGACCGCTTTAACTTCCAGGTATAGGTTACCTTTGTTTCTCATAAATGCAAGTGTAAAGTTAGAATTTTTCCATCTTCAGTATTAGTTTGTTTTGCAATTATTCAGTCCAGTTTTGAGAAAATCCATGAAATCTAACTTTTGAAACTATAAAAACAATGTGAAGCTAGTTTTTACGGTGTTTTTAAATACCGGATTGAAAAATTTCAGAACAAAAAAATATATAAGATTTGTTTGTATAATTTTCAGTGTTTAAAATAGGTGTTCCATTTTCTGGGACACGCTGTATATACACCACTCCACTAAGGAGGTCATAGCTACAAAAGTGAAGTCACTCCCCAGTATAATTCACATCCAAAGGCTATATTGACTGAAACGTATTTTGTAGTGTGGTCGACCGCAGCATTTCATTTCCTGTGGGGTCCTGTCCTAACATCTAAAGGTTTTTATTTTTTCAGAATGCTTTGATTGTCTGTAATGCGGGTTTTCAGGCTGTTGGTTTTTAATATCCGGTCTTGGAAGTGCTCTTTCCGTTTACATAATATGAAATATTAATATAAATTTTAATGTATACTGACTTATGTTTATTCGTATGAATCTTTTTGAGTATTTTAATCGAAAATCCATGAAACTATTCTATGTAATACTAATCTTGGCTCTTATCATACAATCCCTGAAATAGAATTATATTGAGTGAACTTAAGAAGTGACCGTTTCTCTGTCGCTAAGAGAGATATAAAAATATCGTGCCTGGGTATTTGCACGGCGCCCTCCAAGACATCACGCCTAGCATGAGGTTACCATGTACATATATCAGCGATAAAATTCATACATACGGTATATATAAGAAGATGAAGTTATATGTAGATATATATATATATATATACAGTCGTGGTCAACTAATTAGGGACACTCTCTAGTTAATCCAAATTGTGAATTTATTTTTTATTTTCCAACGAGTCTAAACAATATTCCACATCTTTTACATGTAAGTATAATTAGTCATTTATGTGCCTAATTATACAAACAATAACAACTTCTTAAACATTAAACCTCTTTACAGTATAGCTGATAGATGATCACAGTGCTATTTGTTCAAAGAATGCTGGCTGGCCATTTAATTAGGGACACTGAGATATTGCGTTCTAGTTTCAAAATCTGAATCTCAATTATTATTTTCTATCTTCTCCTATTCTTTGTGGTAGTTTTGGCGGCAATCTAGATTTGTAATTTCAAGTTTTGAGAGTTATTTTGAAGAACAATGGGCAAAAATAAAAGTTGCGATGCAACACTACGAAAAATTATCATGAAGTTTGTCGAGCGTGGTTGGTCATACCGAAGGATAGCAGGATATTTAAATTGTTCAAAAACTATGGTATGCAATGCAGTGCAACATTTCAGGCGCAATAACACAACTTTAAATGTGCCCAGAAAAAAAAGATCGAGAAAAACAACGACGCAAGAAGATAGAATGATAACCAGGTTAGCTAAGAAAGATCCGTTTCTAGGCTCTATTTTAATTAAATATGAAGTGTTTGGGGCAGACGAAAGAGTCAGTGTATCAGCGAGGACAGTTCGACGACGTCTGGTAGAAGCAGGGTTGTTCGGAAGAGTGGCTCGCAAAGTACCGTTGTTAAAGAAAGAGCATAGAAATGCACGTTTGGCGTTTGCACGTAAATATGGACATTGGACCTACGACCAATGGCAACATGTATTATTCTCCGACGAGACCACGGTTAATTTGATTTCTTCAGATGGAAGGCAATACGTACGGCTGTAAAAGCGGAAATGAATCCAAGATTCACAAAAAAGCAGGTGAAACATGGCGGAGGAAACATTAAAATGTGGGGATCATTTTCTGGACGTGGACCTGTGAGGAAAGTTCAGGGTATCTTAGACCAACATCAATACAAGGCAATATTAGAAGAAACTATGCTTCCCTATGCTGAGGAACATCTTCCTATTATATGGACTTTTCAGCATGATAACGACCCAAAACATACAGCACGTTCAGTCAAGTCGTTTCTTAACAGACAGTCGGTATCAGTGCTAGATTGGCCAGCAAATAGCCCCGACCTCAACCCAATCGAGCACCTTTGGCACGAAATTAAGAAAAAAGTTGCCATTTATCGTACCACAACTTTAGATGAACTTAATGAAGCTTTTTGTGAGGCATGGGCAAACATTCCTGTTGAAATATGTCAGAAACTGATAATGTCTATGCCACATCGGTGTCAAGCGGTAATTACTAACAAAGGTTTTGCTACTGGGTACTGATTTTACCCGTAATAAAATGAAGTTGTTAAAGAAATTAAAATACTGCAGATTATTAGTTCTGTTTAACTCTATTTTTCATTTTACTTTACTGTTCTTAATTAAATGTCCAGCTACAGAATTGTACCTTAAATTGAATACATGGTTAACCTTTGATATTAAACACTTTTTTTATATTTATTTAATCTTTTATTTACAGCCATTTATAGTATAATAATCGGATCAAATTATGCAAATAATAGTTACTGAGAAATCAACAGGGTTTTATATTTATATGTACATAGCCGGTTATTGCTGTCCACTATCTTGAATGTCCTTAATTAGTTGACCACGACTGTATATATATATTATAGGGGTACAGACGAACAGAAGGGTCACCGGGTGGTAAGTGACAACCGCCGTCAATAGAAACCTGCAAATCGAAAAACTTACATCTTACGTTTCTAAATTTGAGGGTGATGAGGATTGGGAGATGCGTGGGTTAGGAGGAGAGAGGGCGGATGAGTAAATGGGAAAGAGGAAGGGTGGAGGAGGGAAGAAGAAAGCGAAGAGGTAGAGTATCGCACCAGTCGAGCCGGCCTATTCGTGCTTAAGCATGGATCTACCACTGTTAAAAATGTTATTTATCAAAGTGCTTAAAATCGCAGTTTGCAACAAAATAATCTCACAGTTACATTACAGTCGTTAGCTTCAAACTTATTCGAGACCTCTTGAATTTTAACAGAGTTGCAACGGAAACATTTTAACGAACTATTATGCGGAGCTAAACCTTCAAAGTGTCTGTCATTCGTTCGTTTGAAGCTGTAATTAAGTTGGAGTTAAAGCAGCTTAAAAGTGCAGTATCCGAAATGTGCACCGTATTAAAACTTGGTATTATCCTGGGATGTGGGGAGGATGTAATAAAAGAGTTTATACACTCTGTTTAAATGAATCTGAAGGTAAAAAATCTTTCTATTTTTTCCACGTTTTGGGTAGAAGGAAAAGACGTACGTGATTTAAAAACTCAAGGTTTTTGTAGCTAGAGAGTGATGTCCAGAATTTATAATGACACAAAAAGAACCGCTCAAATCAGAGAGATCGTGGCAGCAAATCTTTGTATTGTTTAGAACGTCTGTTTATTTATTTATTTATTACATACGTGATTGCTACAGGATCTCCGTTCGTTTCAGTTTCGACAAACAAAACATCTAGCCTCTATATGTTAATCCACCTTTATGCTTATTTTTTTTTATTTTTTTATGATATCGGAGGACAGACAAACAGACGGTGGGCCTGTGACGAAGGGAGAGGAAAGAGGAGACGGAGAGTTTCTTATAATAAGTTATATATTTGTAATGTTATATACTTTCTAATAATCTTTGTTCAACAGTATAAGCTAGTTACCTATAAATCATTTAAAAGTTAACACCGAAAAACAAATTTTATGATCTTTAGAAACAGAATAAATAAATTAATACAATTCGATAACATAAATAAATCGATAACATAAATATATACTAAATTTCTGGGTTCAAATGTTGATGAAAATTTCAATTCGAAGGGCCATACAGCCTACAAGACTGGTCATTATTATGATTATATATCATTATTATTGGTGGATTGAGAGTACTGGAGTTCCTAATACAATCCATAAAATTGGCAGTGAAGAATTTTCTAATGGAGAGAGTACTTATTTCTATTGCTGACTGACCTCAACGTTTACAGAACTGTGTTAAAGCCAATGAAGATAATTTTGAATGAGCTTCATATATTTTATAATATATTATTTTTATTGCCTTTATATTAATGTATAAACTAATATACATTACAGTTATAATTTTTTTCTGCAATAGAAAAAAAACAATGATCTTTCCCTGTAACAATATTTATAGCAAGACTAGGTATATGCTTGAAAAGTCAGCTTACAAAGCTACTGTGTTGACAGCTTATCATAGATACGTAGCATCAATAATTTAATAAGATATGGTATAACTTTCTTTGGAAATTCTGTAAATGTGGACTATGCTTTTAAATCCTAAAAAAGTGTGTAAGAGCAATTAGCAAAATAAAATCAACTGATAGATGTCGTCGTTTAGTTATTGAACTTAATATTCTTTCTCTCCCTTGTGTTTACATCGTGGAAACCGTGCTTTATGTTAGAAAGAATATGAGTATGTTTGAGAAATTAAAAAGTAACAGAAATAATTTTAAAATTATTTATTCATCAAATACCACGTGATTACAACGAAAGTGTCACTAAGGCGATCTCGCGGAAGCTCGCTGTATTGAACAAGGTGAGATCACCGTCTCACCTTGTTCAATACAGCGAGCTTCCGCGAGATCGCCTGTCAACAGAGATGCTCGGGCGAGAAGAACCTCACCTCTCTCACCAGAGAGGTGAGGTTCTTCTCGCCCGAGCATCTCTGTCTTTTAGGTGCGCTCCTGCGTGGAGTACTGCTCTCATCTTTTGGACTTACAGTATTTGCTTGATACTCTCTATCACTTGCAACGGCGCGCAGTCTTTATTATCACACAGTCCTGATATCACCGAGTCCCTCGAGCCTCTGCAGCTGCGAAGTGATATCGTCACAGTGTTCTGACGAGCTCTTCCAATATGTCCAACCCTCTGCCTTTTCTATACCACAATATGTGCTGGCCTGAGGAGTTACCGTTTGAGAGAGAAAATATACGATTCTGAACTAAGCGGTTCGGCTGTGCCTGACTGTGCCGAACGGTTAAAGCCTGGAATTCACTGCCAGCGCACGTGTTTCCCTCCACTTTGATCCCGGGTCCTTTATGCGGGGCATGAAATAGCATCCACCAGGCCGCAATATTTCGTCAGAGGAATTATTTGAGCGGTAAACTGCAATAGGAACTTATTTATTACGCAATGAGATGTGTATAATTTGCTGTAACTTTTTTATTATATAAATTCTGATATTAATGTTCCTATGTTCGAGTACATGCCGTAATTTAAAATTATTTTTTTAATAATTAGAATATTGAATTTGCTATTTTATGTTTTTAACCTATAATGTCTATTACAATAATAATAATATTGATGTACCAATGCATGTTGTAAGATTTACGTATTTTTCATATTTATTTACATATATTAACATGAAATATTGAAATTTGTTTATTGAAATTGTAAAGTTACACTCATATTTACAAATGCCCAAATATATACAAACATACTAACAAATAAATAAATATATACATATATGTATATATAAACATATGATCACATATACATATAAATGCCCACATATATGTATATATAAACACAATAAATTTTCTTATAGTTGTATTGTCATGGGGGTGTCTCCGTGAACTGTTTCCAAAAGAATTCCCGGACTTTAAACGTATCACGGTTGGTCGTCATCCTAATCTCGGGAGGGAGCGCATTCTAAAATAAAATTCATTAGACAGCAAATGAAGAATGAACGAGAGAAGAAGTGTGAGTAGGGCACAGCAGTAACAGATTATTTATGGTTGAGATGAGATCTCTGTCGTGGTTAGAACCTAGGAGAATAAGTTGTGATGTGTAACTAAGCTAAGTGAGGGCTATAGGGATATGATAAAGAAAGAAAAGAGTAGTTAAGGTGAGTAGGCCACGATGCTAACGTATAGGTATCCACGACATTTGGGTACAATAAGTAGACACATATTGTACCCAAATAGTGAATAAATTTGAAGATCTTCTGCATACAAATGAAACACATACTGAAGATCAATCGTAATAAGGTCGATAAACGTCAAAAATAATAGAAGATAAAGAAATCCACCTTGAGAACCTCCAGTTTTCAGAACACACCAACTTGATGATGGGATACCATATAATGAGGGAGAACAGATGCTAGGGTATCATGGATGACAGGGTACAATTGTTGAAATTACAATAAATAATAACATCTTAATATATAAACAGTTTAAGCAATAAAGTGTTATTTTATCCCATTCCGTTCTAAAATTTTATTAAAATAAATTGCAAGGAATTTACGACTCTAGTTACGTAGATTGTAAGTTTGTAATCGGTTCTTTCAGGGGAGTAAACAAATAAAACAACAGAATTAAAAACTTTTACTGCTTCTCTAAAATTTAAGTTGCTATATATAATACTGCGTTATAAAACTGGTTTTATGAGGAGTTTGTCTAAGTAAACTCTTTCCGTGGAAAATATTAAACGACGGGTAAGAATTTAATATTTTCTATGACTCGCTTTGTAAATTGACATTTAAAACATATATAACAACACAGAACTACCTACTTAGCAGCATGGATCTCCGACGCGAACTATTAGATAAATATCTAAGTGATAGTACATATGACAAAAATTATAATAATCACACTCATTATTGCAAACCAGGGATTAAATACAGTGACAATAAAACTTTAAACTATACACATTGGCAACCATAGGATGAAGAGAATACGTCATGAGGGAAAGACTAGAAATTGCCCCCTCATGACGTATTCTCTAATACACACATTACAGTGATATTATAAATACAATGAAATGAGATATTACAACTTTTCGTATATAAATATATATATATGTATATATATACATATATATGTATATATATCTATATGTATCATTAAATCAATTACAATAAGTGATTTTTTTTGGTTCAAAATGTCTACCAACGTATTTCAGATCACAGATCAAAACAAAAAATATTTAACTATGCAATTTGTCAGTTTTAACCATATTTAATTGACTCTTCTTATTTTTGTTAGAGACATACATAATTCAAATGTTGTAATAACTACTCGTCAAATATCAAATATGCGGATGACCAAGTAATGCTTGCGTCATCCGCTGAGGAGTTACAGGAGATGGTAACAAGCTTGCATGGGGCATTAGAAAGAAACTGTATGAACATTAATGTGAGCAAGACAAAACCTATGGTTTTCGAAAGAGATGAAAATATAACGTTTTGTGAAATTATGATAGGTGGTAAAAAAGTGGAACAAGTGGATGAATTTGTATATCTGGAATCAAAGTTTACTTGGGACGGAAAGTGTGATAGTGATATAGAACGAAGAGTGAGTGCGGGTAATGCGATCATATAGACTCAATGAACACTCGCGTGGCTGTGCGTAGAAGTGTGTTGGTACCAACACTTATGTGTGGTAGCGAATGTTGGGTATGGCACAAGGAGCACAAAAGTTGAATTAATGCGGTAGAAATGAGAGCATTGCGGAGTATAGTTGATGTGAAATTGAGTGATAGAGTGAGGAATAGTTGTGATAAGGGATCAGTGTGGTGTGAAAGAGGATGTAGTGACTAAAATTGGAAATGTATGCTTTACTGGTTCCGTCATATCGAAAGGATGAATGCAAGAACACTGACAAAGGTATTTATATGGCAGAGGTAAATGGAGTTGTCGGAAGAGAAAGACCTAGGTGAATGTTCTTGGATCAAGTTCAAGACAATCTGAGCAAAGGCCAGGTCAAAAGTACCTTTAACCGACGAGCCTTTATGCAGAAAAGAATGAAAGTTTAAGAAGCGAGAATGGTATGTCAGAATCATAGCAAATTGAAGGAAGTGGTCTCTGCCTACCCCTATGGGATGGAGGCGTGATATAATGTATTTTTTTCATTTTTTAAACAATTCAAATCATCAAATCAAATAACGCACACAAAAAACGATAACGCCCACACTCAGAACAATTTTGTGGATTACATAGTGTTGTCCCGTGCGGGGATCGAACAATACTCAACACAGCAGAGTAGTGGCGAGGTAATCACTTAAACCACAGCGCCATCTTTGAAGTCAACAATGTACCTATTTTGGTTTTGTTTATTTATTTATCTTTTTGTTTTATGACAATAGTCTCACTACATTTGGCCTCACAGCATGCAAAATACAAGTCAATATATTTTTTTATGAAGTTATGTAAGTTAATCTGTGATAACTTAATAGTTTAGATAATTTATGATTATTATATAATTAACATATAAAAAGTATACAGCCGACTTGAAACTATCGCGTTCAACCTGTTTTCTTGGTCCCTTAATTTCCACCCTTACAGGTATAATATTTATGATTTCATCCAGTTCAATTAAAAGGAGACTTACTAAAATCGGTTATGTCGAAAATAGGATAGATAGGTACATGTATTTTTCCTCCCTTCATATTCTACCTTCAAAGTATAATATTTTTCTTTAAATTCAATTACGCAGACATTTAAATATAAAAGATCTATCTTATGTCTTATTAAGAAATTCTATAATTTAGTTTTTTTTAATCTTGCAGGTCTTGATATATTCAGGACATTTCCTAATGACCAATTAATTTATTAAATAGGTATTTCTGGTTCAAATCGCGCTGTAATCGATGCGCAACGGTTCAAAGGTGGTTATTGTACCGGAGCGATCGTCAGCAGTTTCATTACAACCTAACGTCTAGCACCTTCTATAATTAATCAGAACTAGTGATGTGATGATAATTGATGTTTATTGTGAATCGATATTTTCAAACATGCTGTTTTGGATAGATAGTTTTCGATATAATCTAGTTACAAAAACGTTAAACTTTCTATGCATTTTATGAGTCCCTCTAATATTTCTGTATTTTTAATTTCAAGGTTTTTCATTTATGTAACAGATACCATGTACTATGTTATTTTTCATATACTAAAGGTGGAATTATTGTTATATTATTCTCCGCAAACCCTTTCGATACCCTTATCGTGAAAGTGCTTAAAAAAATACTAGCCTACCATCTGAGACCGTCACGATGACTGCTTAAAAAGTTCAACATTTGACCCAAACAGACATACATATAAACAAACATTGCAAGTTAATAAAAAGCGTGTTAAATGTCGATAAATTATTTGACATCACTGTTCCAATCGTGTTAGCGGCTTTGCACGTGTGAACCAGGAACAAAAGATTGGGATAACCCCATTTATCTGAGGCGAGGTTGTGCCGCACATTCGCAAATTAAACACATTTTCATAGATTAAATTCAACAAGTTATCCTACGTCTGAGAATATTTAGAACTTTGGCTATGTATGTATCGTAATTAGCTCTCCAAATAAGTATCGTCTAATCTATCGTGACTTTAAAAACATGAAAACATATTGAAGAATGCTCTGTCCAGTTCCCATGCTTGTTATGACAAAGAGGTTCTAATGCGAACGAGCAAGTCAGATCGAATACCTATAACTCGAACTGGCTGACTGGTGCTAGTAAATCCGAGCCCTCAAAAAATTATAAAAATACTGTTCATTGTATTTTGTCTGTTATGGCGACGCGCTATTGTAAAAATGGAGGTACAGTACTGTTATCACTAATTGCTTGCAAAACGTGACCACCAATTTTGGCAACACTAATGGCATCGCATAAAAAGTTTTGATAAGCGATTATTTTTAATAATCTGTAGATTTTTTTCCATAAGGTTCAGAGATTAAGTTCTAGCCTGTAAGAGTGATTGACAGGCATAAAACAGACCTATAAAGTTGACAGAACATTGCAAAAACCATCGCTCTACAAAAATTAAATTCAACCTTTCAGTACAATATACTTTCCAAACAGTATCTTATCAGTATCTTATTCTTTTATCTTATTCTTATTCAGTATCTTATGCAAACGTTCCAAGGTATGTTCAGGTAAAAATCTAAAAATACCTTTCCAATATAAAGCTCAATAACCTCATATTTACACAAATGGAGAGATCAATGAACCCTATAAAAATAATATTTTTGGAATTTATTTGTGCTTACAACACCCTATAGGGACTTAAGAGGGTGTATTTCTATTTTTAACTCATGGCAACATTGTTATCACACCTGGCATGACACGTGTCTTGTGCCCATAAGTCAAAGCTCTTGTTAATTTTGAATTTAGAAGTGTGTATCAGCTGTTTAACTTTTAAAATACGAAGTAGATTAGATGAGGAGAGGAAACATATGAGTTTGTATTACTAATTACTGACTTGAACCATTAACTTGATAATATAAGCCCGTTCGACCGGAGTACGTAATAACAGGCCTCACAGGAAACCGATTGTTATGCAATGCTCGCCTTGTCTGTACCCACTTCCGTAACATTTGGTGTCAGAAGTGGGATTGGAAGGTAAAATGCCTATTACGCCGAGGGAAGGCGTGAGTACTCGCGCTAAAACAGCCGCACAGCAACCACGTGGCTCTGGCCAGCTTCTGGCAAGCTTCTGAGGAAGAGATTCCTGGACGTCAAGACAACTCCGAGGTGGCAACTTCCGACGTAGCGTCGTCGTCGAAAACCCAGGTGCCGGATCTCGGCGCCTTACTCGAACAGCTGCGCGCTATGCAGGAAGAGCAAGCCCGCCGCCTCTCAACCATGTATTTTAATGGGGGACAGACGAACATGCTGGCAACTGACAACCGCCGCCCATGGACACCTGCCACTACGTACGTACCTGGTCTGTCTGCCTTTGAAGGTGGTCGGAGGTGAAAGAGCAGAAAGGGTATTAGGGGAGGCGGATGATGAATCGAGGGGGAATTAGGCCTTCGGCAACCTCACTCACTCCATTCAATGCTGCTCGCTTATTTGTTTACCGGTTTTCTGTGAGGCTGTTATTGGGACATATGTAGCATTACAACCAGGCGAGCAGTATGCTTTTTTGCTACATGTGTCATAAATAAGAAAAGTATATTACAATTTTCTTTAAATTGGGGTTGCACTTTATTTGTCTTTCATATTTATTAATTCATATTTCATATTCATGTTCATACAATACCATAATTATTGTTAATTCTTTGTCCGTTTTTTATTGGAAAGAAGCGTGAAAGCGGCTATGTAAAGGAATTTTTAAGACCCCTGTAAGTTCGAGAGTCGGTGTGGGTAGTACCCAAAAATTTTTACTGACCAGACCGATAGTATACTGCAGAAAGGCCAAGTTATAAGCGGGTGGAAAAGGCGAGTGAGTATGAGAGGTTTGATGAATGTTAATGAGGTCTTGGATTGTGGCAAATGGCTTTCGACCGGGTCTGCTTACCCTGGACGGAAATAAATCATGAGCATATGCATGTATGTACGTTTGATTTATATGTTACCTGCTTAAGCCAGAGGTATATTAATGTATTTATTCAATAAGTTATAACTTAACATAGATGTAAACTTCGCTTCCTTTAAGTTTTATTAATAATTAACAACTTAATGACTAGAGTCCTGGTAACTTATCGTTAAAGTCTAAACAGTATTTATCTTGATGGATTCACGATTTAGTAGCGACTAGACTAATGTTTTTTATTACATTTTAATTGTAAAGTTAATATGAATAACTAAATACAATAAATATATATTTCAGCGCCATCTCTCGTCTCTATCAGTAACCGCTTTAGAGAACACCTTGCCGTGTTAGCTAAGATAGCAGAGCTACCTCAGTTTTAAGTTTTAAGCAACAAGTTGTACAAGTTTTCATTGAAGTTCAACTTAGTGCTGCCAGATGGCGCTATCTTACATTTTCATTTATTACACGATGTAGTGAGCTTATTAACAACTGTGTTAAATTAAGATTCCCAGTATGATTATTTAAATTAACTTCTTTTCACTGTCCCATCTAAAAATAAATATAAACAAACTCGCCTTTATACCAATTTTGTAGCAGTAGACATATATTCTAACAATTGTTTTCTCTTGTTCCAGATTGCCCTCTACCTTCGAACGAATAATTCCTCCAAAATTAGTCAGACAAAGTTCCTAGTAGGTAGTTTAATTTAGTTTAAAAAATGTATAGTTCCAGCGAATTCTTGCATAGTGCTGGCGTCAGCCGTCACATGCAAGCGACAGGGGAGACTCCTTCGCAAAAAACTAGTATGAAACGACGGTCTTGCGAGGTACCTTTAGGAGATATATCTGCTAATAATTTTAAGGTATCGCTTAATGATTTGAGTAGTGAAGGGCCAAGTTACGACTGCCGATCGCTGCGATCGATCAAGTCCGAAGATACCCGATCGATTCGCAGCTACCGGCCTATTGACAGCCGTAGTTACAAGAACTATAGGTCATCCTTAGCTGATATCTCTGGGTATTCCTTGTCGAGGCCTCCTAGCTATGATCAACTGTCTCGAAGGTCTTTAGTAGAAGGTCCTGATGGGCAAGGTATTACGTCTAGCATCGAGGGCGTACTGTGGTCAGATGAGGAAGAGACGGAATACTTCTATCAGGAGAATATTACGGCTGCGTGGAATCAAGGTAAGGTTGATTTATTTTTCTTAAAAATGTGTAATATATTTTCATTATCGTATTTTTGTTAACTGAGTGATGCTATAGCCACACAAAAAGTTTTGTGTCATTTTCCATAATTTAATTCCGATAACTTGAAATTTAAAATCTGTAGATTTGCGTGACTCATTCGACTTGTCTGTTGTCTTGACGAGTTCTTAAAATATTTCTTTAACCCCAAAGTAAAGTGAAAATTTCGATAAGCCTGGTCTAGTGGTTAGTGATAGCGACTGCCGGGCCAGAGGTTTTGGGTTTGATTCTCACACAGGACACGAAAAATATTTGATCCATAAAAAGTTGTCCCGAGTTTAGGTGTTCCCTGTGTCCGTTGTTTCAAGTTTTTTTTAGTTTTTTTTAGTTTTAGTTTTTTTTTAGTTTTAGTTTTTTCATTTATCTTAAAAGTTTTCAAATAAACTATTATTATATTGTTTTTCAAATAAACTAAAAAGTTGACGTCAACCGTGTGGTTCACGGTGGTGTTAGCATAGGGCCCATCTGATTCCGATTTAGGGGTCGGACTTTTCGGATTTTCAGACAGTATACATACGTTCATACAGTGCCCAGTTGACGGCAACGGGCTAGCCCCCTATTACGTTTGTGGGACTAAGTTCTAATTGGCAAAATTTAGGTGTTTAAAAGACCTCTACCTACTCCTTATCGGATACAGCGGTGAGTATATGTATGTATGTTTGTTTTTTGTAATTTTTTCATCTAATTTAACAGACACAAACCTTATTCAATTATTTATGGTTTGATGTATTGTGAAATATCCTTATAAGCACGACTCCTGCAACGCAAGCTGAAATGTGGTTTACCTTACCTTATACATAACCTATTTTAATGTAACACAAAGTAATTATTTTACTGCTTTCAATCCCATAAGGAAATGCCACGATACCTAAAAATACACGTACACAAGTTCACTGAGAGTTCATCGACCTTATCTTCGTTCTGTTCAATGATCAATGGCCTACATTACCATAATTCAAAATTGCCGGTGATTTAACGTGCAATATTATATCATTGATGTGGTTTAAATGTTTTGGTGATGACTAATTTGCAATACTAACTTAGTTAACTAAGATCACATTAGTCAGTCGACTAAGACGGTTAAAAGTTTGGTCAAATGAACGCCTTTCTTCGTTTAAATATAAAAACGCGTATAAATCTGAAATATACGAGTATTGACATACCAAAGAAATTGTAAAAAAAAAAAACTGCTCTATTTTGCAAACGTTATGTCAAAATTTGATACACTATGTCACTCCCATCACTATTGAGAGAGATACCTCACATGTCCAAACTCCATCCAAACGGCTATAGAGCCTGACAAATATAAACAACAAAAAGTCGCGTAGCAATTATTCTAGTATCTAATTCATCTCTGATATGTAACTCTAAATAGAGAACAAAATAGCAAGCCATCGGGCCTTCAAGTCGGCCTTATAACATAGGCGTAAATTCTAGAGCTTCCTGCAGATTGTATCTTGATCGATGCGCGGGTAAGGACAGCCTCTAATTGAACACAGTAATGAGGCTACTGTGCTGAATCAAACTTACTTGTACATTGATAATGGTTATCGATATTTATGTAAAGTAAAACCATTGGTTTTAATTGGTACTTGGTTCTGATTCATAAGTCTTTTGATATATATGTATATAGTTTTGTACTCCTTCAATTCCCAATCATGAAATTTTCAGAAGATCAAAGTTCAAGAATGATTTGTACAACACACAAATCATATATATACGAACAGGTGTATATATATACACATCACATATATATGAACAGGTGTTCATATATATTAAGAACAACATGTACATATATCACAGAGCCTGCTTAGCTAAAAACAACTGTACTTCAGTAATTAATAATGTGTAGAAAAAAAAACCCCGGTGCACGTAAATATGTCACAAAACAGATATGGCTCATATTTATAGAGATATATGCAGTAAATCAATACAATAAACAAATAAACATCAACTGTCTCAGAATCCTGACTGGCCTGTTGAACTAGCGGTTAGTGACCCTGACTGCTAAGCCACAGGTCGTGGATTCGATTCCCACCCAGGACAAATATTTGTTTGATGAGCATGATCATTTGTTCTGTGTTTGGTTGTAATTTATGTCGTTGTTTATAATTATATATGTCAAGTCCCCGCGACCAGGAATTATTCCTGATGCAGAAGATGTTATTAAAAAACAAATAAACTGATCAAGTGATTAGATGAAACTACTTACATTTATCTTATTATAGAATAATATAAGGTAATAAAACAGTCATATGGAGTGAACCACTACTCGTATTTCTCATTGTTTCAAAAACGTTTACAGTCTATCAACCTATATTCCTTGATGCATCATTTCTTGGTTATGCCCAGGTCCCTTGCAATAGACCCACTTATGACGGAACAGCGTGTGGTTTTAGTCAGTTCGAGTCCGACATACCACTTCACCAGTCCGGTGAAGACCTGTAAAAAAAAAGAAAGTCTATCAACATATATCAAGGAACCATAAAGGTTCCTTGACCAGACGGGTTGACGCCAACAGCTTATGACGGTAGTGTGACCAAATTATAATTGTCAAAACTTAGGTGCACCTCTGCGTACCCCTTCAGCAATACATTTATATGTGTATGTGCATTTTAACAAAATACTGTATAACGTAGGTTTGTTAAAGAACATCACGGATTAACAGTTCTGATGAGAGTTAGAAAGTGTAAGACTATTAACATTCTCGTAATGTTTTTTAATACGTTAACTAAGTACTAAACATATGATTTGCCGACGACCGTTTAGACGTTTAAGTCAAGGAGTTTCAAGTCAAAAAATAAAATAATTTTACTGCAGTCCCATTTAAAATTAGATAATTTAAGAAAAGAGAGGTGTTTTAAGTTTGACGTGTCTGTTTGTGTGTAAGTGTGTCTGTGTGTGGCATTGTAGATTCTAAACTAACAGTTTTTTTTTTTTGAGCTGACCTGATCTAGAGTGAATAAGAATCAACAGGTGTAATCAAGTGTTTAACGTTTATAGTAATTTTATGTACCGAGATACAAATAATTTGTTTTAACATTAAGTTTGTTAAAGATTTCGTGATAATCCATGCGTACCCTGTAGTTAAGTTGCTTACTAAGATAACTTTACGATTGAGATAATTCGCATTTACTTGAGTTACATATATTTATTTTATCACCGTTCTAAATCCAACCACAGGTAGGCAAGCACTAATCGCTTAATAGCCCTTCCGCATACACTCTAGTTATTCGCAATTTTTATAGGAAGTTTATTGAATAATTGTTTTTAGGCTCTGCAATCTTCTGCTTGGAAGAAGTGAATTTTCAACTCATGCCTCTTGAAGAAAATTGGTAAATTGTCGAAATATACTACGTTGTGTATTTTGCTATACTTGAGATATTAAAGCTGAAGAAAATGTATTTCTGGTAAGAAAATGCGCTAATATCTGAAAGTATCAGCCAGATCTGAAAGATTCCTTTAGAATTGGATAGTGTATTTACTGAGAGCATCACGCTAAGACCCTAAGGTCCATTGCTCGTTTGTTTTTTACACTAACTCCAAAATTACTGAATCCATCATCTTAAAATAACTATTACATACATTGTCAGGGGTAAGTACTAATAAGGACATTGAGTACATTTTATGCAGAAAACTCTGTGTGTACTGTTTTCTATATATACCTGATTTGATTGATGATCTACACTGCTACTGCAAATGGACTAACGACCCGAATAATGTAGCTGGAATACACTGGATGCGAAAGGCGGTGGTCCGCCGATATGGTGCACCTTGGGGGAGACAAGGGCCAGCAATACACAGATAAACATACTTATATACAGTAAAATAAGAACAAAAAAATAAAGTAACGATCGATGTTAACTATGAAATCGATTAACACGGATGGTCCGTCAATATTACGACATGGCATTTGTAAAAAAATCCTTGACCTATTTGACCACAATATAATTAAATTTATTACAACTGTGAAAGACATCCTCACAAGATTGAAAATTCACCATTTCACAATTTTCTCAAATTGTAACATGCATATATAATGTACGTAATAACCCAGTTCACAACTAATACATTTCTTGCATTTCTATTATATTTAGATTGTAATGTATATTGTGCATCTAAATAAATTAAAAAAAGACGAAAAGCAAAATCAAAGTCAACACATACGATCGATAAATGTAAAGCTCAAATAGAACCATATAAAGGCACTATAATGTAAAAGACTACGCTCATAACATAAAGTGTTCTAAGGGTGGTCGTAATAAATTAACTAACTTACTACAAAAACTAGGCTTGTTAGTAATTGTGTACTAAAAACTAGAATATGAATTAACTGTAAGTTTATAACAAGTTAAATGTGTAGACTTGAAGGTCTGCGCGCAGAAAAACTAATGGGTACAGGAAGTACTATTTGTTCGTATATCAGTAAAGTGTTTTAAAGTGATAATGAATCGAAAGTGGTCCAGAGATACACTGTGTTCCTGTGTTGTGTATGAAGTACATACTTTATTTTATCTCTAAACGGTTATGAGACACATTTAAAACAAGTTAAAATATTAAAAAAAAACTATAGAAAAGACTTATTAGTTAGCTCATGTGCTTAAACGTTTCTATTTATTAAATTTGAGACTTTCAAATTTTTTATTCAATTAAATCATAATATAGCGAATATTTTTTAGGATATATCAGATATATTGAATATAATTCCCACATAACACCATGAAACTCTGTAAATACTCGTACCATGTATGCAAACTACAGGAATTCTCTTTCATTTGGAAGTACAACTATCATTTGTGTTCAAGTAACTGGTAAGGTACAGGTACATCATACCAATCATAGAATCGACTTCCGATCGAGTGAGATCGTAGTAGAGCTCTCACGGTGAGCATAGAAACCTAATTGGCACAAGAGAGTGCCACATCCTGACAGATAAATCGAATTAATACGAGTCATTCTAAGTTAATTGAATGTTGTAATTTTACCCACCTAGGGGAGAATCTGTTACGTTGTTGGTGTGTTTAAAATAAATAGTTGGTAAAAAGTGCGAGTTTAGTGTAAGGAAATATTCAATGGCAAAGATTTTTTTCCTTTTTTTTTTATAATATAGAGGAACAGACGAACATTCCTGATGAGAAATGGGGGGATACGTGGAGGAGAAAGAAGAAAGGGGGGATGAAGAGTTGGAAAGAGTAGAGGGGGATGAGGGGAGAGGAATGAAGAGAGAAGGAGTTGGGCATCCGAAAACCTCACTATTCGCTATAGCTTTGCTTCACAACCGGTTATCTGTAAGGCCGTGGTATTGCACCGGTCGAGCCGGCCATTTCGTGCTTAAGCATGGCTCTACCACGAGTGTTCTAGTTTTCTATTTTTAACTTTTATCCTATTATTCTATTAGCTTTATACATATATATACATTGCATGTTATGTAAACAGTTGTTATATCGCTCATATACAAGGGTTAGGTCCTGATGCATGCTAACTCTATTATCATATCACACTATACAGAATAAAAACTTTAATTACGCGATAAAGGATCTGTGTGTACTTCAGATTTTTTCATTGTATGGGTGTGTTGCTAGATACGCATTGATCCAGCATGAACCAATTATATAGACCTAATATCCATAAAATAATGAATTGTTTATTGTGTTATATAAAATATCAGCTCGTAAATCCTCAAAGGGGTAGGCAGAGATGTATTAAAAACCCACATTACCCACCCACCACCCACCCACGTAATTGAGGGCAAGCCCCGGCACGTAATTGAGGCACCCGGGTACTGTATGACTGCAGATACTGTCTAATAGATAACAGTCCGATCCCTTAGTCACCTTTTACAAAACCCACGAGAAGATATGAATTGCTCCTATTGTACTCTACCAAGAACCACACAGGTTTAGGCTAAACCCATTACGTAGACATCATCAACCTTGCGGCTACATAACTTTTTTTAAAGAATACTAGCCACTTAATAACACCACTTTAACCCACGAACTGCTTTCCGTAATTTATATGATGTGTGACAAACAGAAGGTCCTATTAGTTGTTTATATATAGAGGGAACAGTTAGACTGAGTGGAATGACGTCATTAACATGTCTAGGAGGCTAGACAGGTGACGGATGTGCCAAGTTAGTAGCGGTACGGGGCGGGGCAGGTAAGACGTGGTTACTTGTTTGCATGTTATCTTTAAACAAGTGTCACACATTGATCAGTAGTTGATTGAAATACGGTTAAGCATCAGAACTAATATAAAATGAATGGAAGGAGAAAGAAGGATGACCTGCTTAGTGGAACGAGGTAAGAGTGCTGATGTCAAAATACATTCACAAAATAACATTTCACTGTGTCACATCTTAGTGTGGGAAGACTTACAACCTTCTTCTTTTAAAGTCCAATTTATATAAAAAAAAATTATAATATCAAGTTAACAACTTTCCTTTTCAATCAAATTAATAATTAAAATTTTTCAATCAAAACATCATAGTTTTTTCGTGGTCCGTCGCAAGTGGTTGCTTGATCTCCTGATTAGCAGGCGACCACGCCGTGCAGTTTGTAGGGCCTTTACCTTCTTTCAGAATACGACTTCACCCCCCTAGACCATATGCCATCTTGAGAATTATCTTAGGGCAAGTCTAATTTTGATTGGCCATTTTAAAAATTTGTTTATATAAATTAATAAAACTACATGCAAATCTTGTTTGACAATCCAAACAAAGAGTAAAAACTTGCTACGCATACATAATCTTGAACATGACTCTTTCAATCTACAGAGCTTGGACAAGATCTATCCAACATAAATTCATCGATGTAATCACCTTGAACGCTGAGTCTTATCATTTACTGCCTTTATGGAAATCGGATGGAGCTTTTATCGTTTCATTCAACTTTCCACACACCCTAATCAAAACATATTCAAATAGAAATTCTCGCCACCATCCGTTATTACAAGCTCACACACGAACATACACCCACTATATATGCAAATAAGGAGAAAACTCTTAATATACCTAATACTACAGTTTACCCTTTGATAAAGTACCTGTAACCGCGGTGACCTAGATTTTCTGCTCTCAGTAGTTATCTTGACGATCCCAATTTGATTTTGAAGAGAGGAAATTTATAGACTAGTTTTAACAGTAAGTTAAATCCATTTTAAGCATCAGACAGTCTCTGTTATCACAGACCAGACTCGGTGATCATTTCTACTAGACAATGTTAGTAAGAATGTTGCTGAGAAACTTTCAATGTGCGATGTAGGATTTTTAGTTTCGAAATAGTTCGTTTTATCGTTGCTAGGTGGTGCTGTAGCGATTACTAAAATCACTTTTTATTTAAATTCAATAAATCTAATAAAATATGATATTAGAACGACGAACGACACCTTCCTTCCTTTTTGTTCTTCCTTAAATTCCTTCGAAGTATTTAGTATTTAGTTGCTATAATATGTATATTATATTGCACTGAATATTCGTGAAGCCTTTATCGGCTTTCCTACTCTCTTGGCGTAGTCCCGAACTCATGGAAGACAGCTCTAGTGCACCCAATCCCTAAAAAAGGAGATCGCTCGGATCCGTCCAACTACAGACCCATAGCCATCACCTCCTTGTTCTCCAAGATAATGGAATCCATTGTTAACTGCCAGCTCCTCCGGTACTTAGAAGACCACCAGCTCCTCAATGATCGACAATACGGCTTCCGTCAGGGTCGTTCAGCTGGTGATCTTCTCGTATACTTGACTCACCGGTGGGCACAGGCGATCGAGACCGAAGGCCTTCGATCGGGTCTGGCACAAAGCGCTCCTTGCGAAGCTTCCTTCCTATGGGCTTCCCGAGAAACTGTGCAATTGGCTCACCAGTTTTCTTACAGACAGAAGCATCAAGGTCGTTGTTGACGGTGCATGCTCCGACTCCAAGTCTGTTAATTCTGGTGTCCCACAAGGCTGTGTGCTATCACCCACGCTGTTTCTTCTGCATATCAACGACATGCTGCAGATTAGCGGCATCCATTGCTATGCAGACGATAGCACGAGTGATGCCCTTTACACCGGCCGCGCTAACATTTCTCGGGTAAACGTCATCGAAAGCCGATCCAAACTTGTGTCTGAAATCGAAACTTCTTTATCAAAAGTTTCAGATTGGGGTCGACTTAACCTAGTCCAATTTAACCCCACGAAGACACAGGTTTGCGCGTTCACCGCTAAAAAGATGCCATTGGTCGTATCACCTCAATTTGAGAGCACTTCCCTAACTGCATCAGCCAGTATCGGAATCCTTGGCGTCGATATATCAAGCGAAGTCCAGTTTCGCGGTCACTTAGAGAGTAAGGCCATATTAGCCTCGAAGAAGCTTGGTGTGCTAAACAGATCGAGACAGTATTTTACTCCGGCCCACCGCCTGCAACTTTATAAGGCGCAGGTTCAGCCGCACATGGAATACTGTTTTCACCTCTATGCAGGTGCATCCCAGTACCAACTTCTGCCTCTTGACCGCATTCAACGGAGAGCGACTCGCATCATCGACTGCCAAGATATTTCTGATCGACTTGACACCTTGGCGTTGCGTAGAGATGTAGCTTCACTCTGCATCCTCTATCGCTTGTATCATGGGGAGTGTTCAGAGGAATTGTTCGGCCTTATACCGGCTGCTGGTTTCCGCCATCGTCCTACGCGACAAAATATCTATCCCCATCACCTGGGCGATTGGCACTCCACCACTGTGCGCTTCTCCAGAAGCTTTTTGCCTCGCACAACCAGCTTATGGAACAAATTGTCGCCTGCCGTATTTCCGAACCGATACGACCTTCAAACCTTCAAGAAGAGAGCGTACCTCTACCTAAAAGGCCGGCAACGTACTTGTGACTCTTGAGTTGCGGGTGTCCATGGGCGGCGGTAGTCACTTACCATCAGGTGACCCGTCTGCTCGTATGCCCCCTATCGCATAAAAAAATAAAAAAAATAAATGTCATCAGGGTCATATTCAATCAATTCTTTAGATGAATGCTTGCCGTTTCTTCAAATTTTTTGCTTCTTAACATTAGAAGTACATCACAAAATTATTGATGCGGTTATTCCATCCAGTACTTTCCTAGTTGTCTAATTTCAAAGCAGTAAAAACACTGAGTAGAATTTTCTCAAACTATTCTCTAGTAATAAATTCCTTTGTCCAAAGCTTTCTCCAAGTACTACTCTCAGTCCAAGGAAAATATACAGGCCTATTCTAGCTACTTATTTATCATATGAAAGCTTTTAGTCCAAGCGAAATCAACAGTATTAATATTAGCATAAGTGTGTCACAGGTGATCAAGCCTACCTAACAGTACACCACTTCATTATATAAATATTAAATAGAACCGTTTGTCAAATCATAACCGTGACTATGCACCAAAATTTGTTACTGAGGCTTTTTGTTTAAACGATATGACTGTTTAACTAAGTGAAAAAAATAAATAATTAAAAGACTCTGACTTCCCGGCACCAGCCTGTTCGAGTCTGTGACTCTGACTTGCTTGCGCTATTGCTTATACTCCCCAAGCCTTCCATGTCCTTCCTCCCTTTTGGTTTTAATATACTCCCAATTATCCTATGTCATTCCCAAAGCATCTGCCCATGCTGCATTGACTACACTTGCAATGAAGATAGTGACCACCACTCTTAGACCCTTTGTTGCTATCATCAGGCAGAGTGGAGTCGTTATGGTAGGCTTATATAAAAAAAAAAAAAGTGAATGTTAATGGGACTAAATTATATTCGGCAAAAAATGGGTGTTAAATACGTCTCTACCTACACCTCCGGGGATACACACGTGATTGTATTTATATATGTAAGCATTTTCTGATTGCATCTTTTCCATGGGCGGCAGTAGTCACTTTCTATCAGGTGACCCATCTACTCGTTTGTCCCTAGCGCATAAAAAAAAAATAGCACGGTATGAGACGCGTCATCAATCAGTTCGCCATCAATCATATCTAACCTCAACCCCCTTTCCCTTTCCCTCTTATGACTCTTGAGTTGCAAGCGTTCGTGGGCGGCAGAAGTTACTCACCAACAGGTGACCGGTCTGCTCGTTTGTCCCCCTATAATATAAATATATATATATATATATGTTATCATCTTTTATTCGTTGACCTTATCGCTAGGTTAACAACGACTCTGCCTACCCTTTAAGGTATACAGGCGTGATCTTATGTACATATGCATGTGTATGTATAAATCACATTACTGAATAGAGATTGCTAATTAGTCAGCTTATTTATTTGGCAAGTTAACAAAAAAATAATCTTATTACCAACTAATACAAACTAACGTAAACACATTAGGTACAAAGTCTAAAATACAAGGCTATTTTTAACATGCTTATAATAGCTTCAGTTGTAACTAACAACTTGTAACAAATCTTGGGAGTGAATTTTAACCTACGTCCTGGTTTGGTGTTGAAAACATCACGTCGAGACCATCACGGCATAGGCTAAAGTTGCGGACGAGGCTTTATATTATTGCCAAACTGTACACTTCATTCTTAACAAATCAAATACATTACACTTGGTAGCGAAGCGTGTTTTAGTCTTTTAAATTAATATAATACTTTACTCAGAGGAATGAGGACATACACTTTTAAAATCTTCAGAAACTAACAAAAGTATTAACAAATAAACAAAAAACTCTATTTGGTGAAATCAAAGTATTTTAGTAACTTGCGATATTCATATGTTATGGACATATTTTCGCGGTTTGTTTTTTTATCTTTTTGACCAACCGTACGTACGTCAACCATTTGACCGTAAATCCGATGCTTTACTCATTCGTGTCGTGTTTTTTTTTTTTGTTTCAAAAAGACAAGTCCCGTACTAGGTAGTAGTCGCAGAAGTCTACAAACATTTTATAAATAACGGACACAAAGTACACCCATGTTCGGAACAACTATATACTCGTATATGTACATCAAACAAATTTTGGTCCCGTGTGGGAATCGAGAACCCACTACCACCTGCTCAGCAGTCAGGCTCGCTAACCACTAGTCCAACAGGCCATAATGCTACCGCCGCTTAAATTAAATCATCTATTAATCCGATGGTAATTGTAGTTATTTAGTAGGTGTCTGGCTCCTAACCTCGACTCATAATGAACATCTACTTGATCTGTAGCCGGCGCTTTCCTGTCCACTTTCCACCAGCACTATAAATAATACCATTCGCACGGTAAACCTATTTCAATAAATACGTATCAACTTTCTCGAAACATATCTAGAGATGGGCAAGCTACATTGGAGTTCAAACGTCGATATCGTCTAGGGATCAATGCATAGATAAAGATCATACAAAGTTTGTCCCTTATGAAATCAAACCCGTGACCTTTAGCTTGACAGTCAAGGTTACTAACCACCAGACAAAAGGGCCATAATATTCGCATAGGCATCGAAACTATTTTTTATTTAATTTTTTTTTTTTTCATCATCGTTTTTATTTTTCATTTCATCCATAGAAAGTCTACTGCTGGACTTATGCCTCCTTCAATAATTTCCAAAAATGTCTATTAGCAGCATCTACTGTTGACCTGCGATTGTTACGAGGTCGTCAGACCACCTTGTTGATGAACGTCCTACGCCACGCTTTCCAGTCCGTGGTCTCGAATAAAGAATGAACTTTTCGTTCATCTGTACATCTGCCTATGCTAAGCTATGTGCCCTGTCAACTGTTGTTGCTTTAACAGGCAATATGCTTGTTAAAAAACTTAGGTTTGTCTGTTAATAATGGCAAATTTAATAGAGCGTTAGAAGACTGGGACTTCCTAGCAACAGTTAGTTCACGTTATAGGTATGCGACCCTGACTTGCTTCAGCTATTGCTTATACTTCCCCAACTCATCTGTATAAGCAATAACCCTTTCCTTCCTTTTCCATTCATAGTGCCGGGATGACTGACTAAATAAAATATGGGCGTTATTTACATCTCTGCTAACCACTTCGAATATACCGGCGGGATCCCCAAAAGGGTTATCAGAGGGTATGTAACACTTAAGTAGGAATTTGACCCTATATACATTTGTATAGGTACTAGCACACCTGTTGACACCCCCACAACACCCCTTCTGGGTGGAATTTCGTAAAATCCGTTCTTAGCTGACCTCTACTTGGCGAAAGGAATATTCCTACCAAATTTCAAGTCTCTACGCCTTATGGTTCCAGAGATATCGTGATGAGTCAATATATCGGTGGAAATCTCTTATATATATTTTACATACAATTGTCTTACGTACACCTTGTGTTATTTTCCGTTGTCATGCTTTTATTAGAATTCGATAATAATGTAACTATGTAAGATTACATTAATCACAGGTGTATCAAATAATGTACAGAATAATTCCCTCTTAATATGTTCACGCTGTCTCTATTTTCTTGTGCACGTATCGTCTATACTCGTATTAGAATAGAAAACGCTACATATAATGAATACAAAAATAACTTGTATATTACTCTAGTAAAAACACGGCCACGAGGTAAGCGAAACCTATCAAAAACTCATTTGAAAAAGTTCTAGATCAGTCCATACAGGATCGTAAAATTAATATATAATTCTAGGATGAAAGAAAAGAGATCTCTCAAATAATAATAAATAAATCTGCCTGTACACTTCTATTTAATACTATATACGAGATCGTTAATGTGATTTACTCACAATTAACAGTAGTTTAAGCTTATAAGCATTTTACCGACACTTAAACAAAAATGTTGACTGAATTATTTAGATTCTCTAGTTCATTCTTAAGGCTCATTTACACGGAACAATTTATTCTAGCTAGTATGATGGTGTCTCTTTTGTTTCGGTATGTTGAAGAGAGATGTAAGATTGTAGATTCAAGAAACCAGACACAAATGAGGTCTAACACTGGATGTAATTAGCATACGTTTTCTCTAAATGCCTATACTTATACAACGTTTCTATCACTATTTTCAACAAAATAATTGTTCTAAAGCATTTAAATGTAAAAAGCAATTTGCACAATTTCGATTTATACAACTGTTATTGAGAGACTGGAATCGAAGTTCCTAAAGTTTATTCATCTATTGATTAATTAAAATACATGCGTCTTGGTCTAGATATTAATGATCTTGACTGATGAGCACGAGGACTTGGGCACGAGATTGGCAGGTCTGTGTCTCTGTTGTTTCATAGAAATAAGAATTCAGCTAATTCTTTTTTCTATTGTTATTTTAATCTTTATAAAGTTTTGTCTTTCTTAAGCTAAAAACTAGATAAACTTAACATATCTATAATATCATATCATATCATATCTGCAAACCACTTAAATAAACATATATTCAAAAGTATCTTACTCCCTAGAGATGGAATATACTTTTCTGTAAATGTAATAGGATTAACCTTCTTTTATATCAAAAAACTTAATTCAAATTGGTTCTAAGATTCTCAAACATGGCGAAACATATATAAAATAATTTATTCAAAAAAAAGTAAAAAATAATATATAATTGTTATCGTAAAAACTATATTAAAATTTTCTTGATATTGCATTTTCTAAACCTGAGTTGGTTACAATGGGACCTCCGCGAGCGACCACCAAATTATATGATCGAACTATAATTGGTGGAGAAATCATTTAACATGCTTACATATAAAACGTACAGTCGAATATAGAACTTCCTCTTTTATTGAAGCCAACAGTTAGAAGAACAAAGAGTCAAAAATGGTCTTTGGAAAATGAAAAAGATAGCTGTTGTGAATACAGCCTATGATCGAGAATCAAGATAAAAAATACCTAATTGGCCATAAATCCACAAAAGGACACAACTACACTCCATACGTAGCCACCATTTGCATACGATACATATCCCATCAAATCGATTCGCACTATCGATCCCGGCAGAAATCGATACAGCCATTTAAAGACACATCACTAGTGATCTGAAACTACATAAGAATGTAGGTACGTCTTTACTCTCACATGTAAACTTGTTAGGAAACTGAGACAATTATCTAGGCATCTGGTCTTTAGTACTTGCAATTATTTATTGCTAATAGACTTTATTGGATGGGTAATTAGAAATTAGATTTTTAATCTCCCTCGCAAAAATGAGGAGTATTAGTTCAACTTGTATATCTGTGTTATGCTTCCTAAACGGACTGATTTGGATTTAGTTTATTTTGGTTTGAAAAAGAAAAGATATTATTCAAACAAGTCTGTAAAAATCTGACTTTAGCGGAAGAAAGCCATGCTCATGCATAAATGGGCCGGCCCGACCCGAGTAGTGCAACGGCCTCACAGAACACTGGTTGTCAAACATTGATTGCGTTGTATTTTACGAATGAGTGATAGTGGAGTTCCTAGCTTGCTTCCAGTCTTACCCCGCCCATTACCGTACTGTATAGTCAATAGGCATCACTGACCATAAGGTGAAGTTTCACCAGTGATGCCTCTGCCCGTTACCTTGTTTGATAAAAAAAAAAGTTCAATGTTCATCCAGCTCCATTCAAGTCATTGATGGGGTTTTCTAGTCGTGATTACTTTAAATTGTTAATTCATTGCAACATATATATATAAAACATGTTTCTCTGAAATAAATACGATCTAAACTACAACGCACACACTAATATCCCCCAAAGGGTAGGCAGAGGCGCATTCTGCCAACCATTATGTATGTATACTTAGGTATTAAGATGCAAACCTGTTGCCGTCAACCGCTTTTTGACTATATTTATACTGTCTGATAAATATCAGTCGAATCCCTTAGTACCCGTTTACGACACCCACGGGCACAAAGGACGGCGATATTGTACTCCAGAACCACATAATTATGTTATTGAAATTGATTTTAAGGCATAGAGATTTAAAAGCCACTTACTACGCATTTTATTCCAACTATTTTTCAGAATAAATATTGCTTTCTTTTAGATATAAACAAAAAAATCACCGCCATTATAAGAGACAAATAAGTTGAAACTATCTGAGTGATTGTGTGTAGGGTGGGATTAATTGTTACCGTCCGTAATCGTATTTTTTTTTTTAATAGAAGCTGTGGGTCAGGTCATACTTATTTTATGATTGTCGTGTTCCCGCGGCCCTCGGCAGCAGGTGCGAGGAAGGAACACCGTGGTGGTTTTAGCCGGTCAAGTCCGGCACACCCCTGCGCTGATGTCCCCGGCGGAGGGTAGTCCATGGGGATTTACCCACGTAGAAAAAAAAAAGGTCATTAAACTGACATTGCATGCAAAATTTCAGCTGACATACATTGCAGCAATAAAATTGGTTGTTATATACGTTATAAATTCATACATTTAACATGAAATATTCAATGTACATATACTATATATATGTATATAAACTGTAACTGTACTGAACTATTGACACTCTATGTAATAAATTGTCATCATAGGAATAATAACATACTTGATTAATTTTATATTAATATACTTATTTTAATTTCACTTCACGTCTTTAGAAATAGTTTTTTATTTTTCGAAACATTTCATTGAACCCTACAAAACAAAATGTCCACCAGTGGAATACATTTTGTAGTCCACTAGTGGCCATAGGCACATGGGGGAGCCAGTTGTGGGCATTAGCACCCGGTCCTGTGTATTCTGCATCCAGTCTATCCCAACTACCTTCTTTAGGTCTTCGGTCAATCTGACTGGGGTCTTCTTACCTTTCGTTTACCCAAACAATAAAATATATTAATAATCGGACTTTAAAAAAGTAGACAACCGACTTCAATGCGTCAATCGTAAAATTTAAGACTTGTATGGTTTTCTCATGGATGCCACTGTCAGAACCTAACTAAACTGTCATCTAATTAAATGAAGATGATTCTTTTTTTATTGGAAGTACATCCTTTTCAATAAAAAATCATCGAAATCGGTTGGCCTGATATTGAGTTATTCGTCCACTTGTCGCGCACATACTTAATGCAAATTTAAGAGTTATTTGGTTTTCTCATGGATGCCATTGTCAGAACAAGACCAAATTCAAATGGTACCACACTGGAAGCACCAACCTTTAAATAAAAAAAAATCGGTTCACGCAGTCGAAAGTGTAAGGTAACAAACAAAAAAAAATACAGTAGAATTGAAATTGTGTTTTAGAAAAAAGTAATGCTTTGAGGTATTAACTATTTTGATTGATTAACCAAATTAGATAATTAATATAAGAATAAAAAGAATTAAATAAATACATAATACTAGTAGTCTATATCCTTGATTCTATAAGCTAAATCAATTTTTTGTATAATAAAATGGATTTAGCTAAAAAAAAAATTACAGTCAAATTTAGAACCTCCTCCTTTTTGAAGTCGATTGAAAAGAACTTATTTACAGTCAGAAAGGTAACGCGCAAACTTACCTCACAAAAAGCTTAAAATAAACACAATTATCATGGCGATATATCCATTTAATCAAGAAACTTTCGCATAGCTTTCACTTGCGAATCAATTACATTTCAATCTTAGAGCGAATTAAAAGTACTCTGTTGTAGTTTTACTTTGATTAAATGATGTTTTAAAGAAAATAATTATTTTGACTTGACATAAAGTAATGGATTGTTGATAATAACTGAGAATAAACATTATAAAAGTTGGCGGTAATAAAGTAAGCACTTAGTATGGCTTATTTAACTATTAAAAACATGTTTTATCTCCCTTCGACAAAGATATATCCTCGTCTCTGGATAGATAAATAATGATGTCTCTTTAGTTAGACCCTAGTTTGACGTAGAAAGTTAGAAAAAAAATAAAGTTCGCAGAAACTACGTAGTTCTACCTTCATTTGCTAGATGGCATTAAAATACCTTTTGATGTATGTGGATTTCTTAGCAAAAGATCGTACTTTAATACTCTCACTCTTCTCATGACATGGACGCCTTTTCCTTAGTTTTAAACAAGACGTGAATACTCGAATTGATCATCTGGCTTTAGAGACGAAGTTAAATGATCTCAGGACAATTTTGACCTGATGTTGACATCGGAATTGTGAAGTTTCTCATTTATGGTCGACCTTCGTAGTTTAGTATAGATTAAAGACACTGTAAGAGATATTAAAAACAAGTCCGAATCCCTTTTTCTATACGTTCATATCCGAACCTATCTGCGTAACAGGTTACAAATTTAACATTGTTGATATCAATTCGGGTACAGCGTTTACTACCATAAGATATATTTTATACTTTGTTAGAAAAGCCTAATAATCATTTGATATTATTGTCATTATAATCTAAACAAACAAGTAAAATTTAAAAATGTATGCATTTAAAAATGATTTGAATGGAGGATGATTGAAATGGAGAATTATTAACCTCCGTTTTTTTACTGACGTTTATCTTATTGACGCATATACATGCATATTATGTACCTAAATAAAAAATATAATAATCCTTCTTGTACACTTTGGTAACACAACAAAAGCAAAATTAAAAATTTTAAAGAACCCTTACTAATCAACCACAAACTGCATCAAAATTGGACTAGTAGTTTTGGAGATAAATGGCAGCATGGATTTGATAATAACTGAAAACTACATCAAAATTTGCAGAAACAAAAATCCTCACCCCAAACGCATATACCTATGACCAAGTTGTTTATTTAAATGATGTTCAGCGGCCACGGGTTACCGGTTGATGTTAGGAAGCTTTAGAAGGAATTTTTGTTGCGTAAGGAAGGATCAGTATTAGTTCCTAGGTAGTTCTAATGTTATTTCAAAGACGGCGGTTATGTACTCGCGTATTGTAATCGCGTAGGACAATACTGTATTCTTGGGAGTTAAATATTTTATTCCCAGCTCATAGGTTATGGCCCCATAACCTAAATTTCATATCAATCAGCTACTGAATATTTCCACACCTAAACAATTTATATTCCGACACAATAATTGACTAGCTTCAATTGTCTGAACATCTGTTTAGTAGCAAATAGACAAGCTATACAATTGTACGTACTTACTCAGACGTGCCAATATTGAAGAATAAATTGAGGGGCACGACTTTATACGTTTTATTGTAAATAGACATATACATAAAAAGTGAATGTAACTATTTACCTACATATATGAGTTAACTATTTACCTACATAAATTTCGAAAAGTTCAAAACGTTTAACACAGTGTTGCTTTTTGAATTAAAACATCTCCACAGAACACTAGACTAAATGAATAAGCCCGAATAAATAATCCCTCCAAAGATTAGATTACAAAAGATTTAGATTAAAAGTGATATCTCGGTCTCCCTTTCGTACAGAAATTGAATATCAAGACCCAGCCTGTCTTGGTTACCAGTATAACAGAACAATTTTACTGTTAAAATCGCTTGTCAGGTAAAAACACCCTCGCCTTGAAAAGCCTGCTCTGCTTATACATACATTGTAAATGATTGAAATTGCAACTTTATAATTATCGTGGAAACATCAAAGAGCAATCACTATAAAAGCGGGAATCAGTAATCATGATTGTGATAGGAGGATGCGGACGTGTTGTCAGTAGGTGAAATACTTACTGACACTGTGAATTGACGTGTTTAAAGGAAACTTTAAAGAATTTGCATAGTTTAGAAATTTTAAACAGCATTTTTTTTGCTAAATTTGATACAGATACGTTCAGCCATTCTTGTGTGATTGAGTCACTGTTTACGCCGACACAAATCGGCATTATTATTATAATACTTTTTTGGAAATACTCAATACGTTAAAGTAAACTCTAACTTATGTTTGCAAATGTATCAAAGCTTTCTCTAAAAACTAAGTTACGAATGAACTAATTGAAAAGGTTCACTTCCACTTCCTTATCAAAAAAAATAAAAAATATATATACCGCATTGTAGCTGCAATAAATCATATACGCAATTTCTCATTTGTTTCGTTATGAACAGTCACAATAAAAATTACCAATACTTTTAGATTTGTAAAAGTAATATGATTTCAGCGAGACTGGAACAGTATACAGCAATACTAGCGTCTCTCCAAAGAAGAACTTGGTGAATACGAAGAGGTAAAAAGATTGCCACTGTGCTCAATATTATAAGAAAGAAAAAACAAAAAGTTGCGTGTCAAGACTGGCTTGTTGGTCTAGTGGTTAGTGACCTTGACTGCTAGAGCCAGAGGTCGTGGGTTCGATTCCCACCCAGAAAAAATATTTGTGTGATGAGCATGATCATTTGTTTTGTGTCTGTGTGTACTTTATCTATAATTTGTATGTATTTAGATGTATATAAGTATGTTTATCAGCTGCCTGGGTACCATAGTACAAGCTCTGCTTAGTTTGGGATCAGACGGCTGTGTATGAGATGGGTCAAGTTATTAAGTTATTACTGAGTACCAGCAAAACTCAACCTTTAAGTATTTCATTACTTATAGTGTATGTTTACATAATGATCAATTATTATATGTATGTCTTCCCCTGCTGGTAAAATATCATCAGGTGCGCATGCCTCTGTAGAGATAAGGTGCATAACAATTTTCCCTAGTCGCCGAAGAATGTCGTGTACCCGTGGCCCTCGGCTACAGGTACAAGGAAGGAACACCGTGGTGGTCAAGTCCGGCACACCTCTCCGATGATCCCCGAGGAGGATAGTCCATGAGGATGGAGGAAAAAGAGTAACAATTTTCAATTACTGTTGCAAACCGCTTAGCATCGGCCCAGATGGGTGCATGTATGGAAACTGCCTACATAGGACTAGGGTATCCTTTTGACGTCTAAGTATATATTTTATACATATTTTTATAGTGGAGTCACTTTGTTCAACAGGCGGCCTGGTCTGTTGGGGTTTACAGGGATTTCATTTCTAGGGTACTCCTGAAGCCCCGGGCAGAAGACTCCATGACATACTGTGTGGTTTTAGTCGGTTCGAGCACGACATACTATCTCACTGTGAGGTCCCGGTGAGGTTACAACCCGTAGGGATTCCACTAAAAACAATTATATACATGTTTTTGTGCGTTATGTATAAATATGTGTTCATTACGAAATGCACTTCTACTACTAAATTGCAAAGAGATTGCATTAGCAATAAGGCCATCCCTTATACATTATCTGCTTGACAGCTATAATATATATAAAATATAAATAAAGTATTATCTTTATATCTGTGTATGTCTAGGTACGTGTGCACCCACATCAAAGTACTTATAACTCGTAAAGTGAAATTAAACCTATAAACACTATTATATTGCCATCCTAAGTCGCATAATACATAATCATTTAGTCAATAGATTTATCGTGAATTTCCTTCATACAATACGTAATTCCGCACCCATTTATATGCAGTACACATTGAACATTTAATAAATTCCCAATAACATTTTATACTGAACGTAAATTAAATTTTACACCTCCGTAAAGCTTCGCAAACACAACATGTTGGGTAATAAGACATTGCCGCTATAGATACAGAAAGTGGCACAATGAAGCAACTATCTACCTGCATTTGAGCGAATTTTACACGTGTATCAACATGGAATCAAACGGGAGTTCCATATATAGAAGCTAGATACTTGTGGCCTTTATTGTAGGGTGGCAATACTATATTTTTTATTATGGGACTATTTATTTACTACAAGAAAAAATTGCGACGACTTAATTTCTTGTTCAAATTCAGCAACTCCTGAGAAGGTATATATATATTTTCCGCATTTCTGATGTAGTTTAACTAATTAAAAGCTGTCCAGAGTATTTTGTTACTGTTAATTAAAATTTTATTCTCATAAAAATATTTATTTTGGTATGTATTTAATATCAATCAGTGAAAACTTGATTCAAATACATATATCTCCTTTTATATAACAGTTGCGATACACTCAAATATCACTAATTAATTCGTGTGCGGTTTTGCGACAAACTTAACATCTCTGGCAATTTGACCAGTATGTATATGTACTGTTAAGAATCTAATTTAAATTAACATTAACATCTTTTGTAATTAGTATAACATCTTTTATATTTATTTTATGTTGTACATCCGAAGCCTTTTATGAGACTAGTTAGCCGTTATAATTTCCACACAAGCTTTGTGTAAAGCAGTATGTATTTGTTAAAATATCCTTTATTTCTTCGGCCTTTCTACATGGTCAACCTACCAGCTGTCACAGTTATTGGAAGGCAATGTTTGAAGCCAGATGTGCAGTAGAACGGACGTAAATATTTACAACTTTTCTGTAGCTTCCGTAATGAAATTTTAGTTGAAATAGTTTTCTCCTACAATTTACTTTTTTATACACTCTTATCAAGGCTCATGACAACGTTTTAGAGAAGGTTGTTTTTGTATATTTAGTGGTGAATAATGTTTGAGATAAATCATATTTTACGATGTCATAATTTTATTATATTATTATGTTTGTGTGGTCTCTTTTTATTATTGGGGTTATCTTTAATCTGTTTAAAAGTACTAGGAATAATATGTTTTCTTGACTAACTTGTCGGTGTCACCCTAGGTTGTGAACCAACAGTTCAATAGCTATAGGTCAAGTAAACTTAACGTATTTTGCGTTTGTAAAATGGTTAGTTAGAATTGCACTACATAAAGTGACAATGAACATTAAAAGGGATCATTAACATGTCACTGTAGACGGAACGGGCTGAAACCAACTTAGTATTGTGAAATACACCTACAGAGATCATAAACAAATCTTCGTCTAGATTTTAAAATAAGTTATTTGACAGATTTAGGCTTTATTTGAAATAAAACAGATAAATGAATTTAATTTTCTGAAAAGCTCTTTGCAGAGAACTGGGTAAAAGACGCTGATGTCTCGACTTGGCTTGGCTATATATCTTTCTTGAATAAGGTTTCCAGAGCGAGGCTATTAGGACGAAGAATACAGATGTCAAATGTATATAAGTGTATTATAAGTTAAACGGTTCTATTAAGCTGGATTTTTTTTCCACCATTTCCTGTTGATAGATTTATCTGATACTTAGTACACATCTTTAGGCCTAATGACAATACAATTTAATTTATTTAGTATCATTGTAAAGCCCCGATGGCCGCCACTACAAAATTGCCGACTACATTTTTTTTTTTCAGAACTTACTGAGTATGGGTATCAAATGAAAGAGCTTGACTAGTAGAATACTGTGCACTATGATAAATTTCATATCTAAGATGGCCGCCGGCACAAAATACCAGATCTCATATTTGCTTCAATATTTGTAATTGTATATTATTTTCAATACATGTAATGGTATCAAATGAAAGAAATAAAATCAATGCCCTAAATTGATGATCGAATATGTTTTTTAGCTCTTAGTATATTATCTACCTAATTTTTATCTACATTTTCAATAAAAACGTTTAACTTAAAAAAAAAACTTTTTACTTTTTCTCCGTAGGAGGTCGTTTTTCGCGTGCTTTGATTACAAAAAAAAAAAGAACATGTCTCAATAGGCCAGCAAGAAGCTTTGTATATTTTTCGGCACCATTCTATGAACATGCCAATCATCTCGTATGTGGTTTTACTACAAAAATCAAACATGACTGTAACAGTGATGCCAACTCCGGGGTTTTCCCCCTAAATTTAGGGGGAAAAAATCTATACAGGGATTTTTTTAGGGGGTGAAATTTTTTGGGGATATTTTTAGGGATAAAATTTTATTTGTATTTTTTAAAAATTTTAAGGAAATGCTGGTAAGTAAATGACATAAATTATATAATAATTGAAATTACATTTCATAATGTGATGAAATTAAAGAAAAATACTTAAAAATACTAAATAACTATTGTTATTAACTAATTATTTATTGTTTTTATTTATTTCTTTATTTATATTGTAATGAATAAATACTTGGTCCGTCGTTGGGGAGTTTTGTTTTGAATTTAGTGGTTTTTGAAATTGCTTTAGGGGGAAAGTTTTCAAACAGTTGGCGACACTGGACTGTAATCACTTATTAATTCATTAATATTGTTAATAAATACTGACATCTACTTTCAAAGAACTTAATCGTTCATGTTCGCTGTCGAATCGAGTTGCAATAAACGATCTGATTGAGCAGAATCGATTTATTTGAGACTTACTTAAGCTTTTAATTTTACTTTGTAGTATGTCTGTGCTAATATAGACTTTCTCAATCAATCTTTACCTCTAAAACAGAACTTTTTTGTTATAAGGTTAAAGATATAACTGTATCCTTTTCTGTGTCCATTGTAACATTCTGAGGTATTCTACCGTATAAAATGTGAACAATACAAAATGTGTATAATCGATATATGAATTTGTAATTATAATAAGGTTCCGATTACATTACATTTTAAATTATGATCTGTGATTTTTATATTAATACAGACAACTCTCTCTAATGTTATTTTTTATAACGGGAGACTCCCAAATTTAAAATACTGTATATATATATATACATATATACTACTTATATTGATATATAGACACATTTTTTTTTATTTATGTTTGTTACCTCAGAACTTTCGACTGGGTGAACTGATTTTGATGATTTTTTTAAAGCTGGTGTGTAGTCCCAATTCAATTCGGTCCAGTTCTGACAATGGCATCCACGAGAAAACTATCTATAGAATATAAGTCTTAAATTTTTTGATAGACGCATTGAAGTCGGTTGTCTACTTTTTTAAAGTGAATTATGTTGTTGTCAGTTACAAGTCACGTGCATGCTCTTGGATTGCATTGTCGCTCCTATAGGTAAACTCACTTTGAAACTATTAATTATAATTATAATTATGTTATATAAATAACATGACAAGAAAGAAAAAAACGTTATGTGTTTGAAAAGGGAGAAAAAATGGACGTGTAGAACTTATTCAATCTACTGTTATACCATTTGACAAAACATACAAACTCTCTACAATTAATATAAAATGCGAGTCTCGCGAGTGTTGATATGTATAAGTAATATAAGTTATTTTAACGATCTATAAAGTAACTATATAAAATACTAAAAGAAAATGATAAGTACCTCAAAAGACGTGATACTTTTTTGAAAATCATGCATCAAACATATTGATTCAATAAGTGCTGGCCGACAACAAAACTCTTTGTCTTTTTCTCAAACAGAAACCGTCAACATTACTAAAAATAAACTATGCACATTCTTGTACATTTATGGAGACTGATTCATTCATACAAATATCGCTACTGAGTGGCCAATGTGACCATGTCTTGAGGTGCAACGCAACAATGGAACAGGTTGCCCTCCCTTTATAGCAAACAATTTACTTATTAGATGGGAGAAAAATTGGGACGATAAAATTACGCTTTTTGAGATACTGTGATGATGATGATTAGTTTTGTTTATAGAAATTAGTTAGCAAAGACAGTGCATTAGACACGTTACTGTTGTTAAAGTTATTGTTATTGGTTTGTTTGGTTTGATCTTCAAAAGATCAAATTATTTCTTCAAATTGTGAAAAAAACACATTTCATGTTTACATCACAGTTTTTTACGTGGACCAAAGGTCCGTGTAAGTGTTAATCTAGTTCACAAGAAGATATCATTGACCTTAATTTCATCTAATTGCGTTCATTAATCAATCAATCCATTCATCCTCACAAACTCTTAATTAGTAATCTCGAACTTCAATTTGCATTTTGCAAACCCTCCCTTAAATATGTCTATAAAAACGTCTTTATAAATGGACATACATTATTTTATTATTATATGACAAAACTTTTTAGACTCTTTCTGTAAAACTGTGATACAAGTACTTCTTGCGATTAATCAGACTGTAAAAAATTGCATAAAACCAAACTAAACATATTTGCAAAAGTGGCATCTTAGGGCTCCTTGAGCAAGTTAAAGCGTTCGCCCGATGAGTCACAGAGTCAACGCACGGAACCCAACCGCGCGCCTTTGATGGTACTTTTTTCATTATTACCTTTTTGCAAAACTCCATCGGTTCGGCCATGGATTCTATTTTATTTACATTAATACATTCTTCGCGGTTTTTTTTATCTCGGAATAGAAAAAAGTTATCAGTTTTTATGGTAGTTCGCTTTGTTTTAAAGTAGGTCACTTAAGATAACATTGACTAAGGACATGTTGAAACAAGTTCCATTCATTTCTAAGGAAGTAAACACAAGATGAGTGTTGATACTTCTAAATGGCACGTGTTAAGTTAGTTTAGTAAATATAATGACAATAAATTAGCTAGTTGAGATGTAAAAGACAAATCAGACGCAAATGCTTACACACACTAAAACATGAGGACATACATACATGTATGTGCTTGTATGAAAACTACTACTCGTGTTTGTTAGAAAAATATGACTGAAAAAGTATGGTACACGTACATGCACACGTATATATGTACAAATATGTTTGATGAACACCCACTCAGAACAACAATTTGAGATGCACACAAAGTGTTGTAATCGAATGTAATCGAACCCATAACACTAGGCGCGGTAGCGTGGTGGCGAGGTGACCACTTAAACCGCTGCACCACCTGTGCAGTCAGTTTGAGCTATAGGTATTCTTATTCTTCTTTTTTTTTTAGTTATAATTTCTATCACACGGGGGGCTTTACATACATTCAATTTGTGGATCACACATTTTTTTATAAGTGTGGGCATCGAACCCGGTTCAGCAGTCAGGGTCACTAATTACTAGACTAGCGAGCCGTATGCGACCCTGACTAGAGCCATTGCTTACACTCCCCCAATTCACCTGCATAAGCAATTACTCTTTCCTGCTCCCTCTATCCCCCCTCCTGAAAATTTACTATAAATTTTTCGGCGATGTTTTTTTTTATAATCCTATATAATATATGGGACATATGAACAGACAGGTCACCCGATGGTAAGGGACAACCACTGTCCATGGACACCTGGAACTCAAGAGTCGTAAGTGCGCTGCCCGCCTTTGAGGGTGATGAGGGATGGGGGAATGCGGTGAGGGGAAACAGGAGGGGAAAGAACAGAGGGGAGATGAGGAGATGGGGGTGAGGGGAGGTTAGCTTGGCTCTACCATTGATAGTGTAGTAAGTATTACAACAACAACATACATTAGGTTCTAAGCCTAGCTAATAACTTAAAACTTTAATTATATTGTGGTACCCAACAAAACTAACCCAATGCGGGAGTTGTCATTTAAAAAAGAACTGGCTAGTGCCGGTAAGTGTTAGCCAGTTGTTATTTCAGTATCATATGAAGGCAAATCTATCGACATTATTCGGCCACTGTAGGACTGTAAATATATGTCTCAAAGATGACAGTAGGATCACTTTGACCTTTTTTTTTCGCTTTGACCTGCGATGGGATGAGAGGGACACCTGTTATAGGAAACTCTCCACCTCCACTGGAAACCACACTATACTGTTTTATGAATTTATTAATTTCCGCATATTGACTGATACTGTCTTTACAGTATAAATGAATACGAGTATACGTGGTGTTATGTTAATGAGTAAGATATTCATCAAATGCCAGTTGTGTTGCCATAAACGTAAATATATGTAAAACATCATTGATAGGAACTACGACAGACTTTATAACCAGCAATATCCTTATATCAATCGCGACAACGTTTTAATTACTGTTAATTAAATTTATGTTAGAAAGTTCTTGAAGCGAGTGGCTGCGGCATTTGTAAAGAGCAATTATATCCTGTAATAAGTTCGTTTCTTGAATTATGTACGAAATCTATATTTCTCTTTCATTAAACAAACATACATAAATACGCGGGACCTATATCCCTTAAGGGGTAGACAGTAGTGTATATGACATAGAAGGAAGCTGCGGACCCTTTCCGCAGGGAGGGAAAACACGACTACCCTCTCCATCCGCAGACGACGCACCGGACGTCGGAGGGGGGCCGACAATGCCCAATTCCGGCCTCCGTAAATTGATGGGGGGGAGGGACCTTTCCCCCTTCAAAACAAGATGGGGTCACCTGCTGGCCGCGGAGTCGTGTCCCGCTGCCCTCGGCAGCAGGTGCAAGGAAGGAACACCGTGGTAGTTTTAGCCGGTCAGCCGGGCGTAGGATATTTCATGAGGATTTCCCCTCGTAAAACATAGTATAGGATAGGTTATATAGGATAGGGTGGCGTACCTGTAACTCAACCTGCCACACCAATTATCGATAATTCCCCTCTTTTTTTTATAAATAATAGGGAATGTTGGGTTGTATAGGGTACGGTTGGGTTGGCTTATCCTTGTCGATAAAAACGCTTTATTTAAATGAAAAGAGAAAAAATCTCGCTCTAATATTCTTTTGTTTAAGCTTAGTAAAATCGAAATTGTTAGTGTACGATGTGATAATTCAACTTTCTTACACCTAAATGTCTAATTATATTTAAGCAAACATACTTCTTTTTTTAAATATACAATTGAATGAAAAACAGATTAACAATAACATTTTTGTATTTTATATTTATTTATTTTGTAAACAGCAATCAAAGATTTCTGTCAAATAATAAACTTTAACTTTTGCTAAGTAGGATTTTTTTATACAATAGGGGGACAGAGGAACAGACGGGTCACCTGAGGGTAAGTGACCACCGCCGTCCATGGACACTTACAACTCGAGAGTCATAAGTGTGCTGCCCGCTTTTGCGGGTGATGAGGGATGAGGGGAGGGGGTTGAAGAGATGGAAATAGGGGAGGGGGATAAAGTTGAGGAAAAAGAAGAGGGGTAGGTGGGCATCCGGAAACCTCACCATTTCGGGGAAATGCAACACAAGCCTTGGTTCAGAACCTGTTTTTTTGTGAAGCCGTGGTATAGAACCGGTCGAGCCGGCCCATTAGTGTCTAAGCATGGGTCTACAGCTGTTATACATTAATCTGTTAATACATGTCTATATCGCTATGCTGCTGTCACATGCTATGACCGCCGTCTAAAAGGATTGCACTCAAAGGATCACTTTAAAATTCAGTGGTAGAGCCATGCTTAGGCACGAATGGGCCGGCTCGACCGGTGCGATACCACGGCCTCACAGAAAACCGATTGTGAAGTAACGCTTGCGTTGTATTTCCCCAAATTGAGTGAGGTTTCCGGAGACCCAAATTCCGCCTCCCCCTTTTCTCTCCCCTCATCTCCTTTCTCCGTTTTTTCATCTCCTCATCCCTCCTCTCTTCTTTCCGTTCCCTGCATCCGCCATCCCTCACCACCCTCAAAGGCGGGCAGCACACTTGCGACTCTTGAGTTGCAACACTATCATAATAGATACTATATACTTAGACTTGACATAAATATTGTTTCAAAGAAAAATCTTCTTTATTCTATTGTTAAAATTATATTGAGCTCATTCAAGATGATCTCCATTGGCTTTAATACAGTGTTAAACGATGAGGTCAGTTATCAATACAAACACGCACGTTTTACACGCGAAAAGCCTTTTGTGATTCCAAGTTATCGTGGCGTTTAGAGCATGCCATACTTTATAAAGCCTAAAGCCGTGGCTAGATGACGGCCAGTCTTCAGCTCTGATGAAGCCAGAAACGTTCGTTTCCAACCGCTTGCAACGCTTGGGTGGGTCGGGCTTTATGACCCGTTACTAAGTCTTGCTGAAAGGACCATTCGTTATGGAACATGATGTTGTTGAGAGGCTTAACTACCTTCTCGAAAATCGTATCTTGATTCTTGATACACTTGTCCCGATGTTTTGACAACAATTTCACAAAAATATGGCTTAGTCACTCCTTGATAGCTAACACCCCACCAAACCATCACTGAAGTCAAATAATGCCCACGTTCTACTCTGCTGACTAATTGGAAAACTTCTATAGAGCTTTGAACATAAGCTCGATCATTCTGGTTGTTAAAGTATTGCTCAATAGCAAAAATTTTGTCGTCAGTTATTTTTTTTTTTTTGTGACTTCCCTTTGCGTATCGCTTAAGCAGTTGTTTTGATTTTACCACCCTATTCATTACAAATTATCAGTTAAATAAATGAACAGTGACCTTCACTTATAGGCTTCAAATCCTCTGTCATGCAGCAAGCAAGTCATCTTTTAAAATACGCGTTCTTTTAGGTGCTATATTCATTTCCCGACATAAAATCTTTTGCTTTCGCACAGGATTTTCTTCGAATTCCTTAATCTTTCCTAATATCACAAAAATGAATATTCTGAATATTGAATGTTCATATAGGAATAACACATTCCAAATTTAAATGTAATATTATGTTTTTTTTTTTAAGTGTAACAGTATTTATGGCCAGACTAGATCTACTACAGGTCGACAGCTTTCCCATGTAGACCTTGTTTGTTCATTTCATTTAATAATATACAAAACTAAACAGTCATTGGTGGCTTTTAGTCCCATGACAGGAACGAATTCTATACTGGGACGGGGACTATGTGTAGCCGTTGTCACGCATTTAGCCCACTTGGAATGTTGTTACAAAGTAGCCTATAGATATCCTCAGGTTTCAAATTTAATTAAAATGGATTCAGCTGTTGAGCCGAAGAAGTAATAGATGGACTGACAGACAGAGTTACTCTTGGTTTTATAATATCAGTATAGTTGTTTAAAAAATTGCATATTGCTCTTCGAAATAATTATAAATTGTAACTATAAGTACCTAACAAATTTCACTCTCCTTCAAACTGCGTACAAAGAATTTTCTTCGCGTATCAATATGTATATACATATATACCGATCATCGTTTCTAGTATATGAACCTGTTAAAAAAGGCGTATCCGTATTTTTCTAAACACACCAAACCAAGGTAAAAGGTTACAAGTAACTCTCCTATTTCTTTTTTATCTTTTATTTGTTTCAATGTTGTATTTTTATCTTTTATTTATTTCATACGTGTAATATTACGTGATAACTACTAACCTTGCAAAAAGGTGCAAATGAATACTAGAAAAACGATAAAATTACGAAACAGTAAAAAAATTATAAATGATTCTACATACATACTTGTTCTTAGTGTTTTTTTATTGTGTCTTAAATAAATACACAAAAAACTTTCGTAGAAGTTCTTGTAAACATGTCACTGCAATTAAGCAATAAGTAAATATTTAAAAAACATTCATTTATTTACATTTACATATACATTTTAGACCATTGATTAAATATGTTGTTTAATAAATTCAATTTTTTTTCTAATCGCACCCGCATACAGCGCGGCAGTTGGACAAGTTCTCGCAATATTTTTTTTACTCAAACGGTCCATAAAGTTTCAATAAATAATACAATAGATCAAAAACCGTTCAAATAACATCACTATTAATAATGAACTCGGCCGAAATCATTACTTATAAGTTCGTCACACGATTCCGACAAAAAACAACAAAAGAATTTTTTTGTTTACAAAAAAGCATTATGGGAAAGAAGTAAGGACTCGGACGCCTAAAAATGTTAGGAGCGCATCTCAACCAGTACGGGAGCGGAATTTTAAATAGAACTCCTTAAAGGGAACATTGGGGATGCCTCAGGGCCCGATGAAAAACATCCAGACGATGATTCAGAATTTAGTCTGGCCTTTGAAATAACTAACATTATTGTTTTTGCTATAAATAAGGTTGCGTGCGAGGTTTGAAATGGTATCTAATTATTTTATTGTATAGCTAGCGCGTCTATGGAATTTTGTGACTTAAGAAATAGCACATGCATTCCAGACAGTTTTAAATATATGGTAATAGCAAATATTTATTTTTATTTATATCTTTAGTCTCCGAAGTTTCTCATTACTAAAGCTTTTCATTATAAGCAAATTGATTCATTTCAACAAGAAACCTTCAAGAAAAGAGCGTACTCCTACCTAAAAGGCCGGCAACGCACTTGTGACTCTTGAGTTGCGGGTGTCCATGGGCGGCGGTAGTCACTTACCATCAGGTGACCCGTCTGCTCCTTTGCCGCCTATCGCATAAAAAAACATCTGTCTTTATTTATAACGTAAGTATTACTATCTTTTAACTTATTTTATGCATGTGATGTATGTATTCATATTCATTTATTTATAAAGCGTGTTTATTATTATAGTAATATAATAATATGTTTATTATTATACTAATATCATGAGTTATTAAAGCAAAAACCATGAACGTTCACTGTACTTACTATTTAATAAAATGTGTTATATGTGTAACTGTGACACATAGACAGTTTGTTGGATGATACTTTTTTCCGTCTTACTACTAGTCTTCATCTAGGAGCTCCTTGTGATTCTACGCATCGTTGCCACTGTGGATAAACTGTTGATGGTCTCAGACTGGCCGTATTTCCACCGACATGTCAACATCAATGACATAATCCGTCGTGCTCTTGTCACCGCCGGCATTCCGACCGTTCATAACTCCGAATATGGGTAGACCTTTGGTGTGGGGCCCAACTTGCGTCGACACCCCTGCACCATCACATCTTCCGAGTACAGCTGAGTTTACCGGCACTGCTGCAGCATCCGCTAAGCAACTAGCTAAACGACTGATCGACACTTTTCATGATCAGAAGGCTGGCCTTTTCCTTGCTCAGCGAATAAGCATTGCCATTCAACGTGGTAATGCTGCCAGCCTCGTGGGAAAACTACCAGTAGGCGACAATGCTGAAAAATATTACGATGCATGTATGTAAATAGTCTCTATTTTTATTATGTTTCTTTTATCTTTATTCTAGTTGTTTATTAATAGTTTGAATAATATCGCAATAAAATATGTATTTTATTTCACAAAATAAAACAAAAAATATTTATACGTAGAAAAAAGTGTACTATTTAATAACAAATATGAAAAATATAATTTGACCCAAATAACAAATTGAAACAGTGAATACCTAATAATTTTATGCTACACTCGTATATAAACATTCAAAGACTGCTTCATATTATTACCATTTTTTGTTCAACAGCGTTGATGTACTTTTTTTGCGCAACAGAAACAAATTAGATAGCAAACGTTCAACACGATTAATGTCACTTTAATAAATATCTCAAATTTATTTCGATGTTTTTTGATGCTGAATATATTATGGAGATGAGGCTGATAACTCAATCAACATCTTTAAATTACTTTCTGCCAATATTAACATGTATGTGTATTAAAAAGTTACGGTCACGGCACCTGTTGACAAGCAACTAATTAAAATAAATCAAATGAAATCTAATACTAATTATAATCTTGTAGATAAATACTGTTCTCAATTCTACATAGATTCATATCTCTAATCTGTAGTCTACTGGCAATTGCATTTGCACGACAGGACTTCAATTTTGGCAGTAAGTCGCATGTGTAATAAAATTAACATTTTCATGATATCTGATCTTGCACAATATTATTGAGTATGAAAACATAATTACTCTTTAAACCAGCAAACTGAGATTTCCCTGAAATACTGCGTTAAATAAAGGTAATTGTCGCCTACTTACATATTAAATCTTGTCCACCTTTATAAATCGTTCAGGTTTCCACCATAAATTTTATTACGAAGAATACGCCCAACATCTGTATAAGAATGGGTCATTATGTAAATGATGTATAATGACAAGTGTTTGTGACTATTAAACTTAAATTTGAGTTTTTACGATCGATTGGGATCGATATAGTTCAAAAGTGTTGAACTTTGTCATTAAAGAATCGAATGTTGATTTTTTTACATGAAATTAATATCCATATGTAATTTAATTGACGAAATTTCTCGCTTAACTACCTCGATAATTTCGATAACAGCAAACGTGAAAATGAAAGTAGGGTAAAACTTATCATTCATTCAGAAGTTGAGTAAGAAATTCCGGAATATGAGGTATTTTTTATATATATATTACCATAATGACTCCCCACTGTTAAAGGTAAATTTAATACAAATCTGAAATTTCATAAATCAGATAACACAATAATCAATTAGATACTCGTAGATGGTAATAGATAAGAAGGTAATAGAACAAATAAGACAATAGTAGAGATAGACCCTTAGATCATAAAAAACAATTAGTGACATTACTACTGTCTGATGACTGAGTGTAATGAATTTAAAAAATGAAGGTATATGTATTTATTATAATATTCTTAAATACACATCAATATTCACATTAACCAATAACTAAAATTTTAATTAAAACAATTGGAACTATATATAAACATATATATATATAAGTCATTTAATTACCCCCGTGGAAGAGCCATGCTTATGCACGTATGGGCCGGCTCGTCCGGTGCGTTACCACGGCCTCACAGAAAACCGGTTGTGAAGCAACGCCATTGCCTATCCCCGAAATTAATGAGGTTGCCGGAGGCCAAACTTCCTGTCTCCTCTTTCCTCTCCTCGTATCCGTCCTCTCATCTTTACTCCACCTCATCCCCCATCTCTTCTTTTTCCTACCCGCATGCCCCTTCCCTCATCACCTTGAAACCATCTTCATCTTCATCATCTTGAGTTGCAGGTGTCCATGACGGCGATTGTCACTTACCGTCAGGTGACCCGTCTGTTCGTCTACCCCCTATATTATATAAAAGAAAAACACATTTTTACTATTATTTATCTCACATATATATTTTTCTTTGTTTATAATACAACCTATTCACGTTATAACATTATGTTACGTTTTGTCATTAAACCTAAAGTCTAAAACTAAGTACAATTATTTTCGTTACTTATGTTTACCTGTGTCCACTTTACTTTCACTGCTGGGTGTTCGCTTTGTCATTCTTGAATCGCTCACGATGATAAATAGCGTACAAAATTATAAGGTGGTCGCCTCTGACGAAATTGGCCGGGAAATCATAGGGCCCTGCCCTGGACCATAAAAAAAAGAGAGGCAGTGTGGGAACATCCTTTTATACATTAAGAGAGTTTTAACCTTTTTTTTCGATCAATCGAACGTGAGGAAGCACGCTTGATCTGATCGAGTTTTATAACCCACTCACCGATTTTAGGGTTTTAATTTTCATCAAGAATGTTGATAACTTTTTAGTTAGATTTCTTCATTCACAATTTGTATTTATTACATAAACCGCCTCAAACAACAAATATAGAGCAAATAAAAAAAGCCATAGAGGGTAACTATTATCTACTCAAAGCTTAGCACATTTCAACTGTGCAATGAGGGAACTCTTTAGGGACTCAACCCCTTTCGCAAGTAATATTTTTTGTTCGCAATTATTATACACAACGATACTGCTTTTTATTTTTATAGCATTAGAATACGTCGAGAATAGCGCTATTTACATTTTGAATAAACTGATGAAAAACTTTATCATAAACAGAAGAAAAGGCTAGAAAAGAAGTGAAGTGATATTACATTACAAAGATTTACAAAACAGTAAAGTATACGTAGGTATAATCAGATTATCATGCAGGTCAGTCAGTACAACATGAATCTAGGCGCACATGTCAGCAGTGTGCAAAGCGTCATTCGCGTCGTTGAGGCGTCAGGCGTTGGACGTAAGCGCGCGCGCCGTGACCGTTAAAATTCAAATTTCAAAAATCTAACAGACCTAAGTCGTGATATGTCTTATTTTGACACAAAGAATAAATAATATAATAATAAAAGTTTGTGGAACATAACATTTCAGATTTTGTGAGTGATTTCAGTGATAATAATAATAATTGGTTAGTGGATTCTGTACTGTGGTGTTCATGTAGAGACAAGTGGTTGTGACCTTCTGTGTTATAAAAAAGGAGTTTCTTAAACTTGTATGCATAAGTGATGGAAATATGAATTCGAAAAAATTGGAATGTTTTGATGACGACGATTCTGTGGATGGTAAGGCGAGTCTCAGCTTTTTAGGTAAGTTTGAACTAATCAAAGGCATTTTTTTTTAATACACAACCAGTGTCTAATGAAATTGTAATCCCAAAACTCAGATATCAAAAACTTTTAAAGAGGTATATTTTGTCTCGTGAACAAGAAGTTAATACGGAAACCGAAATCAATGCGGGTGGACTTGCGACAGACGAAATGCAAGTACTTAATAAACAAAACAGTAAATAGACAGAAATGGTTTCATTGATAACTTCGTGTTAATGTATGACAGAAATCGAGAAAATTGTGTCATAGATAAAACATAGATATTAGTAACCGTTGTGAACTTTACTCAAGAAATCACGGTACTTCCTAATACACATTATTATCTTTAGATTAGATTTCCACATCAGTAATTTCAAAATCCATTTTTGCGTGCCGTGGTTAGGTTTTCTGTTTTAAATTTAAATGAGCTCTTAAGGGGGATTAGTTGTCAGTTGAAACTCCACTTAGTTTTAATGTAGACATTTGCAATCATAACTAGTATCTTTTTATGAGCTGAATTTTATATTTAATTCTTTAGATTGTGTATCAATTTGTCGAAGGTGTCGCGCCTTCTTAACTAAGTATTTCCTTCACGACTTTACGAGGTTTAAATACTTGAATATTAATAAGGTCATGTCTTACAATTAACCTTTGTAGTGTAGTGGTAGTTTCATACAATTACACTAATTATGATTTTCACTACATTGAATGTGCTGTACGAATTTTAGACAGCACATCAAGGTAAAATTTTATTCCCAATGCTTCATGGACCTTAAAAATGACAATACTTTGCTGACCATAAAGTTTCGTGTCATTAAGTTTTTGCTTCTTTTCTTACAATGCACTAAGCTAACTAATTTCAGGAACATAATTATTTTAAAACTGTTAGTTTATACAAATCCGACACATAATACATAAAGATTATTATCGTTATGAATTATATGTGCCGGATTTGTATCGTTAAAAGTTTTATAATTATTGTATTCTTTTTATGTAGATATTTCAAACTATGTATACAAGTCTATAGAATATGTCACTGTGTAAAAAAAAAAACAAATTATGATCCAACATTTTGCAATATCTTCTAAGTTCTAGGATATTGTGGGGGTGTACTTGACTCATAAGATCATGAGTCAAGTCCACCGAAGCATCATAGCTCTCACGCCAATGACTTTTACTACCGACAACCCAAAGATTTTACGTAGGCAGTGTAAGAGAAGTTCATTTTCAGGTTGATTTACTTGGGTTATTAAGTTATTACTTCTCAAGAATAATAATTCGTCATGAGTGAAGTTTTGTTTTACAAATTTTGAGTAATTTTGAGACCGTCCTGCAATTTAAAGACCAAAATACTTTTTGAGTGCTTTTGAAATGTTCTGCTTCATCAGCATTGTCCGTTTCTTTAGTTAAGCTATAATATATATATATATATATATATATATATATATATTTGTGATTATTATCTTAATACGTAAATGATTTTTTATTATTAATTATATCTTTTTGTCAAATATCCTTGACATTCACAGTATATGGTCAGTATACGTCTTCTTATAAATTTCTTTATACAGTCGCTCTTCACTCATTCTTTCAACACGCCCAAACTAACTCAGCATTACTTTCGCTATTCGTATCACTACATCCTCTTTTAGTAGTCACCACTGAACTTTTTCCGATCTTCAACAGTGTTTTCAACCAACTTCAAAAAAGGAAGAGGTTCACAAACCGACTGTATTTTTTTATGTTTCTTGCCTCAGAACTTTCGACTGGGTGAACTGATTTTGATGCTTTTTTTATTATTTGAAAGCTGCTGCTTCCCGTGTTTTCCTGTTTTAGTCCTGTTCTGACAATGGCATCCATGAGAAAAGCATATATAGTCAACGGGAATGATTTAAAAAAAATATCCCGTATGCCACAACCAGTTCTGCATACATTGTTGGTCCATAAAGAAAACAGAATAACCTGTTTGAGCTATTTCTTATATTGCTCAATTTATCCGTACAATCAATATCTCTTTCCTTCCATTCTGTTCTCTTTCCCTTTCAATATACTCCCAAATTTCAAATTGAAGTACCCAATTGAATGTTACCCACATTATTTAAGTGGGCTTACATTAGTCTTTAAATTATGAGAGCTTAACACACCCCTGCGTACCCATTCGGTAATAGAGACGTAACTGTATATATGTATATGATCTTATACTATGTACTTTCTAATCCATTTCTATCCTAATTAATCTTATAATTGATAATTACATTAAAAGTTCAATTGAAATCAATCCATGAAATTCATTTATTTAATAGCCAATAAACAAACCAGTTGTTTTGGATTTAGTCGTTATTAATCTAGTTTTAATTGATCTCCAAGCTTCGTTGCATGTAGCATTACATTGTAGATAAATAAAAAAAAAAGCTACTGAGGTAAATACATTAACGGCTTGGCAAAAAAACTAGAAAAAGAAGTTGATACTTAAGTGACGGATTAAGACCCCAATACAAAATTAGAAACTTGGATAAATTAATTGATTTAAGTCATTTAAAAAATAGAAACTATTGATTATATATATAAATAATTATGTCTAGATATAGTGTGTTAGGCGAGTCGGAGACGGTGGCGCAATTTGGAGGTAGGTAAGGCCAAACTACACAGTATCTGCTTATCAGGTGTATCCTGCAAGGGGCTATAAGGGAAAACGGCGTGGTTTGCGTGCAGTTCCCTCAAAACGAAGTTTTGTATTATAACAATTAAATAAGTTCGGATAACAATTTGTGTAACAAAATCATGTCTGAATTAATTTAGAGAACGTTTAGAGAATGTTGCGTAAATCCTACAAGTTGTGGTAATTAGTTCAGCATTGCCGTAATTATAAGCTTCTGTGTAGTACCTACTAGTAATTCTGCAAGCCTAAAAAGGCAACGTGTAAGTTGGCACTAATTAAAACAGTAAAACAAGCAATTAAAATGTGTTTTAATTATTTTCAAATATCTTAATTAGTCGTCCAAGCTTAAAATAATTATATGACTGGTTAATTATATTTGAAATAGTATCATGGCAGTGGCACATAAACCTCTAATGTTAGAATAGGCCTGCCTCATTGTACACCATGTATGTGGTTCTCCGTCTTCCGCATCAAGGCCATCCCAGCTACGGTCACTGGAGCCAACGAATCCTTCAGTTGAAATCGTAAATCGGTAAGACGCCCCCCAGACAGATGGACAGACGATCTAAACAAAGTAGTGTGTAGTAGTGAGCTTATGTATGTCTATACATATGTATATTTATGCATATGTATAAAAATGCATTTTTTTCAAGAATGCCTTTAACCGTTAAAAAAAGTGTGACTTATTGTAAGAAAAACTTAATAAGTACAATGTAATGTACACATAGAATTAAATTTAATATTTTCATTATATTCATTCTTTGCGTACTTACATATATGAGATCATTCATCATACTTAATTACCTTTCAGTAGAAAGCGAGTGCAACGAGCACTTTTCGTGCCTTCAAAACTTACAATGCCAAATGAAAGTCTAAGCTTTCATTTTAAGATATTTTCGTTCCGATGCAATAAAACAATTCAATTTTACTCCAAAGAACTCAATCAACTTATCAATATAAAATATTAATTTATATGTATTCATAAACACAATAAAAAAAATGGACCAAAATTAGAAGCGTGTCAACACTTATAGAAAGTCATATGTCATAAAAATAATCTCAAAATACACGAAAGGCTACTTTTATAAATGGATATTAGCATATCCATTTAAATTTTAGGGTCATTGCCAATCAGCTAGCAGCACAAAATGTCTATACATAAACCTACATAGTTTTAGATTTCAACACACAAAGGTATAAACATAACAGATTTCTTTAATAGCTTATATGGATTTTTGAGGAAAATAATATTAGAAGGGGGGCAGGAATATTAGTAATTTTAGATTTTTACTTAAGGTTCAGTCTATTAAAAATAAGAATTAAAAGCGTTTTTGTTACGTAATATCATAATTTTGATAGATATTATATTTCCAGTAAGAACCATGTATATAAAAAATCATTTACGTATTAAGATAATAATCACAAATATATATATATATATATATACATATATATTTAATATATATATTTGTGATTATTATCTTAATACGTAAATGATTTTTTATTATTAATTATATCTTTTTGTCAAATATCCTTGACATTCCTTAATGGTAAAATGTGAACATGTTCGTTCAATGTATAGCAACTCCGTTACCGTGTAGCGTAATTGTCTGGAAATATATCTGGTATAGTTACATCCAAAACGAGCAAGTAGTAGAGTACAGTACATATGATAATTTCAATTTTCACTTTTTCAAATCCACGTGTGACGCCACTTTACAACACTTGCAGCTCCCGCTGTATATACATGGTTCTTACTGGAAATATAATATCTATCAAAATTATGATATTACGTAACAAAAACGCTTTTATTTCTTATTTTTAATAGACTGAACCTTAAGTAAAAATCTAAAATTACTAATATTCCTGCCCCCCTTCTAATATTATTTTCCTCAAAAATCCATATAAGCTATTAAAGAAATCTGTTATGTTTATACCTTTGTGTGTTGAAATCTAAAACTATGTAGGTTTATGTATAGACATTTTGTGCTGCTAGCTGATTTTCAATGACCCTAAAATTTAAATGGATATGCTAATATCCATTTATAAAAGTAGCCTTTCGTGTAGTTTGAGATTATTTTTATGACATATAACTTTCTATAAGTGTTGACACGCTTCTAATTTTGGTCCATTTTTTTTTATTGTGTTTATGAATACATATAAATTAATATTTTATATTGATAAGTTGATTGAGTTCTTTGGAGTAAAATTGAATTTGTTTTATTGCATCGGAACGAAAATATCTTAAAATGAAAGCTTAGACTTTCATTTGGCATTTTGTAAGTTTTGAAGGCACGAAAAGTGCTCGTTGCACTCGCTTTCTACTGAAAGGTAATTAAGTATGATGAATGATCTCATATATGTAAGTACGCAAAGAATGAATATAATGAAAATATTAAATTTAATTCTAAGTGTACATTACATTGTACTTATTAAGTTTTTCTTACAATAAGTCACACTTTTTTTAACGGTTAAAGGCATTCTTGAAAAAAATGCATTTTTATACATATGCATAAATATACATATGTATAGACATACATAAGCTCACTACTACACACTACTTTGTTTAGATCGTCTGTCCATCTGTCTGGGGGGCGTCTTACCGATTTACGATTTCAACTGAAGGATTCGTTGGCTCCAGTGACCGTAGCTGGGATGGCCTTGATGCGGAAGACGGAGAACCACATACATGGTGTACAATGAGGCAGGCCTATTCTAACATTAGAGGTTTATGTGCCACTGCCATGATACTATTTCAAATATAATTAACCAGTCATATAATTATTTTAAGCTTGGACGACTAATTAAGATATTTGAAAATAATTAAAACACATTTTAATTGCTTGTTTTACTGTTTTAATTAGTGCCAACTTACACGTTGCCTTTTTAGGCTTGCAGAATTACTAGTAGGTACTACACAGAAGCTTATAATTACGGCAATGCTGAACTAATTACCACAACTTGTAGGATTTACGCAACATTCTCTAAACGTTCTCTAAATTAATTCAGACATGATTTTGTTACACAAATTGTTATCCGAACTTATTTAATTGTTATAATACAAAACTTCGTTTTGAGGGAACTGCACGCAAACCACGCCGTTTTCCCTTATAGCCCCTTGCAGGATACACCTGATAAGCAGATACTGTGTAGTTTGGCCTTACCTACCTCCAAATTGCGCCACCGTCTCCGACTCGCCTAACACACTATATCTAGACATAATTATTTACAATGCAATGTAATGCTACATGCAACGAAGCTTGGAGATCAATTAAAACTAAATTAATAACGACTAAATCCAAAACAACTGGTTTGTTTATTGGCTATTAAATAAATGAATTTCATGGATTGATTTCAATTGAACTTTTAATGTAATTATCAATTATAAGATTAATTAGGATAGAAATGGATTAGAAAGTACATAGTATAAGATCATATACATATATACAGTTACGTCTCTATTACCGAATGGGTACGCAGGGGTGTGTTAAGCTCTCATAATTTAAAGACTAATGTAAGCCCACTTAAATAATGTGGGTAACATTCAATTGGGTACTTCAATTTGAAATTTGGGAGTATATTGAAAGGGAAAGAGAACAGAATGGAAGGAAAGAGATATTGATTGTACGGATAAATTGAGCAATATAAGAAATAGCTCAAAAAGGTTATTTTGTTTTCTTTATGGACCAACAATGTATGCAGAACTGGTTGTGGCATACGGGATATTTTTATAAAATCATTCCCGTTGACTATATATGCTTTTCTCATGGATGCCATTGTCAGAACAGGACTAAAACAGGAAAACACGGGAAGCATCAGCTTTCAAATAATAAAAAAAGCATCAAAATCGGTTCACCCAGTCGAAAGTTCTGAGGCAAGAAACATAAAAAAATACAGTCGGTTTGTGAACCTCTTCCTTTTTTGAAGTTGGTTGAAAACACTGTTGAAGATCGGAAAAAGTTCAGTGGTGACTACTAAAAGAGGATGTAGTGATACGAATAGCGAAAGCAATGCTGAGTTAGTTTGGGCGTGTTGAAAGAATGAGTGAAGAGCGACTGTATAAAGAAATTTATAAGAAGACGTATACTGACCATATACTGAAGAAGAGCTCAATTAACCGACAATAGTGTATGAAAGGACTGATGAAGTTGAAGTCGAAGAGGCGAAAGTTGTCTGTCAGGCAAATGGCAAATTGCGTTCTACCATCTCTACCAACCCTGAACGGGAATAAAGCGTGTGCATGTATCATTTTACTAAGAATAATGAGTTTTGTAATTTCTTCGAGGCTTAGAAACTATATGAAGAGAAGCTGTGTCGTTAGCAGTCAATTATCTTAGTTAAATGGTTTAAGCGATTAAGATAAATGTCGTGGTTTGGGTTATATCTGGTTTTAAGTTCAGTTAAATTGTTTTACACTTCATTTGTCGTCGAGACTTACTTAATCTGACTAGTTCTATTTACTTATTTTATTTTATTACTCGTATGCTAGCCGACTTAAGTGCTTCAAATCTTGCCATTAAACAAACGTAATGAGGAAACCACTAAACGTAAATATTTTTTTATACTTTTATATTTAAAAGAGAAACATTAAAATATGTTTCTTATTGGTAAAGATATTAAAATTAAATGATCATTATAACATACATACACTAGCATACACTCACACCTATGTCCTTGAAAGGGCAGTCAGAGGCGTTATAAACGCCCACTATTTGACAACAATATTTTAGTCCTATTTTCGTAATAAGGTTAAAGCCCATTATTGTCACCCGGGCACCGTAGGACTGTAAATACATACATAATTAACAAACAGTATACACTGTTCGTTTATTTTATTTATCTCATAAATCCTCCTATTTTTTTGCAGGTATAGGCAGGGAATATAATATAATTATTTCAAAACAGACAACTGAGCATTCCAATCGGATTGATGAGGGCCACTGATTGACTTGAATCCCTTCATTTTTGTTCCAAAAATAAACTCAACTGCTAGTCTGTAAGGCGTACGTCGATTACCTAAACAGGTTTCTGAAGTACTCCAAAAACACATCTAAATTCACATTTCCAAATTACTAAGGAAACAAATCAACCCACTCAAAATTAGACTTTGCGTTCTTAAAAATAGGTCTTAGAATTCGAGTAACCAATTCTGTAAATAAAACCTTGGAAATTTTTTATTTCGCGAAATAAATCTAGTCACCTGTAGACCATAGTTTTTTACAGTTATTATTGAAACTTGATGATCGACACTTAAAAATAATTTGTCATGATCAAGCTCAGACGATGACGTCACTTATTGTAGAGTCACTTTGCAATGACCTCGGGCCTACATTACAATGGCTGCGCGGAAGTGTAAAAGCTTTTATTGTTATACCAGATATATCACCAGTTAATGAATTCATATTGCCTTTTAAAAATGATTAGACGCCGCTTGAAGAGTTTTACTAAAGTAAAAATACCTAAATGCCTTATTCAATTGGAAGACAAAAGGACCTAATAACCACTGTAGTGCTCTATGACTAATATTGAATGATTTAGAATATCTATGCTCTACATTTTAAGTTAGACCTCTAGCAATACATCGGTGAAAACTGCATCCAATTCCATGCAGTAGTTGTTCCGTGATGCGTGTCATTATCATCATCTTCAGCCTATCGCAGCCTAGATCTAGCAGTCCACTGCTGGACATAGGCCTCTCCCATTGAACGCCACTTCCATCTATTTTCGGCTTTTCGCGTGTAGAAACATACAACAGATGTATAGATAAAAACTCTTAAAACTGTGTTTTGACTTCTGTTGCTCTAATAAAGGTTATATATTAGTTTTTCTTCAATATCTGTAATGTATTAGTGACATGCCGGATCGTTAAAAAAGTATTTCCGCCGATATGGATCCAAATACGGATATTTGGTGTCAAGATCTGCGGATACTGATCTTAACATTTTACTCGATCGGTGTGGGTGCATTTGACGGTTTGCGTGACAGGACCTGTTTCGATTTGCAATATGCAGTCTTTGTCTTGTTTACAGTTTAGTGTGACACTGGGCAACATAGATAGTTTACTTGTACATGAGTTAAAAAAAATGTCCACAACAAAGTTTAGTAGTGTAATTTGGAATTATTTTGTGATAATAAATAATGAATGTGTGAAGTGTACAATTTGTGAAGAAAAGATTCTCTTAAGGGTAAAGGTCCAACTTTAAAAAAAAAAAACATTACAGACAAATATGTATGTTAGTTTTTGATTGCTACCTGAACACTTATATATAGAATTTCATGTATCTATTGAAATTTAATAAGATAAAAGATCCATAATAACGGATACGGATACCGTCGAGTCCGGAACATCACTATAATGGACAGACATCGGTCGCTTACAGTTTTATTATATGTATATGATAGAAATAAGAGAAGGGTAATATTATGTTAGATAATATTAGTGAGGAATAACTAGCTAGGTGAGGAATAACATAAAGCTGTTTATAGTGTTTTCCTTTAAGCGCATTCTCGGGTTCAGAAACTTTTCTGCGTTTACACCAACAAGGAATAGGATAAAACGATCAATTGATGACCTATCGCTTTACTCATTTGAACTTATTAATCTATAACATTTGTAGATTTGGGGCGAATTGTTTCATATTTCTTTCAAGCGCCCTTGTTCACTAAAATCTTGGCTGTCAAATACTGCCTTTTATTTATGTATTAATAATATCACATCTATATTTATTAAAAAAAATTGTTTCAATCTTCTGCCTGTTTATTATGCGTTGAAACAACACTTTATATTTAACGTTCATTACAAAATTTCTATAATCTTTACTTTTTGACGTCCGTATGTTACGTTACAACTGTTGGAAACAACCCGCCCTAAGACTTACATATTGGTATTGATTTGCTAACGGGGAAAGACTGAAAGAGATTCGAAATCCCTTATTTAATGCAATGGATACATATTAAGCCTGTGTTGCTAACGCGGCTATTGCAAGCTGCCAGTAATTGAAAAGCTAAAGATATTGCTAGTTATTTCAAAGATTGTGTTAGTAGGTATTTCCACTCTCGCTGTCTATCTGTTTGACATTACAAGATATGCATGTACAGAGGGTGAAAGTAAGATTGACGTCGAAATGGTAAATGAACAGGTAAATATGAATAAGTAAATATACATCATTAGGTAGTTTTCCTATAGAAGTTGTAATAACATCATTAATTTACTAGTATTGAAACATCGTACGCTCACGCCTGTATGCCTGTAAGGGGTGTGCAGAGGTATATTAAACACTTTGCTAATTTGATTTTATTGGAATTGGGCACAAGCCTTTTGCCATCAATCGGGCACGGTATGACCGTATACATACTGTCTGATAGATAACAGTCCGATCTCTTGGCCACTCTCACTTCTTTACGACATCACTGGGAAGAGATGAGGTGATCCCTCTACTCCACCGTGAACCACACTGCACAACAAGTTTTATAGCCATTGATTTATAGATACTGTTATTCTAAATCTATTCTTTTCATATTTTATTAACATTACATATTTGTTTAAAACAAATTATTCTTTTTAGCAGACTTTTTAACAGTGGTAGAGCCATGCTTAGGCACGAATGGGCCGGCTCGAACGGTGCGATACCACGGCCCCACAGAAAACCGGTTGTGAAGTAACGCTTGTGTTGCATTTCCCGAAATTATTGAGGTTTCCGGAGGCCCAACTCCCCCTCTCCCCTTTACAAGTATCCATGGACGGCGGTTGTCATTTACCATCAGGTGACCCGTCTGTTCGTCTGTCCCCTATAGTATAAAAAAAATATAATTCATATGAGTTTTTGTTGCGGATCACATATCTTGACATGCTGGATAGAAACAGTGCTATGATCAGTCTATATTGATATTATTTATTAGTTATCAAATGTTGCCATATTTTTTTTGTACATGATCCATGTTTTATCTCCATACAGAGAGAGGATACACATACAAAACCTGTACAGTTTTGAATACTATAAATTACTTGTATGATGATATTAAGATTTATAGGAGCAAGTCTAATAAAATTATTATTTCTTTCCTTCAAAATAAACAATAAATTACTAGACCTGGTAGATGCTTTCACAGAGGAGGAGGAGGAGTGTATGCTATCCTCTCCAAGAAAATTCCCAAAATGATTACACATCCGAATCGATTATAAAATCCAATCCCGTAATCGTTTCGTTATAGTTGAATAATATCTCCATAATATCAAAGCTCGTATCGTTTTATAATAAGCTTTCCAAGTCCCGTATTTGACAGATTCTTTATAGGATTAATATTTAGAGTGTAATCGTTTAAAACTGATATGTCCCACGGCTATAAAAATATGACTTAATTTGTTATTTTTTACTTAAGTTGCATAGGCATTATACTATATTAATATACTCTTATTATTTTGTACTCTTATTATTCTCTTATGATAAGACTGCACTCAATTCGTGGTTTGGCCATAAAAGATACGCACGAGTTAAAAACTTAAGTGCCTTCAAATACATTCAATATAATGAAGTCACTAATAATAGGTATTATTTCTAGAAAGCTCTGAGAAGTGGTTTTGAATAACTTACTTACTGAAACCGTTTGATTTTCATTTGATTATGATTCTATGAATTGAGACCAGGGTATTAGCTTCTGGGAGCTAATAATATGTTTTAATAAATAAAACACTACTGACTGTGTTGGACTCATTATAGTGGCACTCATTGTTTGGTATTTTATTGAAGATGTTCGGAGGAAGAGCATGATGGAATCATGCATATATTTCTGTGCTCTCTTATTCATAAACATCACTAAAAAGTGAATTTCTTTGTGTTAAAATCTTGGGATCTTTATGATTATGTTCATCTAACAAAATAATACATTTAGAATTTCAATACACCTGATTCGCCCTTAGTTTTGCCAACCCTATTTTATTCAGCTTAAGTAATAGTTAAGGTAATTGCCGTCCACAGGCTCTATATGTATCTACGCGTACTGTCACTACCTTACCTACGTACAGTCCAATACCTTACTTACGTTTAACTACACGCTGGGAAAAAAAAGGGTGCCTCTATTCTACTCCAATGAAAAGGATACGGCCATGTATAAAAAAAAATATAATGTGCAATTAAAACATTTATGGTATATGTGAATGTCACAGGGGAAAAAAAATATGAATTTTCATTATGCTCAAATTATATTATTTTATATTATTTATTCTATGATCATTAAAATTGGTTGACCCGCCAGTAGATTCTGTCCAGCACGTCTATACACAGACACAACAGCACCGACAACACCGACTTCCAAATAAGTAAAACTTAATATCTAAATCCTTCTACAAATCCTTTGGTAGTTGTAAATATTCCTACGCAGAAGCCATTGATACTTTAATACGAACAATAATTTGTAGTATACTTTCCCCCTTCATCTTATCGAGTCCCGCTAATCTCCTTTAAGCCGTGAACACAATGATCAACGCCGTGTAAGCATTCAGTGTGGTCTACTAAACATCCCGAGTAGACGATTATACTTAAAACGAATTACCTACGCTTATAAAACTGTTTTACGTATTTGTCAAAATGAGGTAGATACAGTTTTGTTTGTTTATCTGCTTATTTTGACTGGCCTTATTGTCTAGTAGTTACTGATCCTGACAACTGAGCTAGCGGTCGTGGGTTTTGAACCCAAAAAAAAAAATTGTAAGTTAAAACATTTTATATATAATTGACTTCATATGACTTCCCATCAAAATAGTATTATATACCTACAATAAAACCAGGTAAAATGATAAATATTTCAATACCAAAATAAAACTCACTAAACTATGGTAAATTACCAAAAGATCAAAACCATTTTTTTTTTTTCATCGAAATGATTAGCACTAAAAAATGACCTAGATTAAAAAAACTGGATTTTAATTTCTCAAGTAACATAAATAAGATCTCTTTGATCACGTCTAATTGATATATAAAGGTTGGATTCGAATTAATCTGTCTGTAATTTATAGATTTATTTACGCTAATTAAATGCTAAATATTTGTAGTTGTAATCAAATATTTAAATTGAAATCGCAAGCAACATCAGTTGGTTTTGATTAACTTCTATCAACGAGCGTTACATACAAGTGGCTTTTTATCCTTTGGGTAAATAACATACCTATAAATATTAAATACCCCCTATTGGAAAGCCCCTCCAACAATTAGAAAAGATCTGATGAACCTCAAACGGCTGAATGCAAATTTTCTTAAAACCTAACTAAGAACACTCTCTATCACGTATAAGCTTTCAAAAAAGAAATCAAAATCGGTCAATTCCTTTAGGAGTTACTATACCACAGATAGGCAAGTCAAACTCATAACCTGCATCCTTTAGTTCCTGCATCTAGCTCGAGCAGTCTGTAGATTCGATCGGATGTCATCATGAGAGTCTCGCAGTCTTCTGTAATGTAAAATTATAAATTAATCTGTAAAAGTGCTTGCTCAATAGAGTCAGGCATCTTCTAAATGTTTAGTATTCTTGTAAACACACACAAACCAAATTCGAATATTTTGCACATCGCCTTTCACTTGATTCGAAATACGGTTGTTTGCTCTATTAAATTCGCTTAATTGGTTAGATGATATTTGAAATGAAAACACGCAAGATCATGGTATTATTGACATTATCTGGGTAATGTTAACATTGCGCAATAGCCACAACATTACCCACAGTCCTGGGAATTAACACACATTTAAACATGCATTTTCCATATATTTTATTCACCATTATATTTTATGATTATTTTGTTAAGATTTAATTATATGCCTTTCGCAAATATTTGCTTTTAACAGTTTAAACATTGACCGTTGACATTTAAAATAGCAAGTTAAGTAAATTTAATATCTGTAATTATTTCTTTAGTGCTTACTAATAGTAATTATATTAGTAGATTATAAATATAATATGTAAGTGTAAGTTTTTATTCAAAGGTTACAAGTTTCACAACCGCTGCACCGTACTGTACGACTGAGACCGTTACTTGATGTCTGATAATACAAAAGTATATGACCTTTTTTTTAATAAAGGCATATTTAAGAAGTATATCTATATAAGTTATTGTTTAATACCTATCATTGGTAGTATCTACACATAATAAAACGAGGTAGGTAAAAAAATAATACAACAAGCATAAGCTTAGCGAACAGATACCTAGAGAACGCCAAAGATATCCAAAACAGAAACCTTAATAAAATTCAGAATCCTGAATTTTATTGATTGCCGTTTCTTATTTATAAATAGATTTTGGAAATCTGTGGTGTCAGCATACAGTATGTTGAATAGCGCAGACCACAATAGGCGCATCTACTTTTGGTGGATTTGGGCCCTTTGGTTCCAAAATTTGGCAGAGAAATGTTGTTATAACATATGTACGTATGTATGTATGTGTGTATATACATGAGTATTTAAAACTATAGTAATTTTTATCAGTATGTAGTTAGTAGAATCGAATATAAGTATGTAGAAGTCGTGTGGTAACAGACGTGCAGAATAGGGACACCTCTTTCCATGGGTGTAGTTAGAGGCGACGGATGGATTGAACTTGATTTTTATCAGACAGCATACATACAGGACCAATTGGCTTTCCCCCTTTTACGTAAGTGGGACTAAATTATGGATTGCAAAAGATGGGTGATTGACACGCTTGTGCCTACCCCTTTTGGGGATATAGAGGGTTGAGAATATGTATATCTAGAAGAAAAGATATCTACAGAAAATTAAGTGCGGCAATGCTTCAGTCCTACTTTTAAAAATTCAAGTTTGATTTGTTAGATTAATTTGACCATAATATTTTTTTCTGACGAACAGACGGGTCACCTGCTCTTAAGTGACAACCGCCGCTCGTGGACTCCTGCAATTTGCTCTACGTGCCTAAGCATTGCTCTCCCACGTTTTTAAAACATTTCGACGGTAACGACTTTTTAACCGTTTCTTTTAAAGAAATTAAAAAAAAATGATTATTTACATTTCAAATGACTACTCTTGTTATTTGTAAAGAAATATTCCGATTCCGAAGCCGAGTTCCTTACTCCGCTTCTTCAAACTCTGGGAACCCGTTTCCAAATATTCCACCGATTCTAATACATATGCTAACAGATGGGGGTAAGACAAAGGATCGCGCCTAAACAAACTGTGACCCACTAATTTGTTCAGTTAATATTGGTCGTACTTTACATGTATACGCTTCCAAAAATAGATAATGCATTTTAGAGAAGCTTTGATAAAAAAACGTAAACATTTTACAAGGTGTTCAAGTTGAAATTGTTTATTACGTTTTAAAGTTGACGCTTGAAGATAAACAATGAGCGGCGGTAGTCAATTACCATCCGGAGACCCGTCTGCTCCTATATGTTTTACTTGGTTTATGGCACATGTAACTAGCTATTGCCCGAGACACCGTTCGTGTTAATTCTTAAAATTTTACTTTGCATGTTGCTAAGCTAATCATGGAAGGTACAACTCCAAAATTGTTAGGTGTTAGAGACTTGTTTTCTCTTGAAATTATGTCTTACTAACTTGCGAATGTAACTTTACGAATGAGTTTTAAATAGCACATTTTTACAATTTAAAAGAAAAGCGCAAGGAACGCTTTGTTTTTTATAGTAAATTATTTACTTCAAATACGAATATATAGAGACGTAAAAATCAAGCTGAAAGTGTTTATTATTCCCCTCTGCCACACACTCAGTTAAACATACACTCATGCCTGTTTCCCTAAACAGCTATACAGAGTATCATTTTGTCAATTATAATTGAACTCACGATGAAGGCTTTTGCCGCTTCGCATCCTCGATCCCTCGTCACCCTCAAAGAAGAAGGCAGCGCATTTACAACTCTTGATTTGTAGGTGTCCGTAGACAGTGGTTGTTATTTACCATCAGGTGTCCCGTCTGTTTATCCCCCTATATAATAAAAAGGAGCATGCCTATTGCTTTCAACGGCTACTTTGAGAAATAATTAAAGGATGGATAAGAAAGGAAGGCACCGTAATGTATATATTGCTTTCTTGAGTCTTTTTTTTCTGTACCCCTGTTAACGTGTACACATCATTTTCTAATAATTAATTGGTTCAGCAGTTTAGTCTGAAAGCGCGAAACACATAGAAGCAATCGTCTAGCGAGTTTTATTTAGTCCTCATACAATCAAGAATTAGGCCAGTAGCTTTTAAATCAACTTGATTGCTTTTATACTTACTAGCCATTTCCATAGATTTATTACTTAAAATAGAATTCAGTTTATGGTCATTAATATAAATTGTGATACAGTGTGATTAAATGAATCACATAAAAGTAAATTATGTAAACTAGATCATAAAAAAGTCGATGTACAGTATTAAAATGTTCGTCGTAAATTTGGAACACTGGACAATGATAGTCATTAGAATATTTTTCAAATAAACAGTTTTATTTAATCTCCAAAGGCATCTTAGGGAACACAGTAGTTAATATTTTTCAAAAGTAAAAATGTCGCAAAGCATGTAGAACCTTTGCAAAATTGTAATAAAAATGGTTATCTACCAATATATACATATTGGTAGATAACTATCTGATGAGTATAAAAGAAAAATACCTCTTTCGTAACTCTTCTAAAGCACACTAAAAAAAAACAAGTTTACGATGACGGCTATAACAATATAAAGGTGAATTCACGAAAAGACGTGACACACTTCGATTAATAGAATAAAGATTTAAATACTGACAAGCATTTTATGAAAATACTTTTTTTGCAATAGCTCTTTTGATGAAGTAACCTCTAACGTGACTTAAATGTAGTATAATAAAATAAAAATCAACCCACCTTAGGGGAATTAACTACCCTTATCTAGATTTATACTTCTATATATGCGACCCTACGTACTAAATAGTTAAACCTATTTTGATGAGCAGTGCGTTGTCAGATTCAATTAAATATACTGCGCCGTGCCATTTCTAGAAGTACATGCGTGCACACCTGTCCTACCAAGGATGTTTTTTTCTGTCATAGTTTCTTATGCACCTAGTTAGACAAACAAGTACACAACTGCCTTGGTGTAGAGCGGTTTGCTTAAGCATACCAGGTGCAGCCGAAGCCATACTCGAAACTCTTGTGGTATTTACTTATTGTCGGAACAGATAATAATTCTTTATTGATATCAATAAAGTTTTAAACGGACTTCTGAAAGGAGGTTAATTATTTAAAATTTTTAATGTGAAGGTTGCACGATGTCTTCGCCAATAATTATTTGTGCAATTGAAAGGGTTCTCTAGGTCAGACCCGATTACATTTAAGAGAATTTTCCTTCCCTTATGGTCTAAATTGAGGGATGAAGAATACTACCATCACAATTTATTATGATTTAGACGCAATGAAGTTGTATTTCATTTTTTTTAAGTAACTTTTGATAACAGGACAAAATAATATAAGTACAAACTAGCTGAGATTATTAAAGGCCGTGTAGGCTTTTACTTGTCATTCCAGCGCCATCTACAGACCTATAATTGTAAACATTACTAATAATTGAAACAAGATCTGTGCGGCAAAAGTCCTGTGGGCGTATGACATCCATCTTTATCACACTCACGGTGTGTGACGGAGAGGGCTATAAGGTTTATTTATGTTAACTGAGGGACGGGAGCTGGTTTAAAATATTAGGGTGAGTTTTGAATGGAAGTGGAATCGATATGCTCGATTTAAATTTTATAATAGAAATATTCTTGATGTTTACATACGGTTTTTACTGTTACTTCTAGTATTTAAAAAAAAAACTGTTATTTATCATTACTTTGGTATTAGTTTACTTGTAAGATTAATTTAATATTTTCATATTATTTAGTATCGAACGATTTAAATTAAGATATCACGATCTCATATTATTATTATTATTATTATTCATTTGTTTTTCTGACTTAGATCACAGCGTGGTAAGAAAAAAAAATACAATAACGCTTGGGCGCAAGTTTATACAAGTGTATGTACGATTCCTTAGCTTAAGAACTTTTTAAGACAATTCTCTTATTAGTAGTATAAACTATTACTTATTAGTAATAGTTCATGTGGTGTAGGAAACTTTAGAAGCGTTTAAAACAAGTCACAAAAATAAAAAGACGATGCAACTGTTTGTGTATCATAAAAAAAATTGTCCCTTGTAGGATTCGAACCCATTAAATTTGGCGCAGCAGTCAGAAACCACTAGAAGTTGAAAGTTTGTAAAGCAAGGTGTCGTCGTTAGACGGTAAAAAGTATGTCTCTCATTCTCTAATCTTACTTAACTCTACAAGTAATTACTAGATTTATCTAATAATTTAATCAGTACTTGCGTTTCTTATGATAACTTGGTAATGTTTCCTACTGCCAGGGCTAACAGCTCAAGTATTAAGGTCTACAGGTGATAACTAGATCCAAGCATTGTTTTAATATAATCATGCTTTATATTAAAATAACTGTATTACGTTTCATAGTACTGAGTCCTCAGTTTAAAACTACGATAAAAAGGCCTGGAACGGCTAAAAAAAATGATAGTGTTTTATTACCTGTCCTTACCTGATACCATAAAAAGTCGTGATAAAAAAAAGGGATCAAAATAACACCATCTGCTTCGCCTTTGTGTTTCGAACAACCGCTAATTGAAAAGGTATCATTGGTTTTGTAAAAATATAATTATCACTTTTGTAGACTTTAAACTCTACGAAAGTTTTTGACTGTAATACTTAAGGTTATCTAATAATCCAAAATAAAAGATAATAATAACAAAATATATGAACTATTTTATATATATATGAAGTAGTGTATTGATAATCATAGAAAGTTATATGTTTAATACAAATTAAGTTTAGTTTTTGTTCAAGTGGCAATATTTCCCTTCTTAGTTCCGAGAATTTCCTATTGTCCCCTTAGGGTGCTCTACCTAGTTTATGTCGACCTTTTTAGCCTGAACACAAGATGTTATCATACCTAATTATTGTTCTTAGGGTTTCTGATCTCATTTGATTATAAACACATGTGTTATGCAGAAATAATTGTATTTTTCGTTCCATCTTGTTCTAAATGTTGGCAGTAATATTGACAGTTCATTGATTATTTTTCTTAAATCATCAGCCATATCTCGCCGTGAGTGCCATTAAAGGCGACTAAGTTATCGAACTGTTATCTATCATACACAAGTTATATATATACATATATACAGTGGTACAAGTTATAAATAATAGGATTAGGAACAATTAGAGGATTATATCCAAGATAATAACGCTTGGAAACATGCTGGTCCGGCTCCACAGGACAATTTTAAGTCTAGGCAAAATGAAACTGCATGCTAATTGTATTTTATAAGGAATTATATTTTGTAACATTGTTTGACACGATTATTTTAACCCACACGGTGACTTATTACTTTTTAATATTCTCTATATCTATGTAAATCATATACTACTTTTACTATGTTCGTTAATGAGTGAGCACCGTGTATCTATCATAAAATTATTTTATCTGTCGTTGCTTCGATTTAATTCTTTTTACCTGTTTCGGTATAGTGATATTATTTTGGGAGCATTTTTACACATAATTTGAATTATATATAATGATTGTATGAAACAAAACATTTTAAAAGAGTAACGGTGGAGTTCCTTGCCCATTCTTCTCCGGGGCGATTAGAATCAATTCTATTTAAGTGTAAATGTAGACGTACGAAAGTCCCTTTTGGGCGTATTTGAAATAAATGCTTTGACTTTGACTTAGGCTTACCCTCTGTTACTTAAGTTATCAAAAAGCGCCTCTTACCGTTACCCGCTACCATATAAGCGTGAGATTATTTATGTTTTTTTAAGGTATTTTTTAAATGAAGATATATCTGAGAAGACTGATAAATTAGACTGGCGCCATAACTTGATAGTACCAACTCTTGGCTTATAATTAACAATTATTATGGAATACTTAGAGCTGGCTTAAACTATAATGAGTGCAATAGCTTTACCATATACAAACTGTATACCGGTACTAAAATCTTAAGAGGTCCTTTTGATGTACCTACTTTTATAGTTTTAATGCCTCTTAAGAGGTGGTCTTTCAATAGTGTAACAGTATTTTAATCAGCGAAGGGTCTGAATTCTATAATAAATGCGTGTAGTGTGGCAATTATAGATCGAAATTTCTGACAAAACGATAAAGATGTTTTAAAGAGTAAAAACATGGTTTCATTGCAGTTGGAACTCAAAAGTCTAAGTGCTAGTTTCTATTTAATATTCCATTTTTATTCAGCGTTAGATTGCCTGTTTTTAATTGCATTAGGATAGTGGTGTAGATATTCATAGCACTATAGGGCTATAGGCTATACATACATACACTCGCACCTGTATCCCCGAAGAAGTAGATAGAGACGTTTTAAGCGCCTATATTCTGTCAACCATCATTCCGTCCCACCCACGTAAAAGGGGCTAGCTTATTACTAGATAGATGAACATATAATGTCTGATCTATAACAATCCAATAATCACAATAATAGTCACGTTTTACGACACCCACGGGACGCACGATAGACCTATTCTACTCCAGAGAAAATAAAATAAATTAAGCTAAAATCCAATATTTAAAAGCATAACAAATTCGATAATTCTCTAGTACATATTGTCTAGCTTTAATCTTGTAAAGAACTAAAATAAAAAAAAGATTATTACCACAAAACCACAGAGGATGCATTACGCTTGTTCTGAATGTTTCAACACATTACATTTATACCTCCAGAGTAACGGCTGCTTAACACCACTGCATCTGTTGACCTAAATTAAACCATCGGATGCGTGTACCTTTCATTACCATAGGAGATTATAATTTAGAAAGCATTAAAATCAACAGAATAAAGCCTTGTAAACTATTTCACTTTACACAATCAAGATTACACCATATGCTTTATTAATAAAGTTCAGATTACACTGTGTTCATGAAGTAATTTGTCTCTTGGGAGTCCTGTAGTTATAAAATTTATTACTAAGACAGTTAATTATTGATTATCAGGAATGGTTTGCGTTTAAAGTAACAATTTATAACGAAACAATCCCAGTTCCAAGACTGCTCTATTAATATGTAGAGATATTTTTAATAATATGCTTGAAGCTTTGATTTATTACGGAAAGCTTATACGCTTTAATTACTTTTTAATTATACAATTTTTGACAGGTTCATTACTTGTTTTTATTGCTACCGTGGGTTCTTAATTGTCAATATTGTCTTTTATTTTGTAAATAACAAGTATTGTATATTAAAGTCATTAAGCACTGCCAACCATAATATGGTTTAGTCCCACTCAAATAATACTGGACAATCCACTTCATGACTGTATATATGCCGTCTGATAGAGAACAGTCTGATCCCTTAGTTCAAAATCTGAGAGGTTGATGAGCCTCTGCTTACCCTTTAGGTGTGAGTATAAATACATATATGTATGTATCTAGTATAATAGTTTGCTTGGTTAGCTTTTTTGTAACAATTTTCAATATATACGCATAAAATTTAATAATTACAAGCGTACCTTTGATATAGAACTTCATTTATCGCAGTTTAGTTGGGGTTAAATATTTGTTAAAATCATGTGGGAGTTAGAACTCTACAGTAAACTAAATCGACCATATAATTTATTGACTTGCCTTTACTGCTGATATGTATATTATAAACATGTCTTATTGACATTTTTAACTAAATTGTTTAATTAACACCCCACAATTGCATCATATTACGATAAACCTAATTACTTTTTACTGACATTCAAATTATTAACGGTTTCGTTACTGCGGTTGAAAAAACTAATTACCTTCAAGTTACGCCCTTAACAAATTGACACTCGTTTTTTTTTTTAAATTAAGAACGGTGCTTATCATTGTCCGTTGTTGTGTAATATACTTGAGTTGAAGGGCCAAGTACTTGTAGCTGTTTAACAATCACTTAGGGTTTCTCATACGTCCAAGTATTTTTACTAAAGATTCAAGTATGTTATAAATTTGTGTAGTGAATTTATGCAATTTCAATTAATTTTTTTTTTACTTCCAACGAAAAATAAATTAACTGAAATTGCATAAATTCACTACACAATTTTATAACATACTTGAATCTTTAAAAAATATGCATGTTTAAAGCATGCAGTGTGTCTCTCAGTATGAACCTATTTTTAATAAGTTTTTTTCTTGTTTAAGGTAATTTAATCGAGTTGTCATACGTATGTTTTGTATTAGAAAATGTACTTAGGCGTTTGAATATCATCAGATCTGTTTTATTATATAGTTGTCAAGTCGGTTAAGGGGGCGTTAGCAATTTAAAATCTTTAAGTTATTAAAAATACCAATATAATTTGTATGTATGTTATAAATAGCAAGTCTAAGTGCTTCTTAAATAACATTGATATTTTTTGTTCTTTTATTAATGGGATAGAGGGCAAACGAGCAGACGAGTCACCTGATGGTAAGTGACTACCGCCGTCCATGGACAACCCTAACTCAAGAGTCACAAGTGCTTTTAGGTAGAAGTACGTCCTTTTTTTAAAGGTTTGAAAGTCGTGTCTGTCCGGAAATACGGCATGCACACTATACGTCTTAACACGAAAGTCTGCAGTGTTTCCTACCCGTCATGACATGCGGAGCCGAAACGTGGACACTTGCGGTACGGCTGGTCCACAAGCTCAAAGTTGCTCAGCGTGCTAAGGAAAGGTGCTATGCTTGGAGTTTTTTTTAAGAAATCTCATCAGGAATTTGGTGATCCGGCAGAAAACCAAAGTAATCGACATAGCCCACCGGATCAGCAGGCTGAAGAGGCACTGGGCTGGCCATATCAGCCGCAGAACTGACGACCGTTGGAGCAAACGATTTCTTGAGTGGAGATCGCATCTCGGTAAACGTAGCGTAGGGCGCCCACAGGCTAGGTGGAATGACGATTTGTGCAAGAAGGCTGGCAGGAGCTGGATGCGAGAAACCGAAAATAGATCGAAGTGGCGTGCAATGGGAGAGGCCTATGTCCAGGAGTGATGATGATGGCTATACTATAATTCAACAAAAGTAAAAATCATACTAGCCAGCACAATTATACACAAACCATATTTCAAGCGTTTCCTTCCCCTGCCATAAGTGCCGTTATTTATTAAGTGATTTAGCAAATGAACGTACGCTGAAACACACTCTAACAAAAACAATGCACTACAGTAAGTGTTGCACTGAAACATTACGCTGCCTTTAACCATATAAACAATTCTCAAGTAACAATATTCAATTTTAAACTTTAACATGGTTACAATAAGTTTGAAATCTCTGTTGACAAGAAAGGAGGTCATAATGTCTTTATTGCGTAAATATTTCGATTCTCTGTAAACGTGTGCAAAAGTAGCTTGATAAGGCTTTTGTGAAACAGTGTGATTGTATGATGAAGTGTTTGCCACTTAAACACGACTATTGTATGATTCTTGTTAGTCTCGAGATCATAAATGTTAAGCCCTTTCACCTTAGTTTAAAACCGATCACCGATCGTTTATTATTAAAAACTACCTTATAATAAAAATGCTAATAGATATTTTAAAATGAGAACAACTAATTTAAAATAAACGTCAAAAAACGTTTTAAATTTTATTTGACTATAATTTTTCTAGTTCTAATCCAAAAATCACGATCACTACTTACTTTACTCGGCCTTGATAAATACGCTACTCTCTACAGACGAGCTTTACACTAATATAGTGTTCATATATTTTTAGACTTAATATACTAGTATATTCCTTGTAAAAGGCGACTAAGGGATCAGACTGTTATCACTCAGACAGTACGTATACAGTCATTGACCTATAACGTCAGTGGGACCAAATTTATTATGGCAAAATGTGGGTGCTTTAACTAACCCTTAGGAGAAAAAAGGCGTGAGCATTTGTATGTATTTATGTAGATGTATCTCTTGACTGGCATATTGTTCAAATGGTTAATGATACCGACTTCTGAGCACGATTGTTGTTGGTTTGATTCCAATACTGGACCAAAATTTGTTGTTTTTTGTAATTAAACTTTAATCTTAGTGAAGGGTTTTAATGCTAACGAACCATGTTTTCTAAAGAAAATAAAAAGATTTTTTAAGAAGTTTATTTCTTTGATTGAGGTTAAATTTAAATAGGTTCCTACATAAAAAAAAAAAAATTAAAAGAGTTGTCTATTCAGTCATATAACATAACACGAGGTATTGTATTACATATGTACATGTGATGTACAATCCATCTATAGACACATAAAAAAATATGAATTGCTAAAAGTGGAATTAAAATAAAAAAAACAATCAACTTTATTTAAAATGTGTGTCAGTTTTAATATCAATACCGTTGACTTTACCGTTAATCTCTCGGTAATCAAAACTTTATCAATATTAATTTAAGCATGACTGAGATTTATAAATGTAATAATTACGTTTAAAGCGCCAGAACTAGGCAAAGAATTACTCGAGTGACAAAACTAAACTTAAACTTTACAGTCTTTAATATTATAATTACAAATACTTAATCATACCACCAGCTTCTCCCTCATCGACTGCCAAGATATTTCTGATCGGATGGGCTTCTCACTCTGCATTCTGTCGCATGTATCATGGGGAGTGTTCAGAGGAATTGTTCGGACTTATACCGGCTGCAAATTGTCGGCTGTAGTATTTCCGGACTGATACGACCTTCAAACCTTCAAGAAAAGAGCTACTCCTACCTAAAAGGCCGGCAACGCACTTGTGACCCTTGAGATGCGGGTGTCCGTGGGCGGCGGTAGTCACTTACCATCAAGTGACCCGTCTGCTCGTTTGCCCCCTATCGCATCAAAAAAAATATATATATACATGTAAAGGTTCCGTGCATAGTTTTAACAAAAATCTCCAATAAAATTAAAGCAACCTTCAACGCTAAGAAATCAACCTTTTAATTTTTTTTATAAGAGCTTTAATGTAAATTTTTAACACTTTCACTGAACTGACAGGGCACCCAGACGACATTTCAATGCTTATTATGGTCCTTTTTAGGACTGGTTTTCCAAAAAAATCTTAAACGTGTTTATTTTTTTTCATTAAGCATGAAAAGTATATTTTGTGTCTAGATATAATTTTTGAAATACTTGCAAAATGTGGCATGTCACTTACATTGGTATGAAAAATAGTCAATACACGAAACGGACACTTTTCAACCGACTTAAGAAAGGAGGAGGTTTTCAATTCCATTGTATTTTTTTGCTTTTTTTATGTTTTTTACCTCGGAACTTTCGACTGCGTGAACAGATTTCTACGAATTTTATATTATTTGAAAGCTGTTGTCCGTGTGGTCCCATTTTAATTTGGTCCAATTCTGACAATGGCATTCATGAGAATACCATATAAGTCTTAAATTTGCATTAAGAATAACTAATAACTAAGACATTAAGAATAACTAATAATGAACGAATAACTCAATATCACGCCAACCGATTTCGATGATTCTTTTTTATTGGAAAGGATGTACTTGAAGGGTAGTTAGATGAGAGTTTGGTACTGTACCAGCTGTAACAATGGCATCCATGAGAAAACCATATTAGTCTTCAATTTAATGATAGACGCGCTGCAGTCGGTTGTCTACTTTTTAAAATCCGATTATTGTGAACCATTATTTAGTCCCACCCAGTCATCCGGGCACTTGATGACTATATATGTAACGTCTGATAGAAAACATTACTTTTACTAGATAACTTCCATTAGTCGCTTTTTATGTCAACCACGGGAACGAATAGGGTGTCTTATTACGATAACCACATAGCATATACTTATATCAAAGTAGAATATATTTCTTTTAATTCATATACGATCCATAAATATGGATACACCTTGTGAAATTTCACGCTGCACTCCATTCAATACTTCAGTAATTGTGTCCCAATAGTCGACCGCAAAATTTTCGTATGCTTTAAATTGCCATGCAGCTGCAAAATTACGTTCCTCAATGATTCCACTTTCATGTTTTTCTATATTTAAGTGGTTCCTTTATTCTTCATCAATGGCTATTGAAAACTTAAGTACAGAGTTGACAAATATTTTTGTAACTGCTTCTGTTGTATTATTTTTTATGTGATATTGGGCAAACGAGCAGACAGGTCACATGATGGTAAGTGACTACAAAAATGTTAAATTATGTTACATGACTACCTAAAAAAGTGTAGGTATGTCAGGTTTCTTGTATTTGTTTTTTCAGATGTATTCGTATATATGTTAGTTTTTTATTCCAACATAACTTCTTAATTTCCTAACATATTTCAATATATGGGATGTCACTATAATCATTACATCGTCCAGAGTGTCACTAGCTATGTTTTTGAAAAAAAAATCGCAACAACAAACATAAAATAAGGAAACATATAAACTCATATTATAATTTCCACGTAATATCATATGTCCAGCGGTGGACTGCGACAGGCTGATGATTATGACGATGATGATGATGATAAACTCATAATAATTTCTTTTGCCAGTGTGTTTTGTAATTATTTAAATTAGTTATATAGTACTTTTTATGTTCAATATTGCAAAAACAACAGCGATAATATAATTTTTATTTAAAAAGAAACTGCGTTATTACCTAATTGATGAAGTTTTCCAGTCTACACCAAAATAATAAAAAAAAAAACTATTTTACATTTCATTCATAACAACCCACCATTTCATATACCTTCAGGGAACGCAGGGACCCCGTTAAATCTTTTAGTACACAGTATAGAATATATTCATAACAAAACGAAAGCCTTTTTCTTTAACTCAAAATACTGCGGATGCACTAAATCATACCTTATGCCTCAGGCCACTCGAAGAGGTCAAACATGCTTCAATAAATGCTACATATAAAAAAACATTTATTTTTTATCGTAAAGACTATTAATATCAGTTCAATAGCCCTTGTTGTACGAGAATGACGACGAATGATGGAAGTCCCCCACCTACCTGCTCTGGCATTCGCGCAGTGAGGTATTAAAGGGACGTTGTGGACTAGATATAAAAGAACATAGCACTTTGGTATATACCTAATTCTGTTCGGTTACATGTTTCCGAAGGGATATGTGTCACAAACACCCACTTTTCGGCAACCATAATCCAGTCCCACTTATTTGTTGTAGGGGACAAGTATATTGCCGTCAGCCAGGCACTGTATTACTTTGAATTTACTGTCTGATAGATAACACCCCGAATCCCTTAAGATACTATTCCAAAGACTGTTTGGTTTGTATATTCCACAGTCGGTAACAATACATGCAACCGCGGCCGTTCATAGAAATACAAACCACTCGTGCAGCTGCCGCCAACTGCATGCTGCCACTGCCACTGCACGTGCTGACAGTTGCAGTTGGCAGCTCGGCTCGGGATAATACGCCTTTCACGACACTTTACAAGTAACTGATTATTACGATGGAATTAATATACCTCATAAAAAAACATAATTCATTTTGTAAATGACAATTCATAGTTACGTCACTTAATCTTGTAAAATTTTAAACAAATTAAATGGCGAGAACTCTCATAGGTCAAGGCGATCTTAAACAACTAAATAATACCCTGAGGTCACTTTACCTTATAAAGGTAAGATGCGTGTCAATAAATACATCTCTCTTATTTTAATCAATCCATCATTAAAGCTGTCACTTCATGTTGACCCCAACACGTTTGAAAATTGGCTAGTATGATAGTAATTTGACTCGCAGCCTTAAATGCATCTTAAATTACCTTTTTTTGTGTGGGTTATCAGTATCACGGTGAGATAGATGTCGGACTTGCACCGGTTTGCTCCTTAATCTCCTGGTCAGGGCCTCAAATGTACTCTGGTAGGAAATACATGTGAACCACGGCAGACTTGGCCTCTTGCTAAGAAAGGGGGCCGCGCTATATCTAAAATTACCAGCGCACATTCAGTCTCTGTATTGAAACCTTTGTTTTTGTTGAATCATCACAAATATTATCGGGTAAATCTTCCTCTGCTTTGTTAAATATTTCATATACCAGTTGCATAAAAAAACCCTGTCCAAAAAGTCTTGTTGTATTCTTGGAACGTATTTGTGAATGGAGTATTAACTATGGTCTCCAGATGAGCCCTGCTAAAACTCAGGACATCATGGTGGGCAGTACCAGGATGATTACTCAAATCGATTTCACTCAATTGCCTCAAACACTTTTCAATGGTACGGCTCTATGTATTAGCTTAACTTTATCCTGGGGCCCACAACTACAAGAGGTTAGTCTCAAATTGTTTGTTGTAGCTGGGTCCTTACGAAGACTACGGAACTTTCTTCCAACCTCTTTAAAAATTTCGCTTGCGCAGTCAGGGAGACAGCGATAAGGCCGCCCATTGTGCATTTCTTTTTTCTTTTATAATATCTGTTTATATGTTTTTCTGTTTATCTGTTTGTATGTATTTGTTTGGTCTATAATAAAGAATATATTATTCTTCTCTTTTACCTTCATCTAAATATTTTAAGTTTTGCTCATTATAAATATTGTGTAAAACGAGTTAATGTTTATATCACTGTTATTTCTTTTGTTTGAAGGAACGTGGGTATGTGACCAAATTATGCTACAAGTGGGCAGTAGATACTCGTATTTAAATGCCAAATGAGGTGTGTTAAATTTATTTGATTCCGTTGTTTCATATTGATTAGTTGATTGATTGATTGTATTGTTTATAGTGTGTTCATGATTGATGTTTCCTTTGATGTCTTTATGACTGTATTTTTTGTATAGGTGAGGTTTGTTATTGATTATTTTATTTTAGGTTTTATCAAATTGAACCTAATTATTTCTGTGGTTATATGTTATACTATATGTGTCTTTTTTTATGTATGTTAATCGATTTCTTCGCTAATTGTCGATCGTGATATATGTAAGGTGATAGTGGAAGGTACAACTCCTTAACGGTTAAGAGTAATGGAATAATTCTACTAATAATATTTTTACGCTTAATTTTATGAAAAAGCATGAGATGAGTCATAAACTTTTTAAGAGTCAATTATTTTAAGACATTATATAAAAATGTTGTTAGTCAATCGCATCGGAGGGGTGATTTAAAGAGATCGGACTGTTTTTATCAGACAGTATTACCGTGGAGAGTCACGCTAAGGCACGAATGTTTTTTTTTTTTTTTTTTTTTTTTTTTTTTTTTTTTTTTTTTTTATATTAGCCTACCATAGTGACTCCACTTTGCCTGATGGAAAGCAATAGGCGGAGTCAAGGAGTGGTGGTCACCATCCTCATTGCATGTCTAGTCAATGCAGCATGGTGACCCACACTATGGCGGCCTGGTGAGATGCTTTTTCACGCCCCGCTTAAAAGACCCGGGATCATAGTGGGAAGGAAACACGTGCGCTGGTAGAGAATTCCAGGCTTTTACCGATCGGCACAAGAAAGAAGAGCCAAACCGTTTAGTTCGGGTACGTATATTTTCGACGCACAAACGGTGACTCCTCAGGCCAGCACGTGTAGTCCTGTAGAGGAAGGGAGAAGGTGGAACCAATTGGAAGAGCTCATCAGAACACTCCCCGTGATGTAGGCGATAGAGGACTGCCATAGAGGCGACATCTCTTCGCAACTGCAGAGGCTCAAGAGACTGGGTGATCTCAGGACAGTCGATAGTGCGGACTGCGCGCCGCTGCAACCGATCGAGAGCGTCAAGCAGACACTGCGCATAGCCGTCCCAGAGATGAGAGCAGTACTCCACGCAGGAGCGAACCTGGGTCTTGTACAAAAGACACAGTTGCTCGGGCGAGAAGAACCGTCTCACCTAGTTCAAAACGCCGAGCTTACGCGAGGCCGCCTTAGTGACACTCGATGGAATCGCGAGGATTGAGATCCCGGCAAATATCCATACCCAGAATACTAAGCCTATCCTGCAGTGGCAGTTGAGTGCTCTGAAGAGTAGGAAGGGGAAGGAATGGAGACTTTTTGTTAGAGAACACACACGCTTGTGTTTTCTTGGCGCCGAACTCGACCAGATTCTCACAGCCCCATTGGGAAATGCGGCTCAAGACCCGGTCGAGCTCAGCGACAAGCTCCTGTCGTTTTTCCTCCTGTCTCCATGTGCCGACTCGTTCTTAATATTACTACGGCATTAAAGAAAACCGGTAGACAGACCATGCTTGCTTTATATTGCTGAGGGAGTGAGGGTACCGGAGGCCCTCTTTCCCTTTCCTCTCCCTTCATAACCCCTTCTCCTTGTGACTCTTGTGTGGCTTGCAGGGCGGCGGTTGTCACTTAACATTAGGTGACCCGTTTGTTCGTCTGGCCGTCCCCTATATAATAAAAAAATAATAGTCATACAGTGCCCGGTTGACGGCAATAGGCTTGAAACCTATTACATTACTTGCACCAAAATCTAATTGGCAAAATATAGGTGTTCAATACACGTCTGCCTACCCCTTGGGGGAAATTATGTTAAATATTGCTCTGCGTTGTAGTGAGTAGTATTTATCATGTATTGTGTACGAACATATAACTTGGAAGCTTTCATCATTTGAATACCTAATATCTTAATAAAGCTTGTTACTTTGTACACAGAATGTCGTTAAGGGCCCCATCTTTAAAACATTAAATTACCTAAACATTACAGTACAAGACGTCTACTCTCTCCACGCATTTATTGTAAAGTTTACTGCATCGGCAATCGTGCCAAGCAAGTATATTTCATTTCAACAACTTTAAGTATTAATGTTTATTGTTGTTAATAAATTTTATAACAACAAGACTCGACAAAGTTTATTAGTGTATAGTCTCGATTTATAGTCATCCACAACTGCTTTTACTTCTAGCATGACAAGGCAGGCTTCTCAAAGTTAAGAAAGATGTTAGTGCAGGTCAATAAAAGATCTTTCTCTCAGCTGTAGAATTATCCTTTCTATGCTTAAAGCTTTGCTTAAATAATGCTCTAAGATTCAATGAAAGTTTATGAATTGTAACGGCATGCCTCAAGACTTGTACAATTTTCTACAATATAATGATAGTCAAGTACTTCCCGTTCTTGCTGTTAACTTTTTACATTTAATATTTTGGTAAAAACAATATAACAATATACAGAGAGATATCCAAAATATATAAAGATTAGCTTGTTAAGGAACGCAAACTCTGAAATAATTAAAAAAATGAATAAAATATAATTATATATATATATATATATTAATAATATTAATTATATGGGTATGTGTGTTTATGCGTATGAATGCAAAGTGTAAACCTTAATTGATTAAACACTGCAATTCCTCTTGTTATACATAAACTCTCTTGCCAGCCAAAAGTTGCTTGGAAGAAATCGCAAAACGCGAAAAGGCTGCCAATTCTACAAATTCTTTAGTTTTTAACATTATGTAATTACATTATGTAAATACAACTTCTCCTACAATTTAAAAGATGATGATTATGTATGTATAATGATAGACCTTCTTCCTTCTCGTAAGGCGTATCAGTAAGCCATTAACATGATCCTCAAAAATCTGTTAGTATTTTCGTAATTCAGAAGTGACAGGCGTATACAACTTAAGGAGTCTTTTAATTTATTTTTGAAATTTGATGCGGCACGTACAATCGGTACAATCAAGGACAACAAAATAATGGCGACTGTTCACCTCTTTTTTTTAATTATAACTCTTGGTAGTCACACAGATGATGACGTAACACTGTTGACGTCACCAGAAAGCACATCTATATTCTTTAACCCTTTATTATTTTCATTCCATTTAAAGTCTGATAGAAATCTATTATACCTTACTTCCTACACAAATTCAAAATCCATTATCTTTTATTGTATGATACGTACAAGAATTGTCACCGCACCCAAACACATATTAGGGAAATAGGTTAATGTGACAACTGTCAATCACATTTTGACACTAAGTACTTAAACGAATGTGTTAATCTGAAATAAGCACGCAAGTGTCGCATTAATGAATCTGTTAAAGTATATGCCGGTACAGTAGAACATTAAGATTGAACGATTATTAACTGTAAATTAGCTACTCATAAAGTTCATTATTGACTGGTCATGTTTCTACCTATGAGTTATAGTGATCTATTACAATAGTACAAAATGGCTAACACGTTCATTATATACAAATAATATGTACTTCTAGATTTTAGCTGCCATTGTTAAAAGACTTTCTAATTTTAAATTAATTGGTATTATTTCTCTACGTTTTGTTGTATTATAAGTCATCGATAAACAAACTTGAATTAAAATGCTTATCAATCTAGGTGTAACCGCTAAAGGTATAGTGCAGAATAAAACTAACACTACAAGGAATATAGACCTAGCACATTTTTCGTCCTCAGACTTAATTCATTAGTTACAATATTCCTTACAAGTTTACAACACAGTAGTAACAATTTTGCTTGTTCCTCTACCCTTGTTCTAGTCTCGTGACGATTATGGAACCACAAATATTTATAAAGACATTTCCACTTCTTAACACCACGCCTCCCTAATGAAAGTTTACACAAACAATACTGTGACTGCTTCAAATAGGATAATAAAACCTCAAACTAGAAAACAAAATCTCAAATAACTATTAGCTTGGTCTAAATCTTTATAAGAACAATTACCGTCTATTCAAGTCTATACCGGCGACTGAACTTAACAATTCTCGTCCGTTACGTTCAAACAGTCGATCGCTACAAAGTCGTGTCTTCTGTTGCTATCGATACATCCAAATGGACTCGATACCGCTGCGTAATAAATTGGCTGCTGACTGTATCGTCTGAATGCATGCACCGTTAACGAGTAATAGATTAAGATGCTTTCACACTATCGTAAGTCCATTGCGATTTGGTTTCATTAATTAATTTAGTTGAACAGGCAGTTAATAAGCATATAAGTGTTGGTTTATTGTGAGAAATTTACCGCTGATATTAAATTTCCATATATTTTGTAGGCTTATGTGGAATGTGTTATAAGAACAGCTTGGGATTGTTCGTTCTTATAATAAACTCTATTATAAAATTATCTTAATATTAATTCAGTGTGAATTCATTTAATATCTTCATATTTATTCAAATATTATATATTTTCATATATGTATATTTCGTTGGTTTTATCTATTCCTAGTAAATCATAGTACCTAGACACATTATGGGAATCGATTATAGAACATTGCTGCTAAAGGTAAAACATGGAAAAGAAAACAATAGAAGACTTGACACACGCAATGTCGAATATTGCCTTAATAACTGTTCCCCTCTCCGGAATTCGTTTCGTCGTATTATGATGACCCTGTTTACAGAATAGAAATTAACAAAATCGGTCTCAAATAATTTCAACAAGTCTGTAAGCCATTTAACATAACATCGATGTATAAATTATTTTCTAAGACCTTTAGTAGAGAAATCTAGTAATAAGTATAAAATATTAAATCTTCTAACCCTTCATTTTCGTTTTGCTTTCACTATGTTATTGCTCAAATGCGCAAAGTCGTATTTAAATACGGGATCTTTGTTTCACTTCTTATGGTCTGGGTACAATATTGACCATTATAATGGGTTTATCTGTGGGCTAGAAATACACAAGTCTCTTTTATATATTTTTTAACTTAAGGGTCTTGCGAATACTATATTCGTACTTAATGTTAATTAGGCATTGTTTTTAAAAAATCTCTTCTCTTAAACAAAGACAAGTTTGTTGAATAAACGGAACAGAAACAGTGGACGAAAATTAACATAATGCATTAATACTCAGTAGATATTGGGAAGTGTCTCAATAACATGTACTATTACTAAATTGGAACCATCATATTTTTGTGGTATCACTATGTGCTGCATAAGAAGCTGCTGAACAGCTTTTGGCTTTTTTATTCATTTTGCTTATGACACTTCAAAAGTAACACAAAAAATGTAGATTATCAATATTTAATTGAAATACACTTAAAGCAAACTAGATTTACACTAGAATGGTTCTGATTTCTGCTGCCCAAAGCTCATTTGGACACAATTTGACCACTAACAAGACTAAATACCGTTGGCACTTCTAACAGTAAGGCATAAAAAATCAAGAAGCATCTAAACTTACACATATTTAATTAAAATAGCGCAGACGCTATATGAAAGTAGTAAACATTACAGTCTCCACATATTTTGTACGATATATCACTAAAAGGTATGTTTATTTAATCTCAATCTATCGGAGTACCAACAGTTACAAGTTGCATTTCGTAACTTGTACAAATAGAACCATTACGTGCTGGCTTCCTTATCTCCACTTTGATGTTTTATTTCCTGCGGGTTATCTTCGGAATTTATTTAGGACTTGTTTGACATTTCTTATTAGTATGATTATTTATTATGCTGTTTAAAAAAATATAACTTTAGCTAGATTTATGTCATTTTGGTTTAAAGTTTTTTTTTTCTGTTTGTTACAGGTAAGCATTATTTTGTTTCAACGAAGGTAAAAAGTAAGGTTTAAACAATTACAGTTTTTCAAGGTACTATCGGATGATCACATGCTTTTTTCATTGATGACTCTTCCCAAAAAAACTTTGCCCAGGAGCCAGTTACAGATATTCTTTGTGGAGTTTTTTCTGTGTCAGTAAAGAATTATCGAGTTTAGAATGTTTGTATCGAATTGTTTTAATTTTAAATTTACAAAACTTTCCTTATATACGCCTAGAGGGCTTCCATGGATGTTGAGAATTTTCAAACTACGGAAGCTGCTAATAGTTTAACTGTTCGAAATAACAAAGCCAACCTAAACCAGCTCACGATCAGGGAAATATATGTCCTAAACTCATGTTATTGGCAACCAACAAGGCAGTCAAGGTAGTCAGAAAAGTAATAAAATTGGTTACTTTGAATATTTAAGCATATTAGCAGGCAACGCGAACATTAAACCAGCAATTTGGTTAATACAAGAATGTGGTACCAATAAAAGACACGAAACTATAACACTAAGTCTTATAATATTTATTGTTACTATAAAATCTAGATCTCTTAAAGTCAAAGGATATAATATTCTCTGTTTTTTTTTAAAAGATAAAGCCAATATGATAACGATTGGTACTATAAGAACAGGGCCTATTTCAAGGCTTATTTAATATCATAGTCACGTAGAACAAGGTAATGCTCAAACATTAGTCACAGTGATTGATAAAATTGAGTTTGTTGCTTCATTCATTATTTTATATATATACAATATAATATCCGTGAAATTCCCGTGTAGTTCCGACTTCGAATGAAATAAATTTAAATTTTGTCGTATTCGTTGCTTAAAGCAATATACAAAATAATACTGACAGTAAAGTTACAATAAAGTCTGATGATATCCAAGAACACGCTTATTGGTATAAACTGATGAGTACATTTTTTTTTTTCATTTTCGAATAGACAACACGCATTAGCATTAATTCCTGTGTCGCGGAGGACTTTCCAAACATTTAAACAACATACACAAAGAACACCCAGACTCAGAACAACAATTTGAGGATTACACAAAGTGTTGACCCGGGCGGGGATCATTTAGTGCATTTAGAAATAGTGCTACAAATATTTTTCTTTAACGGACTGTAGTGCAGGTTTTGAAATATTATATATTAAGCTGTCTTGTACTTTTATGTCTTAGTCATTTTATAGTTTGGGGGTTATAGTTTTTTTTTGTTATAGATAACGCTAGCATATAAAAGGATGGTTAAAACAAGAGCAACAAGTTCATATAATTGTTTTTCATTTCTTAAAATTGCTCAACTATGATTGAAAATTGACTTATTTGAAAATATTAAAAATTATATATCAATACGCACAACGTCACCTATAAAACAACTATATGACAGATGTGTAATGAATATTTAAAAGATAAAATAAGTAAATACCAGACTTTGTTAATCTATAACCGCTCGTTTCCAAATGGTTGAGCCTAATGAGTTGCAATGGCGGCAAACAATTTCATTGCCCAACGATTTTTTTTGTTGAATCACAAAACAGTTTTTGTTGTATTCTTTGAGTGATGATACTTACCGTTATATATATATATATATAATATCATTAAATTTATCTAAAATTAATCTTTTTCTAAAATGGTAACTGTTTTCTACATTTATTAACATAATTATCATTCTCGACAAAACATATAATACCGCCAATTTCTGTCATTATAATCAATTAAGGTGAAAACTTTGATGGTCACGGTAATTTTGCTCGTCGCAGGCTTTCTAAAGACCAATTAACTGCTACCTACTTGCGTCTAGACGATGCTAAGATTAATGTTGATGAGCTATCGGGAAATTGACTTGTCATCTTTGCGATTGTTTCACTTTAGATAACCTTAGCTTTAAGTGGAGTGATTACTTCAGCGTAGATCAAAGTTGTGATGTAGAGCAAAACTGATGAAATCATTTCATGTATGATTAATCAGGTTTTTGTTTTGCTTTAAGAATTTGTGAAATAATCCATAGAAATAAATTTATTATTGCCGATTATAATTTAGACCCATTTAAGTAATTGGGGGAAAGGTCAATTGCCGTCATGCTGGAGCTTTTGGGAATTGGATGGGAAGGTTTCGAGAGGAAAGGAAGGATAGAAAGGGAATTGAAGAAATATTGCTTATACGAATAAATAAGGGAGTATAAGCAATAGCCCAAGCAAGTCAGGATCGCATACCTATAACTCGAACTGGCTGGTGCTGCGAAGCCGAGCCCTCCTACTAAAAAGAGTTATAATGACAGTATGCATTGAAACTGGAACTATAATAGAAGACACCCTATAATTACACGGTATTCAAATTAGCATTTTTTATTTTTACCTTTATAATCATTACACATATAGTATTCTATTGAAAACAGGTACTTGCAGTTCAACTACTTTTTTTTTTGTGACGGGGTTGAAGATACTCATGGATGTCCTTCCCCCTAGGGGTGGGCGGAAGGGGTATGTCGGACTCTTACCGACTAAAAACAGTTCAACAACTAAGCCAACTTGAAATAAGGTGTTCCAATCAGTATTTTTTACTATGTTATAGAGTATCAAGAATCGTGACTTACGGACATAACGTTTAAGTTTTTGCAAATCTTACATTTCAAAGAGCTAAATTTGGTTTTAATCAAGGTTATATAAATAACAACACAACGGTAAATTAACATAAAAAGTGTGAGTCACATTGTTGAAATACCTGATGGCCTTATATTTCCAAATCGATACTATAATTTGTTTCCCTTAAATATGTTTGAACAAATTGAAATTTAATTATCCAAATCGTGTTCTATGTTTGGAACGAGAAAGATTAATCGATAATCGATATTGTATAAGGTGAATCGATTGATATACAGATGAACTTTCTCAAACAAAAAAACCCGCCAAGTGCAAGTCGGACTCGCGCACGTAGGGTTCCGTACCATTATATATGAAAACGGCAAAAAAATACGTTTGTTGTATGAGAGCCCCTTAAATATTTATTTTATCCTTTTTTTTAGTATTTGTTGTTATAGCGGTAATAGAAATACATCACCTGTGAAAATTACAACCGTCTAACTATCATGGTTCATGGGATACAGCCTGGTGACAGACGGACAGCCAGACAGACAGACAGACAAAGGGACGGACAGACGGACAGCGGAGTCTTAGTAATAGGGTCCTGTTTTACCCTTTGGCTACCTAAAAAGTTGGTTAAAATTGTATGACTATTTACATATACGTTATAGTGGTCCTTTAAAGTACCGTTAATATCTGTTAATTTAAAGATTATTAAATGAGTACATGTTTAGAATAGTACAATAATTGGTAATTTAAATTGCCAGTAAATATTATATACGGCATAATTAATTGAATTTACTTAAGATTATGAATCTCTGTGCCTAAATTAATATGTTAATCTTGCTACTGGAAGTAATAAAACACTTTTTAATTACCTAGAAGTAACTATTTGTTACTTGTCGGATTACAATGCAAATTAGGCTCAATTACATACAAAAATATGTTAAGTACTAAAATGATGAAACGTTTGATGAAACTTCAGATAAAATGTATGTATTTATGTACAAAACAGATCTTAATTCATTCAAGAGCTTACTTAGAAAATAGTAAATCTAAATTGTTTATAATCAAAATGGCAGCGTCCATTGAATCTCAAGAATCTAGATTTAATTGAGCAAACCAATTACTTAGAATGTTACGGCGTAGATAAAATCTTTCGTGGGAATAAAGTCGTAATACATATGTAGTTACGATTAGTAAAGACAAATTTAAACGAACCTCTTAGAATAATAAATATTGTAACAAAGTCGATAGAGGCTTATGGATGGAGATCTTTTTCGGACTCCTCCTATATCAGGCGCAATGTGGCAGACCGTGTTGTTTTTGTTCAATTCTGACACACAGCCCCACTGTTAGCCCCGGTGGGGTGACAGCCCGTGGGGGTTTAAAGAAAAGGCTTATGGCTCGATATGACCTGTAGATCTGTGCCAGTGACAGATTACAACTATGCTCTGTAATTGTGTAGCGACTAGAGCAAAGTGTCAACATTAATCGTAATGTACTCAGTTATACTTTGCAACCATACGCTATGAAGTTCAAAGATGCCATTAGCTTGTAAATCGGTTGTTAGACTTTGAATATGCAGTGGTTTGACTAGTGGTTAGTGATTCGACTGCTGTGCCAAAGGTGATCTACAAATAGTTGATACGAGTCTGAGTGGTTGTTGTTTCTGTTTGTTAAGTCCCCGATAAATGCATCATTCTTTGTGCGGTGGTCCTTTAAAAAAAAAGAAAAAAAATAGGATAGTGCACCAAAAAGTGTACAACTAACAAGAATATACAAAATTATAACATAGTAATAATAACTTGATACATCTCATACACGACCGTCAATCCCAAACTAAGCAGAGCTTGTACTATGGTAACCAGACAGCTGATAAACATACTTATATACTTCTAAATACATACATATTATAGATAAATTACATCCAGACACAGAAAAAATGATCATCGGATATCATCGGGAATCGAACCCACGACGTCTGGCTTAGCAGACAGGGTCACTAATCACTAGACCAACAGGACAGTCAGAATTGTATGGCAAGTTATTGTAGATTTATAATTTCTATTCAATTTTATCTAAAAATTTTCTTTATTCACTATTGTTACAAGCCTTCTCAAAATTCAGGTATTTAATAATACAGATTTAGAGATAACACAAATGATAAAATTACAAAATGAAATTAATGAAGCAGTATGGAAAAGACAGTAGGTTGCTTAATTAGTTTCGTTAAGATAATGTTGAATAGAATTCACAGAAACACAATGAAGAGATGAGTATTACACAAGATAAAACCGAGATAGTACATTATACTGTGAAAACGATAAGTTAGATGGCACTTAGAATGCACGAAGCATTTCGTCTCTAAGAACTATTTTTATGTTCTTTATAACAAGTTCCACTGGCTACTGATGGCAAAGTAGATACTATGCTTGATGTGTATCATAACTTTCCCACGATTGTCTAGTTGTCAAGTAAGTCTCAAATCTCTCAGTTCATTACACTCATTGCCCATTATGGCTTCCTCATATTTTTACATTTTATAATTACTGTTTCTCTTCAGTAAAGTATAAGTAGCTCTTTCAAAAAATAGTAACTATATTTTTTTTTTTTTTTTATACTATAGGGGACAGACGAACAGACGGGTTACCTGATGGTAAGTGACAACTGCCGTTCATGGACACCCGCTTCTCAAGAGTCGCAAGTGCTTTGCCCGCCTTTGAGGGTGATGAGGGATGGGGGATACAGGGAGCGGAAAGAAGAGAGGGGGGATGAAGAGAAAGGAGATGAGGGGAGAGGGGGATTTGGGCCGCCGGAAACCTCACTCATTTCGGGGAAATGCAACGCAAGCGTTACTTCACAACCGATTTTCTGTGAGGCCGTGGTATCGCACCGGTCGAGCCGGCCCATTCGTGCCTAAGCATGGCTCTACCACTGCTAACTATATTGTTTAAAGGTCAACTAGAAATTCTGCTCATAACCTGTTAACTCTGCACTTATTAATTGTAATTTTTGTTTACGGCTAAATTCACTTTAAGTAAGCAACCAGTGTCATTGCATTGAGCTAATCAAAACAAGTGTAGTAAATATTAATAGATAATCAATTAAAAAGTATGTCCATAAGAATATTACGGCATTATAATTGCTACATGAAACACCGACTCCCAACATTTTAAAACATACATATGTGTTTTTAGCCACGATAGAAATGAAACGAGCATTAAAGAATCATTTTCTTGAATACAGCGGCAATTAAAACAGTACTATGAATAGAACAAAACAATTTGCATATATACATATATGTATATATGTATATTATGAATTTTAACAGTGTTAGAGCCATGATTAGGCCCGCCCGACCGGTTCGAGATACCGCGGCTTCCAGAAATCCGGTTGTGAAGCAACGATTGCGTTGCATTTCCCCGGAATAAGTGAGGCCCAACTCCTTCTCTCCCCTCATCCCCTTTCTTCTTTCCCCTCCCCGCATTCTCCCATCCCTCATTACCCTCAAAGGCGGGCAGCATACTTACGACTCTTGAGTTGCAGGTATCCATGTTGTTATCACTTACCCGTCTGTTTGTCTGTCCCTATATAATATAAAAAATAATTATGACAATATACGCCTTCCAATAGCAAGAAGACCCGAAGTCTAATAGCAGTAAATAACATTTCGACTCGGTTTTTTGATTCGCTTCTTCCAGTTTCGCGGTTCAAAATTCAAAAGCAAATTACCATCTGGGATAATGCATGAGGCATTCACCGCCATAAATGGTTTTCTGAAAGTGATACCAAACAGTTTGCACCGTATATGGCAGTGCGATCCAGTTTCAAAAGCAGAATACGAATTAATGTGAATAGATGGTTGGACAAAATTGAAGATGATTGTTGTGTAAGATGTGGCTTCAGCTGTTAGTAGTATTTTACTTGCAAAGTTTTACTATGCTAGTAGGCATAGCGAATCCTTTCGTTTTACCCTTTGTTTGGCAACCATTATTTTATTTAGTAGCTACAACATCCGAGTTTAAATCGTGTCATCTATAAACAAATTTTTATGTATCGACAAAGAATAATAAGTTATATAATTAAAAGAATTATGGTCGAATTTTACTAATTGGGCGATCACTACGTTTTTTGTTTTCTCCATGTTTATCCAAAAGTAAGTTTATATCATGCCATCTATTTCGAAAAAAAAAAACAATCAAATTTTGAATCTAAACACCTATATCCCCTTAAGGCCATCGCTAAGTCTATTGCTGACTTCTGGGACCGGTATTTAATGAGATTATAAATTACTTAATAATATAGATTAGAAGTTTACTAAATTACAAATCAGGACCCTGCTTTAATTTCAAAAGATTCTCCATTCATCAAACATAATCTTTCAAAATCTACACTCATTGATATGTAGTGAGCTGCACTTAAAGTCTTTCACAATCCTGACCTTGTGCTTTAATCTCTTTAAATCTCCTTACTAAAGCTTATCTGGCATATTCAATATGATTTACAATAACCAGCATGTCTACCTAACTTCCCACATCCATCCATCACATTTTATATTGCTCTGTTATCATTTATCTGGACCGGATCAAACTGTGTCAATGACTATGTTGTTCGTAAGATTCAGAATTGTATTCTCTTTGAAATAGCTATCTAATATATTTTATGTTAGTTGGTGATTGGATTCACGGGTAGTGCTATTTTGCGGTCATACTACAAGTAATGATACTGTTGAAACCACTATTTTTGAGCTCAGAATTTAAACAGTCTTCACAAACTTCAATAAAGCTCTGTTTGCTTGGTCTACCTTTCTATTTTTTTTATCAGCTGTGTATACTACAGTTGTTTCTTATTTTCTTGTCTTGGGTTTATTAGCGGAAATCCTTCTTTCATATTCTTCATTTTTAATTGTTAATAACACAATTTTTTATTACATATTTGTCATCTACTTGATTAACCATCGCATTATTACTTACCCACTTAGAAAGGCGTTAGAGGCTTCGGACTTCCTGCCACCAGCCAGTTCAAGATATAGGTATGCGACTCTTACTCGCTTGAGCTATTGCTAATACTCCCTAATCCATCTGTATAAGCAATATTCCCTTCCTTCCCTTGCTATCCTCCCTTTCCTGTCAATATACTCCAAATTTTCCCATTTAATTCCTAAAAGTGTGTGGGCGTTAATTACGCCTGTGCCTATTTATTCGGAGATACAGTAAATCTATATTATGTATGTATCTATTACCCATTAACCTATCAATATTTTTTTTAAATATTGTTTCTATAGACAGAACACACACAAATTTATATGTATTTTCGTTAATGTTGTGTAGGTCTTTAGTTTAAATAAATGATCGGATAATACTATTTATAAACAAGATTGTTTATATATCCCAAAACGTGCAGTACGTGCCTTTTACAAATTACAAGTTCTGGCTTCCTTTATTACAACTGTTTAATAGAATACAATAACACATTGTATGTGTAAGCGTTTAGGTGATCAAATATGTTTTAACGATTTTTATAGGCCTTACCTCATCTCCATAATGACATAATTGATTAGGTCGCTTTAGTTAAAATCCAGGTCCTATTTATCTTAAATATTATTTATAAACGATATTTAGGGTATTAATCATCATAAAAATCTGCAAACAACCTGATTTATTTTAAATACCTCCCATATCCCAATCTACTCCCCAATCCATCTGTAATATTCCTTATCCCTTTCCCCTTTCCTCTCAATATACTTTTTTTTTAATATGATTCCCAAAAGTAATTAGTCCCCTGCCTACCCCTTCTAGGATACTTAATAATAATTTGTGTTCAAATAAACATTGTGTATCTGTAAGTGCCCGATATACAAGGGATAAACAAGAGACATGTTTCACTTGAATTCCTTTTTTTATGCGATAGGGGCAAACGAGCAGACGAGTCACCCGATGGTAAGTGACTACCACCGCCCATGGACACCCGCAACTCAACAGTCACAAGTGCGTTGCCGGCTTTTTAGGTAGGAGTACGCTCTTTGAAAACTGAGGGCCTAAAATAACTATATTCATTTCTTTAGTTTTGCTTTTGTATAAGGTAACTAATGCATTAATAATGATTCCTGTGTCACGGGAACTTTAAAAACATACAGAGAACTTACACAAAGACTAATTATTTATGGATCACACATTTTTTAGTCCCGTATACAAGTCGAGCCTTTGGCTCGGTAGTCAGGATCACTAACCACTATACCAACAACGCTTAACTCGGTTTATCAGTTCGAGGTTTAACGACGACATCTACATACAACTCGTAAATTAATATTAATATAACAATAGCTATTACGTAAAATTGACCACCTGGCGTTCGTTCGTACGTATCAGTATAATTGTTCACTTGATTGATACAGCCATTACTGGTTCCTATGTTTTATTGGCCGTGTAGTATCTGAGTTTAGTTTCATTACAGTATGTACGGTTAATACTCTCGATATAAACTTGGCGTTGTCAAACTGGTAACGAGTGCTATGTCTGTGTGTTTAATTGCCATATGTTTGTATTTATTAAATTTATTCATACACATACATACATATATAACGCATTCATACATATATATGTATATATATATATGTATTGCATATATATTGCCGAACTGTAAACGTATCGGATAGATAACAGTCGTATACCTTACTCGCCTTATACCTCACCCACGAAAAGAGAAGGGGGAGGGGGGGATGGCTTTTCTACTCCACTGAGAACCCCATATTAAATGAATTAGTAAGTATCTCTAAGAACTTTTTTTTTACTTAAGGTTCACACATTCATACGTTGATGGTTGTAAGTGTGCGTATAAGTGAGTGCGCAAGTATATGGGACGGGACCACAAAGAAACCTTCAAAAACCGCATTTTATAACGTCTTTGTTCAAAAGATTACAGTTTTATACGATAGGTTGCTTAAATTAATGAATCTATTCATATATGTATTACGTTCAATACAACTTTGGCACTTTAAAAAGAGTTTGAATAGAATAAACTCTTTAGGTGTGCTTCTCCCTTCGCGTACACAATATTACAATATTATACATACTAATAACATATCAACAATCTTGCTATCATCATACCTGAGTCACAGTTTGAGAGTCGAAAATATACGATCCCGAAGTAAACGGTTCGGCTCTTCCTTCCCGTGCGATTAAAGCCTCTATTCACTACCAGCGCACGTTTTTGCCCTTCCATTTTGATTCCGGGTCTTTCAGCGGGGCGTGAAAAAGCATCTCACCAGGCCGCCATAGTGTGGGTCACCATGCTGCATTGAATTCAATTGGAATGAGGATGGTGAAGACCACTCTTAGACTCCGCTTGTTGCTTTCCATCAGTCAGAGTGGAGGCATTATAGTAGACTTATAACAAAAACAAAAAAAAAGCTGCTTTTTCACAGCTCAGTCGCCCGTCATAGACCTTTAGTACATTGCTGTTCTCAATTCTGATATGAATTATTTAAAGCAAGCGATCAAAGTAATGTAGAATAAATAGCTGGTAATAAAAACTGATATAGATCTCTAAGATTTTATCTTTAAATGCTTGAATGTTCATTCATTCTTTTGCTTGAAAAAATAAAATATTTATAAATACATAATTCGATTTATTGTATTGTATGTGGATTATATGTTCAATAATAGATGCAAAGTATTATTAATGTTTAAAACTAACTGAGTTTAACAATGTTTAATGGTTGCAGAAATATGATTTTTAGTTTTTAACTTCTATATGAATATTATAGAGGCCGGATTTGTTTGCTAATCTCAGGAAGTATCGACTGTTTTTTTTTTTTTTTCAATTTTCCATGCTTTAGCCCGTTTATTGAGGAAGGCTGTAAGCTATAAAACATCACGATGCCTCCCTTGGGAGCGGAGAACTGAGCAGCGAACCCAGAACATAAACAGCGGGGATCTGCTAGTTTTTAGATAGCTAGAAAACAAATTCAAATTATCTTAGCGATACTTTTATATACTAAATATGATATTTTTTGTAAAACGCTAATCTAGCGGCTAATCTCTGAAACTTTCAATCGTATTCACAAGTAGTATTTATTTTGAAACAATATTAGCCATAAAACATTACACTTTTTACATATAGTAGGGGAGCAGTGACCGTAAACGAACTTTTTTGATCTAAGTCTTATTTGACCACCTCATTAAAAAAAATACAAGAAATTTGTTGAAAAAATAATGAATACAAATAAGTATCTGATCATAAATATCGTCTTTTTTTCTAAAAGATAAAAGGAGAAATTATATGTATAGCTATACATTACAGAAACAAATGACAGTAAAGCACTAAAGGACACATACCTTAAATACAAAGAACTGTACATCTATTAAACAAAGACTTATCTTAGATTACGTCAGCATCCAAACATGCCACGAGATAAACTCTATCTTTGCATTAATTTGCTATCCTTGAATAATTATACATGATTTAAATTATTCCACTGCGTACATAAATATTGTGATGGAATATTACATTATAATCTAGTGGGCTGTCCAGTCCCGTTTTGACACGTTTTCATAAAACTGGGTTACAGACTCAACGCTTTAATTTTGTTTGCCCGTAGGTCTAGTGCAGGAAAACATTAATGTATGAATCCATATTTCATAGAGAAAATTGATTCGGTATGTTGTTGGTTAACATTATTTTGTTCGTACTGTCAATATTATTAATTATATCGGACTAGCTATTTATTTATATTTTATTTTATTGTGCTGAACGTGTTCGTTTGATGTTCGTTTGAAGCCGGCAGTCCTTTCGGAAGTAGAAAGCTTCTATGGCCGGTTATACGCTTCGCATGCATCTCGACCGGATCCCGTAAATGAGGACCCCAGAGCCGCATTAACACGCCACTTTACCGAAGACCTGCCAGAAGTCAGTACCGACGAAATTGAGATGGCTCTTAGACAGTTGAAAAATGGAAAAGCCCCTGGAGAGGATGGCGTTACAACAGAGCTGCTAAAGGCTGGAGGTAAACCTGTAATAAGGGAGCTCCAAAAGCTCTTCAACGCTGTCCTGTTTGAAGGGAAAACTCCGGAGGCATGGAGTAGGAGTGTGGTCGTCTTGTTCTTCAAAAAGGGTGACAGGACAATGTTGAAAAACTATCGACCAATTTCCCTTCTAAGCCACGTCTACAAGCTGTTTTCAAGAATCATCACGAACCGCCTTCCGCGAACACTCGACGAATTCCAACCACCGGAGCAGGCTGGATTTCGGAGAGGATATGGCACCATAGACCACATCCACACAGTGCGGCAGATTATACAGAAGACCGAAGAATATAATCAGCCCCAGTGTCTAGCATTCGTGGACTATGAGAAGGCCTTTGACTCGATCGAGATCTGGGCTGTTATGGAGTCCCTGCAGCGTTGCCAAGTAGATTGGCGATATATCCAAGTGATGAGATGTCTCTACGAAGCCGCCACCATGTCCGTCCAAGTACAGAGCCAGCAAACAAGGCCAATACCATTGCATCGAGGAGTGAGACAAGGGGATGTTATCTCCCCGAAATTGTTCACAAATGCAATGGAGGACATGTTCAAGACGCTGCACTGGAAAGGGCGTGGCATCAACATCAACGGCGAATACATTTCTCATTTGCTATTTGCAGACGATATCGTCATCATGGCAAAAACGCTGCAGGACCTACAGCAGATGCTGAATGACCTAGCTGACTCTTCTGTGCGCATCGGCCTACGGATGAACTTGGATAAAACCAAGATTATGTTCAATAAGCATGTATTACCGGAACCGATTGCGGTACACGGGGCCGTTCTGGAAGTTGTTCAAAAATATGTATACCTCGGGCAGACATTGCAGTTAGGTAGAAACAACTTTGAGGACGAGGTGAACAGAAGAATTCAGCTGGGTTGGGCAGCCTTTGGGAAGCTACGCCGAGTCTTCTCATCGTCGATCCCACAGTGCCTTAAGACGAAAGTCTTCAATGAGTGTGTCCTACCCGTCATGACATACGGAGCCGAAACGTGGACACTTACGGTACGGCTGGTCCACAAGCTTAAAGTTGCTTAGCGTGCTATGGAAAGGGCTATGCTCGGTGTTTCTTTAAGGGATCGCATCAGGAATGAGGTGATCCGGCAGAAAACCAGAGTAATCGACATAGCCCACCGGATTAGCAGACTGAAGTGGCAATGGGCTGGCCATATTAGCCGCAGAACCGACGACCGTTGGGGAAAACGAGTTCTTGAGTGGAGACCGTGTCTCGGCAAACGTAGCGTAGGACGCCCACAGGCCAGGTGGAGTGACGATTTGCGCAAGATGGCTGGCAGGAGCTGGATGCGAGAAGCCGAAAATAGATCGAAGTGGCGTGCAATGAGAGAGGCCTATGTCCAGCAGTGGACTGCGATAGGCTGATGATGATGATGATGATGTGCTTATAGTTTAAATTAATGACAAAAAATTTAAACATATATTTATATATTTACTAATATATTATTGTATAAAAACGACTGGCTCGTTGGTATAGTGGTAAGTGGTCCTGACTGCTAAGCCATAGGTTGTGGTTTCGATTCCCACACGGGAAAAAAGTTTGTATAATCCACAAATAGCTGTCACAAGTTTTTGTGTTATTTTGCCCGTGATTTCAATGTATATGAACCACCCTGTGAAGCAGGAATCTTTCCAATGCTTCCGCATTCTCCCGATTCAAAATCAAATACATTAATTACTGCATAAAAACACACACTTCAGAGTTACTCTTTAATTAAAAAAAAAGTTATTCTGATACACACCAACCATTCACCACCAGCACCAACGATCAATTTTTAATGTAAATAAATACATGTTAGTCTACTAGAAAACTATCACTAACTACTCTTAAAAAACACACCTATTCAAAAACGGCATGTCCGACTCGACTCATTAACTTTACACCCACAAAAGAATAATATATTTTATTCAATACTGATGTCAGCAAAGAAATATTTGGTCCATTACGTAATGCGCTTTAACAAGAAGGTTGTGACATACTTACAAAAATGATAGAAGTTGAGAAGGTTCATTGATACATGTTAATTTGTGCAAATAATGTTGTGTGGACCTTGATTTATCTACGGATAAATAAGACACTCAGGCGTTCGTGACAGAGAATTACAAATAATTGTATTGCCGAGTGAGTGAGGTTACCGGAGGGAACTCCCCCTCCCCTCATCTCCCCCTCTTTCTTTCCCCTCTCATAATCCCCTATTCCAATATATAGTTTTTTTTTGCTTGATGTTATCTAGAAATTTCGCTGCCGTATTGAACATAGGCTGTTGACGATGACTAATAAAACTGAAGAATTTGTTTGTTTGAACGCTCTAATATCAGGAACTACTAACTGGAGTTGAAAAATTATATTTGCCACTTATAGCCTGTTTATTGAGGAAGATGATAAAAAATCACGCTGCGACTCTTAGGAGCGGAATATTGAGCATAACGTCAGGTAAAACATGACATAATATGACATGGTATGTTTAGTTACTGTTTACTAAGTACGAGTAGATTTTTTTTTTTTTTTTTTTTTTTTTATGCGATAGGGGGCAAACGAGCAGACGGGTCACCTGATGGTAAGTGACTACCGCCGCCCATGGACACCCGCAACTCAAGAGTCACAAGTGCGTTGCCGGCCTTTTAGGTAGAGGTATGCTCTCTTCTTGAAGGTTTGAAGGTCGTATCGGTTCGGAAATACGACAGGCGACAATTTGTTCCATAAGCTGGTTGTGCGAGGCAAAAAGCTTCTGGAGAAGCGCACAGTGGTGGAGTGCCAATCGTCTAGGTGATGGGGATGGATATTTTGTCGCGTAGGACGATGGCGGAAACCAGCAGCCGGTATAAGTCCGAACAATTCCTCTGAACACTCCCCATGATACAAGCGATAGAGGATGCAGAGTGAAGCTACATCTCTACGCAACGCCAAGGTGTCAAGTCGATCAGAAATATCTTGGCAGTCGATGATGCGAGTCGCTCTCCGTTGAATGCGGTCAAGAGGCAGAAGTTGGTACTGGGGTGCACCTGCATAGAGATGAGAACAGTATTCCATGTGCGGCCGAACCTGCGCCTTATAAAGTTGCAGGCGGTGGGCCGGAGTAAAATACTGTCTCGATCTGTTTAGCACACCAAGCTTCTTCGAGGCTAATATGGCCTTACTCTCTAAGTGACCGCGAAACTGGACTTCGCTTGATATATCGACGCCAAGGATTCCGATACTGGCTGATGCAGTTAGGGAAGTGCTCTCAAATTGAGGTGATACGACCAATGGCATCTTTTTAGCGGTGAACGCGCAAACCTGTGTCTTCGTGGGGTTAAATTGGACTAGGTTAAGTCGACCCCAATCTGAAACTTTTGATAAAGAAGTTTCGATTTCAGACACAAGTTTGGATCGGCTTTCGATGACGTTTACCCGAGAAATGTTAGCGCGGCCGGTGTAAAGGGCATCACTCGTGCTATCGTCTGCATAGCAATGGATGCTGCTAATCTGCAGCATGTCGTTGATATGCAGAAGAAACAGCGTGGGTGATAGCACACAGCCTTGTGGGACACCAGAATTAACAGACTTGGAGTCGGAGCATGCACCGTCAACAACGACCTTGATGCTTCTGTCTGTAAGAAAACTGGTGAGCCAATTGCACAGTTTCTCGGGAAGCCCATAGGAAGGAAGCTTCGCAAGGAGCGCTTTGTGCCAGACCCGATCGAAGGCCTTCGCCACGTCCAAACTAACGGCCAACGCTTCCCCCTTGGTCTCGATCGCCTGTGCCCACCGGTGAGTCAAGTATACGAGAAGATCACCAGCTGAACGACCCTGACGGAAGCCGTATTGTCGATCATTGAGGAGCTGGTGGTCTTCTAAGTACCGGAGGAGCTGGCAGTTAACAATGGATTCCATTATCTTGGAGAACAAGGAGGTGATGGCTATGGGTCTGTAGTTGGACGGATCCGAGCGATCTCCTTTTTTAGGGATTGGGTGCACTAGAGCTGTCTTCCATGAGTTCGGGACTACGCCAAGAGAGTAAGAAAGCCGATAAAGGCGCGTTAAAACCGGTGCTAACTCTGGAGCACACGTCTTCAGCACGATAGGAGAGATTCTATCGGGCCCACTCGACTTATGAACGTCGAGGGAAAGAAGCGCTTTACGCACTGCCCTTTGTGTAAACCGGACTTCCGGCATGCGGGTCTCGCACTGCGGTATGGTCGGCGGTGCGTTTCCCCCGTCGTCCAGGGTCGAGTTGGACGCAAAGAGTTTGCCCAGAAGATCGGCTTTTTCTTTAGCGTCGTGGGCCAACGAATTATCTCCTATGCGCAGAGGTGGAAGGGATGGCTTACAAAAGTTCCCCTGGACAGCTTTGGCAAGAGACCAGAATGCACGAGTTCCGGAGGGGAGACTAACTAGTCTCTCGCCAATTCTGCCGATGTGAGCCGACTTCGCCGAAGCAATTACTCTTTTGAGGGACCTGGAGGCAAAGTTAAATTGCTTCTTTAATGTGCTGGTCTTTACATCCCGTGCTGTCGCTGCATTAGCCCATGCTTGGTAACATTCCTGCTTTCGGCGGGACGCCGCTTTGCAGGTTCGACCAAACCAAGGCTGGGACTTGCCACCTGTGGGAATCAGGGAGAATGGAATGAAAAGTTCCATACCCTGAAGCACAACATCCGCGACAGAGTCAGCAACGACATTGGGATCATCCGGCGAGAAGCAAACCTGCCTCCATGGGTAGGATGCAAAGAATGTTCGCATTCCATCCCAGTCTGCTGACCTATAGTGCCATACGCGGCGACTGCCTGTTACTCGCGGCCGCAGCGAGTGAACGAGTGGCACTATACTCCTAATCAGGCAATGGTCCGAAGAGCCAAGAGGGGCCTCAACGGATACTTTGTAGCCGTCAGGATGTGAGGTCAGCAGAAGATCCAACAGTGAAGGCACGTGGCTTTCTGCATCTGGGATTCGCGTAGGCGTTGCTACCAGCTGCGTCAAGCCATATGCCAAGGCGAAATCGTGAACAGATCTTCCCGCATGATCGGTTTTGCGCGAACCAAGCCATTCGGCGTGATGAGCGTTAAAGTCGCCAAGAATCACGATCTCTGCGGATGGGACCTGCTGGAACACTGAGTCTGTAGCCATTTGGACGTGGTCGATGAGTCGGTCCGTTTCGGCATCACCGCTATGGGACCTGTAGAGGCATAGGTAGATGCGGGGATGGTCGTCGCAGTCTACACGTAGCCATAAGATGGAGAGGTCCCTACCTTCAAGATTGCCGAGGCGGCGAGAAGTGATATCATCTCTAACGTACACGCATACACCAGCCTTAGGAACAAAGGAGTGTTCCAGTCCGTACCCAGGGTAGCAGAGGTAGGATGTGTCCGCTGGAGATGATATCTGCGTCTCGGTTAAAAAGAGCAAGGCCGGCTTTGCTGTCTCAAGGTGGTGGTGGACAGTGTCGAGGTTCGAATGTAAGCCCCTGATGTTACAAAAATCCACGGTAAACGTGACAGGGGCTGCCAAGGTGTGCCTTCTCTTGCCCCGAGCAGATTTTGAGAGCGCAGTTGAGCCCCCCCCAGAGTACGAGGGGCAGCCTGGGCGTCCACGCTCAGGCATAATCCGTACTGAGGGTGGACGTCCAGGGGGGGATTCTCCAACGCTAGCGCTGGTACCCCCCTGGGGTATCCTTTTCGTTAACAGCGCTATCATTAGGGGGGTGGGGGATTTTGGGCCTCCGGAGACCTCACTCATTTCGGGGAAATGCAACGCAAGCGTTACTTCACAACCGGTTTTCTGTGAGGCCGTGGTATCGCACCGGTCGAGCCGGCCCATTCGTGCTTAAGCAAGCATGGCTCTACCACTACAAAAATTGATGAAAGATGTTTGTTGTCACTCGAACAATGCCCTCTTTCTGTTTCAATCAGATACTAATGTTACATTCATACTTGGTCTTTGCTACATTGAAACATTTTATTAATAATGTATTAATATTCTAAGAAGTCTCAATAGGCTCGTCTCTGTGTTGTTGAAGGGTCTAAATTATGTTTGGCTATGCCTGTGCCTCCCTTTCGGAGATATAGGCGCAAGCTTATGTAAGTATATATGGGGGATATGTGCATATGTAGTCATGTTTATATATAAGAATGAGATACAATTTTTTTTTATTTTATTTTTTTTCATATTGAAGGGAAATGAGTAGTAATAGTTTAGTTTAATATAGACATATATATGTATAAATAATAATGAATATTTCAATAATTTGCTAATGATGATTTATTTTTGTTCTAGGTAATTTCGATCACACATATATTTTTATTTAAGTTCCTGACAGTAAGTATTAATAATCCTGTTGGTGTTTACTCAGAACAATAATAATAACTAAATTATTTTTTATCGTGGGAGAGCCATGCTCATCCACTAATGGGCTGGCTTGGCCGGTGCGATACCACGGCCTCACTCTCCCTCGATCACCTCCCCGCATTCTCCAACTCCTCACCACCTCATAGGCGCGCAGCGCACTTGCGACTTTTTAGTCGCAAGTGTCCATGGACGGCGGTTGACAATTACTAACTCCTAGTCTTTTCTATGGGCCGTGTCGTGATATTTTAATGTCTATATTTTTTTATAATTAATACTCTATCTAATACTGAATGATGATGTGCCTAACCATTCCTTATATGCTTTTGAACATGTAAGATCTTTAAATGTATAATAAACTACAAGTCACGACTTAAAGAAAGTATCTTCTTAGTTGATAGAATAGTAATTACTACTAACAAGTAGCATTGAAGCAAAGCAAAGAGTTGATGTGGAAAAGAATAGCCTTAAGTGAAATAAAATACGAATAATAGAGATTCATTCTAAACAAAGATAAAACCATAAGCCAACAGTCTAAAAATTCAAGCTAATTACATTTGAACATTTGAACATTTTACATTACATTTGAAGGGAAATGAGCTCATACATTGTTTATCTTGTCTGTAGTGGAAGCATAAAACAATATTAAATATGAAACTAGTTTGGTTAAATTAGCAACAGTCTGCAAAACTCTTAAACTGTCTGTCTGTAAACCTATTTTTTACTGAAATTTTTAAACAAGTAAAATTATCATAAAGATTTTAATCCCGATTTCATTTCACAAAAATCACAAGAGACTAGGCTAGGCTGTGACAAAGAAACATCATACATAAAAACACACATATGTTCATACATTCTATAAACATTCTAACACACCACCCTCCTTCTTGCGCAGTCGGATAAGAAACCTTTTGTCTCAAAAAGGCATTTGATAACCATGATATTTTATATTTTTTATGTTGAAGTACGTTTTTCAGCAATCTGGTTAAAATAGTACAAGCTCTGCTTAGTTTTCTGATCAGACGGCCGTTTGTAAGATGTGTTGTTTTTTATGGGATAGGGGCAAACGGGCAGACAGGTCACCTGATTTTTACTGACTATCACCGCCGCTGGACACCCGCAACTCAAGATTCACTGTCAGACTGCTGTGGAGTAACATCGATGAGACAAACTTCGATTGATTATGATCTGCCATTTTAAATTAGTTGCAATTTGCTATTAAATATTTACTTGTAACTAACCATTTACGTATTATTAAGTATCGAATAGGTGCTAAACACTGAAGCTACCTATATACATATGTGTATATATAGACCTAAATATATATCTTGTACAATTTATGAATGAATTTATCGACATGTGTGTCTTTAAATATTACAAGATAACCTTTCGCAACTATACTTTGGCCCATATATTATTAGCTTCCAGTGTTTTGATTTACCGATGTATTTTTTATCTCTCTCGACTTCAAGGATGTTTTTTTTTTTCCTGTATTCTTTTATATATCTTGGATCAGTAATTTATCGGCTGGTATTTCAGAGAATAACCAGTAAAGTTCCGATTTCTTTTGCTGATGTGTTACGTCGAAATGTCACTACCGCTATATAGACGCTTTAAATGACACCTTATACTCGTATATCATGTGACAATTACATATATGTATATGCAACGTCTTATATACACACGACACAACACGTCTTGCGCAGTAGGGTGAAAAGTTATTTAAAGTTCGTCTATAATACTATTACTCTACGCCAGTAGTATTCTCTTATCCATATTGTTAAGCTTAGCCATATGATTTCAGGCTTATTAATGCTTTATCCTCAATTATGCCCTAGAGCTGAATACAATGTAGTATACATTTTAGCGTCAATCTCACTGACAACCAATCTATCGGATTCTTTGTATGAAAAAGTTATCATGATTGAAACGAACGTCAGTTTCAAAGATACACAAAGCTCTCTCTATTGTTATCGACTCAAGTACTTCACAGGTAACGAAGCGAAACTAATCTTGAATATCGGGAGGTAATAGTGGATTGCGAAATACGGAATCGTTGGGTTTATTGACTTTTAACAGACTTAAAAATGGCTTTAATAGACACTTAATTGGTACTTTAGAGGTAAAACAAATATGTAATTTTCAATGTTATTCTTACTAGCAAGTTGTCCTGAGAAGATCAGGTTTATACTGCTTATATTTTAGTTTGAGTGTAAGATTTTTATTTAATCATAGTTTCCGAGAAGTCCCTTTGTTTATTTAGTTTAGATATTAGTGAAACTAAAGAGTTAAACGTGATCTAGATAGAAATAGGAAGACATATACTTTATATATCAAAACCAAAACCAAAAAGAAAATGACAATATCAAAGTTTGCGGCACAAGACTATCCCACGCGACTTTTTTATTCTTGCTTTATCAAAACTATCCACTATGACACTATGTCTTTAATATTAATATACTATGCATAAGTTGGCCTGTATATATGTGTGTATATACTTAAGATTGCGTGTGTTTCTGTGGCTAGTTACATTTCTGTATATTTAAGATGCTCAGATCAGTAAATAAATAACACGAGTCTAAGCAATTATATTTGTTTTATTCATAAATGCGTATACAGACGTCAATAGATTTACAGCTAAGTAATAACGTAATGCTTATCATTCTTGTGCAATAAGTGTAATTAAACTTAGCTGTTTATTATATGAGAATCACCATAAAATAACTATGTAAGGCTTTAAAGCTGTTTGTATACTAATCATACAATAGTTTAGCACTTTTAGTATATAAATGTTTCATTAAGTTCGTGTAAAACATTGTAAGGCTAATTACTACTTGTACAAGTCAAGTCTTTGACGACCTATCACTGTCATAGGCAATTATCTATTTATCGATAGTTTCTCACAAGCTTTACAGAAGAGAATACATGTTTAATGTTCTCAGTCTAAGGCTATTTTCATGTATATACATATTTCAGACGTGACGTCTGTAATATGTGATTAACATCGTGACTGTGAGAACAACTTTATCTGATAAATTTTATAGAAAATGAGATAGAATTTCCAGAACGAGAGTGATTATTAATCATAATTCGATCTGAAAAATATTTTTTTCGATAAATTGATTTAACATATATATTTAATATATTTCCATTTGCGTATAACTTAATGAAGAATATATAATAAAATTCCTCCGCATCGTCACTTAAAATATGTATTAGTTTTATTAGTATCAGAAACCAAAAATGATACATAGACATACTGAAAACAATAGTCGGAATTTAGTTCAATAGTGGTTTTGCTACGTTGTCACCTATAACTAGGGAAAATTGAGTTTCGATTGTACTTTATTTAAATGTGTTACTAAATGCCTTTTTGAAAGCGCCTTTGTCTTAAATAGTGGAATTAACCTCGGCAACCTCGGCGCTTTGATTTTAAAACCACAATAAACATTGTATTCTGTTTACTGAACTACAAGTACCTGCTTATATTAATTCTAACTAGATGAAAGTCGAAACTGAGCTTTTACCAACGAAGTGATTAACACTCAAAGTAGTTCATTTGATCAGTGCCAATGATTAGAAAACAAGTAAAGTTCGTTTAGATACGCGTTGAAGCTTTGAGCGAAGCGGGCGATGAAGATAATGTTGAAAAACATTTGTATGAGTTTAGGAGTGATCCGTATCCGATCCGATCATTTTGAGTATTCCCGCAAATTTTATTTAAAAGTCAAAATTGTGTTAATTCCAAATCACATTTACAGGTTCATTGTTACATTTTGGAAATTTATTAAACACGCATCTTTACTGACCATCTTAGATCCCAGACCAGTTAGTAACTTCGCAATATGCTTTAATTGACCCCACTAATGTTAAAAAAGAAGCCGATATTTGACTCCTAACAAGCCTTATAAATTGTAGCAATGTTTGATATAATCAACTCATCTTTCTTCGTGCAAGCAGTTCTTCCATGAGATACGCTTCCTCTCGAGCTTAGAATGTCTAAAAGCCGTGTAACTTTTAAGAACAAAGTACGTGAACTTCTTGTTGTATTAGCAGAATAACTACAATGCGTTTGACTGTATACCTATTTAAATGTATGTAAGTATATATACATATATATATATGTTATTATGTGAATATTCTATATTACTATACATACTACATGTATATAGTTTGTTTTAAAAATACAAGTACATTTAAGATATCTGCACCTACCTTATCGCTTTTCTTCACCATCCCAAGGTTGACTGGTAGAGAATGCCCTAGGCATTACGTCCGCCTATGTACACGTGTGCATTAAGTTCATAAATAAAAATAAATAAAATAAGTCATATGGCGAATACGAATTGAACTACGTTGCAACTGCTGTAACTATGTTGTAAAATCTTAATCCTGATTTAAGAGTTATATCGGCGATTAGTATAGATATATACAACCTCCTAACATCAACCGCCAAGCATGGTCATCTCGTCTGGTTGGAGGATCATTACTTTGTGCTGAAGGTGCATGGCACTCGTTCCTCCATTGTCCTGAAACGCCAGATTGCTATTCTGGCGCTTCGCTACAAATTCTAGACTTAGACCAGCCGCTCGTGGTTACAAGGCGTGTGCGTCGCGTGAATTTGACAGAGATTTTAGAATTTAATTGAAATTTTAATTGGATATCGTGAAAGCTGCGGGTGCAGGTTCAGTGTCAGGTTCAATGTTTATTTAATGCTCACTTATCAGATATAAATGTCTTACTGCACGATACCTTTATTGTTGTTCTCATTGTTTTAGATAAAAAAAAATTGTACAAAAACTTTGATTTGTAACAAGTAGGACACGATTTTAAACTTAAGTCCTTTATCTAACAAAAAAAGTGCTAATAGCATATTCTGTTCTGTTCTTCTGCTGATGACAATGCCCACTAATGTTACAAGTGTTATTTTGCAACACATACCAGGTTTTGTAACCATAATTCACATCTTCAAATAAACTAAGTAACTTTTTTAAACTGTGAAATACAAATTAATTTATGATTCTAATTAGACGACGCCAAGTCCAGTTGTCCTGGACTTTAGTAATTCAAACAATCTAGCTTAAGATTCAACTTTCAAATCAAACAACTCAACTTTTAATAAACCTGAGTAAAGTTAAACTCAATTACAATAAAATATAGCCACACTAATATTTGAATGAAAACATATAGACGTTCAAACGTAAAATACAAAAATACCAGCTACATAACCAAGATACTACAGTGCACACTGGGCGGAAACAACCGCCTACTGTCTAAACCATTTATTTTGGCGACAAATAATTTATGCAAGTTGGTCAGCAAGTAGAGCGACTAGAACAAGTAGTCTACACTTTTCAATGGCAGCATTTCGCAACGCTGTGTTTGCAGACAGGCCGGCGTATTTCTACACAATTCATTGATAAGGTGCGTAGGCGAACTCGACGTGGTCCACTCCATTCATGAATTGGGTAATGCTTGCCCACGCATATAACGGTTAAACATCGGTGGATACAAGTAAATTATGATCTTTAATTAATATGAATTTGTGTTTTACAGTAATTTATAAAGACGGGAAGCTGTTAATCAATTGTAAGTGTAATACTATCTTTGGTTTATTAAGAGAGTGCGTTTTGTTGTATGTGATTTTACAAGACGTAAGTTATGCAGTTGTTTGTCGTTAGCAAGTGGCTAGCTAATAACAATTTGAATACAAATTGGTTATTTGCACAACCAGAAAACTGTATTTTTTATAATATGGGGAGACACACGACCAGACGGGTCACCTGATGGTTAGTGACAACCACCGTCCATGGACACCTACAACTCAAGAATCGTAAATGTGCTGCCTGCATTTGAGAGTGACGAGGGATGGGGCTGCGGGGAAAAGGAGATAGGAAAGAGGAGAGTGTGAGTTTTGCCTCCGGTAACCTCACAAATTTCGGAGACACAAATTTCAACAACCAAAATTTTAAACTTGCTTTTGAAATTAACTCCAACGTGTTGAAGTCGATTTTTACTCGTATTTCATTATAAATTAATTTATACTTGCTTTGACGACCTGCCCAATGGCTTCTCACCACCACAAACGTAAACGTAACTAGATATACATACATACATATATGTATATCTTGTTATGTATACCAGTTACAACATACAAGAATATCATTCATTATTTCGAATAACCTGTAATTATATTTTAATTACTGTCAAGCACACCGCGATTATACATTTAATCCAATGCCAAAGATCTTACTTTTTTTTTAAATAAAAATCATGAAACGTTTGACACCCACACGTTTTATCAGTTGACATTATTAAATTTATAGTCTGTGGTGTCTTCACCAACATAATATGATGCTTTCAAAGTTATTAGTTGGTCGTTAAAGTCATTGATACCAAACCTAGAGTTTATTCTCGGGATTCGTATAAAGTTTCTAAGATAGTCATAGAAATGAAATTAATGAGTGTATTTTACCTAGCAGAACGTAATATTTAATCGTGCCTAGTGTTCTGATGAAGCTAAATGTTTTCCTTCCCTTTATAAACAGGGTTACAATTCCGATATCTTAGAAAATTTCATTAAAAAAAAAGAAAAGCATTTTATTTATGAATAATTAATAATAACCATAAGACCACAGAGCTCAAGTTTTAAATTTTGACTGTAATTATGTTTATAGCTTTATTTGTTATATTTTTATATAATAATGAATGCTTTGAATGTTAATGAATAAATATAATATAACAAACTAAAAACGTTAAAATGTAATTATTCACAATCAGGTTTTGAACTAAAAATTCGTCCTGTCTTGTTCCGTTTTCTCAAATAATATTTTTGATTACTTTATTAGTATTCATTATTTGAGCTGTTAGTTTAATATGCAATAAATATTTCTTCATGTCACAGGTAACAGTATTTCAAACTGTGCATTTAATTTATTTTGTTGTTTTTTTTTAAATCTTCAACAGAACGTAGTTAAAAGTATATTATACCTAAATTACCTAAATGGTAACCATGTCTATGGTAACTATTCTATCGCTTTATATGTCTATATGTACAAACATACAGAAACATTTTAACTTGGGAGAGCCATGCTTCGGCACGTATGGGCCGGCTCGACCGGAGTATTACCTCGGCCTTACAAAAAACCTGCTGTTAAACAATGCTTGCTTTGTGTGACCGTTTGCAGTGGGTGAGGTTACCGGAGGCTCAACCCCCTTTTCCTTCCCCTCTTCCCTTAAAAGGCGGACAGCACTCCTGTGACTCTTGAGTTGCAAGTGTTCATGGGCGGTGGAAGTCACTTACTATCAGGTGACCCGTCCGTTCGTTTGTCTCCCTATAAAAAAAAGTTTAGTTTTTTTTTCCTTCATTGCAGGCAAAGACAACATCCGCCACTTGCTTGTCTACTTGTATGGTCTTAAATCTATATATATAAATCTATCTTAAATAAAGAAAGAAACATTATATGTGTATTTAAAATCTATTTGTATTTATTTTAATTCGTAAGGATATGTGTAAAGCAAAGAAAGATTTTCCTTTTCATACATCGAAATATACCTTTTGAACTTATATAAGTTCACCACCACTATATATCTGAAAAGAAGGGCTATTAAACGGTCAAATTGAAAAAAAAAATCTAAGGAATAATAAGAGTCATGTCCAGCAGTGGACTGCAGTAGGCTAATTACTGATTGATTGAGTAACAACAAGGTGCTAAATTTCGATCTAAATGCTACAGATTACATTGTGTAATGTCCCTTGACACAGGAAACCAGTTCATTAAATAGGCCATTCTTTTACTGCGTTAATGAACACCGCTGTTTTTATTACTCGACTGCGCAAGAAGAGTTTTTAGTCCTGGCCTAGAACCTACGCGGCTTGATAGTGGAAATGACGTAGTGTACCAGTATTTTTTTATACTTTAACTTGTTTAAGGTAGGAGTTTGGAGTTATTGCTACATTTGCAAATATTCATTCAGGCGAACTAATAGATGGATCACCTGGTGGTAAGTCAACACCTGCAACTGCGCTGCCCGCCTTTGAGAGGGACGAGGGGAGTTAAAAGATGAGACGGGAATTGGGCCTCCTTTTTGAGTACCAAATAGTCTTTATAGAGTAACAAAAGTAAAGTAATGAATTGATTTCGCAACTAACTAAATACTTATGACGTTTCTTAAAAAAAAAAAAAAAGATAGTAATAAGAGAGGAGTGTGTAACTTCAACCATATCCAAATAGTAAAAAGCAGTAGTTAAAAAATTATAAACAATAAAATATCACATACTGTAGAGTTTTTTGCTTAGATCATATTTGTAAATGTCGTATCGTCATTACCATAATACCTCATTTATACTAAACCTTTTAATTCGATTCCAGATTTGACAATTTCAGTATTGCAACGTTATGACAAGTACTAAATAGTGACGTTGCGAAATTATTCGATACGGAAATGGAATATTTCCAGATCGATTCCTCTGGTTTATAGCAGTATATCTAAACAACTACTACTTTAATAGAAACTAAGTATATCAGGAAATTAAATATTTCTGAAAGGATAATTTAGTTATGACGATTAATTTTATTAAGGATCTGAGAGTTTTCTTTAATAATTGTGTGTGAAATGAATAAAAAAATGTGATCATGAAGGAACATGAGAAATAAAACAAATAGATGTATCATGGTAATATTTTATTTTATAAATCGTCGCCGTCATCGCTATCGCTATCGCTGTCACTTTCTGTAACATTTATTATAAATGTGTCTGTGATATTGTCAATTAACATATCTAGCCTACTCATTTTTTCCTCTTCTTTGACAACATGGGATACGCATTTAGACCATTCGGTAGCCGTAATTTTTTGAATGCCTTCCTCAAATAAATTTCGCACGTCTGTCAATTTGAAGGTTTTATTATTTTGAGCCACATGCCCCTTTACCTGCGCCCATATTAATTCGATAGGGTTCAGCTCGCAATGGTAAGGGGGCAGTCTTAAAACCGTGATCCCATGTTGTGCTGCCATTTCGTCTACAGCGTACTTATTAAAAGACTCGTTATGTGGAATCAGTTCTAAAAGCGTAGCTTTAACCATATATGGTTCGTAATGAATATTTCTATTTAAAAGCCAGTCTTGAATGGCAGCTTTTTTCCAGCTCATTTTTGGTGCCGTTTCCAATTTTCGGGAGTGGTAAGGTGCATTATCCATCACCACAATTGAGTTTGGTCTTAATTTTGGTAAGACTCCAGCGAACCACTCCTCAAAACAAACTGCATTCATCTCATCATGGTAATCTTCATAATTTTTCTTTGCTTCAAAAATCATGAGCCCCTCTTCCAGGAAGCCTTCTTCACTACCTATATGGCTAATTATGAGACGTTTGCCTTTTCCAGATGGATTTTTTAATCCAGTGGTCAGTCCCTCTAAAAACGCTTGCCGAGATGATGTGACTTTCTTGTCCACCCAAGTTTTTTTTACAGTATGACCTAAAAATAAATATAGTACATGAACATTTAATATTACTATTAAATTTAATGTAAAATGTATATAAATTCAAAATGTTAGCCTTACCTGCGTTAACCCAAGTTTCATCTTGATAATATATATGTCTCTCTTCTCGTCGAAACTGACATATAGAACGCAAGTAACGCTGGCGCCACGTTATTATATCATTTCGATCAATAAGTGTGCTCTTGCGTGACCGTGCAACAAATTTAAAATTAAGATGCTTCAAAATTTTTCTGAGGGTGTCTTTGGAAACCTTGGGCATTTCTGGATCATCGTTCATCACTTGTAAAATCTAAAATAGTAAATTTTATAATAGTTTGGAATCATTGCTTATATAGATAAAAGATGTAGGTAAATAATACTGTCTGACTGATTGACTAACTTTTGCAATGGTTGGAGGTTCATTTCGGTAAAAGAACTGATGAACAATTCTTCGTATTGCGGAGAATGTAAATTCATCAATTTTATCTTTGAAACTTCGCTTTGGTCCAGTTTTTTTAGGAGGAGTTGGCGGCGCACCTTTATTTCCTTCCTTCAAAACGTTACAAACAGAGCGTGAGGTTATTCCCAATATGTCAGCAACTTTGCTCATACATTCATTTTCGTCCACAACTTCAAAGGCCTCCAATTGCGCAGAAGTTTCATTTTTCACGTACTTGTAGGCGTTGCGGATCATTACTTTTTCAGTAACAGTGAAAGCTTTTCGTGGACGTTTTTTTCTTGGGGGCAAGAAAACATCCACGTCCTTTTGTGATGTACTTGGCTGAGGATCCATTTTGATGGGAAACCAAAACAAATAGATTCACTCTAAGTTCACAAAAAACTATAAACGTAACAACAAACACAACGTTACAAAACTTTAACAAAAACCCAACAAAATATCGATTCGCAATGAAACAAGATATTCGTGCAGTCAGACTGGGAGAATGAAGCCGAATGACAAGATAAACAAAATGGCGATAGCTGCACGAGCGCGCATGGGTTGCCAATACAGAAAATTATTTAGGTTCTTTTATTATAAGTTTTGTTTTTAATATAAAAAACAAAAATACTAACTTTTTATAAAATAAAGCAGCGGTTACTAATTAATAAATCATTATTATGAATAATTATGTATTTATTTAAATAAAAATCAATAATTTTGTCTTTAATTGGCACACCAATATTATGATTACTTAAACATAAATCGCGATTGTTTATCAATTTTTGTGTTCATCACTACACTATTATATGTGGTATCATTATTTTACAAAATGACAGTAGCTAATGTCAAATGTGGAATCGAATTAAAAGTCGTGGTATAGATAAATATTTGATGAAAATTTCCACAATTCTTAATTTGAATACGTTTTTTTTAAATAGGCATTTAGTAGCAAAGTCTAACAAGTCAGTATTGAACAAATATACCTACAAACAGTACAAATTAAACCACTTTCACCTGCGACACACTTATACAATCAGTTAACAAGATAACTTATCTGTTACGTATATCGTTTGCGTTTTGCCATTCTGCGGTAAACGTGAAACAGGATAGTTAGGGTCAACGGTAATGACGCCTTGTCATTGTACCAATGTTTCTGAGAACTGCTAGTAATCTAATCATTATGAGAATATAATATTGCATAGATATGCAAGGGCCTGGTCATATATGGACTTAGTGCACTTGATATGCAAGGTTCTGGACTAGACACAAGTCAAAATGGATTATAATCTTTGGATAAAGTGACCTTTGTGCCAATCAGTATCAAATATTTGAAAAAGAGTGTCCTTGGAGTTTCTTGTCTATTCTTCTCCGTAGGATCTACGTATTGGAACATGCAAAAGCTTTACCCTGTCTGACTTCTTCTCTTGACAATTCGAAAATACATATGATTGGTTTAATTGAAATAAATGCAGCGCTTCAAAAGCAACAGCATAATAATATTACCATTTATTAGTTAAATTGTTTAAATATATTTAATTTTTTTTTATATAAATTTGATATTTAGTAACTCAACTTATTTAGTTCTTCAGAATATCTTAATTTAATGTTGACGATGATCGTGATTATATCAAAGGAAATCTGAAATAAATTCGGCGATTTTCAAAATGTATAGTACTATAACTTTACATTTTTTTTTAGTACACTATATCGCTGAATTGCATTTTAAATACAGATTTACTTTCAGTAAAGTTTACAATAATGTACGGGTATGCAGAAGAAAGAGTTTATGCAATAACAGCTATAATAAAACCAAATTCAAAAGAAATTCAATCGACATTTATGTGTAATTTTTTGTGCTGAAACCGATTGACATTTCAAACAAGAATCATGTTGTAACGGTTGTAATACCGGTCAATGGGACTTGGGTTCAGTTTGGTGTAATGTGTATGTTGGGTCATTCAGTAAATCTTGGCTGTATTCAAGTTAACGTAATATTAAGTTATTGCTTCGAGCTAAATATAAATTCATATTGAATGAAAAAACAGATGTTTTGAAAGAAAACGTTTACTGCCGTGAATTAAAACACTAAAATATGAGAGAGTACGACAGTATTGGCGTCGTATGAATTACTGTAAAGGATATTAATTAATATGTTGAATAGATTCGAGGACATAGAATTTTTTTTTTTTTTTTTTTTTATATTAGCCTACCATAGTGACTCCACTTTGCCTGATGGAAAGCAATAGGTGGAGTCAAAGAGTGGTGGTCACCATCCTCATTGCATGTCTAGTCAATGCAGCATGGTGACCCACACTATGGCGGCCTGGTGAGATGCTTTTTCACGCCCCGCTTAAAAGACCCGGGATCATAGTGGGAAGGAAACACGTGCGCTGGTAGAGAATTCCAGGCTTTTACCGATTTAATTTAATCTTACACCAACAATTTTTTTGTCAAATATTACTAATGTTTTTTTTTTTTTTTTTGTTTTGTAAGAATGTTTAACACTTTCGGACTACAAATTATAGCAATACGAATAAGATGTTATGTATTGTGTATTATAAGAACTATTATATCTTTAACCGAATGTTTTCAGCGACCTTTAGAATTTTGTTAATATAATATATTTTTTTTTAAAGAAAAAATAATATTTATTTATTTTTCTTTTAAAAAAGAAAGTAATTCCAAGTGATTTTCTAAAGATTTTGACTTGACTTTGACCGTAATTCTTCCTATTACTAGGTGTTAGTTTAATCAGAAATGTGCATGTTGAAACCTTTTTATTTCTTTACTGCTTAGATTATCGAAGTTGATACATATGTTATGTTGAAATAAAATTCAATGTGAACCTGAATTTAATAATTAGGTATCAAATTATTATATTATCAGCTTAATTTTAATGTTATACCCAAGAGGTCAAGTTTATCTCAGTTTCTGCCAATGAAGTTGCTTATTACGAACCGATTAAAACACTTAATTAAATAATGAATACATACATTAATATGGGTGGTCTCCAGGCACACAAAAGATAGCTAAAATAACGTGAAAGTTTTCATTATTAATCTTCACTGGTAGATACATGTCACACATATTATAAATATCACTCAATGTTGTTTCTGCTGGTATATCCTCTCGTGGTTGTTGTAGAAGGTCTACTATCTGATAGACAATATACATCCTGGTTGACGCCAAAAGGCTTGCCCTGCCTTTTTCCTAAGAGTGTATACATGAAGTGTGAGTTGTTTTTGTACCTAAGTTACAATTATAACTAACGTTATAATTACAATTAACGCAGTTACAAAAACAACTCCAAGTTATTATTTTAAAAATACTCCAAAATATGACTACCAACAATTAAACAAGTTTAGAGAGTGTTGAAAAATAATTAATTGCAACACTCGACTCACACTTGTCATAATTATTGATTGTTAAAAACAAAACAAAGATTATTGCTCAGATTGCGTATTTTATTAAATAAATAGTTCTGGAATTACATAAATTCTTTCGTAAAATATTAGAGAGTTTTGGTTCATCATGGAAGTATTTAAAAAATTACAAACATTCAAGTGACTGCACCTTTTTAAATTAAATAAGCATGATATTTTACGATACGAAGCCCACGTAACTGTGACTCAGTTTAAGAAACGGTATGTGAATCATTAAGTCCTTAAGATTACGCTGATTGAAAATAAACTGGAACAAAGAAAGTAGGAACGAGTGCAGAGGACAATTATATTTACGTAATTATTTCACTAAAAATAAGGTTACGTAATGATTGCTCTACAATTTTGTACAACAACAAAGTACAAAAACCGACAAGACAAGATATTGACTTCGTCTTTGTAATGTCCCCAAGACAGCCTCATCATCTTGATAGAAATAACGCTTTTGGGCTACGTAAAAGTATCTCAAAAACCATAGGTATCGTGTGCTTATCATTTTCATACATATTTTTTTTTACACATCTAACACAGCCGTCTGATTCCAAAATAAGCAGAGCTTGTATTATGGTAGCCAGACAGCTGATAAACATACTTATGTAAATACATACATATTATGCATAAATTACATCCAGAGACAGCACAAATGAACATTCTCATCACAAAAATATTGGCCCTAGGTGGGAATCGAACCCACGACCTCTGGCTTAGCAGTCAGGGTCACTAACCACTAGACCAACATCTAAATTTAAACAATTAAGTTTAAAACCAAAGTTTGAAAGTTTGTTAGTTTTAAATGGAAATGATATATACCACTGTAGAAACACATACAGACACATACACAAAAATAGTTTTCCATTATTTCAGTAAATACGCGTGAAAAAATTACTTCTCAGTATGACGTCATACATGTACATCCTATTTAAAATTGGTAGCTGTTATAAAAAACGTCAGCCATCTGTGCAAATAGACCACTTGTGTGTCTAAGCCAACACACACGGACCAGTGCAAGTAATTTTTAGGACATTCAACTTTTATAAAAAATATATTTGAAGCCTAGGAACAGGAATAACTTAAATTGTAAACCCAAATGGTACTTACTACTAGTAACATAGTTTTTATTATATTGAGTACAAGTTCAGTTCAGTGATTAATACATATATAAATATACTCACGCCTATATCCCCGAAGGGGAAGGCAGAGGCGCATCGAACTTGCGTAACAGGGGCTGGCATTTTGTGGTCAACTGGGCACTCTGACTGTAAACAGTTAAATAATAATCTAAATTACTTACATAATTAGATTATTGAGATTAGGAAATGAGTTTTTTGTATATAATTAATAGTATGCAATTCCGTAAGAGTCTTAAATACTAGTTTTAGTTAAGTTTAAAAAAAATATTTACAAACAATAATTTTTTGAGTAGATGAAAAAAGTGCTAATTTAAATTACTGCAGAGCTCAATTTAGCTTATACTGTGTTTCATCGAATCATACAGCTTCACAAAAGTGTACATTTTTGCCATTAAGAATTTGATGCCACTTTAGGGGGCCAGTCCATTACCGTCGATCGGGCACTTTATGACTGTATACATACTGTCTGATATATAACAGTCCTTTTACGATACTCTTGGAAAGAAATAAGATGGCTCTATTGTAGTCCACCACCTAGATCCACACGGCTTTTCTTTAAATTTCTTAACATACAAACATAATCCATCACGAACGAGATGAAAGACACATATGTTAAAGTTTATTAAGGTATTCAATAAACAAAGTGATAGTAAAAAGTTAACAAATTTCATAGGAATTCAAATAAAAAGTCACAATGTAGTAACAGACATCCCTCTTGAGAACACGTGGTGGAACAGGAAGGAAGTGTTAATTTAGATCTCAATGAATAGAGCTCCGTATTTTGTTAAAAGAACGTAATAAAGCTCTTATATTTGGTTTAAGTTTTAAATTTAGAAGAGGTTTAAATGTGACGTTTACTTTTTCTTATAAGAATATATAGAAGTTCGTATGCATGTAGTACGTATATATACGGACTTAAAAGATTCCAACGAGGTTGAATACTTCCACTGTCAAAAAGCCTTCTGTTTAGTGGGTTCAGTTTCTACACGGGACAACAATTTGTAATTCGGAAATAGTTGTACCGACTCTAGGTGTTTTCTTCTGTACGTTGTTAGTATGTTTATAAGATCCCGACACAGGAGTCTAAGTGTGGCAAATATGTTCAAAATCACAATTATTAAGCCTTTCCTATTTCAATTCAATTACCTCAAGATTATTCATATTGGCCGCTTTAAAATAAATGGTTAAGTATATTCTCTTGGCATTTACTTCTTATACAATATACTTACTTGCCTCTACACTCATAATAACGATCATAGACCACAAATCATACTAATACAGCACTCTGCTCGTAATGGCCAGTATGAGCTAGAAACAATAGAACTTCCATTCAACCTAACGTTTGTTACACCGTTGTTGTTAAAATTGAATTGATTTATATTGTGGCTTAAAATGCAGACGTTTTGATGGATAAAAATTTATTTGAAAAATTTACAAAGTTGAAAAAGTGCCTATAGCTTTGCTGGATTCAGAGAATGCGACTACAGTGTAGAAAACTTAATTGCAATTTACTGAAGTATATTTAAAAAAGAACTTATTCATTACTCTTATATTTATTGAATGTTCGAAAATCCGGATGCCATATACATAAATTTAACTGAAATTTTTAAATAAATAAAACCAAATTAGATGACTGTGTAACAGGTGGCCATGAACCGTTTTATCACACTTCCTATGCAAGTTTGCGGGCGTAACATTGCCCTCTGAATGGCCTGATGCTTTTGATGCTTATAGAATACCATCGCTCTATTGTTTCATTGTATATCTGATCCTATACGGGACTTCGACGTTGCACGTGCGTTTAAAGAAATTTTTAGTATTCATCCCGGATTTGAGAGTTCCGCAGGGTACAATTATACAGTATTTATTTAATTTTACTACGCAAACAAGAAACAACATTTTGAGGAATCGTGATCAAAATATTAGCCCGCTTTATATAGATGAATCTAATAATATATTGAACATGCATTGAACGTCGATCGAGACATAGATTTCCTTAAATAAAAGACGTTAGGGAAACTAACAATAAATTTTAGATAGGGTTACTTGGTATACTGTGCTGACCTCATGATGCTATCTTATCAAGAGCGATAAAGAAACACACTTTACCTGTTGTAAGTCATACGAGTCTTGAAATATTTTGTATAATTCTAACAACGCTATCTTAAATTATTAACGTTTAGCATAGTTAATAATACTAAAACTTATATTTCTAAACCGGGAAAAAAAAAACATGAATTAAAAGTCAGTTATTACTATCTGATAAAATACGTAATGCTTCTTAGTAAAATATTGTTAATGCGAACAATCTTCAAACTATAACGTCATTTATTTATACATATGTATGTTACAACGTAGTAAACATCACTTTTGGTGTCGTTTTTATTCGGAAGTTTTTAAGAATTTAACTCAGTGTCTCTCATAAAAAAACACATAAAGGAAACGCAGACACAAAAATGCTCCCCACTGACAAAACAATCAATTTCAAGTGTCCTCAAAAAGATCCGTTTATTCGCGTGGTTTTTATATAATTTTTGAAATTGTGTAGTTATTGGAAAATTATCCATTCACTCACAGTACACAGTAATTTCATGTCAATTCAGCTTGTTAACCCAAGTTTAAGGATCAATGAAATATTGTCACATACATAAAAAGCAATTTCATCATCATTTGTCCTTGTTTCTTACAAAATGTTACGTGTGTTATGTACAAAACTATAAGATTTCTTGAGTTAGGCTCTCCAAAATTAGCGTCTCCGAGGAGCAATATTGGAATTCGATTTGCGACACATTCATAAATGTATGTGATATTTTTTTTAAATTTCAATATGTAGAAATTGTCAAAATCAATACTCTATAAGGAAATTAGATCTCTTGATTTCTTAACAAGATGTTTTTACAAATTCTAGTAGAGACCACATTAAATACTAAATAAACTCTTTGGTGCGATTCAAGAAAATATATTTGAGAGCGATACTGACATTTTTTCCATACATTTAGGAACTTTAATTTTAAGCTTCTTACATCGCTTTAGGTCATTATCAGGATGAAGTTGATAAAGCTCCGAAGCAAAGTATCTGCTTATGTTTATGGGCTGTCACGTTTTGCACATTTAACATTTAGCAACGTCTTATGATGCTGACGGTGAAACTACTGTTTTCGCCTTGTTATTTGAAATGACAAGATCATCAAAGTTAACAACAAAATTATTTAGTTAATGGTGAAACCATTTGTAGAATAATTTTAGAAACTTTTATTAGGTCATAGGACTTGTAGTTACGAGTCCTATGACCGTAAAAAAAAAATACATGTCCTGCGTCCATAATCTTTTTTCTTAATTCTTATATTGACTTCAACATTGTGTGATGTTTAAAGATGAACTTAGTCTTAAAAGTCATTGAAAATTCTCTTAGATTTGAATCTAACAGAATTGGTATCCTATCGGTACTAATGGTTAAACCAAAGGATACAATACAGTAGTACAATACAGTTCAGTATGTGTGATCGACACGTGTTTAGATAAATAAAAAAAAAAAACGGAAAAAGGGAAGGAATTCAAAACTAAAATGAAATAATGTTAGAATTTATTAAATAAATTAAGACTGAAGATATTTTTGACCTTTAAAATTTATTCAAAAGTGATGTTAATCCAAACCCGTTCAAAGTGTCCATGCAAAATTATTGTTATCGAACACCGAACACGAAAATGGATGATCCAATTTACTTTGGAAGATCTTCGAGGCGAATCGATGGGTGGTCGAAATTCACAAATCCAATATATTATCGATAAAAGTTAACTTATTGTTCAAATGTTTCGTATGATAATAAACTGAACATATTGTACCATTGTTCACTGGATTACATCTTAGTAACAAAGAAGAGGATGGGTTGAGTTTAAGTAAACTAATATAGTGTAGGTGTCACAAATGTTGTTTGTCGCTCTTTGTGACACGTAACTTAACATGTTGACTTGTGATAATCTCTTTGCCTTCAGTTAAGCCGATTGACCTTACGAAGCTTACAATACTTTAGTACATATTCTGACTTTATATGATATGTTAAACGGCAAATTTGTTAAACGAAAAGTGTTTTATAGCAACAAAAAAAAAAGTTAATAACAAAAATAACAACATTTTGTATAAATACAAAATTACAAGACAATACAATAGCTATATAGTCACCGTTTAAGCGTCGAAAATATACGTACCCGAACTAAACGGTGAAAGCCTGGAATTCCCTACCAGCGCACGTGTTTCCTTCCCACTTTGATCCCGGGTCTTTTAAGCGGGGCGTGAAAAAGCATCTCACCATACCGCCATAGTATGGGTCACCATGCTGCATTGACTAGACATGCAATGAGGATGGTGACCACCACTCTTTGACTCCACTTATTGCTTTCCATCAGGCAAAGTGGAGTCACTGTAGTAGGCTAATATATAAAAAAAAATGCTTGTTTTGTGTTTATTACCCATTCCATTGTCTCTACTTAATAACTAACGGATTTCAAATATTCAGACTCCCATTGTCTGTTTAGAACCACAACCTGATGAAAATCTAGGTACAAATGCAAAAATCATACGAACACCACTAAATGCCATTATTTTAACCTTGTGTTTGACCGGATGCGCTATGGATGACAATAGACTCGGATATTCGCTTGTCTGAACTAGTGACGGAGTTGGTAATGAGTCATGGAAAAAATGGCGTTTGCAATTTTGCGCTCGTTAAAATTGCTGGGTGTGATGAATATGGAATTTGTAATGAATGAAATATGACAAAGCACGCAAATTTGTATTCTTCATGGTTTGATGGACACAGAGTTGACATTTTATTTGCTTCTGTAACCTCGTAATTTATATACCTCTTTTAAGTAACCTACCAAAAACACAAAAACAAGAGTTTTAGTTATATTAGTACTAGACATATTCAAAACGATAACGGTTAAGAGGTCGTCTACAAAGATAATAAGGAATGATAGTCTGTTACATAAGATGGCTTCAACAGTGAATGGGGACAGTATAAGAGGACTGACAAGGAATAGCTATGATATTACTACACCACTCGAGATAACACTCACATATTTCTAGATTATTAGTGTCAACGAAGTGACATTTCATGGATGCCAAGTTAATAAATCATATGTAAGTTTTTTAAGTTAGTGTTGGTGAAATGTGGGCACTGAATACTCTTCTGTCACAAGTGCATTTGACTGGACTGTTGGTCTAGTGATAAGTAATCCTTTCTGCTGAGTCAGGGGTCGTGGGTTTGATTCCCAACCTTGACATTTTCTTTTTTGTGATGAGCACAGTCATTTGTTCTATGTCTAGGTGTTATTTATCTACAATATGTAGTTATGTATTTAGATACATGTATATATGAGTAAGTTTATCAAAAGCTTTAGAATATCTCTGTATTAAGATTTTTTTTTCTAAAATAGCTAGAAAAACAACCAGCCATGTAATCACACAATCAGTATCGCTGTCGGCCTTTTGCGATCTAGCGTTAAGATACTGCTATATAGCCTCACAAACCACTCCACGTAAACTTGAGCAATTTTTCCGGTTACAATGTTGAAAGTTCATGTTAAGTTTATGTTCTTGTCTGTTTGTTTGTGCTGTGTTTTCTAGGAAGCAGTTAACCTTTTGACTACGAGTAATAGCAAAGACTGCATCAAGACGTTTGAGATTTCCATTTTTGGATACATAGCCAGTAATACCTGCTTGTATCTTAGGAACACGGCATTAAAACTGGATAGAACTAGAGAGTTTTTTTTTAAGTTTTAATGACGTCAATGAGATTATTGTTTAATATATGTTTTTTTTATATCCTGTGACTACTGACTAGAACTGGGAGGTCTGCCTGTAGTCACAAGAATGACTGAATGACGAAATTTTGTTTTAAAATTTGATAATCAATCAGTTTTATATAATTTTATATAATATTTTTTGTTTTCCTTTTTACAAAACAACTCCTGTAGTAGGATTAATTCCTGTGTCGCGGGGGGTAAATCCACAACAATTTGAGGATTACACAAAGTATTGTCCCGTGCGGGAATCGAACCCACAACACTCGAAGCGGCATCGTGCAGTCAACACGTCAATACACAATTAATATAAAGAAATACAATGAGTCTGAATTTAAAGTAAAATCTCAAATCCACGATAATATCCAGTGTTCATCAATTTGTCCGTTTTAAGAGTTATACCATTTCCTTCTAGCAATATAATTCCTGTTTGAAATTTATATAATTGTAGAAATATCAGAACAAACTTACTGCTGTAAAATTATGTCCATAGCAGTTGTGACAGGTTCAGGGTAATTTCTTGTTATGTTCGTGTGCATGTAAAGTTTTATACGTAATTGGCTAGTTGGTAATGATTACTTTGTGACTGTTTTACGCAAAATCATTTAGTAAACAGTCGAGTTCATTGAACTGTTCTATAACATATGTGTTGTAATTTAATAGGTCTATGTAAGTAGGTCTGTGTAATCATCTATCTTCTATATTAGTAATGTTAGTTCTTTTGTTTGTTTAGACGCGTTATTCTCTAGAACTATCAGTCGGATTTGAACGATTTTTTTTTTTATTTCATAGAGCATTTTTAGAATATTATATGCAAAAAAACATCACGCTATGACTCTAAAGAGCGGAGCAGTGACCACAAACGTAGATAAAACTGCGGTTAACTGATAGAATATTCATAAGCCAAAACTATTATTTAAACTTAACTGTATCAAATAAATATTGAATCTGTTTATCTAGACGCCGTTCCCGATAGCACTTATTATTAAGAAATCCTCAAATAAATAACAAACAAAATTATATAATGAGAACACGATGTATTAACAATATTATCTTATACATAGCTGTACATCGAGAATTCGAGACTAAAGTGTTCGTCTTCCACGTTCGATACAATCGCAAAACAAGTTATACATTATCTGGCATCTTCAGGCACAACACGCAGATGTGGAGTCAAGCGCAGAAATGGACGTTAAGTAACGCTATATGATAAGATTAGCGTCGGCGCCAGGGCTATCGCTTGACACCTTCGTCACGACATTCACAATACGATATGATCGAAATCATTATAAAAAATATATTTTAGTCATTTATTCTTTGTTTGTGTATATAACAGTCCAAAACAAACATTATTTTAGTAGAAAGTATGAAAATAATGACTTCTATAATATTTTGTTGTCTTATTAAACCAATCATTTTGAATTTCTATTTATATTTTCTTGCGAGTACCAATACCAAACACAACTGTTAATAGTTGGTACATAAAATTATAATTTATTAAATTTATTGTTATAACAGCATGACATGATGATGAGTTATTATATTTATTAAACAATACAAAATAAGTTCTTATTAAAAGCTTATTACTTTTTTTTTTAACAGTAACGGATACAAAGAACACAAAGACGCGAGACATCTATTTGGTGTCACACAGAGTCCCGTGACGGTCGAACCCACGACCTCCGACTTAGCAGTTCGATAACCTTTAGACCGCTCTTTTCTCTTATTTAGTTGGCAGATTCGCATACTACATTATAATATAAACTCCGCATGTATCACGTGATCACCCGTGAGAGGCGTATCACGCTGAGGCTCCCCGAATGTACATGTTTTGCTAGCCATAATATTTAGTCCAGTTCTGTGTCCAAAATGTGCGAGTAAAAGCAATTTACCAAAGATTTGTTTAGTAAAATAATTTATTAAATTGCACCCCACATTTGCACAAACCTCTAATACAAGGAACAATTGATAATGTTATTGCTATCAATCTATTTCTTGTATACGTGCACTGATAATTTCGCTGATTAATTGAATGATAAGAACTGCAACATCAATTCATTAAGTCAAATGTTTTTGTATCTCTTTCAATGAACCTTTTTAACGTCAGTGTAATTTTAACGGTAAAATTCTTGTAACATTAAGATAAAATATTTAAATTTGAGTATGTTACTTTTTATTTAAAGGGCCTCTTTTTCTTTTGGAGACTATAAATATATGTACATGAAACATATATATACATATATGTATGTACATACTACAGAACTTCCCCTGAGAACCACTTTGCCATGTGGAACTCGGTAGATAAGGCCACCCATCTTTTCCTGTGAGCATGACACTCAAAAAGGTGTTGAAGGTCTGTCATCTATCAGATAGTATATGTATATACAGTAATATATAGTGTCCGGATGATGACGATCGGCTTTCTCGCTATAGCGTAAGTTTAACTAAGTTATGGTTTGTTATTAAAATATGGGTGATATTGGAGACGCCTCTGCTTACCTCTATGGGATATGTGTGAATGTGTGTATGCAATCTACAGATCATAGAAAGATAAATCTCTGTACCGTAGTTGTTATTAAACCTATTTCAATCGTTGCCTCATTAAATCAGTCAAGCGTGAACAACGAAAACAATGCATCATGTTCTACAGTGATAAGTCGGAGACTAATAAACAGATAATAATGATGGATTGTGATAAACTTTATACTGTAATGTAAAAATAAAATGGAAGACAAGTGATATTAACTGTCTGTACTGTATAATAAAACATTTACAATTAATTTTGTTATATATCAATATGATTCATATTATATGTTCGTGGAGTAAGCATTACTTATTAAGCAAATAAAGAGTACGTCCTTTGTTTTTTTTTTTTTAGACATATACGTATGTCCATATAATTAAAATTTTTAATTATAAATATGCTTACAACAAACACATGTTCCACAAGCATCTAAATAGCCCCGAAATGAGTGAGGTTTCCAGAGGCCCAACTCTCCTCTTTCCTCTCCCCTCATCCCCCTCCCCTCTTTCCAACTCCTCATCCCTCCTCTCTTTTTTCCCCTTCCCGCAACCCCCCATCCCTCATCACCTTCAAAGGCGGGCAGCGCACTTGCACTCTTGAGTTGCAGGTGTCCGTGGACGGCGGTTGTCACTTATCATCAGGTGACCCGTCGGTTCGTCTGTCCCCCTATAGTATATAAAAAAAATACAAATGTATTTGAAATCTATATTAATAATAAAGTTTGTCAATCAAAGCTAAACTAAAACTAGTTATCCATAAAATATCAAATGATGATACATATCTTGTAGTACATACATTAAAAGAACAACATACTTATCTATAATGCTATAACTCGGTATCTATCGCGGCCGCCAGTATCGTTTTCTGTGAAGCAATAATATCAATTTTATCGATATAAACACGATACGATTATGTGAAAACTTACGTAAAATGTATTTTTGACTGTATCTTTACAATCCAATTGATATTCTTACATGCATACATATGTATTTAATTTGATTTTTCTTTTGATGTTTCTTTTCCACAAGCGATCAGTAAAAGAAATTTATAACCTTGTCTAGTGCAACCGACTTGTAAATGAAATTTTCAACTTTTTGAAGTACATATTTCCATGTACATATTATGTAATTGTTATCTCTATCTATAATCTGTTATAGTTTTTTTTTTAATAGGCGTATTACATCTTCGGCTTCATTGTCACAACCCACCAGGTAAGTTGTAAGAGAAACGACTACACCAATAACAAATAATAAAACAAACCAATAAATACATGGCACAAATATGTAATTTAAGGAGCAGACTCCTGCAGAATACTGTAAAGTTATCATGATACTAAACTATTACTCAGAAACATTTTTATTAATGCAAGATCAAAATCTGAAGTTCATACTTGTAACTGTAACATATAAGCCAAAAGAGGTTTCTGAGTTACCTGCTCCCAAAATTAGTAGATCATATAACGACCACTTTAATTTTTAACCAGTCAATAGTAATATCTTCTAAAATTAATGTTTTAAAATATTATCACTGTAAGACTGACTTGATTAACTTTGCCAGAAAGCCAAATATCTTGAAACTAAGTCCATTACTTCTTAACTGTTAGAGATATACATATATACATATATAGTGACGAAATTATCGATCAGTATCTATTCAATTGGAGGCCAATGTTGGCGCCAGTCTGTAAATAAAAGATTATGGATTGTGTAAAGATTATCATTATGATGACGGTGTTCCCCGATAGATGGTTCTAGATCTGATAAAGGGAACAATTTAAACAGCAGGAGGTGGAATACCGTGACCTCTAATTAATTTATTACTTTTGTGGTAGAAGTAAACTAATTTCTAAATCAATTATATGTAGAAAACAAACGATATTAATAGTTGACTGGCCTGATGGTCTAGTGGTTAATGACCCCGACTGCTGAACCAGTAGTCGTGGGTTCGATACCACACGGGACAAAAAATTATGTTACCCACAAGTAGTTGTCTGGACTATGTTATGTCTGTGAAATCCGAATTATTCTTAGTGCGGGAGTTAGCTTTTATTAGAAACAGAATATAAATAAACTTAAAGATACAACAAGAGCATCATTTTTACTCATTTTCCCTAAAAATATAAGAAGGTAAGTAAAACAAATATGTATTATGAGAGCATTGTCACGATTCCGACATATGTAATTATAATGTAATAGCTTTTAGAACTTGAAGAAAATGTATTATTAAACTATGTATGTATTAAATATGAATGTCAGGTGTTCTTGTTAGAGTTTTTGAAAGCTATTAGCTAAATAAACAGTTTATTCCAGTGTACTTTTATCCCCTTATAAGGAATGACTATTAAATAATGACTTTGAGTACTTGCCAATAGAGCGCAAAGAAGTTGAACAATAATCTCCATCTAAAAAAACTGATGTTGCTTCGGCTAATTGAGCTTTTATTTTATGCAATGATTGGCACTCCACCACTGTGTGCTTCTCCAGCAGCCAGGCTCTGGAACAAATTGTCGCCTACCGTGTCTCCAACCGATACAACCTTCAAACCCTCAAGAAAAGAGCGTACTCCTACCGTACCTAAAAGGCCGGCAACGCACTTGTGACTCTTGAGATGCGGGTGTCCCGTCAGGTGATCTTTATTAGCCGCAGAACCGACGACCGTTGGGGCAAACGAGTTCTTGAGTGAAGACCGCTTCTCGGCAAACGTAGCATAGGACGCTCACAGGCCAGGTGGAGTGGCGATTTGCGCAATATGGCTGGCAGGAGCTGGATGCGAGAAGCCGAAAATAGATCGAAGTGGCGTGCAATGGGAGAGGCTTAGGTCCAGCAGTGAACTGCGATAGGCTGATGATGGTGATGGTAATCGCCGCGCCTGTATCCCCGAAGGAGTATGCAGAGGTATATCAACGTTATAGGGATCAAGCCGTCAACTGGGCACTATATGCCTGTGTATATTCTGTCTGATAGATAACAGTGGAATCCCTAAGTCGCCTTTACGATACCCGCGCCAAGAGAATATGTGGACCTTTTTTTTTATACTATAGGGGGACAGACGAACAGACAGGTCACCTAATGGTAAGTGACACTGCCGTCCATGGACACTGAGATGATGGAGAGCCGCAAGTGCGCTGCCTGCCTTTGAGGGTGGATGTAGGGTGCGGAAAGAAGAGAGGAGGGATGAGAAGATGGAAGAAAAGGAGAAAGGAGATGAGCGGAGAGAAAAGGGGGGAGGGGGAATTGGGCCTCCGGAAAACTCTCTCAATTCGGGGAAATGCAACGCAAGCGTTACTTCACAACCGGTTTTCTGTGAGGCCGTGGTATCGCACCGTGTTCAGTAAGTTCAGTTCACATTACCTATGTCTTGCAGTGGACTTCTAGTTTTCAACAATTGATACAATGTAAGGTTCTTTAGAATTAATGGTCACAGTTCATCATAAATTATAATGGTGTTCTTTATTTTTAAATTTCCTGTGAGCAACGTTGTTGCAACCTCAGTAATCATTAAAATTATTCGTTTCATTATCATTACCGTTTCTATCTTTAAATCAAAGTTTTCTTCGTACACTCGTTAACACGTACATAGTCTGCTCATAATTATCAGTGCTCGTAAAATGATATCCTGTAGCGCCCAATTAATTACATCCAAACCAACCTGGGTTATTTTAAAATCCAAATAATAGTTCTACGGCTTATAGCCATAAGGTTCAATTTGTATCTTTATCTATTATATCATCTGCATTGCAAGCATTGAACAACAGACGTAATTGTACATCATGTTAGGTTGGATGCAATCAATTGTTTCTTATATCGTAAGATATAAAGTCTAAAATTGAATTTAATATTATTTAAAAAACGTAAATGTTTTATTGTTGCTGTAATGTATGTTTTCTTAAGACATTCCTGTCCATAAATAGTATGAGAATAATATAGCGGGCGCCAGGCACCTAAATATACATATGTGCCTACAGGATGATAATGTACTTGATAAATAAATGAAACAGCGAAGAATTAATTTATTAGCACCGTGACTCCTAAAGTAATTATACAGTGCGATAATGCTTACTGTTGCGTCCATACTGTTAACTGCAACCTTATACGCATTTTAATTTATTGTTTTTTATATTTTCCATCATTTAAACCAACATTACCACAGCGATATAAATGACTGACTTTAATTCGGTATATTAAAAATTTCGTATTAAAAGTCATATGATACTTATCTAGATTATCAACATTTTTGGAACTCGTTCTAAGAAATGTATTATGGATACAAACGAGTCACTCAATGAAATGAATAACATTTTAGTATTGTGTATTCATACTGATAAAATACAAGTAACTACATATAAAGCTAACTAAACCTACCAGGCCAATCTTTACTTAATTAGTTACTTGTAATAGAAAAATACTAATTATATAAGTATTATATATTTTGTGCCGTTTGGTTCCTTCCCGGGAGTGTCGTAAAAGCGGGAATGGGATCGGACTGTTATCGGAACGACAGAAGACATTATAAGACATTATATATACAGACATACAGTACCCGGTTGACGGCTACAGGCTTGCCCCCTTTTACGTAGTGGGACCAAATTCTTATTGACTAAATGTTTTTGTTTTATACACCTCTGCCTACTACTTAGGGGATACAGGCGTGATCGTATGTATTTATGTGTGTATGTATTATATCTTGATAGTAAAGAAAAAAATAGTAGTGACTACTAGATGTAAGATGCACTAACGCACTGACAGATACCATTATTATAATAATATCTTATTACTTGAATTAATTACATAATAAAAGTACTTAATGACACTGTAACTCTTGTAACTGTAACTTAAATAGGATACAATACAATTTCGCCGTGTGCGTCTCAGTGAGCACAATAGCGTCACCCCATATCTTTATGTGCGTGTCGTAAGACTGTTAAAGGATAGGACTTATATCGACAGACAATATAAATACAGCCCCCTTTATTGCCCCCTATTACATCTCTCTTCAGGGATATAAGCATGAGTGTATTATTATTATTATTTTTTTATGTTATAAAGGGATAGACGAACAGACGAGTCACCTGATGGTAAGTCACAACCGCAGTTCATGGACACTTGCAACTCAAGAGTCGTAAGTGAGGTGCCCGCCTTTGAGGGTGATGAAGGAGGGGGATGCGGGGAGGGGAAAGGAGAGAGGTATGAGGAGATGGGAAAGAGGTTAGGGGGGATGAGCGGAGAGGAGAGGAGGAGTTGGGAATCCGGAAACCTCACTCATTTTGTGGAAATGCAACGCAAGCGTAACTTCACCACCGGTTATCTGTGAGGCCGTTATATCGCACCTATCGAGCCGGCTCATTCGTGCCTAAGCATGGCTCTACCACTGTCAAAATAATTATGTTATGATTATATTATGTATTCGAAATTTGAATTATGTGTTAAATTTTAAGGAGGAAGTAAGGTCGTTGGTACATGAATTCATGGGTCTTCAACGCTAAAGATTTAATGTTAGTAATATTTAAAGGCCTCAATCTATTGTGTAAAAATACAGTTCTGTCCTAATGTGTAATAAACCTACCGCCACCCGCCCCCTATCGGTGTCATAAACTTATAGATATTACTATCATAAATCATTTATTACTAACTTAATGTAATTTGTAGTGAAAGGCAGCGCTTAAAATAGATATGTACCTATATGTAAGAGAATTGCAATGGCATTATGTTTGCTCTGTACCTAGTGTACGACGAGTAAATCAGTAACATACATACATTCGCTCTGGGCCTCAAGGGGTTAATAGAGGTGTATTAATAATCACGAAATCGGTCTCGGTCGAAGAATTAGGTCTTACTAAACCTACTGCCGTCAATCTATTACTTCAGGAGTTAAATATGGGAAACTGGACGTATATTGAAAGGGAACAAAACGCAGTGTAAACATTAGCTCCAAGACGTCATGGTCGCATATCTGTAACGTGAACTGTCTAGTCTATAAGTCCGAGCCTTTTATGCATCTACAAAACTTTTATATCTCTTTAATATTCTGACTCATTAAGATGTATCAAAATCATGTTTTTTTTTTAAATATAGTATAAGGGCAAAAAAGCAGACGCCCATTAACACTTGCAACTCAAGAGTCACAAGCATGTTGTCCGCCTTTTAAAGGAGGGAAAGAGAGGATAGGCAAATGGGGAAGGGAAAGGGGTAAGGCGGTTGGGGCTCCTGTAATCACACTCACTCGGTCACACAATGCTAGCATTGTTTAACAGCCGGGTTTCTGTGAGGCCGTGGTGATACTCCGGTCGAAGCGAAGCATGGGTCTCCCACGTTATAAGTAAACAACAAGATCAAGGCACCATCGAAAGCAAAACGTAGGATTTAATAAAACTGAGAGACGGTTTCACACATAAGTGTGACTGATTCAATGAAATTAATTAAGTGAAAATACCTATAAAATCTATAATCCTCTTATTATATATTATATATTCTTCAGTTTTAAATATTTTATGATGTATTTTCTTAAGTATTCACACGTCATCTAAAGCAGGGTTGATAAGTTGATAAGCCATATTAGTTGCATAAAAAGTTTTCTTTTTTATCATGAGCATAAAAAACTTTCATTTCATATTTCGCAAATATTAGAAATTTATTTAGCCACCACCGCTTTTTTGAATTCTTATATGTGCGTACATTATTTTGTTTAATTTTCTTTTTAACATCTTCATGTGAACGTTGGTCTCTATTCATTTCTGAGTCTGCATTATGTTTAGCAACGGCATTTTATGTTAGCTTTACAAATAGAATTATTATTTATAAGTTATCGTTCACATATTGTTATAATTTCTGGTTATTGTAAGTTTACCGTTGTAAATCTTTTAGCAAAATGTGTTAGGATTTCAACTTTAATATTCACTGGTTTGTCCAAATGATTAACGACCGTAAAAAGGAGTTCCAGTTTTTTGTATTTCTTGATGACAATCACTATCACATTGAGAATTGAAGAGATTAAAGAAACCAAAGGTATAATAACTTAATAAGATAAGGAGCCTTACGGCACGGACGCAATTCCTGCAGAAGAAACACATATTTTAGAGTACAATTGGGTGTGGTGTACTGTAAATAATTCGTATTTGAGTCTTTAAATATTAACTACTAGCTCAAGCCATCAGCTTTGCCGTTAACATAGATTTTGTAAATTAATTTAGGTTTTCCACCCAGGACTCTCCAAGCTGATGATAATCATAATGGCTGGCCTGTTGGTCTAGTGATTAGTGACCCTGACTGCTAAGCTAGAGATTGTAGGTTCGATTTCCATCCATTATAAATATTTTTCTTAATAATTATTTCTGTGTGTTTGTGTGTGCATTTAGAAATATACATATAAGTATTTTTACCATAGTGCAGGTGCTGTGATTAGGTTGGGATCAGACGGACCATGCGTGAGATGCGTGTGATTCACTTTATGGTTTTTTGTTTTTTTATGTAATGTTGTGGTACTCACTTTACAGTAGACAAGAAATAGGTTTCTCTTTAACCTTCCGCACTAGGATTAATTACTTTATCGCAGGGGATTTTATAAACATCAGAACAGCAATTTAATGTTTACACAGAGTGTTGTCCCGTGTGTTATTTCCAAACAATTGAACCCAGAAGCCTTTTGTTCGTAGTTGTTACTACTTACTGTGTGATCCAAATACCAAAACTAAAATTCTTTGTATCGGTTTATTTGATCATGTAGTTTGTGTTACGTGCTTCGGTTACTTCATTTTTAGATTGTCGATTTTGACTGTGAAGGAGGTGTTTTATGTTTTTTTTTTTTTTAGTTTGAATCCGAAAAATTGCATTGCATGATGAAAATACATTCAGCCTCAAGGAATAATATTCTCACTCAACTATTATCTTTAATCAATATCATTGTTTTTTCTTATTAAATAATACTATCACGCACGATGATATTGCTTGTGTGCGAAGATTTCTGAACAGATACCTTTAATTGCTATTGTCTTTTATTTCCAGGTAAGCTATTATGGTGTCATACTGAGAGCTGTCAGGAGTACGGAATCGAAGATACGGCAAGTACTAAACTGATAATACATATATACATAATTTTATAACATATTGTGTGACATTACCCTGATTTCCATTATTTGAAATTATAATGAAATATATTAATCATTTTTTTTATTTCAAAATTTTGCAATACATTGAAATTTTAATAGGAAAATTAAGAGCACGTAAGCATCTACAGCGCTCTGATTACTAGTTAAAGATAAATTGCTATTTTTACACATGGTTCATATGTGCAGTTGCAATATTTTTGATGTCGCTAGTCTCAGGAAGTACTAATATGAGTTCAATCATTTTTTTTGTATTAGGTAGTCCGTTTATTGCAGAAAGCTATTTTCTATAAAACATGTCGTTGAGACAGTTAGGTGCGGAGCAGTGAACGTAAGCGCAGTTTTAAATAAAATTGTTGATATGATGCACTTACAGTGAGTGAATATTCTTATTAGCAAGTTATGACAAGAGCCAAACAATCAATAGCACACCGTTACGTTACTTTCAACGAATATTTTTGTCAAATTATTTTGAAAACTCTTTACCCATTTAACATCGTGTGTACCATTTGGAGTATTTTATTGTTAATCGTTTTTATATTCAAAAAGCCGTAGTAGCCGCGTATTTGCCCTCGAATTAGATGCGATGTAATCTTGAGTTTATTTTCACTATCACTAACTTTTACTATTGCATACTTAACTTTACAGTCTATTTCATTTCTTGGCAGTCTTCTCCTATTACACTAAAGTCCAAAATTGAATGGCAACTTATTGAGTAGTCGCATTGCTGTTTTGAAATGAACTTAGTTCATGTTATTTGCTGTTGATAAGTTAATTTGGTTTACGGTGTTTTGCCCCTTGTGTGAAGTTTACGTGACGCGTATGTTGTAGTTTACAGATTTAATGATGTAAGCAGAGAATAAACCTATAATTTAGTCCCATTAACGTACCAGGGGCAAGAATAAAGTGGCCTGCCCCGTCCATGTCAAATGCTACACTCCCAAAGCTACTCGAGCACAACAAAATTACAACTATATGTTTAATATATTCGGTTTTTTATAACTTTTTTTATCATTTTTATTGCTCCAAAATCGTGTTTACATTGCACAATGATATATATGAACGAATCGATTCATATATCTTTTCTGTTGGGGAGTCACCATGCTTCGTGACTATAATGGCGTCTGAGCCTGTGTACCCTGTAATTTATTACTGAACAGTTTTAAGCCGTAATTGTGCAAGTAAATGATTCTTAACGCCCCTTTGTTTTGTTGAGCGAAAATAAATCGATTATTGTAATCGAATTTCGTGTATTGTGAAAGATTATGGTCGTTTTAATGTTACACTTCCACTGTTCTGTTAGTCTCGAGACCAAGGGTCAAATCCTGTCCTAAATTTCTGTCATCCGGTAGATTAGTGTGATGGGACGTGAACTCTGTGAATATGAAATATTTGCTTATTATTTTTAGCATTTTAGCTTAGCTTTATATTGTACTCATTGTGTAGTTCATAGAAAATTTTATATTTTTCTAATTTTATTTTATTCCCTGCTAGACGTCCCCGCAGTCTCACTTGCGTTGCTTCTCCTCAGAGTCGCAGTGTGATGTTTATAGCCAATAGCTGGCCTAAACTGGCTATCTAATGCAAAATATAAATGTATTTTTTTATGAATTAGGAATTCCTGAGATCAGCAAAAGTTTTAGCAAATAAATAAACTCTGGTAAACGAATGAGGAGAGAGTGGATTAGCGGAAAAGAAAGAGGAGAAGTTGAGTTCCGCCGAAAACTCCACTAATTTCGGGGAAATGCAAAGTATGACTCTCCCACGATAAAAAAAAATATATAAGTATATTAGTATAGATATACTTGTTGAACTCAATATTAACAGATTAAATATTTTTATTTGTATTTACTAATGACACTTAAGGCCTCGATGATTTTGGAAGGTAATTTCAGGTCGCAAAATTTTGTGTGTAGTTGATAGTCTAGAAATTACTAGTAAAGGAAACAAGCGTCCACTGTCAGAATCGTGGGGGACCCGGCTCTGATTTAAACTCGGTTATGTAAATCCTTAGCTGACGAGATCATAAAAAAATGGTTTGTTACCCTTCTTGAAGCGATCTTTATAGTTACTCGAGACCCAACTCCCCCTCTCCTCCGTCATTTCTCCTCTCCTCTTTCCCAGCTCCTCATCCCCCCTCTCTTATTTTCCCTCTCCGTATTCCCCATCCCTCATAACCCTCAATGGAGGGCAGCACCTCACTTATCATCAGGTGACTCGTCTATTCGTCTGTCCCCATTAGTATAAAAAAAACTTATACATATATACAATCTGACATTCGAATATACAAAATTATGTTCGAATGTCAGATTCGGCAACTTGAGTTGTTAATTATTTGAAACAATTTATATTGGTATATTAATTAAATCACATTATTCAGCCTATCGCAGTCTGCTGCTGGACATAAGCTCGCTGGCTTCTCAAACTAGTAAAAATATATACTATGTGTATATACATATACTCTCTGATAGACAGCAATTCGTTCCCTTAGTCGTCTTGTACGATACCCACATAACGTTAGAGTTGGGGTAACCCTACTGTACTCCACCGTAAACCACATGGCTCTAAAAATATCAAATATATATAAAACAAAAGCACGTCAGGATTAGAAAGCTAATTATCTCGTCGACAGCATGATGACATTATCACACGAATTTATTCAGCCGAGGAACTCTTCACGGCTTGTGAATGAAAACAATGGTATCTAAAATCAGGACTAATAAATTTCGTACGGACTTTAACAGCCTAGCTGTAATATATTATACACGGCCTTTATTATACGCATATTAATGATTTTATTGGTGTCTTTGACTTTTTCGTTTACTGCTAAATCTTCGTAATTGCTTTTTTCTACATTTTACTGTTATAATTAAGTGTGTGAAACGTTGCTTTTTTTTTTTATTACTGTAGACTCAAATTAAACACTTTAAGTAAACTTATTCACAGGAATAATACCATGGCCTGATAGAAAACCCAGATAGTCAAACAATGGTTGACTATCCCCCTCGCGCATTTACGACTCTTGAATTTTAGGTGACCTGTCTGCTTGTCTGTTCTCCTAAGCCAGTAAAAAAACCCGCAATAGCCAAGAAACAAAATACTCTTTCTTCGTTATCCTAACTAATAGTAATCCTTATCACTTTCATCTAAAACATTACTCCCAAACTCAAACTACAGTATTCGTGCCAAGATCATCTCATATCACGCCTAGTTCACGTATTTAAATCGGCCATCTTAATAGGCCATACCATTTGTTGCTTTCACTAGCAAACTCGAAACGCAAACAATAAACAAAATCACAACTCGCCGACATGAATCCGCATAAATTCTCTTGCATTCAATACAAAATGTACGTTATATCTGATCACTGGTTGTCAATGCGAAAATGGCAGGGCAAACAATATCGGAGCGGTAAATGTCATCGGACGCACTGCGGGCGTGGTTGGTTGTATGAGGAGAAATCGAAAAACGTACAACCATTTTGTTAGTACAATGTATAATTTAGATATCAGCTTAACGGTCAATAATGGATTAGTCACGTTTTCAGTTCGAGATGCTTCCTTGACCTCTACCAATGTATGCTTAGGTGAAATGCAAATGTGTTTGGATGTCGTAATACAGTGTTGCGACTGCCATTGTCATCGTTTGTGAGAATTTACGGGTAATAACGTTCTAAATAAGTGTTAAAGCTTAAGCTATGACGGAGTGTCTAAAACGCCTTATATTTTTAGCAATGGCTATGTAAATTATGCGCCAAACTGGTTTGTGTTAATACATGCGTTAATTATACATATGCCGTGTTCACAATAGGCTATCTTCGGAAAGATGATTTAGGAGTACCGTATAGAGATTCTTATTTGATGACATTCTTAATTCGGCGTATTGTAATAGAATTTAAATAAATTATTACAGCCTAAAAGAGATAGTGTTTGTTAAAGTCAATAAATACCCTTTCAATAAAGATAATCATATTTAAATACGACTGCTATTAATAACATTAAATATTTGATACAAAATAAAATGGATGTCACTTATACCCGTATTATGACACTAGATAAAACCTCTTTCGAAAATTAGAACGAACTCACAAGCATATGTATTTATTTATTTTATCTTAGGAAGACCAACATCAGATAATAACATGTTAGCGATATATAATATGTAACAGATAGCCAATTATAGGTCCCCACGCTTAGCTATTGTATAGAAGACAATGCGTGAACACTGTGACTTACACTGTTAAGATGTGTAGTAAGTGTGAAGGAAGGTATCAGTGAATTAAAAATGGAGAAGTTGTTAGTTATTGCTAGTTATATCTTTAAAAATAATCCAACTGAGCATCCGCCTTAATGAATCGGGTTTAGAATTTAATACGTCAAGTTATTATTTTGGTTTGTTCATTTAACGTTTTAGCCGCTTGCCAAAGAAGTGCTTTTTGACGATAATTTTAATTATTTTAATTTATGGTTACTAATGGAATACATATATACACTCAAGCTTAAATCTCCGATGGGGTTGGCAGAGACCAAATAACACCCACTTTTTGTCAACCATGATTTAGTCCTTTTACGTAATAACGAAGCAAGCCTACTTAGAACTCACTGTGCTTCAACTAACAAAGAAATTATAATTGATCTCAAAACAAATATGAAATAAAGCAAAGGTACTAAACAATTAATTCATGATATTGATCAGAAACAGTCGTGAATAACTAACTAACTAATCAGAACTTTTTGTGTGTCACTTTCAATTTTATTTAATTGATTCATGTCTTGGCAACACTGACGTGTTCGACAGAAAGAAAGTGATCCATATCTCTTGAGTATAATATTAAAACAGAACTTTTTGTTGCTGGTTATCTTGTAGTAAACTCAGTCTGTTTAAGTCAGAGGGTATTATTGGCTCTGCTCCTAAGGGTCGCAGCGTGATGTTTTATAGCCTATTTAATTTCTTAATAAATACTAATTTCATTCATTCATATCAAACACAAAAGGAATCATTCAAATCCCACTGATGGTATTCTTCAGCTTTTTTATATATCACATTACATCACAAGGTCATTTTCTAGGGTTCGTTCTACTTAAGAATTTATAATTAATGTTGCTTAATATTTTCTCTACACATTCCTATTCTTATGTGCAACTTAGTTACACCTGTATGTTATTTAGTGAATGGTAATTTATATCGCGATCTCATCTCATAAAAATAAATGCTAGCGCATTGCACCGCAGAACTAAAATGTTTGAAACCCTTTATTATTCGGGGTTTACAAAATGAATTGAAATTAGTCAATTTACTATAAAACCCAATTTACAAATAGAGTGGATGCAGGTCGGATCGGAAGTTAAAGATAGCACACCTCCGACCCGTGGATGCTTTTCGTGGGTTTTATCTCACAAAAATGACGACCTACAACTGCTCTATATGTGAATGGCTTTACTAACAGTGGCAGAGCCACGCTTAGGCACGAATAGGCCGGCTCGACCGGTGCGATACCACGGCCTCGCTGAAAACTGGTGGTGAAGCAACGCTTGCGTAGCATATCCCAGAAATGAGTGAGGTTTCCGGAGGTCCAACTCTTCTTCTCCTCTTTCCTCTCCCCTCATCCCCCTCTCCTCTTTCCCATGTTCTCATCCCTCCTCTGCTTTTCCCTCCTCGCACTTACGACTCTTGAGTTGCAGGTTTCCATGGACGCCAGCTGTCACTTACCATCAGGTGACACGTCTGTTCGTCTGTCCCCCTATAGTATAAAAAAAACATGTTCGAAACATGCCACTTACTCGGCTCAAAGCATTTCTCGTATGCTATCTACTCACGATCCACGACTGATTGTCAATCTCCGTCTGCACTACGTCCCAATTCTCACCCCGACACATTCGTCACAACATTTTGAGACCACACCATAAATCGTGCTCTCACTTTCGTGACTCTACGGGGCTTGCTCTCAGAGCACTACATCATCTTAATATATTCCAGTTATGTTTTATTGCTGCATTTATTCTGATGGACAGATAAGTTTTGAGAAAGCTTACTGTTGTTCTTCCTGTGAAATTTAACCCTTTATTAAATTTTGTTTATAAGTTTGTGTATCGTTTGAAAACATTTGCTGAATACAAATAACTTGGCCAATTTTCTACGTTAGAGGTTTAAACTTTAGCTTTAAACACGTTTGTGTTGACTGACGTACGTACTGATGTCTTAGTTTAGCAAAAAAAAGCAATGCTTTATTATGCCCTACATCTAATACATCCACACTCAAAAGGAAAATTAAATTATGTACATTAAATAATCTGTACTAATACACTATTAACTGGTATGGTACCACCTGAGCAAAGAGACTTAAAACGCAAAGTAAAAGCTTCACCGAGGAATTGCGGCACCAATAGTTTTTTTTTTGTCGTGTGGAAACCGCCTTTTGTGCCAAACTGCGCCTAAAATAGGAGGAATCCGGGAACAGCTTTATTAAAACATTGGGATCCCTCCTGGCGCCAGCCCGCAAAGTGCGGGCACTACCAAGCAATAGTTAACCTAACCTAAGTAGTATGAGACTGGTGGAAAACTGGTTTTTATAATCGGCTTTTGTTTCCATTTTCCATGAAGTCGACTGTCAGGTGATATACTAATAGTTTTGTAAAACCAGATTACAAGATACACGTGTCCACGTGTGTCCTAACAAACCTCCTTTTCAACTGAACAATCTTAATGCAAATTAATTTGATAGAATTTAAGTGTCTTGCTTTAGTCTATACATATTTTATAATAAATCAGAGATAGTAGTGTTATACATTATTGAACTCTCGTTCTCTATATCCTTCGGAGATTTAATAAACAAAGGAAGTGTAACAGTAAATTACAAGTAAATGCATTCAACGCTTGACATTCTTACTTCAACAGGTAATATGTAACTAAGTTGTTCTATGAAACAGGCTTATTCCTCTTATTGACAAGTCTCAGGTTTCCTTGTTCGCAGTTGTTTTTACCAAATATAGGTGTTCCACATTGACGTATTAGTGTGTAACGTCACTTAATGGATACTTAACAAGTTAGAGTTCCCGGTTGCGCTTATATGGTATTGGGTTTTGTGGTATTGGTTTTTATGTGATGTGCATTGATGTTGTTATTATTCTTTCCGGTGTATAATCGATATTAGAGTGGTGGTCAAAAACTCTATTATTTTATATAATATTACTTTAATAGGCGAATCGGAAATTATTGTTTATTTTGTTTAAAAAAAGCATCAGGCCTGCTGTATCACTGGGGTCTTGACAAACAAACAACGGACACAAAAACACCCAGAATTGGAACAATGAATTGTCCCGTGTGGGAATCGTACCCATGACCTATGGCTAAGCAGTTAGCGTCAACGAACTACTAAACCAAGAGGCCAGTCGAACTGCAAATGTTGACTTCATTATTTTAAATATTAAAAAAAGGTTCGACTTCAAACTGACTCCGAAAATCTTTACCCTGATAAATACGAGTATAATCTTTTAAAAGTAAGAGAAAACGGTGGTACCGTAGTGGCTAAGGTGTCTGACTTGGATATTGAGGACTGCGGGTTCAGACCGTTTTAAACCCTACTTGTTCATAACACCAGCATTTAGCTTAACTGGAGGGGTTAACAATAATACTAGTAATGTGTGACCAGCGTTGCTAGGATTGTGAATTAAAGAATATTTTGTATAAGTTGAAAACACAAATCGTAACCACAAAACCACCGGTTTCCATCAATTTACCGTAACCGATATACGGTCAATTAACCAATCTTTACAACAGATCTAATTCACTAAAACATTACAAACCTATCTCAATTACTCCACCAATAAACTTTATGATGGCAATACAACCTCAAAGTCTATGAAGTACCTTTATCTTATTAGCAAGTTGCTAATCACATTTCCCGTACATTTATTATTGAGACTAATTAGATGAACTATTAAATATCAACCGTTACACATTAAGAAAGTCTCTATCAGATGTTATAACTCATTCAACTTGAATGATGTCTCGGGAAATCAGAAAGTATCTTTTTTACATTATATTTATATCTATTTCTGTGTGGTTCTCGGTGAAGTAGAATAGGGCCACCCCATCACCTCCCGAGGTAGTATCGTACAAGGCGACTAAGGGATCGGATTGTTATCTATCAGACAGTATGTATACATTTATTCAGTGCCTGGTTGAAAGCAATAGGCTTGGACGCTGTTACGTTAGTGTGATCAAATTCTAATTGTCAAAATGTAGATAATTAAAACACAGGGTTACAGGGTTACAGGTGGTATGTATGTATTTATTTCATTCTCATGAGATAATTCGACCGCTTCTGATAATAATATTGATTTTCAAAAAAATAATCTAATTTTTTTTTCGGGTAGTGATGTTACTGCTTATTTTAATTTATCATGAGCCATTGAAATCAGTTATATACTTTTTAAGCTTAATTGTAATGAAACTAAACTATGTTTATTCAATGAAAAAGAAATTCTAGGACATATATGTGTACCTATATAAAGTAAAACCTTGTATCTGCTGAATACCTGCATGTTCAAGGGTAATAATTATTTGAAATGTTTTGATTATGTTTCTATAAAAGGTTTAATTACAGTAGAGGTATGTCAGTACAAAAGTGGTGGACTGGACGTAAAAAGGCGTTTGTTATAAGTACAGCTTTGTTATGTATATACATACATATGTATACATATTAGATTGTATAATTCGCCTTTACGTCTTAACTAATCAGCTGATCATCATTCAATTTCGAATATATATTGTACCCCACAAACAATTGTCAACTGACTTGAAAATCCCTCCAACGGTTGAGCAGATTTTAAGAACACTCACACACATAGATAAACTGCTAAACACTACAAACTTGAACCCCTCTCGTTTTCATTGTGTGTAAGTAATGTGTCTTGCATGCCTGTGTTAGAAAATAAAACTATTACGTCAGCCACGAACAAAATATTTAACATAAAATATACATCTTTTCTTTCCAAGTTGTTCCAAAACAATCAGTACTAAATACAGTCAACGTCCAAAGACGAGTCTTAAACATGTTTTGCACCTTTCCAAAAATAGCTCTCAGACAGGCAGACATAGAAAAAGTAAAAAAACTTGGACAAATATTACGTGGCTGTTGCCCCAAGAGAGTGTTTACATTAGAAGCGTGTTCTGGTTAATCCTTTACCGGGTAGGATATTGGTGGATTTATTTATTTAAAAAACTAAAAATGAAAATAAGTTTTATGGCTCTTTGAAATTGCTGGACTGAAACTAATTTGTGATACCTGATGTACATATGTATGTATATAGGCAATAGTTGAAGGAATTAATGAATCAATTTAATTTTTAACAATTGGCAAATATATTTTTTTTATATTTTAGCTTTACTCACATTTGCATTCTCAAAGAGGCAGACAAAGGCGTCATAAGCGCCCATACTTTGCTAGCTATAGTCCGGGTTCTCTGGAAAATAGGTGGAAAATAGTGAATTCAATCCTATCGGAAGGAAAAAGAGAGGATTAAAAGGTTTTATTAAACATACAAAGACTACTTTAAGATTTCCAGTATTATATTCACTAACTATTTTTGTATATAAATTTAATGCAGCACAAATTTGGCATCAGTACGCTGCTTTGAAATCACTGAATATGCGGTTTTCTCCCTCTAATAAAATAACGTTTTTTTTGTAGAATAGATGGATAGACGGTTCATATGATGGTAAGTGACAACCGCCGCCCACGGACACCTTCCCATGAACCCAAGAGTCCTAAGCGCGCTATCCGCCTTTGAGGGTGATAAAGGAATTAGGGGATGAGAAAGAGAGACACGTTGAGTTGAGAGGAAGTTGGGCCTCCGGTACCCTCACTCATCTGGCAAATTAATGCTCAATGCAAGCATTGTATTGCCGGATCAATGAAAGAAAACAAATTAATTTGTTTTCTTTTCAAAGACAAGACCCGCACTAGAAATGATTCCTGTGCGGAGGACTTGACATGCAAACAAATAACAGGAATGGGACTGGGGGTTAGTGACTAATTGTTAGTCTGCAATCTTAGTAGTAGTTAATCAAGTTAATAACAGTCAATATTCTTCATCTTAATTTTTAATTTATTTGTTTAGCTCAATGCAAAGATTAATTTGCATAGAGCTTTGTTTTGAGGATAATTTGTGCCTTCGTTTCAATTTGTACGACACCAAAATAACAATAATAAACTATTTAACCCCTTGTGTGTTATTCCGTTAGTGCGACCAAGTTCTAATTGGCAAAATGTGGGTGTTTGAAACACCTCTGCCTACCCCTTATCGTATATAGACGTGAGCGTATTTTTGTATGTACAGAATACATAACCTAAGAACACACTGTATGTCAAATAATCTCTCTACACTTGACTTTTGCTAGTAAATACAATATTTATAACTGTTGAATTATGCGTCTGTTTCATAGATAAACTTGTTAATGAATTTATGAATAACAAATTGCGAATAGAACAATTATATTGTTATCTACTAAATACGTTTTAATATAAATTTATTCTTTAAGGTACGTTAAGATATAGCAGAAAGTTAGCAGTTGACTATTTGCACGATGACGATATCAACATGATGCAATTTTAAATTCCAATTAAAATGCTCTGCTATCACACGTTGGCAGCCGCATATTGCCTATAAACGTTGTATCTTATACATAGATACTTGTTAAGCGCTGGATGGATTGCGATGTATATAATCAACTAATTTCTCAACGTTTTTGGTTTTCGTTCAAGCTTCTTCTAGTAGCTTAGTTAGAGGCCTTACCTACACTTATAATATTCATATATGACTAGTAATGGTACCACTGACTAGTAATCTTATAAAACAAATAATAGAGGGTCTTACCCTTTTACACCACCATAAAAAACTAACATTGCAATTTTACAATCGACTACAAGTAGCAGAGATTTTACAGCAGTATTTGTTTTCGAAGCTTCTCGCTATTGCGAGACGACCACTTCGCTAAATGTAAATTGAGCTTCTAGCTCAATAACTATTCCCTTGCAATATGCATAGAAAGATTAATATTATCTTTTTATTTATACATTTTAAATTATTCAATGAAAGTTTAAGAGTATTATTATAATTATCATTTTATATTATCACAGACACACCTGATTTTAAGTGAAAACCGCCGTCCATAGACCTGAAACTCGAGAGGCGTAAATGCGCTGCCCGCCTTTGAGGGTGATGAAGGATGAAGGGAGGGGGATAAGGAGATGGGAAAAGGGGAGGGGGCACAAGGTTGAGGTAAAAGAAGACGAGGAGTTGGGCCTCCGGAAACCTCACTAACTTCGGGGAAATGCAACGCAAGCGTTGCTTCACAACCGGTTTTCTGTGACGCCGTGGTATTGCACCGGTCGAGCCTGCCCATGCGTGCCTAAGCATGGCTCTACCACTGTTATCCACAAGTGTCATCGTACTTTTGAACTATCCGACGGTTTATATACAGTATATATTCAAAGCCCGGATGATGGCAGTAGGCTAGCCTTAAGTAGGACTTAGTTATAGGCGTGAATGTATGAATGTATGTATTATAAGGAATAATGATTGATGATGATGACAACCTCTTACTGCGCAATGCAACATCTATTATTACCGACAAAATCGTTGTTCATCGACAGATGGCACTGGCAGTCCTTGCAAAAGAATTCTGTTTTTTTTTTTAATTACTGAATTATTGACCACTTAGCTTTTTAAAATATGTCTCTGGAATTACACATTTTCTGTTTCAACACTATCTTTGTATAAAGGTACTAATGGATATAACTTTTAGAAAACATTAATAGCCGATAAAATTACTCATAAATCTGTCTGTGCTCACTTATCTCCGTAACTAGAGTTTATCAAGAAGCATGTAAAAGCTTAGTTAAGTGGAGTCACCTATTGACCAACTGAGAAATATTTAGGGGCTATATGTTAAGCTCATTCGCTAAGTGTTAGTACATTGAGAAACTTTGTAGGCTTAAATGACCAACTAAAAAAAAATTGAAATAAACTTTTTTGATTTGATAAGAACATTATAATTTATTATTATTTATTATTTATGTATTTAACAAACTTACAACTATTATTACAGGTTATAAACTTAATGCAATAGCTAAACAACTATAATAATTCCTGTATACCCTATTATTTATTTATAACATATTATAAATAGTGTTATCTTAGTGAATTCACTCAGTGAAGAATGAAATATGTCTGTCTCCTCTGCTACGAGATTCATAAGGTCGTGGGTTCGATTTCGGCTTACAATTTCTTTTTTTATGAAGTAAAACTATTAAACCCCAATAACAAAACAAACGCACTACACTAAACAATCAACGAGTTTTCCTTTAAACTCATAGTTTCTCTGTTTGTTTTTACTACTCGACAGATCTCTAAGAATTTGTGCTCATGCGATGTCAAGTAAATGTAAATGAGGTCTCAATATAAAGCTAGTATTTAAATTGTATAGTTTGTTCATTATCTCTAACACTGGTACATGTGGTATCACGCACTACTCATATCTGTTAGCTATTAGTGTCTGTAGTACAGTCTAGGAATGATTCCTAAACTTGGCAGACTACCTGCCTACCTACAAAAGCAAATGAGTTTATATTTACACAAAAGTCGTGAGTTTCTCATGGAAAACAGGCTGATATCATGCCTTGCTAAAACAAACGTGTGGTGTGGTGTTGTACATTTCAAGTATAAGTGACAACAGTTTCCACACTATTCAGTTTTTAACTTTTTTTTGCAATAAAAATTTATTTGTGTACATTTTTAGCCATTTGGTAGGGGTTATCGAAAATCGAAGGCACGTATGTCTCAAGCTACTTATATTCTTTAATAAAAGAATACGGTAAGGTAAAATTAAACCCTGATTCGTTCGTTTATGATTTGCATATTCTTATTCCACTGGTATCAATTATTTGCTTCAATTGCCGTACATTTCAAGATATAGTCGTCTTAAATACGATGTATCTACTACCAACTGTGTATAAATTAAATCACTATTTGAAGGTCGAGAACATTATATCTAATAATATAATGTTCTCGACCTTCAAATAACGAACCAGTATTATTGTTACGCTGCTAGTGTTGCATTTCGAGGGTAAGTTAGACCCCATGATACATTACGCCCCCTTTGGTTTGATACGCTTCATATCACACTAACCATTTCGTGTGAATTTTTGAATACAAGTGGTCGTCCACCACAACACAAAAATATAAAGTTTGAAGTTTACTGAGAAATAATAACACATAAAGTGACTTTCTGATCACCAATAAAAACGTCTTAGACGATTTTTAACATGCTGAACCTTTGTTATTTATTGGAATGCTAGTTATTAATACTTACTTCACAATTCTAAAGAGATACATTACATAGTTTTGTTAAATTAAATATAGGACTGATTTTTATTATTTCGAACATATACAATTCAAAAGTTGTATAGAAACAAAAGAATAGATTAAATTATTTTTACTTAACATATACCGCCATCGGAAGCATCTTATCTAACCCCAATAAACCGAGTATACTACAACATGTAAGGCACCGCCTGTCGTGTACAGATAAGTACTACAAATATCATTAATGTATCTAGTATCGACCGTAAAAGCTTAAACCAATATTATCATTGGGTTAGTAACTTCAGTTTACTATCTAACGTGTATTTGTATGCTGTTTAATAATATATTAACTAGTATAATGTTCTAGTTAAAATAAATTAGTCTTTTTGGTAGTATAAAAATCTATTATCTACGATTAGAACTTGTAAAAGGAAGGTACAGATAGCTTGAAGGTAGCTGAGATAGACTGGGATGTGAAAGGCGGTGAACTATGATATGATACTCGTTGGGATAGATCTATGTCCAGCAGCGAAATGCGATAGTGATGATACACTTACGACTCTTGAGTTGCAGGTGTCCATGGACGGCGACTTCAGACATCAGGTAACCCGTCTCTTCGTCTGTCCCCCTATAATATAAAAAAAAGCCGACTGCTTTACTATCTTCTATCTTCTATCTACAAAAAACATCATAAGTACGTACATACATTCCAAAAACATAACCATCCTTGGTTTGTTAAAGTCTGATAAAGATCACCATAATGATAGTTCACAAATTAATACAGTTTTAACTTAGACAATATTGATTTAAGTGTCTGTATGAACTGTCAGTTACGTATCTATAAACACTACTTTTATTATCACGTCTCCAAAAAAATAGCATTCGATTTACCCCTAATCCGAAAATAAATCAGTTCCACAGTTACCGCTTCCGTATCGTAAAATAAACTATCGCGTAGGCCGTCCGGCTCAGATCTTATTTAATATAGTAAAAAACTGATACTCGATTTCAGCATCAAATAAGTCCAGAGTAAAATTTTCGTGTTTAGTAAAGTGCAATCGTATGACAAACAGAAGAGAACCGGGACCTGAACTTATTCATGGCAATACTAAATATTTTTAATAATAATAACATACATACACGAACTGGATAAGCAGAGGCTAATGAAACGCCGACATTTTGTAGATTATAATTTGGTCTTACTGACGTAATAGGAGATAACCCTTTTGCCGTCAAATGGCACATTTGGAAATCAAAGACAGATTTGAAGAGGTTTGAAGATCGTATCGGTCCGGAAATATGGCAGGCGACAATTTATTCCACAGGTTGGTTGTGCAAGGCAAAAAGCTTCTGGAGAAGCGTACAGTTGTGGAGTGCCATTACATTATGTATATGAAGTATTAATATCAGGTAATAGACAATAACACACCCAAAACATTACACGATGTCATATAAATGGCTCTATTAACATATAAATCATATGTCCGTCTTACGGTAGCTATGATAATTAAAATTTCTAAACAGTTCGACATAAATCATGACTGATCGTTAACGACGTCTTTGGTCGTTCAGAAACGTTAAAAAAGTTCCTAATCTTACCTTAATGATACGATTACCATGGTATTTAAGATGGTTTTACTGAGAAATAAAACATAATCGCCACTGTTTGTAGTATTAATTGATAATAAAAACTGATACCTTCAATGGGTTGCATAGATTTTTGATAAGCTTAAAGGTTCATTCACCTTTTACTAAGGTCCATCTAGCACTAAGGAAGAATGAAGAAAGAAGAACTCAACACATCTGGGTGAACATGATTGTATATATCGTGATAGTCATTTAGTCTTTTTGTGTTTTATCGAATTTGGTATATCTTCAAATTTTCTTTTTTTCAAAAGGCAACTTCCTCATTAGGAATGATTCCTGTGTCACGGAGGACTTGACAAATATACAAACAACGGAAACAAAAAACACCCAGACTAGGGACAAGTATTTATGGATAACACACATTTTGGTCCCTTGTGGGTAACGAACTGAAACCTCAGGCTCAACGGATGGTAGAGGCCAGTCTTTTTATTACTTCGCGTCAATTAAAATAAAAAAAATTAATCAATATAATCAAAACAAACCCAAGAAACATGCAAGGCATCATGTCAAAACAAGCCTGTTTTACCTCTAAATTAATGTTTAAAATTAACCTTCATACCAAAGATAGTTCCATTCGACAGAACAGAATGCAATTCAGTTAATCGATGTAATATATCGGTATAATATCGATTTTCTTTTGATCGATTGCCCCCTTTGGCCTCTGGCAAGTTGCCATAGCATTATGTTCAACATACAGGACAGAACTAATGGTTGTTTAATGAAACATTTAAATAAAGAGCAACTCTAACTACAAATTAAGTTCTATTTTGTTCTTACTCTTAGCTGTTTAGTTCATATAAAGAGGTGGTGGAGGAGGAGTGTGCGACTCTACTTCATATTACCTGAGTTTTAAGGTTCAATACTGTTAGCGCTTTTTGTTATTCATGGTGCGGTATTCATGCTACACCAGAACAGGCAGGTGCAACTTTAAAGCCCACTTTTTGCTCATCATAACTTAGTCCCACTTTCTTAATAGAGGGCAAGCCGGGTACTTTATGACTGTATATACATATATAGATACTGCCTGATAGTCCATCTTTCCCAGCACCCACGGGAAGAGATTGGTTGGCCCTATTCTAGTCTCTAAGTTTGTGCATTCAAAACATACATTAGACAATCTGAAGTATTCTATATATAAGTTTTATATTGATATGTTATTACATCGCTTTACAGATACCGCTGATACTACCGATATTTATAATGTAGCCAAGTCAGTCTAATAATGCTGGTTTACCGCAAAATTTCTGTAGAAGAACTCTATCTTTATGAGTTAGGTCATAAAATCGATGTAAATAATATCAGAAAAAGTCATTAAATGTTCTCTGAAATTACCTACAAATATATTTATTAATATAATATCGTCTGTAGAATATGCAGTTTAATAAATTAACCATAAACATAAATATTATAATTGGAATAAAATAAAATATTATAATTGAAACTAATTGGAATGGATAAACTCATTATTGGAACCAAAATGAATTTCCAAAGCTTTTTTTTTATGTGTAAGCCTACCATAATGACTCCACTTTGCCTGATGGTAAGCAATAAATGGAGTCCAAGAGTGGTGGTCACCATCCTCATGTCTAGTCAATGTAGTATGGTGACACACACTATGGCGGCCTGGTGAGATGCTTTTTCACGCCCCGCTTAAACGACCCAGGATCGAAGTGGGCTTGTAGTGAATTCCATTCTTTCACCTATCGGCATCGGCTATAATGCGGACTGCGTGTCCCTGCAACCGATCGAGAGCGTCAACGAAATACTGCGCATAGCCATCCCAAAGATGAGAGCAGTAGTCCACGCAGGAGCGAACCTGGGTCTTGTATAAAAGACACAGATGCTCGGGCGAGAAGAACCGTCTCACCTTGTTCAATACACCGAGCTTCCGCGAGGCCGCCTTAGTGACGCTCTCGATGTAATCACGCGAATTGAGATCACGACAGATGTTCATACCCAGTATACTAAGCCTATCCTGTAGTGGCAGTTGAGTGACCAAAGAGTAGGAAGGGGAAGGAATGGAGACTTTTTGTTTGACAACGCGCACGCCTGTGTTTTCTTGGCGCTGAACTCGACCAGATTATCACAACCCCGTTGAGAGATGCGGCTCAAAACCCGGTCGAGCTCAGCGACAAGCTCCTGTCGTTTTCCCTCAACGTCTGCTAGCTTGGCAGTAGGATGTCCAAAATATCGCCCGTGTACTGTGCTGTCGTCTGCATAACAATGTATGTTGCCAAGAGACAACATGTCATTGATATGCAGAAGGAACAGCGTGGGCGATAGGACTGAGCCCTGAGGTACACCAGCGGTAACCTCCTCGAAACTCTCTTAAGTTAATGTAACTATATTAGTATTGTGTTTTATGTACAATTATTTTAAATTATTTGGTTGACAGAGAGTTGCTTTTTTGTTTGTTACTTTCTGTATGTATTTCTTTGTTGTTGTTTTTTTTAACACACCCCTAGAGACCTTTAATGTAATTTACAACAAAATTATTCATATTTGATGCTCTATTGTTAAACTTCTCGAGTGTTCTTCCAAACTGATCTTCATTTAAGCGTAAACAACGAAAAAAGCATTAAATAATATTATCATAGCTGTCGACTTCTTTTTACACCTATTAAATAAAGTAGCTCAATTAAGAGTTAAGATACAGTAAGAACTAGGGTGCTCAGTTCAAGATCATACTCATATGAAGAAACAATACTATACTGTAATAAATATCAATAAACCGCAAGGCGACATTAATAAATGCATCGAATGCAATGAACTAGTCTATCACTTAATTGTTATGACAGAGCAAGCGCATATTTTTGAATGATAGCGAGACGTTCATCTATTGTTTGTGAAATATTATGTTTGACTTTTGAAACGTGTTTATTGTAATTTGTGGAAAAAGACTTTATCTAGAATCTTTATTATTGCACACCAATGCGATGTAATTTTGAACTGTCCAAGCTACCAGGAGTAAAAGTAGCTAAGTGCTAAACCAGACTATATTATATCTCTGTGCCAAATTTCATCCAGTTAACCCGTTCTGGAGTGATTGATTAAAAAAACTTCTAGCAAAACTTTCGTATTTGTAATTGAGGAAGTTTTATAAGATATCCAAAACATGTAAATAAGAATAATCATCTATTAGATGTAATTATGTATTTGTATCCCTACTGCCATTAAATAGCACAATGTATGTACATATATTTTGTTAATTAAAATGTTTTGTTCCGCAACAGTAATTCAAATGTGTCTAGACCCTCGTAACTAGAGCCTTACATAACCTACACGTGTCAAGTTATAATGGAAATATATTACTTTCTTTATGTTCAGCAATTAAGGCTGTTATTAAAGCTTTAAATTAAACCGAGTACATCATGGTTAAAGAGAAATTTATTATGTAATTTTATTCAACAGTTAATGAAAGAATGAAGTACCATAATGAGTTTTAATTATTTCCTTGCGAAGGTAAAAAGAGAATTCGCTTCTTGGTCTACAATGCGTGATTAAATTATTATAACGAGCATAGAGGTGTAGTCAGACATACTTGCACCATAATAATTTGTGCGCTATTATATTGCTAAAAGTACTTTAAAAATATGCTATTAAAATAATTATACCAAACCGTCAGCCACTTGATTCCTTGTCATTACCCTACTCACCAGAATATAAATTAATTTTGGATTATATTGTTACACACATACAAACACTCACGCCTCAATCCTCGAAGGAATAGGGAGTTTCAAACGCCCACTTACCTATTAGGGGGCAAGACTATTGCCCTCATCAGGGCACTGATTACGTTGTTGTTTTATTTTATTATTTCTTTTATTTATTGAATACTCGGTACCATTTATTCGTCTCAACAAAGTAACGCCTAGAAAGACGTAACGTCACTATTTTTTATTGTGCCACTCTTAGCATTTACTAGAAATATCGATGACAAATGAAGTGAGGATTACTGGCAATTCTAAAAACTGACTGACAAACCGTTACACTTTCGACAAGAATGCGAACTATATATCTATGTCCGAAAAAATGTAACCAAACGTTTAACTTTGGCAATGACTTAATCTTTTACCTGACTTTGGAATCTGCTGGCAGATTATATTTTTAAATCTATACTCAAAAAGTTGAGGTTCTGAATTTAGTTTAATATTTATTTTTTGTGTGTTGCCGCATATTTAGTAATAGATTTAGAAAATTAACTTTTTTTATTAGGCTACCCTAATAAAAAAAGGGAATATGCTTTCCGTTTAGTCTTATTTAAATATAAAGATATGATTTCCACCTCACCCACTTAAAGTGAAAAAAATGTATGAAGAATACAACTTAAAGATTTATCATTAAAGTGCGTTAATTTCTTTTTAAAAGTCGATTATTTATTACAAATAGGTTAATTTATGTTAAGTACCTCATTCAGCTTCAACTTATTCACCTTATTTCTCATTATTTTTTACTTTATACTTTTCTTCTGCTTCAAGATACAGCCGTAGTCGTGGTCATTACCCTTGATAAGTATAAAAAAGATATAGCTCATATCGGGAGACCTTTATCAATTAATGGAATGGTCTCATGTATAAATACTGTTTTGCGGATACAACAACTTACTTAGGGACTATCGAAATATAAACATAAGTGAAATTTTGTTCTAAGAAATTACTAGTTCCTTCTAAGAAATCAAAAACTTGTCTAATACAGTCTGTGACTAAGACATATGACGCATTCTGATGACAAAACTTCAATGATTATTTCACACGCTTTTGGTGTTAAAGACCTGTTGTAATATTTAAATTACAGTTCACTGACCTACCGTATATATAAACATGAATATTCATTTGAACATAAAAGTAAACATAATGATTAGATATAATATATAATATACAACTATTCATCCTGTGTGTAGGTCAGAAGTACCTGAAACCAACGAGCTTGTATAAAAGGTTTAATGACAGTAGCTCGTGACTTATATAAAGATAGAAGCTAATGGTGGGCTCATGTCTCTACTTTGAAGGGAATAAGGCACAAGTTTATGTATATTTGTATCCTGTATAAGCTCCAGCTAGTCTAAGGTCTAAAATTTCCTATTTTATAGAAGATAGAATAAGAATAAAATTATTTAGATAGTTAGAACATATGCTGGCTTACAGCTAGACCTTTTGAACAATCATGAATTCTTTTGAAAGTAAAAAATGATATACAAATACATACATATATACACATATTTATATCGTGGTAGAGCCATATGCTTAGGCATGAATGGGCCGGCGCGACCGGTGCCATACCATGGCCTCGCAGAAAACCTGTTGTGAAGCAACGCTTGTGTTGCATTTCCCCTAAATTACTGAGGTTTTCGGAGGCCATACTCCCCCTCCCTTCTTTTCCCTTCCCCTCATCCCTCCTCCTCTTTCCCCTCCCCTTATTCCCTCATCACAATCAAAGACGGGCAGCGCAATTACGACTTGAAGTTTAATTAAATTGGCACTTGAGTTGCAGGTGTCCATGACGCTTACCATCAGGTGACCCGTCTGTTTCTAATAAAGACTCCATATTAGTTTTTCTTCAAAATCTATAATGTACCGATATCGACCTGGAACAATTTAATTATACGAAGGACAAACAAATTCAGTAAGTCTTCATTTACCATGATCTTGTTTCAATGTCTTATATGCTTCGTTGAATAACTTACCAACTTGAAACTGAAATAAAAAAGCTTAATAAAGGCCTCGAGTTCAAAGGTTCTATGTTAATACAATTATTTTATTCACATTATCATAACAGTATCAATTTAGGACAACCGTTTTCTGCAACCACGACTGTCATTAATTTAACTGGGACAAATTAATATAAAACCGCAGACAAATTAAAATTTCTTATCATAAAGACTTGCTAGATTGAGTCAAGTTTATTGTTAAATTATATTATGTATTAGAGATTAATGTGGCCTTGCTCAAGTGGCCTCTCAGGTCACAGGAAGTATATGACACACAGGTACGCGACTCTAGCTTCTGCGAGCTACTGCATTCTCTGCATCATTTGATTGCAGCAGATTTAAATTTACAAGTGGTAGAGCCATGCTTAGGCACGAATGCTCCGGCTTGACGCGTGCGTTCCTCTTTCCCATCCCCTATACCCCGTCTCTTCTTTCCCTTACCCGCGTCCCCCTATCCCTCATCACCTCAAAGGGGGATAGCGGATTTACGACTCTTGAGTTGCAGCTGTCCATGAACGGCGGTTGTCACTTACCCTGACCCGTCTCTTCGTCTGTCCTCAAAAACTACCCCTAAAATACTTAAAAAAACACACATTTGAAAATAGAACCCACTATTTTTTTTAAATCAGGTAAAAATATAGTATCGTAAAATCTTTACTGTTCTACCATCTTAGTATGGACTAAAACCATAAACCATAACAAGTCCCATAATACCATCGTTAACCTAATTAGGATGTGGGACTGAGACTATAGTATAGCTATGTATACTATAGTCTCAGTCCCATTTCCTAATCCATGACTTGTGATATCCTCTACCCAAAGATAGGTCCCAGATTCTTATACCTACCGATTTTTCTTCTACAAACCTTCTTTTCTTGTTTCTTAAAATAACCACATTTTATAGGTGTTTTTTTGTTACGTCTGCGGTCAGCCATAAAAGAAACTAGCCACACTTTCTTGCAATTTCTTAAAATGTGTGTCTTTAAGTTGCTTCTTTAATTTTAGGACAGGAAAACTTGAAAAGATGATGATGATGACGATGAACAATGTTACATCAATTCTTAATAGGTATTAATCACTCAGCTTAAATTCTAATAAACATTAAAAGCAAAAAGCACTAATGAAATTTGAACCTGACTGGAGGGAAGTTGATGGATGGTTACAATAAAATGGTGATGAACAATGAAATAGCTGTTAGCATATTTATGTGTGAAATAATACGTTACATTGAGTGACTGGCGAATTTATTACAAAAATTCGTTGCTAATTATTTGCGAAGACTCGACATGATCAGCTTATACTTATCACTGTAAAATGTTTATCATCTATAACTTTGTTGAAATTGTATTAATCAGTCAAAAATATTTTTACTGGTTAACAGCTATATCTAATCCAACAAAACCTACCTGCCTGCCACTTTATGAATCCAATAACTGTAAACCAGCCTTTCTTGTATATCATAAATTTATAATTGGCTTTTAAAAATAGTAAAGACTGCCTTCAATGCATCAATTCCATTTCCTTTACATAATACATTAAATCGTAAACACGTTCAATCAATTTCGTATTTAGAAAATCGTATGCTTTTTATATTTATAGGTTTATTTTCTGAAACATGATTTTACGGAATTGTCTCATGAAACTTAATTAAAATGAGTATAAAGATTTTATTCCTTACATTATGTTTGTATTTTATAAGATTATATCCTATCCTATACCTATTATACATTTATAGATAAGTAATCTGAAATTAAGCATAGATTATATTATCTATAAGATCTTTTGATAAAGAAGTCCTCTTAAATTTGACATTTTAGGTAATTTCATATTGATGCACCATTAAATTAATTTACATACGTTAACGATACGCTGATCTTTGAGAAAATAAATGGAATTCCAATTAATTTATTAGAAAAAGAAATGAGAACGATCATATTTCTGTTTTAATATATGAGTAACAGTCTTGGTAGGGTGTTCATTGGCGTTAAACAAAAAGAAAAATGATTTTTTTTTCAACGCCTGCAATTTCACGTTCTTGGATGTTTTCTTAAATAATTATTGGCCTGTTTGTTTATTAGTTAGTGACCCTGACTGCCGAGTTAGACGTCGTAGCTGCAATTCCTACACAAAAATTACTATCCACAAATAATTGTCCGCAGTCTGGGGGTTTCTTGTATACAGTGCCGTCACAGGAATCATTCTTAACTCCGGTAGATGTTTAAAACAATATTATTATTTAACCCTGAATAACGATTTCCTATGCACTAGTTATTATTGCATTGAATGAATGTGACCATATTGTATAATGTCACAGAAACGATTTATAAATGTAAATTGCTCAGTTAATTTTTATAGTACGTAATTAATGGTCAGTCGGAGGAAAAAAATCATTAAATTACTTGATTAAAAAACTTTATCCCAGTTTTATTCGTAATTCACAGTAAATCTCGTTAATAGGTGCATAAATTAAATGGAGTAACAAGCGTCGGAATAAAAAAAGGTACTGAACTTAACACTTCAGGGCAATTATAATTGCCCTTTCAATTTATAAATCATTTATTTAATAAAATTGGTTTTATTGACATAACAGGTATTTTTTAACTTTAAAGAGTAGGAGTCAGTCAAAGTTAGTTGGTTTTGAAGCTAGTTGCCAGTTCCAATACGCAGATTCTATTGAGGTCACAGGTATGAAACTCCGTAGACTCTCTTTTTCCACATACCAATTTCTGACATTCTTTTTTTATTTTATTTAAAAAGAATCAGGATTAATTCCTGTTTCGCGGGGGACTTTACACACATTCAAATAACGAAAATAAAGAACACCCAGAATAAGAACAACAGAGAGTTATGTGTGTTGTGCCGTCTGTTGATCGAACCCACAACACCACACACTCGCCAGCGCAGCAGCATAGTGGCGAGGCGAGGTGACTTCCTAAACCACTGCGCCTTCCGTACAGTCAATTTATGTGAGGGAATGTCAATGTAAGAATAAAAGTACTTAAATAGAACAGATGCAAATTATTAAAGTAAGTCAGGAGATGTCCAGCCCCCAGTTAATTATTCAGTGCTTCAATATGTAGTATTTTGAATGGCCCGTCGGTCCCGAGTCTGGCTGTATTTAGTGTCTGTTGTGTATGTTTGTAAAGTCCTCCGACAAAGTTATAATTTCTAGCGAAGAAGAAAGACGAAAAAAAAATTTGGCACAAAAAATGGCTCACTTAAATTATTACTGGAAAAGAAAATAATAATATAAACAAAAAAGATAATAACAATAACATAATAAGAAGTTATCATTTCTGCTCACCGGCAAGGCCACGTCTTCCTCCTGACTAATCGGAAACCGACTTTCTCCATTGTGCTTGAGTTGTCTTTCAAAAAAGAAAAGATCTAAACCAACATATATACACATGTAGATTTTAATCAAGCACTTATAAATTGTCATCCCAGGGACACTCGTTTTCACATCAACGTCTAGTCTTGCGGTTGTATCGTGCCACATATGTATATGTTTGTACGATAAAGACGAAATTATACACGTATGTCGCTATTACGGTGGAGTTCACTTTCTAATGTGGGATGTTCCTGTTCTCAACCAAATCTAAAATGAGGAGGTCCTCCATTCGGTTGTATATTAAATGTTTTAGCAAGCTTTTTAACATGTTAATGTGTGTTTGTTCGGGTCAAATCTTGTTCGTTACAGTTGACCCGCTTCCCGGTGTCCAATTGTACTGAAATTTAGCAAATACCTTCAGTTTCAAAGACAATGTATCTTTACAATAAGCATGACCTGAATCTGATTCTTAAAATTTGTTTAATTTTTACTTAATTTTTATTATTTTTCATGGTCCTTTATTAACCAATATATGACCATGCAAAATAATAAAAATTAAGTAAAAATTAAACAAATTTTATTGGTTAATAAAGGACCATGAAAAATAATAAAAATTAAGTAAAAATTACTATGTTATTACTATGTTATTTTTTTGTTACAATGTTATTATTTTTTGAGGTATGATTCAAAATAGTACATTTTGTTTTATATAACGATTCTAATGTATAAAATGAAAATAAATAAATAATTATCATATTTATTGTTTTTTTTTTTCATACAAACTTAAACATAATACTTTTTTTTTAAGGTTATTTTATTATATATTATAGTTCATTAAATTCATAAGTTAAACGTTTGGTGCCTCGCCATCTTACCTCTAAATTCATTACTTCTTTATTGATTCTGCATTCCCCGAGACTGCTACTAAGTAAAGCTGGTTACATGTTTTCTGTTTTCTTCATTTATGTAAACTTAAAATACCTTTTACCTTCGGTGTTTTGTGAAGATGTTCTATATACTTCAGTGGTCAAACTCGAACTAGAAAGTCCTTGTAGCTAGTACGCCTTAGGTATACTCTACCATTGAAACTCAAACGCAAACAGGTCTGTCTATTTTGGTATCTTGATATTGTTGAAGTGATAAAGTCTACGTTATTAAAAGATGGCTGTAAGACTTTAAGAAGTAACGCAATGTTCCTTGAGTACTGTACTACTAATATTACTGTACCTAGTGCAAGTAGTAAAACGACTAACGATTTAGTCACCTTTAAAATTGTACGTACACGTGTACGTATAATCCGTAATCAAAAATCATTAAATCACGTACTACTGAAGTTTATTTACGAGAAAAAAAATATTATTGAGATTTATACCTATTTATTGATCCATAAAACTGTAACGAATGAATTTTAATTAGTCCTTGGCTAATCATTACAGTTGGCATAATCTTTATACGTCGATGCATTATACAATAAATATGCATTTTACTCTACAATTTTTATTAATTAGAAGTTTATTTGTTCTTGGTGAATACACTATGGAGCCTTATATTGTCAAGGGTGATGATGCAGATATATCTAATTACCCACATTCTGTGCATCTTGGTGTGGATTGTATGGTTAGTAAAGATAAGCAAGTAGGGTATTGGATTTGTGGTTCCTCTATTTTAAATCAACAAATATCACTAACCGCCGCCCATTGCCTGTATACTTGCACCAAGTACAGTTCAGTCACAGTATCGGCTGGACATGCTAAAGTGCTGCGTGGTGTCGTCACTACGGGTTACAATTTCGTGGTTCACCCTGGTTATAACGAAGATAATGCAGACATCAGCAGTGATGTTGCTCTATTGAAATTAAAGAAACCATTAAAATTTAATGCAAATATTCAGCGTGTTGCTTTGTTTAAAAATCCTTCATTGCCAAAAGAAGCGTATGTAGCCGGCTGGGGTATTATTGATGTAAGTATAAATGTATGTATTTTAAGTATAACTTCTTAGAAGAACAGAGTAGATACCTAAAGTATGCCAATCTTTCCTAAAGTATGCCAAGCTTTCCTGAGAATCTCAGCCACAACCGTCAAAGACGCACCAAATACCATAAAAACTTTTACCATAATATCTGATTGTGTAATTATGTAGTACTCCAGTAAAACCTTACAAATAAAAATTAAATAATACTTATTTTGCAATACATTCTATTTGATAAAAATAACTATAATGCTGTATAGGCATCATTTAGTACTCTTATGTACTTACGACCCGCCTGACGATATGTGGTTACCGTAGCTAATACGGCCTTATAATACTTACTCTCTTTAAAAAAAGTATACCGCTCTTTATTATAGGGTAACTATCAACACCTAAGTGCACCTCCGTAGGTACGCATATGCATAGGTATGCAATCTTTCGTGACTTTGCCCTGTGATAAGTACTGTAATAATAAAAGAAGGCACTAGGCATTAACATACACAGTTCCTCAGAAAGCAAGCCATTGTTATGTATGGGACATAAAGATCTTCTGTCCTACAATATTAGTAAATGAACTAGGCGTTCCTATAGATTCTTCTTCTTCTTCTTCGGTTTTGGCTAAGCATATGTCCTGTCGCTTTAGCATCCAGCCTATCCCAGCTATCTTCTTTATGTCGTCACTTTTCGTTTACTGCTTCGCGATAATTAATCTAGAACCGTGTATTAAGGCGCACATCAGGGCAGGTATGTCCTATGTCCAGTCCAGTGGACTGCAGTAGGCTTGATCTATTGATTAAAGAATATTTAGTCATCCGTCACTTGTTCTTGTTTTGCAGATTACAATCTATTTCGGTCCTACTATGCCTCACTGTGATGCATTCTATTAGTTATGTATTAGGTAAAATTCATATTAAGTAATAGGGGCATAACAGTGTAACTGCTGATTTTACAGCTGAGTTAATGCAACGTAAAACGCAAATAATACATATGAATGTAAAAAACAGTTCCTGTATGAGTTCATATCTTGTAATCACAACTTCAACAGATTTTTCATCAGGCCCTCTTTCATAAATTACAAACATTCAAGTTTGTCGGAAGCCATACGCGCTGAATTTTAGCAATATACTATGATGAGTTATCTTTTCTGAATTCGGTTATGGTCCTCACTCTAATTGCCTGTCGAATAGCAAATACTCCTCAATTTATTTCATGGTGGTCGGCGCTTCAATTGTTCATCTTATTGTATTTCAGGAAACCAACGAGATTTCCACAAACTATTTAAAATACACAAAACAATATTTTTTGGACAACCAAAAGTGCAAGAAAATTTTAAAAGCGCTTCCCGAAGGCACCATATGTGCAAAGGGCACCGATGATGTGGGTTATGCAGCATCGTAAGTAACAGATCACCTTAATTTTGAATAAACAAAACAAGAAGTACTCAGTGCATTTATAAGACTTTTACTAGTGGCAATAGTCATTGTTGGAACCACATGTACTCAGACAAGCAATCTAAAAGAATCAGGCATGTTAGCAAAAAATTAAAACCGCCCCCAAATTTTCAGCATTAATTAACCATTTGAAAAAACTTCCTACATAGCAATTCGATAAAGGCCCTCATCATCGTCATGATCATCCTATTGCCATCCGTGGCGTGGCTTGACGGCCTCTCCCTGCCCGGGATGAAACCAGTAAAGTAATCTCGAAAGACCACAAACTTAAACTTTTGCTGGAATATTTCAACGCTTGTTTAAAAGCTTCTTGCTCTAAAAGTTGCGTCACTTAATAATAACAACGCTAACAAGGTTTGTTTGCGGTTTTTCTGTGAGGCCGTGGTATTACTCTAGTCGAGCCGGCCTTATCGTGCCTGTCTTTCCCACTAATTTTTATTTTTGTATTTTCAGAGGAGACTCGGGTAGTGCGCTTGTTATTAATGGATATATTCAAGTAGGAATCGTATCCTATAAGGTTCCGACTATAAGTAAATCTATCGTCGTATATACGGACGTAAGATATTACTATAAATGGATTGAGACCCACACGAAAAGATTAATGTGTTCATAGAGCAGAGACAGCATGTTTTTTTTTTTGTTTTCTTTTTGTACAAAACTGTTTATTTAATCATCTTCACCTTAAGGCACAGGAATCAATGTTTGTCATCCTACACATATATATATCTTAAAGTTACACACTAAAATTATGTATTTCATGTTTTACTGTATTATTTCGAAAATTTGTTTTATTATTATTGTTTTAATATGCTATTATTAAAGCCTAAATATTTGTAGTCTACTAATGTTAGTAAATTACCCTAATGGAGTAAAATATTGTTTCAAATACCTTAAAAATTAAATAAAAACGACTTTGTACATGAGCCTGAGATACAATTATTCAACAATTAGTTGATAGCAAAGCTATAACGTCTCCTCTTAATTTGATCTTAACGAAGGGTCGGTAAAATAAAGCCTAGTCAATTAAAAAAAGATTTACGTTGGGCTATCTCGAATAAGTAACTGGTTTAAACAAATTGCTTTCGATATAGAATGTATTCAATAGTAATTTATATGAATTTACAATATTTATTTTGGTATTTAATTGCTTTTAGATGAAAAGTGAAGTTTTAAAAATGAATTAGTTAATTTATGAATGACTTAACGATGTTATTCCAAGAAATTGGAAAGGGTAGACAGAGGTGTATTTAACTGCTGAGCTCTTCAGGGATTAAAGAAAGTAAAATCATATTGAAAGGTAAATGTAAGAATGAGATAAGACGAAAAAAGGATTGGGAAATGAATGCTAGTAAAGTAGACAGGGTACTAATGCTAGTAAGGTAGCATACTTGTAACTCAAAGTGGCTGTAAGCGGGAGGTCTGGCCTCCAGTTAGGAAAGATAATATTTATAATGTGTAATAAAATAATATATAGTATTACACAGTTTTGTGCTATGTTATACAAATGGTTTCAATTTCTTAGTAGGTCATACATATACAGAAAAAGAAAGAAAACAATCTCGATACCAAATCCAAAGATAACCTACTTTAATGAGTATCATAAGCAAATGAACCAGAAATCGATATGTAATGGTCTGCGAGGTGCATTTACCATAAACGGTGAAACTTGTCGGCTCAGTCGCGACTCAGGCGCCATTTGATGACTCACGCTGTCACCGAGCATGCACTTATGAGCAGTAAATGTTTGTTGGTTTAACGGGATCTTTTCTTTTTAGTGCCTCGTAGTAAGGAAAGCGATATTCCTGAACGATATGCAATATTTTCTATGCAAAATAAATACTTTATATACATATATTAATACGTACTTAAGCAAGTCTCAACGAGGAGTGAATAAAACACCCAGGTTTTGCCGACAATGTTAAATAAAACTAAATAAAGTTTTGGCAGGTAAAAATTGGGAAATTTAATATATAGTATGTTAATTGAATGCTTAACGTTGGCAATGTCTTCTCTTTTGGAGGGGTCAGAAAAGGTATTTTTGCACATAAAATTGTATTTCAAATTCTACTATCTGATATTCCAATTCGCTCCTCGGACTATCTAAAAATTACTCTTCTTGTGTGCGTCTCCGCTTCGCGTCGCGACACGTACAGAATTAATGTTTCCGACGATCGCGATGAGATCTCTCCGTAAGCGATCTGTAGTCATCATCGGCCTTAGGTCATTTTCTCAGTGTTCTTGGTTAGCAGGACGGCCTGAATGTTGTGCAAAACACCGTGCTAAGCAATTGCCACGTCTGAGAGCAGTCTGTTCAACTCCTCGTCACTGCGGATCATCAATTGTAGATGACGAGGTATTACAAACGAAACAAAAATATAAATCATGTTGGTTTTCTGTTTATATATAAATATATAGCTAAGCTGATTGACGCATCCTGTTACACATTGACTTTGTAGGATCGTGCACCGTTAGTCGATATCGAATGCTGGTAAAGCGTTTGATATACAGTGCTTTCGCCTCACGTTGTCGCTATCGTTCACGATCTTCTGCAATTTTTTGTTTGTAATCTTGGGAATATTAAATCTCACGGATTTTTCTAAGGCTGCTAAGAAATGTGGGCGTTATATAAGCTCGTTTTCGATACGGTGTTATAATGTGATACGGATTAAAAACATAAACATGTACAATACAATAGCAATGATAGCCGAATATAAAGAGGTTTAGAATGAACTTTTTAATGAAGTGGCCAATAGTACAAATTAGAAGTGATGTATGTTACAAGTATATTATATTTTTAATTCCTAATCAGCTTAAAATGATTTGAAGAGTTTTAAAATAGTTTGACTTTTAATATAATTAACACAAACTTAGAAAAACAGCGGAACGTACACAGCCTTTTAAAAAGGACCGGTGTTAATTTAGCGGAATGAAAAAAAAAATCCACTTTGCTCTTTATTTACGGTGTCGAAGTAAAGTCTTGCAGTGTACTGACTCGTCACACCTCTTCTGACTCAAACAATCAACGCAGGTTGTACGGAAATGCTAGTATTTCAATACGCGTGCACTCACCCACGTCAGGCGGGGCCTATTGCTAGTGTTTAACTTGAATATTTGTAATTAAAATTATGATATTTGTAAGGTTCGTGCCTCATTTAATACTTCAAATGATATTGGGGCCTGATATCGTGACAATATTTTTGATAATTCAATATGGTAATTAAACGTATTTGCCGCTATTTAAGATTTGGTCCTATGACATATAGCTGGCTATGGGGAACGGCTGGCATGAGCAACATAATTTGCCTCCAAAGGGCTCAAAATACTATACTAAGAAATATTGTTCACACGCAATGAAGAAAGAAATTAAGAAACACAAACAGCGCAATGCTGTTCGTCTGTCTATTCACCCTAATCCTCAGGCTATCAAATTACTGGACATATAATATAAATATGGAATATAAATAGTTATCACTGGCAATGGTTTCTGCACCAGCAACGTCTAATCCATCACACAAGTAAATTGATAATAGTCCAGAACAGGACTGATGGCAGTTGAAAAAAATATTAAAAGATCGCAACAAGAGAGCTGAAGCCTTACCTTTAGGGTTTTAAGTTCAATCGCCCTATCAGAAAGAACTGGCAACATTTATAATGATATTTTTCTGAATGATACGAGGTAACGACAACAGAGTTCCTAATAAGGCTTTATGTATAAACTTTTTATGTATTTATTATACAAATATATTCCCACTTGCTGTTCATTTTGAAATAAATGGACTGAGAATGGTTTCCTTGTGGTTTGTTTATGTCATTTGTGTGGCAAAGCTTAGCTCTGAACTGCACAATATTCGTTTACTACTTTTTGTAGATTAAAATTACGTTTGATATTCTTGCGTAATTGCGTTAATTTTAAAATGATGTAGCTAGATTTAAATTAATAATCATCTTCATCACAACTTGATGTGTTGTTGTAGAATTACTTAGTTATAATGAAACTCCTGTCTTTTGTATGGAATAAAGGGTTAAATGAAGAATTTAAAGTATTTTTTTTTTCTAGGATACTTTAAAGTCGAATAAACTACATTTGAAGCTTTTACATACTACACTTTTATAACTACTCTAATTTATTATAAGCTTGGTACATAATATCGTATCTTTATTATGAATGAATAGGAAAAAGATGACTAAAACTAACAGAACTAAACAAAATACAATAACAATTAATACATATAAACATATCGAAATATAATGACAGAGACCGAAAAATATACATTAATATTTAAAGAAATTTTTAGTATGTATGTATGCCAAGCTCCAGGTGTGTTTAGCGTGCTTGAGTATTACGTTTACATTATGTATGTATTACATTATGTATATGTATATCATTTAAACTACATTTTTGTTCTTGCTCTTTGCTGTAGTACTGTGCGTCTTATTTTGAACAATAACTCGTAATAAGTCAATAACAATAACTCATTAAAAAAATATTTCTTTTTTAAGTATTTAAGATTACAAACATTAATTTTTATAACCTGTTATTAAGTTACAATTTAAAGGAATTTCTTTTATCTTGGATCAAATGTAACGAGAATATTCGCTCAAAGCCGTTCTCAGTGCCTGTAGGTCGGCTTTCACCTTAAAAAATATGCACATATAAGTATAATGTAGTTAATTATTGGAAAACGTACAAGAATCTGTAAAAACATACACGGATAACATAAAATTGAGAAATTTAAATTTACTAAGCGCACAGACGATTTAGATCAATGTGAGATTTGTTTACTTAACACTCAAGGTACTGTGCAGCTAAGTAAGTGTGAAACTTCCACACATCCAAAGTTCTCCACACAAAACAATTTACTTTTCAACTGTCCTTTTTTTTAATATAGGAGAGGCGAGCAGACGGGTCACCTGATGGAAAATGACAACTTCCGTCCATGGACACCTGCAACTCAAGACTGTTAGTGAGGGGTGGGGGATACGGGGATGAAAGGGAGCAGAGGGGGACTTGGATCTCTAGAAACTTCACTAATGTCAACGAAATGCAACGCAAATGCCGCTTTGCAACCGTTTTCTGTGAGGCAGTGGTGTTGCGCCGGTCGAGCCTTCCTCTTCGTGCCTAAGCGTGACTCTCTCACATTAAAAACACTCTGACCTTCTGACTTTCACATTTCAGACCACACTAAACCTATAATTCGTTGAATCCTTTGTATAAGAGTATTGCCATGTCTCCTTTGTCAAGAGACATTTGTTTTTTCTCGCATATGGCCACATTCATGGTAGGAAAAGCACAATATCTACATTTGATATTACTTTAAATGCTTCCTTAGGTGTGATTTATGGGACCCTCTAGAATACCAATACCTAAACTTAAATACGGATTTAATCGTTGGGTAGGCACTTAGCCGGTCATTTTAAATGTAGTCTAAATATGCAGCTCACATCCTAAAACTGAGGTAAATGGACTGCATTTTTACGTATCTGAATCATCTTAAGCGTCATTCACATCAACAGACTTGGAAACATTCATATTCACAAAAATTCTGTGCTGTGTCTTTGTTTTCAGAGTAAATACCTCATAGTATCGACTTTCGAGAACTTTTGATCTGCAATTCTTCATAATATCACTAATTGTATCCGAGTATGTTTTGCGTTGTGGACCTCTAATGTCCTATACGCGTTTTTATTAGAATTATTCAGTCTGCATGGGACACAAAAAACAAACGCACATTCAACATCCTAGTGGTGTATTAAATGCAAAAATATAGCTATAACTTTTATCGCTTATGCTTTTGTAACAATTTATTTGTAGTTGTGGTTTTAAATTTTTGTTCAATTGTGACTACGTCCTTACAATGTTGCAGTGCTTATGAAATGATTCACATGAGAAAACTCTCGAGTTGTAAATTTGATGGTAGTCGTTAGTAGCCGTAAAGTTTATGGTTTTAGACCTTAATATCAATCACTAAAAGGTGCGAGTTTTATAGGTGAAAGATGTATTAAAATTAAAAGCTATGACGCACTCGTAAACAATACAATAAATGGTTATTACCATATTTAGATGTAGCTACAAAGTATTTGAATCGGTTATAACTTTACACGTGTCTCATTGCAGCAATATACTTAGTTATTGTCAACTTGATAATGTCGATACGTGAGTGTTGGAAATGTAACTTAAGGTGTTGGTAAAGTTAGGTTGTCCTAACTTGAACTTGAAAAAAGTATAATATACTTTTGCAAAGCTAACGTAATAGCTACATCTCAGTTACAGTTACATCTCATAAAAACAGTAGACATTCAAAGCAGCTTCAGCGCTCTTACCTAATCCTTATTTTTTCATATAAATGTACATATTTATTCAGTTATAATTATGTTATTATTAGTATTATATTTATCAATTTATTAATTGGGTATAAGGTGCAAAGAAATTTAAAATTTTCCTTATTTAAGTTATACGTTCTCTTTTTAAAAACATCTAGGAATAATTGCTGTGTCACGGGGTACTTAACAAACAACGGATACAATGAACACCCAGTTTGTTCTACTATTTTTAGATTACATAAAATGTTGTCCCGTGTAGGTATCGTACCCACTGCCTCCAACTCAGCTGTCAGAGTCACTAACTACTATACCAAACAAGTAGGCAAAATTATACTTGTAATTCACGTCAATCTGTCTTACTAATCATATGATCTGTCTTACTAATCATATGATCTGTCAACTTAAAATCAATGTATACATTTTAAATACATTCTAAACTAAAAACTTGTGTAATGAACATGAACATCAAGGCGTTGTTAAATTTGTAATCTACTCTTCTTAAATTTATACCCATCTTTTTGTAAGTCGTTTAACACAAGTGACGCAATACAATTTTGCAACTTACAATGATTGTAATTTTAAATTATTTAAATTATTGGAAGTACAAATCAACAATAATTATTATGTAAAATTTTTAATTTTCGTTTCCACGTACAATAATGTAGTGTCAGTCGAAGTACTTTTCAATCCCCAATCAACTATTTTTATTACACACTTTATTTTAAGCAATAAAAACTTTCCGTTTAATGGATAACACATAAAGCATCGATATATTATCGATAAGTAGTGATAAATGTTTAAGTTGTGTTTTAAAATTACACAACCTTAATTGTTAGTTGAATTTTATTAATTCTCTGACGCCTTTACTTGAAGGTGTTAAGTAGTAAATAATAAGACTTTGTGTACTTTTACATATTTTTTACACATAAAGTGTATGTATCACGGTCGCCTTTCACATAAAATGAGTGCAGTATTAAATTTTTAACTTTATGTTGTCGACGTTATCGATAATTTCTCTGCACTAAATGTTAGTAAAGCTTAAAAGAAGTATTAATTCAAAAAGTTTATACTTGGTACATTGTGTAGACTTTGTACAAGTATTAGACTTTGACAGTACAAGTACTCTCATAAAAAGTAATCACACCAGTTATTTATACTGACTAATTCCAAAGTCATAGTATTTAACTGCCTCATGAAATCAACAACCTTTTATAGACCACTGCTGCACAGAGGCCTCTCCTTAGAAATGAAGTTTTGGCATCACGCGTTGCCAATAAAATCCCCCTTCTCACAAAAATATGGTGGCAGTTTAAATTAACCACTTTTCAATATTTTTTTCTGTACAAAAGAATTTCGAGTTGGAATCCTACAAATTATTTTTTGCAAAAACACTTGGTGTGTGTGACTAGTACACATCTACTACTTCAGTAGAAAAATGGATTGTACCAAGATAAGCGACATTTCCTAATGAAGGAACCCTTTGCGACAATAACGACTTTGCTCTTTAAATAACGACTTCAACTATTTTACAACCCTAGATGTCATTAAATGGATTATCTTTCGACATTTATACCAATGCTGCTAAGCCAGAGGTCGTGAGTTCGATTCCCATCCATGAGAAATAATTGTGTAATGAACAAGATAATTTTTCTCGTCTCCGTGGAATTTATTTTAAATAGTTATTCAGAAACATATGTAGTCGCGTGTAAGATTTTTTAATTAAAAAAAAAAATATTGTTATTAGTTGTGCAGTTAAAATTACTTTTATTTAATACCTGTTCTTATATATCTGTCCTATAAATATTAGGAGCTGTAAAACGTTCCGAGTCGTCTATTTTCAACTATATCAAGAATTGCTGTTTACTTATAAAACGTTTCATTTAAATTAACGTTACTTAAAAGCATTTGATAGCTAACTATTAGTAATAATCTTAAATTACACTAAAGCTAAGCTTCGATACTTACATATAATCGACTTTTACTCTAATTTAACGGGGCATTAAACATATCATTAGCAAGATAAACTTTTAAACAAAATTTCAAATATAATCATTTTTGTGAAGTATCAATATTACGTCACTACTTGTAATTTTTTTATTTATAACTGAATATAAGTCCTCAGCTTTAGTTTAATTTCACCAAACTGCACAGAAAGGTATGTATGTATGTTTCTATATTACGGTGTAGTCTCAACAACTTGGTGGATTTCGACATCTGAGGTGTCATTCTAATCGCCTTGATAATTTTCTTTCAGAACTATAGTCGGTATAAGATTGCCGGATAACGTCAGAAAATATGGTTAGTTTAAAATTAGTTTTTTTTTTACGTGTTTTTAAGGCCGGTAGGCAATTTCAATGACACGTTAATTTTACCTACAAATATCACACAACGTTTGCCACGAATTACTTGCCAGGTACGAACTCGCCGTAATTTGATTTCGGTACTAATCTCTATTTATGACATACATATTTTGTAGTGCATTTAAGTGAATCGGTTGGTTTATAACATTGATTATTGGCTATCAATATTCATAGAGCACAGTTTACTTCGTAAGATATCTTAAACATGGGAAATATCTTGTAATTTGAATTTTTGATAGTATACCTGGTGATATATGTATTTAAATAGTTCTTACTCTGATCCCAATTTAATTCTGGGTCGGTGTTCTCTTCTTCCATTCCACTCTATAATTCGTGAGTGAACTGCTTATTCCCTATCTAGCCATATCCTCTTGCACGCAATTCATCCATCTTTTCTTTGGTTGTCTTTCGTATTTTCTTCTGTATCCATCAACTTCCATGTATAAAACTTTTTTCGCGACATCTTGTTCATACCTTTGCATCACATGTACCACGATACCAAGATAATTTATAGCTCCTCAACTTTTCGTCCACTACTTTCAAATAATATACTTCACCTACATACATAATGGGTAGGCAGAGCCGTAATTAACGCTTCTTTAATTATAATTTAATCCCATTTGCGTAATACGGGGCAAGCTTGCAGTCATGCCGACACTCTTATGAATTAGATGGGTAAATTTGGAGTATATTGTCAGGATAAAAAGTATAGAAATAACGAAAAGAGAAATAGCTTATAGAGATGGATTGGGGAGTAAAAGCAATAGCTCAAGCAAGTCAGGGTCGTATACCTATTACTCAAAATGGCTGGTTCCGGACATTCCGAGTCCTTGAACTATTTCTGTACTGCCACAAATGTGTACTTCGACATAATAATATAAGTCTGTTTCATCTAATAATAGACTGGTTCATCTGTCCCAAATCTTTTTAAAACATATGTTTGAGAAAACAAAGCGAGAAGAAGACATCACGATCCTACCTGTTAAAATGTTGTATAAACAGTGAACAGTAATGGCTCACCTGAGCATATACGGGACTGTCAAGTGCGTCGGGTGGTATTTCGTCCTGTTCATAAAATTGTGGTTGATTCCAAACCTGTCTAGGAAATGTAATGTTTGAATTTCGTATTCAAATGTTGCGTCATGTATACAGGTTTGTACTTCTGTTTTTTATATGATATCACGCCCTAAAGCTTGATGAATTCAACAAGTGATGTTATTTAAATGGCCTTAATAGTGTTGGTTTCTTATGACATAGGGTATAAGATTTTAAGATGACATCTACGAATATAAAGTATCGAAATAGTTATTAAAACAGTCGGGTTTCATATCATTAAATAATTTTCGAAGAAGTATATTAGTTCGACCTCATCTATTCACTCATAAATAACATATGTATTATACTTTATTTTATTTTTGCATTCCAGCATTCTTTACCATGTTATAGTTATTAAAATAACTTACATTTTATCGAAAGCAGTATTTTCTTGTGAATGTGTTAACCATCACAAAACTTGATACGACTGGCAGTATTGCGGATTCGAAATGAAACCAATACACTACCCACAAATCATTTAGAAGTTCAGTTTTAAATTAATAAGATGAAATAAAAATGTTATGAGCGACCTATATATATTCACAACTTCACATATTATATTATGTAAGTATAACTTGCCTTGCCACCCGGTTTTGGTAGTATCGTCGCAGCGTGATTTATATGTATATATTATTCCTCATTAAATACCTACTCTATCTAAGACATCGATATTCGAATCCAACTGATACTTTCAGAAATTGTTATCCAGACATTTATGCATACAAACAAAATTAACGTGGAAGAGCCATGCTTAGGCACTAATGGGCCGGTTCGACCGAAATAATACCCCTACAGTACAAGCGGTAGACAAACAATGCTTGCATTGTACATATATCCAAGTGAGTGAGGGTACCGGAAAACCTGCACTGCCTCTCCTTTTTCCCTCTCCTCAACCCCCTCTCTTTTTTCCCCCGCCCCCCTCACCTCTCTCTCGTCTTCCTTCCACTCACCCCACTTCACTTATGATTTTCACTTATCATCATTCAACCCGTCTGTTCGTCTGTTCACCAATATCATAATAAAACTGTTTTAATATGAATAATTTTGATGATTTCTTCCACAGTAATCGCTACCTTAGGGTGGTTCGGTACATAATATTATAATAATATTAATAACAACACTAAGAGGCTCTCGTTAGATGGTTGGATCAAGGGTCTGATGCAGAAGGCAGTTTTCCTTGACACGGCAAGGTAACCACCGGTAGCTTGGTCCCTGTACCCGATACCGGTGGGACAATATTTTTTATATTTTTAAATAATTTTGTTTTTATTTTATATTTAAAAATGTAATCTGTATGTTTATTAATTTGAATAAAGAGATTAATAATAATACTTTACTTAAAATCCTTGTTACATTTCACAATAATTAAACAGTATAAACTGTGTGTAAAATGGCTAAGCAGTATAAACTGTGTCGTAGCCGTTAACGCCCACATCCACGTATTGTCTATATAACTAAGGTTAGTAGTTTTAATTTTTATTTTATCTATTATATGTTGACAGTGTACGTGTGTATAGTTAGTGTAGGTGAGTGTTTGTGTGTTCGTGTAATGTATGTAAAGTGTACAAGTTTTCATGTAATGATGTCTTCACACTGTATCACACAATATATCAGACTGTAGGTGTACCTAAGTACAATTACATACATACATACATATACGAACATTACATACACATCTCATGTAAAAGTCGAAACAGGTAACACAGAATTACACTTTGTATCAGTCCAAATATAAAAACTTTATTTCAACATCTGTTTGTTGTTACAAATGATAAATGGTTCTAAACCAGATTTGGTGCTTTGCAGTTCTTTGAAATGATTGCTGACGGCATCGGGCATAAATCAAAATTACGACGCATTCGTGCATCATACTCTGACACTGTACAGAGATTAATTTTATGACTTAAAACAAATATGGATTTCAAAGACTATGGATATCACAAGTCGTGGTCATGTGCATAAAGCTTTTCGTATTGCTGTATGTGCATAAAGCTGACAATTTAAACTGCTGACCAATTTTTTTTTTTTTTTTTTTTGCTGGAGTTCCTGCACGGATGACGGCAATAGATTACGTATATGAGACTCAATTTATTCGCAAAATGTAGGTCTTTAATACGCGTCAGCCGACCCCCTAATATATTTTTTTTAAATCTCATCAAATCCTCGGTGGATTTGATAAAATAAAAAAATATATATAAAAAGTTTGTTGTTTATTATTAAACTTTTTGATATGTCATGTATACCAATATATGACATTTGTTATAAATAATAAAATACATATATATTGTCACAGGTTTTCTTCAGAGGAAGAAGTATATAACTACATACCACTCTCAGTCAGGCACGTATTCTAAAATTGCAAATGTAGAAATAAAAGCGGCAGATTAAAATGATATGATATACTGGGCTTAAAACAAATCAGTTACTCTTTTAAAACACCTAAAAATCCATTATAAATAAAAAATTCGGGTAAGTTCTGATCGACAATGGTGTTGCAATAGCTATTTATATCGGATTTCATATATTATAAAAGATACTGATATTTTAGGTAATACATAGTATGTAATTGGTGTCTGACCGGGATCATACTTAAGTCGCCGGTCAAAATTTAAATTCTGTTACTCTTTCACTCGACTACACATAAAGCACAGCAAGTTAGTTGGTTTTCGTAGTGTGAGAGACGGTATACGATTTCAGTCTACTGCAGACATTTTTACGATTTTCGTTTTTTTTTTATACTAAAGGGGGACAGGCGAACAGACGGGTCACCTGAAGGTAAGTGACACCGGCGTCCATGGACACTTGCAACTCAAGAGTCGCAAGTGCGCTGTGATGAGGGATAGGGGATGCAGGGAGCGGAAAGAAGAGAGGAGGGATGAGGAGATGGAAAAAAGGAGAAAGGAGATGAGGGGAAAGAAAAGGGGGGCGGGGGAATTGGGCCTCCGGAAACCTCACTCAATTCGGGGAAATGCATCGCAAGCGTTACTTCACAACCGGTTTTCTGTGAGGCCGTGGTACCGCACCGGTCGAGCCGGCCCATTCGTGCCTAAGCGTGGCTCTACCACTGAAAAGATATTTGTGTTTATAATGATTTATTGTTTGTTTCAGGTAAATATCTGCGCCAAACGTTTATCGAGGTCTAGGTTTGACTCGGTTTTTACTTCACGGGTAACTATACAATGACTAACATAATAAACTTCTCTACTTCTTATTTTATCCATATTATTTTTTATTATTATCTATTTCATTCATCATTTCATCATTCCTTTATAGGCAGTTATGTAAAAAGTTATCGGGTTATTAAACAGATACATTTTCCAAATCAGAATTAAGCTTTTCAAATGTCCCATTAAAAGATTATCTCTTTTTAACTTTAATACAGAATGTTAATCCAAACTTTTTGCTTAATGTGATGCATATTAAGTACAGATATTGAAGGGGTTTATTACGAGACTAGTGGCCATGTTGTAATAGCCTTTACTTAACAGGTGTGAATAAGTAAGTGTGTTTATATTTAATATGGGCGACTTGGGTCTTTTAAAACTTGACGAGAACTAAACTGCTTTAATTAAAATTATAAATAACGCAGACAGTGGTCTGGTTAGTTTAAATTTGAGTAATAATAATACATGACCGAAAATGAAAAACACTGTAAGCATATAACTTGTTCAATTGAAAATAGATACCTGAGTTCGTCCATAGGCCACGAATTATCACAGGCTGGATGATTTTTTGCTACGTTCGTGGTATTAAAAATCCTCATGGATGGGTGATAGTGTTTCTCTGTGCCAATTTCAGAAAGTTTCAATCTGCTTCGATGACCTTTTATAGCTACCGTGCAATAATTCTACGTTATCCAATAAACTTCACATGGACAGTACTCACGAAGGTGTAAGAAGCCATTTCAATTGTTATGTAAATCAATAGAAACCTGACCCATTCAAACAGGTCTAACCTAAATTCTGTGAAATCTCAGCTAGTGTAGTTGATATCTAGTCAACGGGCAAGCGTGTCATGGTCAACTTCGCCGTAGCTTGATGTTAATTATTGATATGAGGACCTAAATATAATGCTTAAATAAAGGTACACTGTTGTCCAAGAATAGTTATAAACAACATTGAACGTACATTTGTTATGTTTCTTCTACGCCAATTGTACATTCTCCAAACATGACCTAGTAACGATAAAAATAAATTGAATAGATAATGATGATACATGATACATGATGATTGACACCGCCCGAGTCTGAGTCAGTGCAACTTATTTTTTTCCTGTGATCTGTTGTCATCTGTAATCAGTATTCCAACTTTACTTCTGTCATCATCATTATCCGATTTAATTGGGTCAATTGTCAGGTAGAGCGTAACTCCAGTGAGCCATCTACTCAAAAAATTGTTAGCTGGGGAAATTACTTTTGTCAGATCTTGTTTTCAATGCTGCTGCCAGGTCATTTGGATGCTTTTCCTTTCCCACCTCATATCTAATATTTTGTGTTCGACGAATTTCTCAGTGCAACTTAGATTATTAATAATTCGCTTTAAAAAATTAGACAACTGACTTCAATGCGTCTATTATAAACTTTAAGACTTATATGGTTTTCTCATGGATGCCATTGTCAGAACTGGACCAAATTGAAATGGGATCACACGGGAAGCTCCAGCAGCACCAGATAAATAATCAAAATCAGTTCACCCAGTCGAAAGTTTTGAGGTAACAAACATAAAAAAAATACAGTCACGTTGAGAACCTTCTCTTTTTTGAATTCGGCTAAAAAAGACTTTAAAAGAATAATTGTAAGAAATAGCGTCATACAAGTATGTCAATTTAAAGTTCTCACTAAAACTCTGGTAGCACTTGTCGCCGCCAGAATCATAATGCTATCCTATCAACGGTTTTAAAGAGTACGCATTGTTCTTTTACGTGTCATAGGCTGGTAGTGGTCTATGTCGGTTTCGATATAAATCTTAACTCTAACAAACCTTGAACATTTATCGCCTGCCATATTTCCGGACTGATACGACCTTCATAACTTCAAGAAAAGAGCTTACTCCTACCTAAAACGCACTTGTGATTCTTAAGCTGCGGGTGTCCATGGTCGGCGGTAATCAGTTAGCATCAGGTGACCCGTCTGCTCGTGTGCCCCTATCGCATTAAAAAAAGCCCATCAACGAATGCCCACTACGAATTATCCAATCAATTCACTTTTCTTTTAGAAACAGCACTTTTTATAAACAAACGTTAGCTTCTTATTCCCTGAAAACATGTGTGCAAAATTTCATTATAATTAACTGATTGACTTTTATTTGCTTTGGTAAATAATTTAATTAGTGACGAACAGTAAGGGCCAAGCTCCTCGTCAAATTTATTGACTGGCACATGCCATATTAAGTTTACGTCATATTTACCTTCCAGGATCCAGAAACTGTGATTAACACATTTACGACGGTTTAATACTACATATCCCATTAATAATTATATCCGCCATCAAACTCTAAAATTTAATGTTGTATTTCCATATACCATTAAATTTTCTAGTCCTCGTTTGTCTCCACTCCCGGTAGCATTGTTCCAGATAAAAACAAATTATTCTATTATGGCAACGCTTTACTACCAACACAATTTCCAATCATATTACATAAGTGATAAAAGTTAGTTTTGTTTGAAAGAACCGTAGGGCTATGATTGAAAGTATAATGTTACATTTAGCCTGCTTTATGCCGTGGTATTAGATTACGGAAATGGAATAAATATATGATTTGTTGTCAAAGTGAATATGATTGAAGTTTGACTTACTTCCATTTGCATTCCAACATGTTCTTTGACTATTCTTTTATCAGGCAGGTTACACCCACATATGTGGAATGTTTATACAAAACTACCCGAAACTACTGAAGCTCCATAAACTACTGTCATTAATGTAGTTATACTTTTTTTTGAATAATGCATCCAGTTATATGAACTGTTGAAATGGGTGTTTGTAGCCTGGAAGTATTTTTTGTTATAAAACGAAATAACCGACTTCAATGTGAGGAAATTTTGACACCATCTCCGAAGATCTTCATCAGATCTTCACAAAATTTAAACGGAGGAACCACCCTTGAGGTTCCCCTATTTAAAAAAAAAGAATCATTTTAATCGGCAAAGCAATTAAGCTAGTAATTGGTAAACAACCCTAAAAAATAGTCGCAACCGAGAAACCGAACCGATGAACCTCCTCCTTTTTTTGAAGTAGTTTAAAAAGCAAAAAAAATAGTATTTTACAGAAGATTGGTGGACTTGGTCCTATGATAAGGCAGATCGTATACTAGTTTGCCTAAAATATTTTTTAAAGACAACTCCTGCACTGAGAATTATTCCTGTGTAGCGGGGCCGCGGGGGACGCTACCAAAATGAATATGATGGATACAGAAGACATCCAGACTCTTCAGCAGTCAGGGCCACTAAAAACTAGACAAACAGACTAATTACAATTTTGTACAGAGACGATGAAAACTACACAAGTCCTCACTTGTCCAAAGGCTGAATTATTGAACAAGTTTATAGTTCCTGCCAAGAGGCATATTTTGCTAGACAGGCGTAGTTAGTTATACATAGATTCATGACACTACTGTTGTAAACTATACGAGTTATGAATTTCTCTATTATACTTAATTTATTTATGAAAATAGCTGTATTTAGAGCAACTAATCACAATAATTGACAAACAACACAGCCCCAATTATTACAAGAGACAGAAACTAGTTTAAGGAATAAATTAAACTATATTAAAATAGATTAGAAACAGCTCTGTTTACTACTACATCATTTTGCAGTTTTCATCTGATTCAATCAATCTATACATGCAAGTATTTAAATAAATATTTTATTTTACTCCACGGTGCAAAAAAAAGAGGGTTATGTTTTTGAAGTGTATGTATGTAAGATGTTTTGTCTTATTCCTAAAAGCTTAAACGGCTCGATGAATTTTGACAAGTGATGATTCAAATGACACCTATTCATTTGAATCATCTTAATAGAATAGTAAGAGTGTAATAGGGTATAAGATTTCTAGCTAAAAGTAAGTAATTAGTTATCTTCTTATTTTTTCTTATAAAGAGTCGATTCCAGGAGTAGAAATTACAGCTGTGTCGATGAGGACGTCACAAACATTCGAACAGCTTACATAAAGAACACCCGGACTCAGGAAAACTAATTGAGGTCCACTCAGTTTTTTGTTAAGTGCGGCAATCGAACCCACGACAGTCAGGGTCACTAGCGACTAGACCAACAGGCCAGTCAAATATGATTATGTCTTCGCTAGCATTAGAAAAGCATTCTAATTTCATGCTATACAAATGTCAAATTAGTATCATAGAATCATGACATATGATATTCAAAAAGTTGGGGGATTTAATAAGTGGTAAACACATCCTCATTGCATACTTGTGACAATATCATACGCTGGTTCTTATATCATTGATAAACTGAAAAAAAGTATTGATAATTTAGATAAAGTAAATGTATATTTGGGTACAACGAACCGAAATTAAACTTTCGTTGTTGTAAGTTCATCTACTACAAAGTTTTATTCTGCAGAAAGCCAACTGTTTTATATAGAAAGTGACCCTATTATTCACTAGGACCACACCTTAATAATATAATAGGGAGAAAGAAACAGATCTATTGTACGTCTTAAACTTAAACAAAACACGCACACGTGCGAAGGGTGTACAAGACTGCCTCCATTAAAAAATGATTAATCACACCAAATGTAATCTTTAATGAAACGTATTATTATCACACCTACTTCTGATATAATTGCAGAGCATTGAGAAACTAGATCGATTTTATTGATATCTAGTAGCCCATTCAAAATTCAACAGTTAATAATCTCTAATAAATAAGCTTTTTTTAAAGCCTATTTGGATTTTGCTTTTGAAAGAGTATTAGCAACGTGGGACACTAATTTTTGTTAACCTCTCCAGCTATGCTAAATGTTCCGTTAGTGGGTTCACGACTGTAGTGCACTAGTTTTAACCTGCAACCAAATGATGGCAAGTCGGACACCATAGCCATGACGCTACCGCCGCCTGCGCTTTAAATATTGTCAAAAATGAGAATGGGAGATATCTGAATTTGGTAAGTATGTAACGAACTCAATCGTAGGAGTTGCAATTACACATCTTAAAGCACTGGTATGTCGAATAATTGTTCGCACGGATACCCGTTTACCACAAGTCGACTCGGCTGATTTGTAAGTTTAGTTGCATTAATAATGTTTCTTTGCAAAACGAAACATTTATTTAAAAATATGGCACGAACGCTTTATATCAACGAACGCAAAGTTTTATATCATGGACTTACCTAATCAATGACAATACTTATGTAACCTACATCAGAAGCCATATCAAGTATACAAACCTTTGCAGCCTCAATAAGCATCAGGCCAACTGGGTCACGGTCCAACATAGTCATAGGCTTCATTTTATCTGATCATCCGCACGCAATCCAACGCGTGCAATGCGTGCTAACGAACAGTACCGTATGAGAACACAATTCATGCATATGAACATCAACGCATCTAATTGAGAAATTGTTCAGTTGTACAGGGAATATTAATCGACAATTTTGTCTTTCTATGTGTGCGTAAAGCCCTTTCACCCTAACATATTGTCAGTCCGTTGGTGCTTTGTAAATTGAGAACCATTTATACAAAATGCAAGTTAATTTCTAACGTGATAATTGGAAACTCAGTATGTTTCTTTGTTGAACAAGTCACGTAACATTTAACTGCTCCCTTCTATATGACGGAGAAGAGATATAACAATGGAACTGTTCTATTTCTTATCTTTATCTTTTCACCCTTTCCACTTGGGAGAGGCATGTATGGGCGGCCCGGAGTGATACCACGGCCTCATAGAACACCAGGGTATGGAGCAATACTTTCGTTATGTTTTACCGACTGAGTGAGGTTAACGGAAGGACCAACCCCCCTCCTCCTCCACACTTCTCCCCTCTCCCGCCGCGGAGGGGACCTTTCACAAAGATGGGCAGCACACTGACGACTCTTGAGTTGCAGGTGGCCATGGGTGGAGGCAGTCACTTACCATCATGTGACCTATCCGCTTGGTTGCCCCCTATACCATAAAAAAATGCAATGCAATGATAAAGTTCTTAAACAGAGTTGCAAATATGCACAAGAGTTGAATTTTATACTGCCATTTGAAAAACATTCATATTTTAACTGTTCGTCCATTTCTTAAAAGTGGCTTGAGTATTTTTCAGAATCGCACTAATGCGCAGAATTACGTCCATGGTAGGTGCGCATGAGTGGCGCACATATGCACACACGCAAAGGATAGTTAGTGCAGTGAACTTTTGCATTGTGAGTATTACGTTACATGTAACCTGTATACTTCCTTGTATGCAAGGATTATTTTACCGTTTTATATAATAAACTGAACGGGAAGGACATTTTTGTTCTATTCAATAAAACGAAATTTCAAAATACGGCAGTTGACCTCTGGTTTAAAAATCACAACTCTGCTGTCTAATGCCAATCGATCATTTTATCATATAGTAATATCTAACCACGGCCTTATGGAAGTATAGGATCTGTCCAGATCTAGCAGAAATCTGGTTCGCCCTCCCTCCATAACAATTGTTGTAGAATTTTTAATGTTATCTTAAGTTTATTAAGACACGGTGGATATTACCAAATTCTGTTCAATAATCGTAATGAGAATTGTTTCTACCCACGACGAACCCCATGAGGAAACCCATGAGAGCTTGTTTGCGAATATAGCTATAAAAACCATATGGATGCGTATGCTTTTTTTGCATATAACAGTAAACACACTTTGGAACAATACCCAGATATTCTCCGGAAAATGCAAAGAGAATACTAATGGAATACTTCGTATTTTAGTGTCATTCAACTTGGTTTTTACAAGCTTTGAATTATTCTATATTTAACTTGCAATATAGAATCGGCAAAGTAAAGCATTTATTCTGGCACTCACAGGATAGCATATAATTGATACAATCAAATAAAAACCACGAGTACGTATAATGCCCCGTGCGATGTCAGAAAAGGACTGACGGAGGCTGCAGCGCTGGTGTTATGATAGGGCCCGAGCCCGATGACGTCACGAGCCTATTTTCCATATTTATGGACGCAACCATAAGCAACTAAAATTAAAAAAAACTAAGAGTCAGTCTAAAATGTGCCGTTAAGATGTAAATACAATTTAACTTGTGAGATGTCTAGTTATATACGAGTATATGTTTGTTCTTCCCGGCGCGGCGCCCGATTGAGCTGAAATTTTGCATAGACATATATATATATATGTTCCGGTGGCTATACAATATACATATCCAGCTCTCTATGTATATTGTAAATATTTAATATTATTTTTACATACATTTAAATTTTGTGTTAAAACATATTTTTTAAATGAAATAATTTGTTATGCTATAACAAACAACTTAGACCTGTTATTATTATTTAAAAAAAAAGCATAATGGGTTTTTTAGAAAAAAACTGAACATTTGTTTATTTTTATGTTTTGGAATTAGTCAATCATAAAGCTATTTGACAGTTCTTATATGCAGATAAGATGGAAAGGAACCCAAAAATCTACAATACCTTTTGTGAACCTACATATTCTTAGAACTGTGTGTTCTGACTCTACAAATAATCATTATCTCATTTTGAAACCTGTTGTACCTACCTGATTAACTTAATAAGCGTAATCGATAGTGGATACGGCATTTACTCTATACATGTCAAGTAGATCGCCACGAATAGTAATTGAGGTAGCACAGATTATACACCGCGTTTCGATTTCAAGCTATAATCGAGTATTCAATAAGAGATTTTATAAATATGTATATGTAGGTAATGAATATATTTTGCATTGAATATGCATGTGTTGTATGCCAAGTGACATTTAATATTTTCGGAAAACATTTTACCATACTTTTCATGTGACATATTATTGAATTTAAAGCTCATTGTAAGGTAATATCATCTTATAATCACAATAAACTTTACATTAAAATCATTTAGAAATTTATCGTCAGTTTAGCAGATTGCAGTTGTAAATAAATTGTATTTTATATCATAATAACTTATAATTAAATCTTTAACTAAAGACAGGTCAAAGAGTAAGCTATTAAACGTACATCTGTCTCTGATATTAAACCAGTAACGTTCCCAAGTCTTATTGACAGAGTTTAATGTTGGGAATTCATTACAAGTTATTGCAACAACACGCGACGTATTTGCTAAATATGAATTATTATATCTTATTAGTATTACGTGTATCTATGTTTATGTAATAAGTTATGTTAATAAATAAATCAATTTATAGGATTCCATTGCATCTTATTTCTTTTTATTGATTAATGGCGTTTGTTTACAACTTACCTGATGAGAAGTGACGATGAAGACGAAGATTATCTATAAATCAAAATAATAATTGAATTAAGACATTAAACCCTCAATAAAAAAAGTGTACCTACATTAAAAAAAAGTATTTCTTGTAATTTTCCTGTACGATACAAATATTAAGCTTTTTTGTAAAACTGTATAGTTTACGAGCTATAGCACATAACATAAGTTGCCAGTTCGTGGAAAACCACACCAGTAAAGTAGGCCTCAAAGTTTTTGCTCTGAACTGTGCTCCGGGGAATGGTGAGATGGCGATGTGGATAGGATGAAGAAAAAAATAAAATTATAGTGTGCTGATGGGTTGTTAGAAGAAAGTGTTTTTGTTGAGTTATAACTTGTTTCTGTTATCGTTGCTTATCGGTCACCTCGTTCTACGTTGTTTGAAAGACCGCGCCTTGTAGCGAGAATGTGACAAAAGAAATAGCAATATACCCATAATGGCTGGGGTAGTACAAGGCGAACATAAGAGTCACGCCATATCACTTTTTAGCAAGTCGGGCTATCCGTTAAACTTTTCTTAATATTTCTGGAATGAGTAAGGCTCACCACACTCTACGGTGTGTAAGTGTGGTGAGCCTTGCCCTATTCTCACTCAGTGGCTCTCTTCTTAGAGTATAGCCAAGGAAGAGATTCTGCAATAAACCCACTTATTACGTAACACCGTGAAACCTCTGTAATTAGTGTTCTGTTCTTACATACTGATTGTGAATAATCCATGCTACATACTAGCATTCTATGCTAAAGCATTTTACTAGAGTAAATACAACTAGTGGAAGTCAATTCTATGTCTATAACTTATCTTTAATTATATTCATATACTGTGTATCTTTAACTGAACTGTTTATTGTTCTTATGAGAATAAAGTTTCTTTAACATATAATATGTAGTAGAAATTCTTATACTTCATACTTCAATATATTCACTAAACTGACTCATGTTAAGGATATTCCTTTTTAATAAGGATATTAAGGAAGTAAGGTTTTTTAGATTTTTTTAGTGGTAGAGCCATGCTTAGGTGTGATACCACGGCCTCACAGAAAACCGGTTGTGAAGTAACGCTTCCGTTGCATTTCCCCGAATTGAGTGAGGTTTCCGGAGGCCCAATTCCCCCTCCTCCCCATTTCTCTCCCCTCATCTCCTTTATTCTTTTTTCCATCTCCTCATCCCCCTTCTCTTCTTTCCGCTCCCTGCATCCCCCATCCCTCATCACCCTCAAAGGCGGGCAGTGCACTTGCGACTCTTGAGTTGCAAGTGTCCATGGATGGCGGTGCCACTTACCATCAGGTGACCCGTCTGTTCGTCTGTCACCCTATAGTATAAAAAAAAAAATCTAAAACGATCGCTATTGTTTTACATTCACCAAAAAAAATAAACATACCAATTCGACTAATTCGATAAATAATGTCAGTTGAAAATATGCTTAAATAAACCTTAATATATTTCAAGGAAATTCTGAGGAAATAAAAAGTATATAACAAACGTCAACACATAACATTCCTAACACTACTTAGAAGTTACATAAAATAGCTCCAAATTGCCTTAAAAGTCATCAGTTACACTACATATTGCAAAACAAATTCTAAATCCAATTAGGTGCTTCGGTTTTACTAGGAACTTAGACAAACGTAATTTATTATAGGAATTTAGTTTTTGATTTTGCAATCCTTCTTATATCCGTTTTCCGTTTGCTTTTCAAAAAGTTTTAATCCGATTTAAACAAAATTCTGTAATCGCTTTGCTGGGGGGCGAGGGGGGAAAGTGGAGAAGGGGAGTCGGGCCCTCGGTTCCCTTACTCACTTGCCAATACAATGCAACAATTGATTAATCTACCGGTTTTCTGTGAGGCCATGTTATTACTCCGGTCGAGCTGGTTTTCAAAGTACTTCTGTCTTCTACATATAAATTTATAAAGTTTTAACCTTACGTTTTTCTGAAATAAAGGTTATTTGCTATTTTAAACTTCAACCCATCTCTGTGTCAAATGTCATCAAGATCCGTTCAGTCATTCTGGCGTATTTGATCCAGAAGCGGCCAAACTATCGCATTTTTAATAAAGCTGCAAGTAAGATTTTTCATTATGAATCGAATCTTTCAGTTGCAACTTTAAATAGTTATTAACCAGTTAACAAAAGTTCCTAGTTTAAATTACATAACTACATAAAATTATCTATATCAAAACAAGTTAATTACAAAACTCAGGCTAACTTCAAGCTCGGGCGAATGTTAAGTAGTTGGACGAAAAGGTTGGTCGTTGTTTCATACTCTGTGTATCGTACAAAACTGGAGAACGGAATGTTATGTGCTCCTAACGATGGTTTTTCTCGCGCCAGTCCAGTTAATTCCGTCTGTCTTTCAATTCAATGATATAATGTAAAAAGAAAATAAGAGGAACTTGTGTTTCTTCGGCAACTCTCGACTGAGGTTCTAATTGTTCGAGTTATTCTCGTTTTTAGAGTCTGTACCTAAAGTTTATTACACTTCAGTATTTTAAAAATTATGTACAACTAACTTTGTGCAACTTCACTCACGTAACTAGAGATAATGTCAACAATTCGGTTTATTGTCTATCAGACACTATATACATACATATCTATACGGCAATAAATTAGATTAAATTATATAATAGTTAGCAAAAGGTTTGAAACGTCTCTGCATACCCCTTTAGAGATACAGGCCTCAGTGTATGTATGTAATAATTCATAATTCTTCAGAACCAGTACTCTATACCTCCTTCGTAATAATTAGTAAGGTAGTTAATGAGTAAAATCGGAACATAAAAACTGACATTCGCATTTGAATATTATGATCTTATAAAATATACACAAATGATCTTATTTAAATCAGATGTCCCTGTTAAAAGTTAAGAGTATATTCACAAGCATACAAAATCGAAGAAATATTTCACCATAAAAGGTAATATGCGATGGTTGAATTTAACATGCGCATGTTCAAGTAAACAGTTATTTTTAGCGTCTAATTTTGGTCGAGTTTCCGTGAAACAGTGCACAACGCCGAGATTGTCAAGAGAAGCCTTTACAAGCGCTGATTCTATACAACCGGTCGTAATTCCATACCTATAGTGATGTACTTGCTACAGCATCGATATATCAACTTATTTTTACTAAAACATCGTTTAAAAAAAATGGTGTCTCATGGCAGTTCCGAGTATGTCATGCTCGCCTAGGAATCCTGCCAATTGCAGCGTTCGTGTCGATTCTTTTGGTTACCTTTGATATGGATAAGATAGATGATGGGTGTCGGCTGGCGCGTGCATCATGCTCGTGGACAAGTGCCGTTGATTGAGGCTGGTGATCCCCGAACTGCTATTACTTAACGTAGAGTAGTAATTACCATAATCGTTATAGCAGCATGATATATTGCATAGTCCTCACATTTATTTTGTGCGCACTTATGAACTGCGGACAAGACAATTGTCTAAATTATTTGATAAAGAGTGTCTTTGGAGTTTCAGGCTTCTTATTCCCAACAAGCAATTAACTTCACGACTGACTTAGTCTAACCGACTTCCTATCTTGGCAACTCAAAAATACCTATGATTGGTTCAATTCAAATAAATTATTTTGCTTTTGATTTATGTTTGATATTTGGTTTATTAAGTTCGCACAAAAAAAATGTACACAAAATTTACAGGTTTATGGCCAAGAAAAACTTGTCAGGAACCTAAACTAGCATACCATGAGCCATAGACCGATCTACATTAAATTTACTGAACGATATTTATTTTGAGCTTAAGAAACATAAGACACATACTTTAATATATACATATATATATACATATATATATTAACGAGATGGTTGATTCTTAAATGAGTTATTGATAGATATAAAAAACCGAGGTGTAGTCAGTTGAAAAGGAAGTTGTCTGAAAGCAAATATCTTACTCTAATGAAAGATATTGTATTGTGTTGCACTTATCGGTTATTCATTTACCGTACAAGAGCCTAGGCCAATACAATTTTCTGTTAAAGGGTTACCATAGCAACGACATACAATTTATTTCTCCAAGACTTATCAGAATTAAATTAATAAATGATAATATTTTTAGTACATGTTATTTACAATCGTCAATATTACCTTCCCGAACGACTAACACTTTATCGATATCGTTGTTTTACGCTCATGACTAGTGCCCAGACAGGTATTATTAGGTCTTCCTGCTCTCCATTCGCGGGCTAACACGACAATTGTGAGTGTTGTATTCGCTTTAGTCGATAGAATGATTTGTTAGCTTTACAGTTATGCGATTTGATGAGAAATTGTGAAGAAAATATATACATTTGGATTAAGTTTTATTATATTCATTATGCTCTTGCGGTTTCTATTTTAATGTTTATGAAGACTTTAAAGTAAAATAGAAGATTTCAGATTTCTACTGTAATATAAGTTGTTAAACATAATAATAAAATTGTTTTATTCATTTTAACTTGTGATGAAATTGTGTTTACTGCTCTTTAGACCGTACTGTATCATTTATTCAACATAAACCTATATCAATTATCGCTTCATAATAAAAGATCATTACGTTGTATATTAAAGTATAAACCTTTCTTTAATTAACTTAATAGGTATATCAAAACTTTTCGAGATAAATTCTACATTGAAATAAATTATGGTTAAGTCATTGTAATGGTATAAGTATAATTACTTCTAGCACACGTGTGTTTTTCGGTGGAGTAGCGTAAGTCCATCTCTTCCCGTTCCTTTCGTATAAGGTGACTGAGGGGTTGAGTTGTTATCTACCAGACAGGATATACAGTTGATGGTTGACGGCTATAGGCGTACCCCTTGCTACATAAGTGAGATTTAATTATAGATGGCAAAAATTGAGCGTTTGATACGGCACGGGGATACAGGGTACAGGTGTGTGTATGTTATAAATCAACAATCATATTTTCTTCTAATCACCCATCAATACACTATAATTTTAATTTCTTCATTGCACTAACGGCTCACAACGGCTGAAGAGGATGGGCTACAAAAGGATATGGTTTAGTTACAATAAAACAAACATAGTATTGCCAATATTTTTATTAATCTGTTGAGATTGTTATCAAGGAATCGTTAGTATGATTTTCTAAAAATTTTCAATGTCAATGCCATAGAAGGAATAAAAACCCATTGACGACATTTAAGACTGCAACACTGAGACAGTCAACGCTAAAAGTATATTAATTACATGTTTCTATATTGTTGACACACACTACCAAGAAACAATCTTAAACGTGATATCACGACAAAATAATAGTAATCGTATCGAATCGAAAAAAACAATATCGATTACCAAATCGATTGCAGCTCTCAATTATTTCTTGACAATTACCATACCCTGCAGGCTTACGATAGTATCTAAGTAAAGACCACATATAATCACCAAATCGATTAAACACCGTAAAAAAATGAGCCCCGAGTAAAAACGAAAGTCGATTCCTAAAAGCAATAATCGTTATCGCATCGAAACCGTATATCGTTTCGCGTCTTGGATCGTAAATGCCTTATCGAGAATACAACTACCTCCATTGGCAAAGTTGATTAGTTCCGTATGTACTGAATAGCGTAATTTTTCAGCAATAATCATCAATACATTCGCAGTTCTTACTATTCTAGTTCAGAGATTCTCTATTCAAGATTGCAAAGTTGCTTCGCTTGGCCACTTATCTCAAGCAGAGTCCATATATCTTAAGGAATATAAAAAACAAGGCAGTATTAAGCATAGGTAGACTCAATTGGCAGGATTTAGCTTCATAGCAGAAGCAGGCCGTTGCCGCAGATGTTTGTGTTGCCAGTGATTGACGCGTCTTATAAGCACTTGTTGACCGTCGTCAAAAACTGAATACTATACTATTGCTTTAAATAAGTAAATTTTATATGTTGTATTTTACGAATTTTCTTAGTTATATTTGTAGTTATACGAGTACTATGGTAGCTTAAAAAAGTATATAACCGAATTTAATGAGCCTATTATGATAATTTGTAAAACGATGTATTTAACATCTCTTAACTTCGTCCCTTAGAGGTGTAAAGTTTTCTTTAAATCTACGAGCGCACGTGTTTCCCTCCCACTTGGATGCCGGGTCTTTTAAGAATGAGGATAGTGACGACCACTTTTAGGCTTCACTTATTGCTTTCCATCAGGCAGAGTGGAGTCATTATGGTAGGCTGATATATAAAAAAATGGGACTGGAACTGGAACTTTAGTACTATTGAAAAACCTAACAAATAAAAAATATTATTAGAATCGGTGAGCAAATAGATATACACAGAAAAGTCGAATGGAGAACCTCCGTTTTCGTAAAAATATTTGAAAGGTTCATTGTGTATGTTAAGCACTCCTGGTAGCCTCTACAACTTAAGTGCTAATGGTACAGTGACAGTCGCATAGATTGTTCTTTTTTTTTTCTATTTAAAAAACAAACGCCCACATCAGGCATAATTCCTGTGCCGCGCCAGAATTTACCTGTGTCTGTAACAACGGACACAGAACTTCCGGACCCGGAACAACTATTTGCAGATCACAATTCAGTTCGAACCCACCACTGGTTCAGTTCAGCAGTCAGGGTCACCAACCACTCACACACCAACCAACGGGCCCGTCAAAACTTTCTTTACTAGATCCTGTACTAGTTGCATATACACTTTTTCTATGTTCATTTATTGATTTGTGGAACTGGAAGAGATCGCAGATTGTGATTAAACAGTCATTGTAACGATATTCGTTTCTTTAAACGATACTTGTTCTTTGTGTCTGTTGTTTGAATCTTTGTAAAGTCCCCCGCAACACAGGAATTAATCCTATTGCTGGAGCCTTTACAAAATAAGTAAGCAAAACTTTTTTAAATGCAATAAAGAGTGAGTAAATACCTCTCTATACTACATTACATGCGAATATATTTAATTCTAATAAGTTAAGCCAATTAGAATAGTACTTATACCCATCACTACTGATGTTTATTACTTGAAAAGCAATTAATAATTTAGAAGCTGGTATTTAAAGACACTCGGCTAGTTGCAACAAGTATGTACTCATCATAGGAAGTCGTACACCGTTAATTGAAATTAAACAGTTATTAACACTAGTCAGTATTAAATTAAGCTGTATCATATCAACAGCGACGAAGAAATCATAATGATTCGTCTTATAATCTCTGACATCGACAATGCTGTCAAATTAAGAAGACATACCTACTATGCTATTCACACAACAATTTAATCGTCAACTTCATTTGAGGCTTGTCAAAAAAGTACTGATAAATAATTAATTACAAAATATTGTAAGTTTAAAAAAAAACTCTAAATTTAATTTTATGTTTGAGATTTATAATTACATTACAATAAATTATTTTAGTTTATCAATTATGTTTTTATTTACCAGTACATACGTTTCTTGTCAATTATTAGACATTATACATACATATTTGACATAATAATACTTCCTATTTGAATTCATATGGGTTCATATTATTTGAATATTTTTTCAAATTTAATTAATAATACTAGTGAAACATTCCAGATGCAAATTTCAAAACCATTTATCATTCTTAATTCTTTTAGTTTATGAGTATTTATTGATAACATATTTTTGGATTTCGTTTTTTGACGTTACCTGCTTTATTTCGGTTTTGGTTATAGGATATCTAAGTATTAATTACATTTATTATTTATTTAAAATCCTAACACGCATTGTGACGAAAACCAATTACATACAAAATTAAAATGATTATCCATTAAAATACTGTTTATAAACTGTGTAAATTTTAAACTTTCGCCTTTCATGCAATTAACTTAAACTAAATTAAACGAGATATACAAGTATTACAGTCTTTTAATAACCTTTTTTTAATTACGTAGCGGCGAACAGCGGTAAGGTTCGGTTAGTGACAAACACCGCCCATGGACACCCTCACTCAAGAGTCGCATATGCACTGCAGAGGAAACTGCAGCGCATATACGACTTTGAAGTTTTTTGTCCATTGTTTGTCTACCCGTTTTCTGTCAGGCCGTGGTAATACTCCGGTCAAGTTGGCCCATTCGTGCCTTAATATCGACTAACTAACTGTTTAAAACTGCCTATTACCATCAATTATATACATCAGCTGAGTTCAAGAACTCAGGGTCAATGTTCTATGACGGTGTCAAGTCATTGCTTGGTTATTGTTATAAAGAAATAACTTGTGAGTTTAAAGTTAAAGCTAAAACTGATGAGACAAGTAGTTTTTATGATACCGCTGTAATAGAATATGTTGTCTATGGAGGTTTAAGGTCGCTGACCTCTATAATTAGCAACTACTTGTATGTTTCCTGTGAGAGAATATTTTTTTTTTATGTCAAACAAACTTAGGAACTTATATATGTACATACAGCCGCCAAATTTAAGGTTAGTCGGAAACCGGGAAGAGGGTCAAATTTATCTAGGAAGATTTGGTTTGGCAACGATAATGTATGTATATATGTGACTCTCGACATAGCATGTAACAACAATATAATAAGGTACGATGGGGTTGACATATCTATGAAGATAAACTTTTATTAGAATAAAAAGAAATACAAGATTTGATGAAGGCTTGTAATAATAATACAATTTATTACACGCTAAAAGGCAGGCAATAGTAGAAAATCTTTTTTTTTCTGTTCTAACAAATTCAAGCTTCTTAATTATTCTTTAGATCGCCGACGTTTGCGGAATCACGTATTTATCTAATAGGGTTAAACTAATATACGCATACATAGTACATTTACGCCTATATAGCCGAAGGGGTGTGCAGATGCGTCACAAACGCCCACTTATCGTAATGCTTTAACGTGGGAGAGCTTCGGCACATATGGCTCCGGCTTGTTCGGAGTTCGACCACAGCTTCACAAAAAACCGGCTGTTTAATAAGACTTACATTGTGTGACCGAGTGGGAGAGGTTACCTGAGGCCCAACCCCCTTTACCTTCCCCTCTTTCCCCTCTCCTTCCCCTCCTTTCTTTCCATTCACCTCTTTCTCTTTCCCTACCCTAAAAGGCGGACAGCACTCTTGTAACTCTTGAATTGCAAGTGTTCATTGATGGCGGAAGTCACTTACCCTCAGATGCCCCGTCTGCTGGTTTGTCCTCCTATATAATAAAAAATGCTCTCGCCGCCATACTGGCACTTTATAACTATATATACTAAAAAAACAATATGCTTGCAAAAATAAATGTGTTCAATACATAGACTACCTAACCGTATCAATTAAATCAATTGGTGGTATACTGCCGAGTCCAAATTCCAAACAGATGTATGTTATACCAATTGATGGTAATATTTGCGTTCAATGTTTACGTTTCTCTTTTATTGATGTTCATAAATCTTTATAAAGAGGTTCTATAATTAAATTAATGGTTTTAGAGTGTAATTTGTAGGCTGGCACCTTGTTAGGTGAGATTTGTGCTGTTTTGATGATACCTTAAACATGAGAACAATCTCAAGGATACATTAAAACGAAAGGCCGGAATTAATAACTTTCATTGAGTGTTCATTTAAAGTATAATTATAAAAAAAAGGAAATGGTATTTAGATAGAACTTAGCCGAGTACTAAGTTATTTTCCAGCAAACCTAGTGTAAAGAGGATAATATGAGAAAAGAAGTTAGAGGCAGTAATATATACTAAGTGAAGAAGAATTAGAAGAATTAGAAGAAAAAGAAAAGAAAAAGAGCAAAAAGAACGAACGTACATATTATGTATACCCAAGTAAATGTATACCAATTATAAATTGAAATATAATTAAATGTAATACATATATTAAATAATATACATACATACAAAGTACATATATTTTAATGTCTGATAATTATTATTGTGAGAGAAAAAATTCCCTTGTTCTCTCAGCTGTAATAATGAAACAATTGTAAGAGTGGAGTTCGGAGGAGAAGAGAAGAGATGCGACAGGGAACAAAGTGCGCAAAGTGCTCGCGCACATATTAAGGGAAACTACTATTGTGTAGAATTAAATAGACAATTAAAAACATATCTATCCTTACGACTAGGTAGCCATTTCAGTTTTTTCTGAATTTCGAGACATGATCACATTTTTTCGGGCCAAAAATACAGCGGATACAAACATTGCAACTTTTCCAGCTTATTCCATAGTACTTACATAATACCAAGGCTGGTTTGAAATGGGAGAATATTTTGAAGACGTTTAAGGAAGTGACATGTTCCAAACGCTATCCTGCTAACCTCATTTGTATGACTGGCAGTCTATTAAAACACCGAGATCCTTGACATGGGTCGATTATAAGTAGCCACCCACAGTAAGGTCATACCAGACCGAGGGTGAATCTTCCGAGCAGACTAGCTGCAAGCGACTTCAAAGATAAAAGCTGAATAAAGCTGATTACAGAACCTGAAACACGGAGCGAGGAAAGGTTGCATAAGAAAATTTCAAAATCAACAGAGTTTAAGGCGCTGCTGAAGTCCAATAGTACCAATACTGTCAGATATTTGTTTTCTATAGCCAGTCGTACGTCGTCTATTATTTTAATGAATGTAGTTGTAGTACTATGACCTAAACGAAATCCAGATTGGTGTGGACTCAGCAAGCTTTTAGACGATTGATTTCGTTGATTTCGTACAATAATCGATAGGGAGAATGATGTGGGGCGAATTTAGGATCCTGCTGATTCCTGCTGAACCTTCTTTCAGGGCGAAGTAAGAGAGCGTCATCACCTATTGCTTTTATAGAGATAGATTGTAATAACGAAATAATACTTAAAGACACGTTTTTTATAAATATATAAAACCCGACTGCTCTATAACCTGCACTTTTTTTGCTGATTTAATCTAGAAATGCGACTCCAAACAAAATCTATGTGACTCCCACTAATAGGACGACGCAAATGACACCTCACATCCTGAAATCCGCAAGCTGTCTAGGCTTTAGAGTGAGACAATAAAATATACATACACACACATATGTAATTATTCTATACTTACATCCCTCCTTTTTGCGTAGTCAATTAAGACGCAAATTATCGCGTATATTGGTAGGTGTACGCGTATTACAATTTTTTCTTGTTTTTCTTATTTTACTGATGTAAACGTTCACCTAACACATATCAAATCATAATTTACAAAGTTCTAGAAAGTTCACAGTCTGTATAGAACGGCCTAAGGCCGCGAAAGGGCCGACATGAAATGATTGCAATTGAATAATGACTGACGTTGTGCGCATACGATTTGAGTCTAATAAATGACACCATAAAATAGCAAAAGGTCTATAAATATATCATCGTTAAAATGAGTTTCTGCAAGCAAGTTTTATACTGAAAACGAAACATACACATCTCGAATCTTATTCATGATGATCCATAGATAACATAGAAAACTTTCAAATCCGATAGAATATACATACATACATGGTCATACATTCAAAATACTTTAATATGGAACATTTTTTTGTTTTTAATAATTTAATTTTTTTTTGCCTGTTGGAGCCGAGCCTAAAACAGCGGAAGTATAATGGCGGGAAATGTCTATAATTAAATGTTGCCATAAGTAATAAACTAATAAATCGCTATTAAAAATTTCGACCATTAAAATATCTTATTCCTACTAATAAATTATTGGGGCAGAGATGGACCGATTTTATTTTTATGGATTTTCATCAATTATTTCGAATGTGCTATAAATTACACCTAGTAATTATAGCTAACTAATAAATAAAAAAAAAAAATGATTGTAATATCGTATTGATCAAACGAGTAATGGCTGCTACTGATATGATCGGTCTGCGGCTCTTCAAGACACAAATGCCATTAGAAGTTGTCCATCCGTAACCGGTCCATCTGTTATGCATATATAACATCCTAAATAATATTATAAATGTGAAAGTGTGTTTGTTTTCTTATGTTTTCACGTCTTAACTAAAAATGTTCATACAAGTTACTAGCATTACTGTTAAGACTACCTAGCATCTTGAAAAATAAATAGGTATTCAAAAGGATAGATACATTAAAAATCTACTATCAGTAAAAACTTTATTGAAACTGAAACTAATTTGGCTAATTAGCTAAAACAATTAATTCAGTTTTCACCACCCAAAATAACCCAAGATAAAAGTAACATTTTCAAGATGTCAAAAATAATTTCTTAATGCTGATGGCAACCATCCTGGGAATGAACAATTCCCGGACACATTCTCTTACACAAAACATAGAATGCATTGTTGTCCAAATGAGTGTTTAGATCACAGGAATGTCACTTTAGAACTTGTTTAAACGACCTTTGGAACTTGGAATTTGAAATTTAGTTTAAAAAGAAGTTGCACATTGTATTTAAGAAGACATTCTCAATTTAAAAAGACATATTTTTCCAGTTTCTTTTTTTAATATGATGTGTTTCAAATAAGGAGATATTGCTTTGCAATTGGCATTCAACTTCACGTAGAAACGTATGGTCACAGAGTACATATGCTATTTTTTTAAATAGTGATTGACAAAGTACTATAAACAATAACATGTAAAAACATTTATCTGAGGTATTGTAATTGTTGGTCTTAGATAAATCTAAAATGAAGAAGCAGCAATTATCTTCTCATTTGAAACTCATAACAGATAATCTATGAATACCCTTTTGTGTTTGTTACATCTGTTACCTACATTTACATACTCATGATTATATCCCTGTAGGGGTAAGCAGAGGCGTAATTAAAGCCTACATTTTACCGATTATAATTTAGTCCCATTACGTAATAGGGTCCAAGCCCATTGGCGGTTTGACGGCGGTTTGGCGGCGATTGGAGTAAAAAGGGAATAACGCGATATTGTTTTAACAGATGGGTCGGGGACTATAAGCAATAGCTAATCATCATCAAGTCGCATACCTATTACTCGAACTGGCTGGTAACTAAAAACGCGCTTTGAAACCAACAAAAAAATTCTGCCTCTTTAAAATATTACATAGTATACGAGTGCAGTAAGCTAAAGTGACAGAAAGCAGTAATAATATTGACAGTAATGGCTTACATTTCATCATACGGGTATGAATAAAAAAAATAGTAAATTAACATTTATTTGCAGAAATATTTGATATACCTCTTTTCCGCAATCCATTTATTCGCCTAAATCGTATTTCGTTAACTTAGTAAGTCGTTAAATTTTAAAATTATTAGTTCACGTCGTAAATTACTTTCTTATCGTTAAAATTAAACATATATTAATAAGTCAAATGTGTATGAGATTGACATAAATTATTCTGCTTTTATGTATTAAAATAGATTTTGACAACTAATTTAGTTACTTAAAATATTTTACTAATTTTATGATAAAAAAAATTCTAACATTTCCGCCTTTTTGATATTACCTTTCATCATCATAAACCTCTCACCGTACACCGCGGGTTTTTTTTTTTTTTATATGAACTAAATTCATCTACGATAAAATCAGAATTGATCTATTACCAGCTGTGATTTCTGTCAACTGTATTTATATCTTCATAGTCACTTAATCACGGACAATCTGTTGTCTTGCCTACATACATATGATCATACCTTTCGCCTATCGGGGTAGGCAGAGACAACGGACCGCCACTTGCTTGGATACTTTCATATATCACGAGCTACCTACTGTCATTAAACCTTTCATACAACCCCGTCGGTGTCGGGTACTTCTAACCTGTCCTTTCATCAGAGAATTTACACAATTTTGTCGCTGTATGTTCTGCGTGGTTAAGCTCTGCCGACATTCCCATTCACATATGCACTTCAAAGTAATACTGCCGGCAAACTGTTATGCAATTTGGCAGACTTTGTTTGTAATCATGTATGCCGTTTATGAATCAATAAATAAAGAAATAAAAAAATTGTTCTGTCATTCGTTCTTAGTTCATTCTTTATTATTCTCTTTCATTATAATATATGTATGTACATACCTTACAACTGCTGTCAGATATACAACGTAAAATATACAGCGTAAAGTGTTCTTTGATATATAATCAGTTCGCATACGATTAAATAATTTCAATTTTAGATACAGTGTACAATTATATGTCCTCTTAAAAAGGGTATGCTTGTGTAATGTATACCTTGTATGTACATATAAAAATAATAACGAACCTATCGCTAACATTTTAATCACCAATTGTACAAATAGTACAGGAGGTAACGTTGATTTCCGACGGTGATTTTAGGTTCAATTATAATTATAATTTTTTTTGTTATAATAATAATATTAAAATATAACTTAAGAGGGTTCGAGTTCGAGTTATAGGTATACGACCCTGACTTGCTTGAGCTATTGCTTATACTCCTCAATCTATCTCAATCTATCTCTATCTTTTCATTCGCTTTATATCTCTTTCCTTTCAATATATTCTAAATTCTCCTATCCCATCCCATCCCATATATTCCCAAAAGTGCCCGGTTGATGTAAATTGGACTAAATAATAATCGTCATAATGTGGGCGTTAATTACGACTCTGCATACCCCTCGCATACAGACGTAATTACGTTTTGTTCATTTATTCAATTAGTCATTATGTATGTCAAATAATAAAAACTAGTCTATTGTCTATTGTCAGCTATTCTTTAAAAAGGGTGGGGAGGGTAGGACCGCCAGCTGTGGTTTAGTTTAACATAACTGATATTTGCTCACAGCCTGGTCCATCACTACTCTGACAGCTGAGGCTCGTTACTGCTGTTATCTCTAGACTATCAGTAATACAAAACCCATACCTCCCATACTAAAATGCATTCAGGTTTTATATTTCTTAAGTCATTTTATATGTAAATCAATTCAGAATGAGTATACGAGTAAATGTGGTACTCGTATACTTATTCTAAATTGATTTACATATAAAATTAATAATTACCTATCTATTTAAAAGTAGTTTGCAATTTCCTTTGTCTCGCTATAAAAGGTAACATTTAATAATAAAATTTAAATGAAGTCTCGAGATATTGAGTTGGATTTATGCATAGAATTGATTATATGAGTAGTTGCATTCTTGCATAACTTAAAAGGCTTTACAGAAATATAAACATAACAGGTCAGGTAAAAATATGCATCGTAGGTTTTTCGACACTTCCAGACGAAAAGTTTTACACATCGTTCGTGTTCGTCGTTCGTACGTTCATTCGTTCTTTGGTAATCACTTAAGTGACACTAAGCTAGGAATTTAATGCAGCTTTGCAGATATCTACGGTTGACGTACTGTTAACATGCTGTGTTATTCTCGGTTATGAAGAAGAATTTTTTTTTTTTTTTTTATGCGATAGGGGGACAGACGAACAGACGGGTCACCTGATGGTAAGTGACACCGCCGTCCATGTACACTTGCAACTCAAGAGTCGCAAGTGCGCTGCCCGCCTTTGAGGGTGATAAGGGATGGGGGATGCAGGGAGCGGAAAGAAGAGAGGAGGGATGAGGAGATGGAAAGAAGGAGAAAGGAGATGAGGGGGGGAAGGGGGAATTGGGCCTCCGGAAACCTCACTCAATTCGGGGAAATGCAACTCAAGCGTTACTTCACAACCGGTTTTCTGTGAGGCCGTGGTATCGCAACGGTCGAGCCGGCCCATTCGTGCCTAAGCATGGCTCTACCACTGAAAAGAATAGAGCCTTCCCTTGTCTTCTCGTGGGTGCGTAAAAGGTGACTAAGGGACTATACGAGTATCGGACAAATTACAGAAGATTCCCATAAAAAAAGCTTAAAACTATTATCCTATTAAATTATCTGCTCTGACAACACCACCGTCTACAAAATTACTCTATATTCTCTATAGTTTCTGTCCACATAATGCGGACTAACTTCCTAAACCTTTAAATATATTCGAGTATAAAGATTTAAAAAACCGTTTAAAAAAACAAGCATGCCAGTCCTTAAAGTTCAAAAAAAGAAAGTGAGCAAACCTCTTTGCGTCATGTTATTAGGCATACTTATCTCTTTAAGCTCTCGGGATCACTTACAAAACAAAAATAAATCATAAATTTACCTTAGCATCAGTTGACTGCCATTTACACCCAATTTTGTCATCGCAACAAAGTAATCTTAACCATAAAATTGCATATCTCTTGATTTTATATCCCAATTTATTCGCTAAGGCATTAATCGTAAATTTTAAAATACCTTTATTTTCTTGATAAATGCGACCGTTTACCCCATCTAAACCTGTGTTACCCAAACTGTATTGGGAAATGAAAATCCTTGCATTTCATTATTTGCCTCTGTAAAATCCAAAGTCACCTTTTGAAATTCTACTCTGTAATTTGAATCAATGCGTATATTATTCGCAGTGTTTTTTTTTTAGTTTCAAAACGTGTTAGACACTGTCATTATTGTATTAAATAAAAACTAGCGTATAGCTGTAGGGCATTCTTAAATTAAAAAGAAAGAAGTGAAAACAAGTCAACATTTTACATAATAGCAACACTGTATTTAAAGATGCCTGCCTAACAATATTTAAATATATATATGTAGAGTACGTAAAGTAATAATTATCTCTTGGAAATATACATAGATTCTAAATAACATGTATTATAACCGATTATAGTTTTCATGTTGGCCGTGTGAATTGTTACCGTGTCATTTTATAAAAAGAAAGTGTTGCTTGGTATATAAAACAACTATAGTTTTTTACTACCTGACCGAAGTTCAACTAGTTATTTATCATGCTATTAATATTTAATTTAACACATTTCACATACGAATTATCGTTATACATACGAATATAATTATGGCGCTTCGGAAAACATAATTATATCTGATAAATAGTTAAGTAAACTGGAGTTTTTTTGTTTCTTTTTAAACCTTAACTATTCGTCTCCTAGATATGACTTTGAACTATTGTATATGTGACGATGGTGCAGTATTTATCTTAGCTACTAACACCAGTAAAAGTCCCGTTAAACGCTTGTCCAGATATGTCTGCGCATAAATCACACCTATTAGAAAAATATATGTATATGTGTTTGTTACTCGAACATCGACACTGAGAGCTGTTCAAACATATTGATTTTAGTTTAATAGCATAGTAAACTGTCTCATTACTAATGCAAACTGCAGTAGGATATTTCACACATAGTTGCTATTCAAACTCACAAGAAATTAGTGGCAAGACCTAACGTGAAATAAAGCGAACATCTAGTTTTGTACAAAGGCGGTTATGTGATGGCATTTCACCTCATTCGTAATCGTTACTTCGATAATATGATTCAATTCCGAATTCAAATAATGATCAGTCCATTGTTTATTCAGTCAGAATCTAATCTAATACAACACCCATATACTTCAATAGATTAACTTCTAATCGATTTAATATTTTGGCTGACTTATCTAACAGATCAGATACGTCTCGGCAACAACTTGTTGACCAACAAGTCCAAGAATCTGATTTCTAATTCAAGTGATCTCCTTGTCTATAGATAAAGCTTAGAACATCATTCTCATTGTCCAAACCCCAAAAAAAAAAAAAATACAGAATTCCGGTATTTTATTACGCTACTTTTAAAAACTTCGACTTCATCAGGTTGTAGTATGTACCACATACATATATCTCTATTATATATCTTTATTATTTGCTTATTACCAAGCAACTGGCTGACGAAAAACTTCATTACCACAGATCGTACAAATCTCATACATATATGTATTTATAATATAACTTTATGCTTTTCTGGAGCAATGTTGGCGTAAATGACATGTTTGAATGATTTACGAGTGTTTGAACACGGTCAGAAGGCGTACCGCATTAAATTAACGACTTTTAATGTCAACGAGCTTTGGAGATTTTTTACATGCTTTGGAAGCCGTTGGCAACCACTTTAAAGGCCTAGTTAAAGTATCAATGTTTGCTAGTGACGCAACGCCTAACTTTTTTTATTGATCAAACCATCAAATCCTTTGCCCTACATTTTATAGATAAGGCAAAGAAAAAAATAATATAGAATGAAAGGGCTATACATTCATTACGGTATAGGAAGGTATTCACAATGGAAGTGAAGAGTTTAATGAATGCTTGAAGACGCTCAAGCAAAATGAAAGTGCATTTTCTGAATCTTTGTCTTTAAAAAAATACACCAACTTGACGTCTTCAAACGACGGACAACGTACAAAGGACTTCATTGAAGCGTTTGAGTAAATAGTCGTATCATCAAAAATTGTAATAGCGCTTTGACGGGCAGTCAGGATTTTGGTATTAAAGTACAGTGAAATAGTATGGCATATGTTACATCCTCGAATTTCAATCCCGACTTTTGTATGTTTTATTGACCTCCACCTGAAATGTTACATTTGAAAGGAAAGGGATAAACTTATAACGATAGATCGGGCAGTCTCAGCTTTTCCTAACACTCTCTAAGTTATTATTCAAGTAGACCAGAGTCGCACATCATGGCTGGACTGTTGGGCAACTGGAGCTGGCTCACGCCGCGAAGTCCAAGCCCTCTTACTGAAACAGATACAGACAACTTAACATTTAAAGTTGGACATGCAGACCTTTTCTAGTTTGTCGTTGGTCTAAGAGACAATCTCCGACCAGCTTCTATTTCCTATATGTGTGGTCTCATCAACTATTCCAAGAGAAGTTATGACAGCCAGTTAATTTTACACTCCATAAACACAATTGAATACGTTCTGTAATGAGGCACGCCCCCACTTTAACACTTTGTCAACTGATTGACACTGCCTTTACAACTGTTGAACTATTATTTTATATCTTGAGAATGAACAAGTGAACATGATATTGTTTTTTTTTTTATGTGATATAGGTGAGTATTTAATACTTAGAAGTATTACGAGTTGACTTGTTTACTATAGATATCAGGAAATGGAAGGGTTAATAATAGTTTTAGTATTTGCTAGTAGGCTTAATTAATGTCTTATACTTTTAACTTTATAATGGTTGAAGAGATTTAAATGCATCCATAAAATTCATACATCGGTTGACAATGCTGGTTGTCTATTAATAGGCCAGATCAGTTTCAAGTCAAATCAGCACCTTTTTAGTAAACGTCAAAACGGTAGGTTTGGTACATTTTTGTATGAAATACGATAGTGTGACGTCACACTTTCGTACTGGCAAATCATTCCCTTTTAATGTTAATTTGATGATTAAAAAATAAATGAAAAATTTTCCAGTAAATCCGACCAACTATACTCAACTATTTAAAAAAAAAGTAAAATAATTTAATTTAACGGTGTTTAAATTAAAAAAAATATGTATACATTTATAGTTGTTTTTTTTGGTTTATTTAATTAATTATTAACTTGTTTATATAATTATATAATGGTTGATAATCTTGAAAATATTTTTTTATGGAAAAATAAGTAGCAATTATTTTACCATACTGGTAACTTTATTAAATGGAACTTGTTTTAATAACTTGCCTTGGGTAGTTTAGTACCAAAATATACAAACAAAATATATATATCTACGTATCAAAGTTAACTAACTGAAACGTTTCATGCTATGACTTACTGAAGTTACCGCTTACAGCTTACCTTTTCATTAAGTCATAGCATGAAACGTCATGCTATGTATTAATAATTATTGGTATTGTGACTGCAATCAATAGTAACAATATTTAAAACAATCACTGAAAATTAAAAAAAAAACAGATAACAGTACTGAAATATGTAATCACTCGATGGTTTCGTTTACAAAGCAAAGCGGAGGAGAAGGTATTATCGGTGAATATCGTAGATCCACCAACCGTACTTACAAATAAACAATAAACAATAATTGAATAGCAATCCTACAATAGGTCGCTGCCATATTTACTGCCAGTTAATCTAACTCAATAAATAAGAGTTGAAAGGTCGTGTTACCGCCTTTAATAACGGGATCAAAATGTCGTGGAACACTATAAAAAAAGTCATGGGGTGACAAAGGGCGACCGTCCACATGTTAAGGGGAAAACATTCAATAAAACTCCTTGGAATTGGTTCTATTTTTACGAACAGTTATACATATATCGATATAAAGTTCAATAAGAAAGTTGGTGAATGAAAGTAACTTCGAATATGGACAGATGTTTGTAGCTTTGTCATTTAAGTTAAGTTCTATTCCCCGGGAATAGAGCGCTTTTTGGGATGAAAGGCAAACCTTTGGACCCTCCACTAATAAAATTATTTAAGTCAGTATGAAGGATTAGCAAGAATAACAGAAAAGTGTGCGTCACGTTCCTTGTAATCTGGTTTTTTAACTTATGATTTCTATGTTGCGAGGGACATTACTAACATACAGACAACTGACACAAAGAACACCCAGACTCTAGACAAAAGAATGCGAATCACACAATTTTTTAGTCCCGTGCGAGAATCGTACCCACTCAGGCTCATACCTCAGGCTCAGCCGTCAGGGTCACTAACCTCTACAGGCCAGTCCAATAACATCAAGATTGACATGACGAGTGACACTAAATGTAACTACTTCGTTGAGGTACAGGGTTTAATTCCAATTTGCTATCTTCGGACGTTTTAGCTAATAATTTGCAGTACTATTAATAAAGATGTGATAGCACATAAAACATGATTCTATTGAATATTAATTAAACCGTTATCTCATAATCTTCTTTCTTTATTTCAGGTAATTAAAACACTTTCCCGCTTATTCCACTGATGGTTAGCTGTAAGCGGTAACTACACAGGCACTCCTATGTTTATAGTATATTTTTGAAACATTAACTGGCATGATTAATCTTGCTATCTTAATGGATTTGTTCAGGTTGCAATTTTCTGTGCAATACGTACAAGTGCTTTCTATAATAAACCTCGTCATATAAACATTGTGAATGGCTTACTATGCCGTGGTTTGGGTGACCTAAGACTTACCTACCTACCTACTCACTACTACCTAATCTACTCTCGGCGCGGGAAGCTATCGGCTAAACGAGATCATTCACAATTTCATAAAAAAACTGATTACAAACATATACTCGTACATACATACTTTTTTCCCCGCAGTTTTTTCTGCGTTTATGATCATTGCGTTGCTTCTAAAGGTCGCAGCGTAATCTTTTATAGCATATAGCCTTCCTCAATAACCGAGCTATCTGATGGAAAGAAATCCAATCGGATTAGTAATTCCTGAGATTAGCGCGATCAAACAAACAAACTATTCTGCTTAATTGATTAATAATAACTGGACTGTTGGTCTAGTAATAAATAATCCTTACTACTAAGCCAGAGGTCGTGGGTTCAACTCCAACGCTGAACAAATGACTGTGTGAAGATGATCATTTGTTCTACGTCTGGGTGTAATCTATGTATCAATTTAGAAATATATAAGGATGTTTATCAACAATCTGGTTACCATAGTAATAGCTCTGCTGAATAAGTGTGTGTGAGATGTGTTAAGTTATATTTTAATTCTTCTTGCTTATGAGAACCAAACATTAAAAAAAAAAACAGTTATCAAAAATGTTATTGAAGTGGTACTTACCTATAAAGTAAAGGAAAATGCCCCAACACAGGAATTATTCCTAATGCGGAATTTGTAAAAAGAAATGCATATACCTAATCGAAGTTTAATCTTAATCATTAAACCATTTAATCGCCACTATTAGAACCCTACACAAACAAACACACAATATGACGCAACTATTAGTCAATCATAGACACGTATTAACAACAAGCCTACGCATACCCATGGGGTATTATGGGATTTACTTCCTATAGTGCCGTTATGTTCGTACATCGTTCATGCACTATGAGGAATTGCAGTTGTGTCTATGGGATAGCTATATTAATGTATTTGTTACCTGGCTAAACAAGAAATAGGATTATATTTTTCGAGTGTATGTTTGTATGTATGTTTATATGTATGTATGATGACTCTTTGTCAGGCCCTACAGCTTAGGGGTCATTAAAAAATTACGCACGGGGGCACCGAATGTGAAATAATGTGACATGGTACAGGAAGGTTTCAAAAGCTTTGTCGCGTCACATGTTACAATCTAAAACACTAAAATGCGAAATTTGTATGATAATAAAACTATTACTAACTCATTCGAGTTTTTCCTGAAAGTCACCCAGTAAATGACATATCAGATTATGGACATATGGTAATATATAAAATTGAAATACATGTGACGTCACACCAGATGTAAGCAAGATTCGAAAACAAGTAGCGGTGTGTTGTTTCTGCCTACCCCGTTGGCAGAAAGGCGTGTTATTTGTTTGTTTTAACAAAAGTCGGATTCGATTTTTTATATTAGATTAGTATTTACTGAGTATAATAAAAGCTATAAAACATCACGCTACAGCCCCTAGAAGTGTAGCAGAGACTATAACATTGGTGAAACATTGCTATTACATATTATAGTTGAAAAACTAAAAATTGCGTTAGCAGGAGAATTTTTACTGTATCTGGGTGTGATTTATGTATTTAGAAATACGAGTATATAAGTATGCTTATCAGCAGCCTGATTACAATAGTACAAGCTCTGCTTTGTTTGAGGTCAGACGGCCATGTGTGAGATGCCAAGTCTTTATTATTCTCTTTATTTAACTTTACAAACATATATGAGGAATGAGGGTATGCGAGTAGGGGAAAAAGAGCGGGATGAGGAGATCAGTCAAGGGAAAGGAAAAAGGAGAGGGGGAGTTGGGCCTCCGGAAACCTCATTAATTTCTGGGAAATGCAATGGAAGTGTTTCTTCACAACAGGTTTTCTGTGAGGCCGTGGTATCGCACCGGACGAGCCGGCCCATTCGTGCCTAAGCATGGCTCTACAGCGGTAGAATAATATTAAATATAGAAATAGATCAACAATGTTAGACAAGCTCTAAGGACGCAAGATTCCTTAGCAAATGGTTCCTATAAACATAGTACTTTATAGAGATGAATGATATTTTTTTTCCAAAAACAGTGAGACGCACAACCTATAAATTAATAATGCTCTCACCAACATTAATTTTAAGAAATGGCAGCCATTTTGCTAATTTATTCAACACATTGTAATTAATATCAACAAAAAAGATTATAAATCTAACACTTGATTCAGCCTTAAGCGAACAAATTTACATTTAGAAATATTGCTCTAACGGACAGAAATAATTCATATTTAACATATATTTATACATTTATATACATATATATAAATATAGAAATTTTACAGAATTGCACCTCCTATTAACTTTTTTTTATTTTTTTTATGCGATAGGGGGCAAACGAGCAGACGGGTCACCTGATGGTGCAACTAAAGAGTCACAAGTGCGTTGCCGGCCTTTTAGATAGGAGTACGCTCTTTTCTTGAAGGTTTGAAGGTCTATCGGTTCGGAAATACGGCAGGCGACAATTTGTTCCATAAGCGCACAGTGGTGGAGTGCCCATTAATAATTAAATAAAAAACTATTTCAACAAACAAACAAACAGTTTGGTTCTATGATTAGCGGTCAGCAACGCTCACAAATTGAAGGACTTAAGCTCTGTGTATGACTAAAGTATGTTATTAAAGGGTACAGAATAAGATAAAACATATAAACAAAGAAAGAAAATACCTAGTTGTCTGTAGCGTAGATATTCTACTTTATATAATAGAGTCTCTACGCTTCAGTCCACTAGGCAATTTATGTCGGGTATCTCGAACACTAAAATTCTCGCAACTTAAAAAATATTCTCCTTTACACAATTAACTGTATTGTGCAGCTCTGTACAAAAAGCACTTAACCGCTATCGCTTAAATTAGCACGCGCTTCGAGGGTTCACAATAAGTGCGACGTAAGTCACTGATCTGGTTTTAGGAAGTAGTCCTCTTAAGAGCGATTAGCGTGTTATGAAACAGCAAACCAGTTGATTAGTCCATCGTGAATTTATATGTATACATTTTAATTTTAAAAGTAGAAACTTCAATGTATTAAGTAAAACACGTATGTATAAATATTTGTGATAACACACACCAAAATCAAAATAAAGCGACATCGTTTGTGTGAAAATGTTGTTTGCTACATCAACTAAAAAGAACATATTTATATTATCTGTCACCCTGTCTATTTGTTGGTTGCCAAAAAGTTGTTAACTTATGGAGCCAACAACACCAGTATTACGGTTCTCTTAACCACTTGAGAGACGACCGTAGACATCGTTGGCAATGATGATTGAATCAATAATGTCTCAATCGATTCAATTTTAAACTCAGAAAAAATACGACATACCTTTGAGATACAAATTTAATTCATATACCGCTACACTATATAATATATATACCTTCCATACGCACTATTATTTACCGGAGCGTGTTTAGTAAAACTGTAAAGATCTAATCCAATACACTATCCGGTCTCTAAGGCACTCCTGACACCCAAACCTCTGGTCAATAGTAGCACGAATGAGATTATAACAAAGACTCGATCAAAATCGCTTACAGCGGGACCTCGCTTTAAAACCAAATATAACATTTCATCACACGATTTTCGTTTTAAAGTCTTATCCATTGGCTCCCGTTTTACATGTTAACGATAAACAAATTATTATTGATATTTAAATACACTGTTTACTACTCAAGATACGAAAAATAACAGTTGGTTATTTTAATATCGTTTCAATAATAACGTTGTTGTTATAATAACATTATGATACAACTATTATGTTATTCGGCACATAAAATTCAAAATTTAAGCTACTTTCCTTATTAAATAAGTCGTAAAATTTGATGTTTAAGTGACAAATAACTCCGGTTTATTGAGGCGAAAGTAGGTATATGCCTTAAATGAAGTTTTACTCAAAATTGTTCCACAACATTTTAAAGAGAACACGGAGACTACATTTAGAATATCACTACTAAACAGCCCTATTTGATACTCTGTTAACCTCTTGTACAAGAGCGAATCCTTCGGTCAGCCAATGGGTTCTCTTTAATCTAGTACGAACTCATAGTCAAACTTCAAATACGAATGTGGTAAGGCCTCATTTGCATGATGTTATGCCATACCTCATCATTTATAATATAATTATTTGTAAAAAGTTACAATTACGTAAATACTCAGCTCCTATAATTTCTTGCGTTACCTCCTTATTTCTCAAAAACCTGTGAAACAAGTCCTCTCGTAAAGAAACAAATTAAATATCGTTGAGTACTGCTTACTGTCAAAGGTATTTACAATATACATCAATATTGTTTTAATTTCTTTTTATCCAATGCAACCTTTAAATAACAAGGTAAAATCGTTATATTTTTCTTTTCCGTTAATGGTATTCGTAGTATTGTATGCATGCAGTTGTTTTTATTTTCACCTAATTTAGAAAGAGGGGATACTCAATCATAATTTATTTTTGAGTTTATGTCACAAAATATTTATGGCTTCAACATAGTTAAAAATAACGGTTATAACAACATAATATCATAAAATTTATGCTAACTGTTCGTTAATTTTCAATAAATATTTTAGTAAATTTTCAACTTAGCACAAAGAGAACAAAATTGCGGATGTCATTAAAATGTCTGAATGTTTCTTTAGTGTACTTTCTTCATAATGTTTCTATTATAAATTATTTACAGTTTTTTTTTAATATCTTATTTTATTCCTTTAATATTTCTTTCAAGAAGACTACTCGAATTTGTGACTGCCTTTGAGGCTTCCCGTCTGTCCTTCTCATATGATTATAACGTGATGTCACCTGTGAACTCACTAAGGTGTTCGTAAGCTCATAATCTTTATCCAGGTGTTATATCTCTATAAACTCAGCCTGTATATGTGGGTAAAAAATCCCCACATTTAGTAATTATAATTTAATCCCATTTACGTAATTGCCGTCATATGGGCACTTTGGGGATAAAATGTAAAAAAAAATTAATAGAAAAGTAAGGATATTGTTTATATGAATGGATTGGATAGTGTAAGCAATAGGCCAGTCGGGTCAAGGTCGCATTGTAACGCGAACTGGCTGATGCCGGGAAGTCTGAGGCCTCCAACCTCAGAAGCAGAAGTGAAGTGAAGTAGAAAACCGTTGCAGTTCTCCGAAATTAGAGAGATTTCCGGAGGCCCAAATTCCCCCTATCCTCTTTTCTTTCACCTCATCCACCCTCTCCACTTTTGCATTTCCTCATCCTCTCTCCCTTTTATCCCACTCCCATTCTGAAATGTAATGCAAACTGGCTGATGCCTGGCCGAGATCTCTGCATTAGTATACATAGTCATAATTCCTTTTTTTTTTTTTTTTCTTCATATTTATGACACTATTACTAAACGTCTTCCATCACTACGAGGAAGTAGCAAGAGAACTAATACACGGGAAAAACAGGCCGGTTTATGTTGAAGCCGGTCCGTAGCCTACACTTGCTGTTGGTGTATGCCGTATTCCTGTCAGCGTGGGCGCGAGCGCAACTTGAATGTAGCAACACGAGAACGTAATATGTTTTTTAAAAAGTACATATATATAAATGTTCAATTAAAACTTTTGTGGTGATGATTTGAGTGATAAAGTAGTCTGATGGTTTTTGGTGTGCAATGGAGAAGATTGACTGGGTCAGTTGTGACCGTGTATGCTATAACTACGGTTGACAGTACTGTGTTATAGAATAATAAAGTTATTGATTCGCGAATAACACAGACATAATTATTGTTTTTCTTATATAAACTGACCGTTTACCATAAGTAATTAATAAAGAGTAAAAATTCTGTGTTAGACACATAGATAGATATAATATTCTTTACTTGTACACCATTCTTACATTAAAATACAATACATATAATACACGTGTCAACTATATAATGTATAAATGTACATACAGAAGATCATGGTTAGAAGAAAACTATCATGTCTTCTTTGTTTTGATCTTCAAACTAGTTGAATGATTTTGATTATGTGTAATGTGGAGAAACAAAACATATCCATGTTGGACATCACAGATACACGCATGCTAATAAAATTCTTGTGTCAACCTATTTTTCTTTTCAAACACGTGTTAACCAATTCCTAAACAATGATAACCAATCGTCATAACTGCACTTTCATTACGCAACTTACAACTGCAGCTGTTACGCAATAATTGGAAAATTATACAACTCAACAGCTCACATCTCGTTTGAATAATAAGCCTTCATAATAATTGTGCAAACGTAATCGCGCAATTTCTTCATTCGCGAATTTTGTTAAAAAATTTACCACATAAGTACTATTCTGGTAATGCACATTCTATATGTCTTATGAAAAAGTTTGCTAGTTATAAATGTTCTAAAATATGTCAACTGTAGCTATCTATATAAATCTGTATCTTACCAATGTACCGATTTAATTAAAACCAGACAACAAGGTAACTGAAATGTGACAGAATACGTTACGACTGTATTATCTTGACACCTGACCGTAACGGATGGCAAATTTGTTTACGCAGTTGCCTTGCCACTTTTCGCTCTCGGTTATCATGTGTGGCATTTGGGGGTCAATATCCACACAAGACATTTTCTTATTATCCAGAAAATTGTTCTTGTGCTTCTATTTACGAAAATTCTAGAAAAATACATACATTACTACCCCCGTGAGGCGAAGCACAACGCAGTTGACGAATTGTTGATTGTGTATGTTTCTAGAATTTTCTGTTTATTTAATAGTATAATAATAATTTATTTAGATATAGTTTCTAAAATAATTTGAGACAGTTGGAAAACTGTCGTTCTGTCAAAAAACTTCCAGATGGCATTTTAAAGCATAAATTCGAAATTTATTGGATATATTGACGTTGCTATCTTTTAAAATAAGCTCCCTTCAATCACTCACAAGAACATTAATTCACGTCCATATCATATCTCGGTAATTTCAAGTTTAACTTAAAATATCCCTGATAAATCTGGCGTCCGGTAATCGTGATGGCATATGGCCAAACTGGTTGTTAACCAAAATAAGCGTTCACTTGGTCCAAATACGAAAAATAGCAGTCGTTCATTCACATGTATACGTACATACGTATGTAACTTATGGATTATTGGAGAAAGTGTATCGATATCTACTCAGCAATAATATCCGAAGCAGATATGCCAAGGTATCATACAGACACATCACTAACCGGATAATTTTCTAAGCAGCAAGAGAGAGCCATCTGTTTGGCATTCTTAAAACCCTTTTTCAATATATTTTCACAAATTAAACCTTCCGCCGTAGAAATTGTTGAGCCATCCGTTTAGAAGGAATATAAATGTTTAAAGATTTTTCAGAACAACTTAATGTATTTTCCTTGACTGTGTTTGTAACTAAGATTAAGAGAAACGGTAAATATTGCCTGGTATTCATAAATTTCTTATGAAAGCTTTTATTAATATTCGATGTAGGTATATCTGTACATACGTACACGCCATACATAGGGCTGGGTCACTCAGCTAGTCGGTATAAAGATTTATCAAGATAAACTTCGAGAAATTATTTCAATGTTGTCAAAATGATATTAAATATAATTACTTGACTTATATAATTTTCTGTATTGGATATCGAACTCAGATATATGATTCCTTTCTAATACCTGGTACCAGAAATCCGTAAATATGGGTGTAATAAACATCTATCAATAGCTTCGGATATGAAATAAAAGCCTGAGTGTTCATAAAATTTGGTGAGCTTGAGCTGGAGGCGTAGGCATTGTTCATAGTTATAAAGAGCGAAGCTCTAACCGTTCATGGCTCAAATATGTAGTGGTGAAATCTCAAATTTCACTCAACTCTAATAAAACTTCCAATATTACATTGTTTTATTATTACATTCGCAATAAAATTTGTAAATGATTTACCAACATAATAGTTGCAAATACAAAGTGCTACTCTTCATTTCTACCACTTAATCTATTTATGTTCATTTTGTATAGGACTGGGTGTGTGTTGTCTTCACGAAGATACAAGATATTTGATAGATGTTTAATAAGTTCAGGGCTTATTTATCATGATAGACAAACATTCGCCACCTTTTCAATTTCCTTTTCCAGATCTATCGTACATTGGTTAATACATCTAGCTCTTTTACTGAAATATTTCTAAGTTTCAATTAAATATCTTTATTTCACAGAATTGCTAAGCAGTTATTTGAAATCGTGTTATTTAAAAAATATTTAAAGATCACAGCGTCATCGCAACTATAGATTGCCTTGTAAAATGTGTAATTAATTTTAAAAAGATAAAATAATTTAATACGTTTCCAAATGGTGGAGCCTTATGAGAAAAAATAGGGTAAACAAACTCATGGCCACTCATTTAAATTACTAGTTGGATATTGCAATATTTGATATATTTTGTGTACAACATATACTATTCAATAAAATACAATTTTGTCGTGTGCTATTATGTTGATAAAAGTAAATAAACTAAAATTAGACTATAATGTAGGTAGGCACTAAAGAAAGAAGTTAAAAAGAAGAAAGAAATATAATAAAAGAAGACAGAAAAGGAGAAAAGAAATAATGAGTAGCTATTAAGTACTTCAGAAGCATTGCACTTTATTTGTGACAAGTTAATTCGAACTATGCTCATCATCGCCTCCTTTATGAAATTCATAACTCTCCATTTTCAACTATTCGTTCCGGTCATTCATTCTACAGATGAACAGAAAACACCATATACGATTTATCAAAGACGGTACGTTTTTATCAGATTTTCTGTTGATCATAAACCCTAGTCATCGTAAAGGAACTCAAATTGTCCTTTTAAATAGGAAGGTGTATGGGGGTTAACAGTACTTTTTATATCCGAAGGAAATTCTTTGAATATATTTTATGTATATCGTCGGTTTAAATAGACAATTTAATACATCTTTACAAGAGCTCTATAAATCTTAGCTTCGCTACTTTCAATCAATAGATACTATTGCGAATATTTTTTTCTGTTCTCTTTGCCAGTTTTCAATGCGGTCCAGGATCGAACCATTACGCAAGCGCCGCCTCTAACGACTGAACTGAATTTAAGCAGACATGGTTGTCACTTATTCTTTGTACTTGTAGATTTATTACAAAAAATTAAAAGCCATTATACCATAAATATTCCCATATAAGAGCCATGTTGCATCAAATATTTTATGATATGATTATTATCCTAACGAATTTGGCTTCGTGTGAAGAAATCACACACACATTCGAGTTCATGTTCAGTGATGGTAATGATAAAGGAAACCTTCAGAAACCTTCAAATATATTTAAGATTTTGAAGCTTCCTTTAATACAAAATTTTCCTTATAGACAGTACAAAACTTACTATAATATCATGAAAATCCGATATGAACACACGACACAGTTATTGTAACTGCGTAGGATGAACGTGCATTTTCTTTTAGGCGGGTATACTCAGAGTTACATGTATCTAACATCAACATCCTCCTTTCAGTCCGAATTTCAACTGCTTCACATATTATTTCCGCAAAGACAACTAAAAAGCCCGGTTGGGAGCATACGAAGTCATGTGGACTTCGTAAAGATCGCAGTTCGCCACATTTGCTGTATCACTGATGACCGTTGGAGCAAACGAACATGCAGACCGCGAATGGGTATAATGACCTGTGATTGCATACGAAAGACGGCGTAATGTTTGGAAGAGGCCTTTGTCTAGCAATAGACTGCGATAGGCTGAGTAATGATGATGATGGCTTTACCTTGTTGTTGGACGTCTGACGCTGCGCTTTTGGGCCTGTAGTCATCAGCCATTCGTCCATTCATTCTAATATCACTGACTAACTATGCCGAAGGGGTAAAATAACTTAATGTTAAGATCTCAGTCGTTAGTTTGGTGCTCTTTCAATATAGTACCTTCGCTACAATTTAATACAAATGATAGTTCGCAAAGCCCTAGCTGTCTCCACAAATGGCTGTTGACATTTTAATCCTCGTACCTTTCTATATTAGCGTGCTTATATAAATGCGGGCTAAAATCTTAATTTTGCTTAGATATTATCTTCGATTACATTAAATGTGGAGGAGTAAGGGGTCCAAATGTCACTGAAACATTTTCTATATAAAGTACATTATTTTTTTGAGAAAAACCAAAAGAATTAATGCAGAAGTGATTTAAACTATTTAGTCTGGAGTTTTATTAGATAAACCGGTTGTTGGGTTGAGACAAGGACAATTAAAAGAACAAAAGTGTTTCATAAAGAAAAACTATGGCAGAACATGAAGTAATGCTCAATAACTTATACAGGTAACAACAGGTAGTAGAGCCACGCTGATTTATTCAGCAGGAATGGGCCGGCTCGACCGGGGCAGTACTACCCTCTCACAGAAAACCAGCCTAAAGTGACAACATTCGTGGTGTCGCCTTTCGCTGGTGAGTGAGAGACCGGAGGCCCATCGATGCAGGGGTGACAGTTATCGTGGTATGTGTGTGAGCAGTGGAGTGCTGTAGAGTCATTGTGAGGGTGGCGTGGATCGAACCGTCGGCCAGGGAGACCCGTAGAAACGGTGGTGCCGCTGGCCGCCCGCGGCATAGAGAGGGGCCCAACCACGGCTAACCACCCTGGGAGGCTGCCCCGTCAGGTCGCGCATAATCCACGGAGTGGCTCGTCGTGCCGGTTGGTGACCGGATGGTGGGACCCGGCGACCACTTCCGGGAGGGTACGGGGGCCCTTCCGTCCGGCGGTTCGGTCACCGTCATGCTTCACCGATACATGATGACACAGCATTTTTAGTCTCAGTTTACATTGCCACGATGACTGTCATGCCTTTTACGCCCCCTTCCTCTTCTATCATGGCAGCACTAAAAAAGAAAAGTGGTCTTACAGCGGCATCCTCCTCTCCCACCAACCCGCTTTTTGAGGTGGAGTTCACTAACATACGTGGACTCCATGCAAACCTCAGCGCCGTACACCAACACCTCGAGACGGCTCGGCCGGCCATGCTCTTTCTTACGGAGACACAAATACGCCGCACTGCCGACACGGCATATCTCCACTATCCCGGCTACGTGCTTGAGGAGTGCTTCCTCGCAAGGGCTGGAGTGTGCCTTTTCATCAGGGCGGATGTTTGTTGTCGCCGTCTGCACTGCCTAGAAGACACATCCTTCTCCATCCTTTGGCTCCACGTGGATTTTGGCTCTACGAGCCCGATTTACGTGTGCCTCTATCGCTCCCATTCCGGAAACTCCGAGACAACTCGACTCTTTGACCACCTGAGTCAAGCAGCGGATAAAGCGCAGGAGCAGTTTCCGACCGCCGAACTGGTGTTTTTGGGAGATTTTAACGCCCACCATGAGTCCTGGCTGGGATCTTCCAAAACTGACCACGCTGGTCGAACTGCCCACGCATTTGCTCTCACGCATGACCTTACCCAACTGGTACTCCAGCCCACCAGGATACCAGACATAACGGGTCAAGCGCCCTCTTTGCTGGACCTACTATTGACGAATCACCCAGCGCAGTACAGCGTATCGGTTCTCGCCCCTCTGGGATCCTCCGACCACTGCCTGGTGTCGACCTCAGTGCCTCTAGTTACGCCTCCACGACCTGTGGTAACAAGGCGGCGGTTATGGCACTACTCGTCAGCAGACTGGGATGGAATGCGGGAATATTTTGCATCCATCCCGTGGGCTCAACGCTGCTTTAAAGATAGGGATCTGTCGCAAAGTGTGTCTGCCGTGACTGACGAAATCACTGTCGGTATGGAGTATTATATCCCCTACAGTGAAGTCGCCAGCATGAAGACCCGTCCCTGGTTCAATCGCGAGTGCATCCGGGCCGTTGCTCAAAAGCAGTCGGCCTACCGCGCATGGATCAGGGCCCGCGCACATTGTGACCCAGACATTGATCGCCTAAAAGCAGCACTAAACAGAGCCACTAGGGAATGCAAGAGGGCTTACATCAGAGCAGATGCCCAGCGCATTGCACGGTTTGGTCAAGAACTCGTCGCGTACCCTACGGGTAGCCGTAAGTTTTGGCGATTGGCCAAAGCCGTGCAGTCCAACTATTGCCAACCTTCGCTGCCGCCGTTGAACTACCCTGACGGATCACTGGCCCACGAGCCGCAAGAGAAAGCGAATCTACTAGCTGACCTCTTTGCGGCTAACTCCCGAATCGATGACCGTTGCGCGCACACGCCCACCATTGCGTCCTGCGACTCCGCAATGCGGGATATTCGCATCCGGCAGAGGGATGTCCGTGCGGAGCTTCGGTCACTCGATGTCCGGAAAGCCAGTGGACCCGATGGTATTCCGGCGGTGGTTCTTAAGAACTGTGCACCTGAGTTGTCTCCCGTACTAACGCGCTTGTATCGCCTGTCCTATTCCTCAGGAATTGTTCCGGAGGCCTGGAGAGAAGCGAATGTTCAACCCATTCCCAAAAAAGGCGACCGCTCCGATCCAGCCAATTACCGACCTATAGCCGTCACTTCCATACTCTGTAAGGTGTTCGAGCGGATCATCAACACCCAACTAATCCGCCACCTAGAGGATCACTCCTTGTTAAATGATCGGCAATATGGTTTTCGGCGAACCGATCCACGGGTGATCTTCTAGCGTACGTCACACACCTTTGGGGTGAGGCTATGGATAGGCATGGGGAGTCCTTGGCCATCAGCCTCGACATTGCCAAGGCCTTCGATAGGGTGTGGCACCGCTCGCTTCTCTCCAAACTTCCTGCATTTGGTCTGCCACCTAAACTCTGCAACTGGGTTGCTGCCTTCCTCGAAAAGCGCCGCATTAGGGTTCTCTGCGACGGCGCGGCCTCAGACTTCCACGAGGTAAGCGCTGGTGTACCTCAGGGCTCCGTCCTATCACCTACGCTGTTTCTTCTGCATATCAATGACATGTTGGCCCTTGGCAATATACATTGTTATGCAGACGACAGTACAGTGCACGGGCGATATTTCGGGCATCCTACTGCCAAGCTGGCAGACGTTGAGGAAAAACGACAGGAGCTTGTCGCTGAGCTCGACCGGGTCTTGAGCCGCATTTCCCAATGGGGGAGAATCTGGTCGAGTTCGGCGCCAAGAAAACACAAGCGTGTGTGTTCTCTAACAAAAAGTCTCCATTCCTTCCCCTTCCTACTCTTCAGAGCACTCAACTGCCACTGCAGGATAGGCTTAGTATTCTGGGTATGGATATTTGCCGGGATCTCAATCCGCGCGATTACATCGAGAGTGTCACTAAGGCGGCCTCGCGTAAGCTTGGCGTTTTGAACAAGGTGAGACGGTTCTTCTCGCCCGAGCAACTGTGTCTTTTGTACAAGACCCAGGTTCGCTCCTGCGTGGAGTACTGCTCTCATCTCTGGGACGGCTATGCGCAGTATTTGCTTGACGCTCTCGATCGGTTGCAGCGGCGCGCAGTCCGCATTATCGACTGTCCTGAGATCACCCAGTCTCTTGAGCCTCTGCAGTTGCGAAGAGATGTCGCCTCTATGGCAGTCCTCTATCGCCTACATCACGGGGAGTGTTCTGATGAGCTCTTCCAATTGGTCCCACCTTCTCCCTTCCTCTACAGGACTACACGTGCTGGCCTGAGGAGTCACCGTTTGTGCGTCGAAAATATACGTACCCGAACTAAACGGTTTGGCTCTTCTTTCTTGTGCCGATCGGTAAAAGCCTGGAATTCTCTACCAGCGCACGTGTTTCCTTCCCACTATGATCCCGGGTCTTTTAAGCGGGGCGTGAAAAAGCATCTCACCAGGCCGCCATAGTGTGGGTCACCATGCTGCATTGACTAGACATGCAATGAGGATGGTGACCACCACTCTTTGACTCCACCTATTGCTTTCCATCAGGCAAAGTGAAGTCACTATGGTAGGCTAATATAAAAAAAAAAAAAAAAAAAACAGCGAAATCTGGGGCAAGTGAATACTAAAAGGCTTAGCTACTAATGCGATTAAAGAATTCACTAATAACTGTCAGTGTGTTGGTGTTTATCTGTCTGTCTATCAGTAGATGTCACATACATATATTATGTAGATGGGAAACAGATGGGCTGGATTCTCTGTTCTATACTGTTCTATACTGTTTATATATATATGTTGGAGCGGTTTAAGTGGTCGCCTCGCCACCACGCTGCCGCGCCGAGTGTTGTGGGTTCGATCCCCGCCCGGGAGAAAAAAAATCTGTACACCTCCATCATTGAAAAGAGTTTCAACTATTTGCTCATTTCTCTAGTATGTTATATTCTAGTAGGAGTATAATGCTGTATCGATAGTAACAAGACGCCTGATCGTTAGTAATACTATAAAAACCATTGTGCCTCTACTTAATGACTTCGTTATAAAAGCAATTTTATTGACAATTCCTTCTAAATTTAACAACCCATTCACTAATAGCGACATTTTAAGGGTGGTCCATTCAAAATAGATGTTTTATCGAAGCAATTATATATAAAAATAAACCTATAAAATACAGCTGCTTTAATGTTGGAGAAAATCTCTCAACGATATATTTGCATCTGCATTAAAAGACGTTTGAAAGTGACATCTGTCGATGGTTAACGTGCAACTTTCTCATTTTGTTTTTATAGACTAGGTACTAGTACATATATTTATATAATTGTAAAGTGTCTGTCTACATGATTAAAACTATAGTAAGACCTTCAATAGGTTTTATAGAAATCTTTAACTATACCTAATGTTTTTTAAACTTCAAAATCATTCGTAAGAAAAACCTTTTAAAAAAAATGTCTGTTTGCTCTGCTACTTGCTCATTTTCCAAATTTATTATAGATTGGTGTTTTTTCTTTTTTTTTTGTGGTGTTTTTATATTATTATGTATTTTAAGACAGTATTTTGTAAATAAAAAACTTATGTAAAAATAAAACGTATGTCTACTGATCGATGTGTGATCTTCGTTTGTGTGATGTAGGATTCTTTGTTCGAGGTAGTTGTGAGTAGTCAGCTAATCATGCTAGATGGTAAAGGGTGTATTAACACATGCTATAAAAAATAACGTAATCAAAGTTCTTACTCTCTTTACCAATTAACCACCAAAGACATTAGTTCAAATAACAGAAGCTAAACTATTACCATTGATTATGTGCAATTGTATTCACAATGTTCTACATACATCATTCGATTCTGTCTGTGGCGTCGTACGAGAAAGCCCATGATTTATGACCGGCATGTTCGAAGTATAACGCGTTGATTTTCTATAGAAGTCATTGCCTAATGATGCTTCGTAGGGTTGGAATAACTGTATCGAATAGTTGGTAAAAGTAGAACGTGTTTATGTTCGACATAATTATGGTAAGAAGTAGTTCAGTGTTTCAGCGACTACTATTAACGTATACAAACTTATATAGTCATATTAAAGGCTCTGTGTTCTTCTACGACTTAATTACAAAAGTAATATTGTTTATACAAAAGTATCAACTTGATAATTAGGGGGCTTATAAACATTCGTAACACCAAAAGTGTTATATGTAAGACAGCAATTTCATATTTCAAATGAGCAGAGCCGTTTTGCCGATTCTCTCTGATGATCCTATTTACTAACAGATAAAGACCTCGGCGCTGGTAGTGCAGTGTACTCGCAGTCTTGATCCATATATAAAGCATTTTGTTGTTCTGTTTTGGTTTCTCTTGAAGTCGTCTTATTCAGACGTTAGTTTATATATGTAGTAGATCCACTATGTAAGAGTCGCAGTTAGCATAACCATAAAGCGTTTCTGTCTTCCGAGCCATTGACGAGAAACTTAGTACTCATGAAGCGGTTGTGTAGAAAACCGATCCAAAGTCTTGCCCACCATTTTAAGTGCAAAGTACTATAATTTATTTATTTATTTAAACTTCCTGCAGATATATTGCATGAGACGGACTTAATACCGTAGGTGTTTCTACCACTGAACCTTGGGTGATACAGAGACGTGGAATTAACTATACAACCATACTGTTAAACAGCAATAAAAATCCAGTAGGCTGGGAACAACTACCGTCTTCAAAACATACAAATAATTTTCTTGTATAAGAATTGAACACAAGGCATTTGAAATGAAGTAGCATCTGATGAAGTGACCATTTAAGGCCTTGTACCATTCAAACATATATTTTATTGCAGAGGAAGCAACGTTTTGTGTTATGACCCTGGTGGTAAACTTCTACGGATTATCGTTTACTATCAGATAGGCTATTTGAATAGTTGTTTATGTATAAAACTCAATTAAACAAAATGTACGTTCCTATGTTAAAGATAAGTCTCCCCCAATTGGCATGCACCTATGCCGAAGTTTTACCAAAATTTTACCAGAAAATATTGTAAAAACAAATATATGCATTACATTTTCTTTTGTTTTGTTTGCAGGTAAACACATTTGAAATAACTTCGAAGTATTAAAGGATTATGTTATCTAAAGGTAATTATTAATAAGTAAGTAGCTATGCATACATGTGACTATCGTAGCGATAATCGCTTGAATGTGTGTTATGTTACTGGGTTTCCTGGAAATTCAAGTATTACATCATGTTGTTATGAATCTAAATAACTGCGTGTCTCAAAGTACATTGCGTTTTTTTTAATGTTTATTGTTAATGTGATAATCTGTCAAAAGTTCTTTTTTTTTTTTTTATTTGTAAGCCTACCATAATGACTCCACTTTGCCTGATGGTAAGCAATAAATGGAGTCCAAGAGTGGTGGTCACCATCCTCATTGCATGTCTAGTCAATGCAGCATGGTGACCCACACTATGGCAGCCTGGTGAGATGCTTTTTCACGCCCCCAACGCTGACAAAACACGTGCGCTGGTAGGGAATTCCAGGCTTTCACTGATCGGCACAGGAAAGAAGAGCCAAACCGTTTCGTTCGGGATCGCATACCTTCGACTCGCAAACGGTGACTCCTCAGGCCAGCACGTGTAGTCCTGTAGAGGAAGGGAAGTTCATGCACATGGCAGCGAATGGTACTGTCGCATATTACTCCAGTTGCATAGTACAACTGCTTTTAGTCCTTCTCTCAGTACTATTTAGCAATTAACGCTATTTATTCTTCGCAACATAAATTGAGTGTCATGTAACGAAAAGAGTCGTGATAATTTGTAGTGTTTATACTTGATTATGCAGAATATTCTATAAATATGTTTTATCCCAAAAAGAACTTTATTATTCGATCCAGTTATACTACTAGATTATATTTACACGATTATTTATGTGCTTAACCTACTTACTGTTAATTTAAATATGAGTTTTTTGTATAACGTTCCGTAATAAAATAAATCTACAATAGATGTCTATTTGTAACAAAATTGACGAAAGTGATCATAGTTTTAATCGAATACATTGGTATATCGGTTATTCGCAACCGCGGTGTTTTTATTTTGCGTCACAAAATAACGGGGTGGCGGTTGTTACTTACCATCAGGTTACCCGTCTGGTTGTCTGTCTAACCTACATCGTGATAACAATAAAAAAAGTCTTAATTATGTATAGCTTTGTGTCGGACTAACAATAAAGTGGCAGAAATGTCTAAATAATACATCTTTATCGATATTAATGAACAAATATATGTACATATTTAAGTATACATTACGATATAAATAAAAGTTCAACGGAATATAATTGAAAATTTATAAGCAATTTATGACATAGGAAACGTCATAAAATGTTTGTCTGAATGCTTCTAGAAACAACTTAACCAATAATTCCACATTAGACACAATAGAATAAAATAATAACAAATAAAATTAACAGGCTTTGCGCCAAGTCCAAAGTTCAACGGGAACCATTTTGTAAATACAAGATATAATATTATTAATGTGCTTACAATTAACTGTCTTTGTAAGCATAGTATTTATTTAAAATCTACGTCTAAAGTTGACATACAAACATAAGCTTTCACCTAGCTTACAAATAAACTAACAACTACTTTCAAAATGAAAGAGGCTGAGAATTCTCTATAATGTTGCTAAAAGATTTGTTTCAAATAGACGTTTTTTTTGTTCAACCCCGGGGGGATTCAATGGAAGAGTGCGTGCGAACATGAGGCGCTGGCAACCATCAGGTTAACATTTTAGGCAAACCGGGATCACCCGGTTTGCCTAAAATGTTACTCTATGTCACTCACACTATTAAAACGATTAAAATGACATCGAACGTGTCCAAATCTGTAGCCGTCTAAGCTCCAGGCTCTTATACAAAAGCATATATACTTACTCAACTCGAAGAACATAGCCCTTCTTCTTGCGCAGTCGGGTAACAAATGGAAAATGACTAAACTAACTATATTAAGTAAATTTGAGACACCACATTATATATCATACAAATTTTTGTCTAGTGTGTGCATCGAACCCACTACCTCGGCTTAGCAGTCAGGGTCACTTACCGCTATACCAACAGTTTCTAAAGTCCTAACTTTTATATAGTCATAACTCTGTAGGCAATATGCTGACGTAGCAGAAAGACATAACACGATACCTTTGCTTTATTGATATAAAGAGTTACCCATCAAACTGCATCTGCCATAACACGTAACATCTGCAATCTCCAGTTCAAAGGTTGGTTGGTTTACTGATAGCTGATTTCTTAATCCATATATTTTACACTGTTTGACTTTCTATATTATAGCTAATAATCGTTAAATTTCTGTAGTAACGTGTCAATGATTTAATGATGTGTATTATAAATACGTTAAGCGGGATCCACATTCGGGCGCCCGATCGATCCGATCGCAACTGCTCGCTAACGAAACTCTTGAAGTATGAAGACAGGTAACATGTATAAGTATTACTGTCTTAAAGGTAGTGTACAGTAAAAATATTGACTGTTTACCATGATTGTTGAACCTTCCTATAAGGCCAACACCACGGGGAAGAGATGGGGTGGCCCAATTCTCCACCGTGAACCACAGAGTTTATATAAAATATATTTTTTATTTATTCTCATCTCGTGTAAAGTTCTTTAATAGCAGTCCGAGCCAGTCCAGGTCATAATCGAAGTCCGAGCTTATTTTATTGAATAGTACCATAAAATAAGCTCGTACTTCGATTATGAATATCGGGACTGCCCGACACTAGCCAGTTCGAGTTACATGGTTGCCGACTGCTTACTGTCCCCAATCCATTGGTATAATCATTATCAATTTTATTATCTTCTATCGTCTCTGTACCCAATATACACCCAATTTCTGCATTTAATTTCCAAAGTATCCGTTTGCAAGCAATAGACCCCCAATTACATCACAATGAAAAAATTTTAATCGGGAAAATTGACTGCACGGATGGCGTAGCGGTTTAAGTGGTCACATTGCCACTATACTGCCGCGCCGAGTGTTGTGGGTTCGATCCCCGCACGGAACAACACTTTGTGTAATCCTCAAATTGTTGTTCTGAGTCTGGGTGTTCTTTGTGTCCGTCGTTTGAATGTTTGTAAAGTCCCCCGCGACACAGGAATTAATCCTAGTGCGGGAGTTGTCTTTGTAAAAAAAAAAAAAAATGTAGGCGTCGAAAAGTGTCTAGCACTTCGGGGTTACAGGTGAGTGTATGTATGTACGAAATCTGTAATTCTAATGTTATATTCTTCCGAATTTGGGTAACTGCATCAGTATTATATACTTAACTTTTTTTTTTATTTAACTACCGTTAAATGATCCGTTAACATCTCCAAACATTTACTTTAAGGCCCAAATACACGATGATCATATACAGTTTTGTAAAACATAAAGTCCTTGGAGCTGTTACACAGCGGGACGCCACGTGACAGCTCGATACGAATCTCTCGTTAGCTCTTGATTACCGACACTATAAAACTGACAGACCCTAGGGTTGACAAATGATGGACATAAACGGTTTCAAAATGTATTTAAACAATTTAAATTGATATAGTATACTTACTAACAATCCTTTTATTTGTTTTATACGTACATTCGATTCATTTTCTTTCAAAACAAAAAAAAATCGTTGCCAAAAGATTAAGTAAATGTTAAATTTTCATTGACGGGAAACTAGTTTGCTTTGTAAAAAATAACCAGACTGTTATTCAAACAGATCACAACATGACATGGTCTCCTAAATGTGATCCTATGTACATTTCTCAATGATTACTGCAATTAAGATATTGCTATAATTGTTTACAAATATCTAGCACGATCCTGCAGACTAATACCGCACACTCCAGAACTCAGTTAAAGCACCAAGTTTCTAAAAAAGTGACAGTCCTTGCATAAGAAATGTTGGTAGCCCTAATCTCCGTTGTTGCAATACTGCGAGTTCGTGCGAATCGTCGTCGACGAATTTTCCGTCACGATCACCCTTTAGATTTGAATCTTCTGGGAACCATCACCATCACCCAACTTTGGATGCAAACTTCTCCGAATTTTATGCACTACTATCTCATGCATATGCAAGGAGATCTCGCATAGTTTAAGATATGTTGTACATCGTTAAAGTTTCCATATATTTACTAATTACATAAACCATTCTCAATATATGTATATTTAATATTATAATTCTAGATTCAGACAGATTTAAATTAAAGTGAGGACACATCATTGTCTAACTAAACTATTAAAATCGACTCCTTTGGTTGTTTTATAGAGCAAAATATATACACTGTAAGTGAAATACAATAATTAATACTAAATATGTTATGAGACCTTTCAATAGATATAGCCACGCAATTTACTATTGAAGGCAAAACTATCTACTGAATCTAATTCCCAAACTATTCTGAACCTTATATTTATGAAGCCCCTTCGTCTAGAAGGGTTCTCGAGTTTTCGAGTTGTGACCATACAAAATTTAATCAAAATTGGTTCAAGTCGTGAAAAGATTAAAGACGTACAGAGTTATTTTGAAATTATTAGTATTAGTATAAATTCAGAACCAAGTTCCCAGCTTGTCTCAACTTAGCGCTTATCACACTCATGATACATTACAATACATATAACAGTATACTAACAGTTCAAACGAAATCTACACCATTGATGTCCGCTGTGCTTCCATGAAGACACAATCGTATTTACGGGCTAGTGAAAGAGTAGTGAAAGTTCTTTGGAGTGCTTAATGCCCATAATTCCATGGCTGTAACTAAGACCGTAAATCCCTTCGTGACTATGTTTGTATAACTGGTACCAGGAACAGCTTAACCTATTAGAAAGTATGCTGTATTCAGGAAAAGGTATAGTTGTCACAGTTCAGGGAAGCTGTAAGTTGATATCAGAGGGTAAATAATATCAAGCTCTTAAGCTCGCAGTGCAAATACGTCTTAAAATACGAGAAAACTTTGAGACGGTGAAGGACACACGGCCGGTCTGATCTTAAACCAAGTGGAGCATGTACTGTTGTAACCAGACTGCTGATAACCGTACTAATATATTTCTGTATACATACACATTATGGATAAACTACATACAGACAGCGCAAATACTCGTGGTCATCATACAATTATTTTCCCTATGTGGGAATCGAACCCAAGACTACGTCAGAAGGCTTAGTAGTCAAATAGACCAACAGGCCAGTCGGTTTATTCTAAAATAACTCGTTAATTTACAACAGACAATTAAACAGAACTAAAAAGGGTAAGATTGATAAGGTATGATAGATTATCGATATACTCGTTGGTGAACTGAATTGTAGAAAAAATTCTCTTTATTCAAAACTCGGAGTTTAAAAATAAAAATACTTTCAATCATAACACAACGTTAAAAACAATGCAAGCATGTTAGTTTAGTAAAATTAAATTAAAAACAAAAGAAGACCAATGTTTATATTGTTAATTATCCAAACAGACTTCTCAATAACATCACCAAGAAAAATGCGCTTTCTATCGAACAAATATGTACATATGTATGTAATACATTCCAAAATTGGAACACAGGAAAACGAATCCAGTGTCTTCAAATTAAAATCTACCAAATATGGTATAAAAATTGTAAGTAATATTTGGAAATGAAAGGAAGGAGCTAATTAGTATATAACTAATTTGGTAGAAATAAAACTATGAACTTTAATGAAAGTGGTCAACGACATTTCTCACGCTGTTTTACTGCGGTCATTACTAGAGTGAGTCGGTATGCTAGTCGACTTAAAAACAATCTTTGTAGAAGCGTAAAAAAATGTAGTAATATCATTTTAATTTGTAATTTTAAAGTTTGAATCTGCACTGTTACTTGTTGAGACTATGATGTAGAAAAGGGCGTACTGCTTAATTGATAACTTCGATAACTATCGTACGTTGAGTGGTAACAAATTAATCGCAACACACTATATAGTCATTTCTATAATTCACATACTTACGGCTGGTATAATAAAATTGCGGTGCCAAGGTTAGCACGTGTCCTTTCGCAACTAGGGTGTCTAAGAAATAGAACACATAATCAGACAGCTAAACTTTTCATTAAAAAAGTTCGTCGTTTGATTTACTCGTAGAGCTTTAATTTACGTTTAAAAAACGTGTGTTGAGTGGTTAGTTCTGTTGTCTTTTGGTCTAATGGTTAGTGATCCCCAACTGCTAACCTGAGGTCGTTAGCATGATTGTTGTGTGTTCTATTGTGTATCTGTAGAAATATATAAGCAAATTTATTAACAGTATGGGTGCCACAGTAACGGCTCTGCTTAGTTTAGCGTCAAACGTCCGTTTGTCTTGAGATAGTACTCGTATTAACCCATTCAGATGGCTATACACTTGTTCCGTACTGCAACAAAAACAGTAACTTGTAATTTTAGAATTTTAAATTACTCGTACCTTATTTCGTACACATTTAATTATTTGCATAAATAAGTATCCCTGCAATTATACCGGTGTCATTCAAACAGAACTAGGCATTAATTCAGCCGGAGTCTACCGGCAGGCTAATTACGATTAACGACTCATGGTTTACTAATAATATTTCATAATATTTCGTAGTGTACAACTTGTAAATAATAAGAGCACATTACATAAATTAAATTTGCAACAAATAACTACAAGGATATAATAAAAGTAATTAAACTTTATTATTCTTGAACTTTACGATAATCAAATTAATTTATGTCTAATAATAATTAAACATGATTTACTATTAGTTTGTTTCTATTGTAAAAACCGGACAGTTTTAAACAAACATTGGCAATTAGAAGTGGTTCTACTTCTACGAATGGAACACCCTTTATCTTCCCGCAGATTTCGTAAAACGAGACTAAGAGACTGGACAGTAATCCATGGGACAGTATAAAACAGTCCGAAATTACTCGGTTGACGGCAATAGACTTGCATCCTTATACATTAGTGGGACTAAATACTGCGGCTATTGTATTGCTCTGGAATTGGTGTTTGATACACATCGGCCTACCCCTTCGGGGATACAGGTAAAAGCGACTAAGGGATCGGACTGTTATCTATCAGACAGTATATATACAGTCATACAGTGCCCGGTTGACGGCAATAGGGCCACCAAGTCTCCTCCCGTGGGTGTCGTAAAAGGCGACTAAGGGATCGGACTGTTATCTATCAGACAGTATATATACAGTCACACAGTGCCCGGTTGACGGCAATAGGGCCACCAAATCTCCTCCCGTGGGTGTCGTAAAAGGCGACTAAGGGATCGGTCTGTTATCTATCAGACAGTATATATACAGTCACACAGTGCCCGGTTGACGGCAATAGGGCCACCAAATCTCCTCCCGTGGGTGTCGTAAAAGGCGACTAAGGGATCGGTCTGTTATCTATCAGACAGTATGTATACAGTTATACAGTGCCCGGTTGACGGCAATAGGGCCACCAAGTCTCCTCCCGTGGGTGTCGTAAAAGGCGACTAAGGGATCGGTCTGTTATCTATCAGACAGTATATATACAGTCATACAGTGCCCGGTTGACGGCAATAGGGCCACCAAGTCTCCTCCCGTGGGTGTCGTAAAAGGCGACTAAGGTATCGGACTGTTATCTATCAGACAGTATATATACAGTCATACAGTGCCGGTTGACGGCAATAGGGCCACCAAGTCTCCTCCCGTGGGTGTCGTAAAAGGCGACTAAGGGATCGGACTGTTATCTATCAGACAGTATATATACAGTCATACAGTGCCCGGTTCACGGCAATAGGTTTGCCCCCTATAACGTTAGTGGGACCAAAATGTGGGTGTTTAATACATGCGTGAGCGTACATTTGTTTTCGTAAGCGACTAAATGAAAAAGTAATTCGTGATCTGCTCGATAGTATAAACTACGTGTGCTTGTAATATTAGAAGTCTCTTGCAGAATGCCAACCTACCTCATTAACCCTAGCGAAAATTAAGCTATCTATGCTTTTGAGTGGAAGGGCTTATAAAATAAATATACCAACTATGTAGGGTTGGTATTTTTTAAACAGAACTATTGAAGTCTACGGCTTTCCTGGTGGTTAGCAACTGTGTTTTAACCTTTATCTAATAATTGCAATTAACTGAGGTGCGTAAATATGAACTTAAAATATTATAAACAACAGAATATGTTGTAATGTAATGAATACATCTCATGGGATATATTGTAATGTAATCAATATATCTCAAGTCATATATTTTAATTGACATTATCATGTCATGGGTTAAGAATCAGAATAGGCAACTGCCGAATCAGAAAGTATTTAATTATTTATTTATTACCAGCTTTATAAGAAAAGTATCACTATGCGGTAAGGGACGTAAAAATATGCATTGGAATTCAGTATTTAGTCAGTTTTCAGTTTTGTTATAACATTAAAAGGGGGCCAGGGTATTTTATAACAATAAACGTACATTTGTTATGGCAATCAACATTTGTTTGTTTGATTATTTATATATACATATAATGTAAATAAAATTCTAATCACAATCTCCACTTTAAATATCCATGTAAAAGCAGCACCAAAAAATTAAGGTGCACACACATATCGAAATGTATTTGATGTTGATAAGTGCAACCCGCGCACTGTCAGCTCTTTATATTTTGACAGCCAAGTAACAAAGTCTATGTGGGCATATTTATAAAAGCAAATAAACACATTTCACGTTTGTTACTTTACAGTGTACTATTTTCGAGAAAGTTCAAATTAAATAAACTTTCTAAGATATTACGAAAAGTAGCATTTATATTGCCATCATTATATTGCCGTGTGGGTTGCGGTCGAGTAGAATAGAGTTACCCTATTCCTTCCCTCGGGGGGGGTCGACTATGGGTTCGAACCGTTATGGATCAGACATTATGTATACAGTCATATTATACATTGTAGAGCCATGCTTCGGCACGTATGAACGGGCTCGAAAGAAGTATTACTACGTCCTCACAGAAAACCGGCTGTTAAACAATGCTTGTATTATGTGACCGAGTGTTGAGGCTACCGGAGGCCCAAACCCCTTTCCCTTCCCCTCTTTCCCCTCCTAAAAGGCGAACAGCACTCTTGTGACTTGCCATCAGGTGACTCGTCTGCTCGCTTGTTCCCCTATACCATAAAAAAAACACATGTCTATAGAAGTCTTGAAAGTTGTAAAAAAATCAATAGCTCGCTACTAGAAATATCTAGTATGAGATAGAAAGAATGTAGCTTAGATTTAATTCATAACAAAGTTCAGAGACAAAGGCTTCGTTTTAAGACAAACGTACATTACGTATATCTCCATCATTACAACATATTAAATAATGTATAATATAATACAATATAATTTATTCTTCACCATAAAACCTTTTACAATTAAAAGTAAAAACAATTAACGATACAATCGGAAGTTTTATCGCAAGTTGCGATGTTTTACAGACAACCTAGACGGACATAATTAGTTAAATATGTTATTAGAATCATTTTAATTATATTAATGTTATTAAAATGGATACATAACAATTAAATATAGCTTTACATATATTTTTTTAGCATATTATACACTTATTAAAGCTTATATGGCTTTACTTTTCAATACATAGACGTTTCCATATTAATCTTACAGCTATTAAATATGTCCAAATAAAATAAATGTAATGTAGTTGAATTAAAGTAACGTCTATGTGAAGATTCCAATCCTTTTAAATCCCAGCTCATCTAATATGAATACTTAATACAATGAACACAAAATAATGAATACATAATCATAAAATCAGATAGTAAAACTATCTAACTGAATGATTACCATACGCAATTGTTGTCGGCTCCGCATGCGTTTGCGCAGCCGTAAATCTTAGAAGCGCTGTATGGATCCATAGATCATTTGGACGGGAAGATCTATTGCTTTTGAGGATTTTAATCTGTCAAAATGTATTGGAAACCGAGCAAAGAGATAATAACTTTATTTTAATTTAAGTGCTCGTTAGGTTGTGATAGTTATTATTCATTTAATTTTCTATAAGGCTCAAAGGACCATTGTTCAATACAAATTTTATTATAATATTTTAACACCGAATACGAATAATAAAGAATTTTTCTTTTAAATACATTCGCGCAAGTGTAACGTGTCGTGAAGTTGGCAGTATGTACCTAAATTATATATTCATTTTTTTTTTACAATACAATACATATTACAATTTAAAAACAGTTATATCAAGCTACACAGTCCAGTATATACGTACTATGTAATATGACAGTATGTAGAAAATCAAACAATGACAGTTCAAGTTAGACCTGACCAATGAAAAAAAATGTCCAGACTCAGAATATCTGCAAGAAACATGGACCTTTCGAGTCATATCTAGTTAACACTTCTTTCTGATTGGTTTCTAGTGCATAGGTACATTAAAGAGCGAGTACATTTTATTATGGTGTTAAGTATGTAAATTAGACCCATATTATTAAACATTACTTATTAAATAATTTGATCGGTACCAACATTTCAAGTTATCTTTGGCCTCTTTTTATGTCTGTAATACCCTAAGTTTGACTGGCATAGAAGACCTTAGGTACTAAGTCGGCATTTGTACAGTATATGCAAAAGTTCTAATAAATAAAAAAGCTGATATTTTCATATCTGTCCACTTGAATTACACATATCATAAAATATCCGTATCAAGGTTGTCTGCAAGAAATCTAAAATAAGAAAAAGAGAAATGCTTTTTATATTTTGGAACAACTTTATTCACCTTTTTCCGACACTGTCCTGGAACACCCCAAAGCAGTGTGGTGTGTGTGGTTAAGTAATTTTGTCCTAGCTGCCTAGCCTATTATATCTTGCCTTTCACTCCCAGAACGAGTGTCGGAAACACACTTTGAAAATAAATCTTTCGTACTAACGAAACTTAATCCTATATAAATAAACAAATAATCGCCTGTAAATTACATTCGACTATGGTTCGAACCTCTGTTTCCAACACAAACTGATGTACTTTTCTTTATTGTCTAGGTACCTGAAACATTGAGGAATCTCGCCTGTGTTCGTGAGTTACAAAATGATATTAAACTAAACAAATAACATGAAGGTTATATAATTTATAACATATAGGGTTGTGGTTTAGTTTTTAAGCTTTGCTTAATTTAAAAAATGTATAATTATACAGTTTTACTCACGTGTATATTTCGGGGATGTTCAACTACTTACAGACCCGGTAGGGGAACCTTATCAACGAGCGAAGCCTCCTGCCGCGTCTCACTACTGACGAAAGTGTTTCTATTCTAACATTTAGCTACTTTCTTACATGGTTATTTTGTTTTCGATCATCGATACTTTAAATCGAGAGCTTTTCTATCTTAAAAAATAAAAAAATAATATTTCGATAGAACAACGCAGGGAGAGGAAATATTTTTTGTTCCTCAAAACACTTACTAAGTAGCCTTTATTCTAACGATAATTAACAACATTCATCTCCCATAATGATGATTAGATCCCTCTTTCATCAACGCCCTGTAATAGGCTAGTTGACTGACAAGTCAAATCAGAATCATATTAGTAAACGTCAAAATGGTAGGTTTGGTACATTTTTGTATGAAATACATAGTCGACGCCACGGGTATGTATTGACAAATGATTCCCTTTTAATATTAATTTCATGAATAAAAATAAATTAGAAACGTTACAGTAAAACAGAACAACAATTGTAGACTAGATTACACGCGTACGAGTGAAAAAAAAAACGATTAAACTCCTAGGATAGAACGAGATAGACAAATTAACTCTAGAGGGTAGGAGCCGTGAATGTCGCTGCCTATCCACAATGGTAATGTAGTTATTAATTGTAGCAATTAATTTGACGTGAGCATTAATAAAACTTGACCTGGGATCAAATTGTTGAGTTGTTTTGTCGTTTCCTATGGGAATTATTAACATGACAAACATTTTACCGTGTTAAACTTAGTTGAGATCTACTTCATTTATTTCTCTACATTACACTCCACATGCCATTTGTCAAAAAAAATATGACAGCTGTCAAAGTGACAGTTAAACAAAAGTACTCCGTTAGGATTAATAAAGTAAAAATAGCCTTTATTTCATACAATACACCTTACATAGAATTTTCTAAAAAATTAACAGTTAACTTAATTAGGAACATACACTAAATAATTTTCAGTAGATACAATAGTCACACAAAATGTGTAATTATTTACTCTTTACTATCATATATTACATACAAATAATAATAGTAGTGTATGCTGGTAGTAGTAGTCGCGTCTTTGGAGTGCGCCTTTTCATGCATCTCTTTCTCATGTCTTTCACATCAGACCAAGTCCACATTTGTGATTGTCTCCCTTTCTTCTTATCTTGTCTCTTGGTAATCTTTGTCCGCACGTTGTAACTTATTCCACATATTATGTACGGCCCGACGCCATTTATGTAGTCGTATTCTTGTTTGCACATCGATTAGCTTAAATTAGAGCGTAAAATTACTAACAATACATAACTACTTGTTGGTGGAAATTTAGAGCTTTCCCCTACAACGGACAAATACGACCGAACAGGGTATGCGACCCTTACCGACTTGAGCTGTTGCTTTTTGTTTCTAGCCTTATTATACTCATGTCTATTGGGGTTGGCTTCTAGTTCAACCAGTTTTCATCTGACCTCCGCATCCCTGGGGGCCAACTGAAAAGTGCCCGATTAACGGCAATATGCTTGCCCCCAATTACGTAAATGTGACTAAATTGTGGTCATCAAAATATGGACGTTTAATACGCTTCTGTCAACTCCTTTCGAAATACAGGCTTGATAGTATGTATGTGTAATAGAGTCAATACAGTAAAATAGATTCCCAAAATAAATCATTATGATGATTGAAGATTGTATCTCAAACGAAATCAGTATGTTGCACATACGACACTGTAACTATACAGAGTATTTATATTATTGTCTATTTTTGGATTTTAAAGGAAAAAAAGTGCGTTATTAGGCAACTGTGTATCTACCTAGTACCTACCGATACGAATAGCCTATTAAACCACGGAAAACGTTGATTTTCCACGGTTGTGTGGGAATTATAAAATAAGTATCGGGTATAATAACTTAGACAAAAAGTTATATAAGACTATAAAGGGTAACTTTGAACACTTGTAATTCATCAAAAAGTTATCATTTGATAATTTGACATATAGTTTCTTTTTTTTTAATGAAAGGATATCAAACTCTTTGAAAGGAGTGAAGCTTAACGCGTTGCATTTCATTCTTAGTCACTCCTTCTTGAATTGACTGAGACTAAAATTACATAAGCCCCGTTCTTTAAAAGCTTTTTATGATAAATTACTAATAAATTAGATAATGTGCCTACTAGTATTCTTGTTCACCCTCATGCAATCAACTAATATTAATGTTTTACATATGAGTGGGTTCATGTTGTTAGTGATTGGGATTTGAACCTACAACTACTTTATCACAAGTCCCACGTCCTTATCATTCCACTAGTTCTAGTAATCGTTAGATTGTCTTTAAATAGAGAATCTATAAAACCGTGAGAAATAATTACACCTGACATCAAGTGTACATCGACGTGAGAGAATGCGTATTATTTGTAAGATAACATTGAGAGCTGCAAGAAAGCATTATTAAAACTTTAAGAATATGTTTATAGAGTTTACTTAGACCTTTAGGAAGTTAATCGAAGTGCGAAGAAGTTAGAAGCTCATCAGGACAGCATTTTAATTTTAATAAACTGTCTTCAGGTCTTGATTTTCCACCACGTATAAGTCTAATAGGTTCATCAAATTTAAATAGGACTTTTAATACAACAGTTCACTTAAAAAGAAGTATTAAAATCGGATTACAAATAGGGAAAATTGCGTAAAATACACAAAAAAATAAATTAAATCAATTTAATCTCTTTAAAGTTGCAAATTGTTACTCGATTATTTGATATGTTCACGCGCTAGATACTCGTATAGCCATGACGGCTCGATTGATATCGACATGAAAACTTATCTTCCTAATATCTACACAAAAACGTTTACAACAAATTACTTTCATTGACTATTCAGGCATACTAACCGACTTACATACATACGCTTACGGCTAAGTAGTAGGCAGAGGTGTATCGAACACCCACATTTTATTAAAATTCAATCCAATTAAAATTCGGTCGGACTAACGTAGTAGTGAACAAACCTATAGCCGTCAACCGGGCACTGTATGGTTGTACATACTCTGATAGATAGTCTATCCTTTAGTCACGTGAAACCACCGGGAAGAGACAGGGTGGCCCTATTCTATGCCATCATGAACCCCACGTCCACTAACCAAGAAACCTAGAAGAGTTTGACTATTACAAGTATACTTACTATTATTATTACCATTCGTGTAGACCCATATCTGAATAGAAAAGTAGATCTCATTTACCATCGTAACACTAACACAATTGTTTGTCGCTCATTTGATTATATGGAAAGGTACTGATAGCAAACTGTTAATATCAGTCAGCGTGGCGCCGTCAAAATGTATGCCGTTTTTTAAACCCTATAAGGAATGGCAAACAACATAACATATATACGTTTATCTTATCACGCTGCATTCTAAGAAAGACACACAAAACATGATTACGGCGTCTCACTAACCTAAATAGCCGAAAATATTCGAAAACACCGCTCGAACATGTAATAACGAAATCTTACTGACTCGTCTAGGAAAAAAAATAACAACTTGGGATTTGATGAGTTCTCAAAGAAAATTACTTTAATATCCCCACTGAGGCGTGACCCGAAACCCGTTTAGATGCAGCAAAGACAACCATAATCTCTTCAAAGCAAACACAACCGACCTAATAGTCATGGAAATAAGGAACAAACTCGTTTGCAAGGTTAATGAAGATAATAGTAGATGTAACGTTGCGACAACGCTCGCAAATGGTTTTTTAGCTACAACCGATCAACCGATTTGCGTGAGTCAGTGTCCGTTCTGCCAGACGTACCTGGTACCATGATATTGTAAAGAAAAAATATCATAGACCTTTCATCTGCTATTCTATGGGAGGTAATTAGCGTGATATGGAATGTTGCGTTTCGTGGTAGGTGGGTAAACAATTGACCTGTCGGACAATTGCTACAGAACGGTATGTTATGTTATAATGCAGACGTTGGATCATGAGCTAAAATAGTTTTTTTTTTTACAAAGTCTAATTAAAATCTAGACGAATGAACTTTAGTCAACTTTAAAAACATGTGTCGTTAACGACTTTTTGACAACACGTGTTGTGTAAGTACATACTTTTGGTAGCTAGTTGTAACAGATAACTTTTTTTTAATTTTATTGTCTATGCCTGACGGTCAAGGAAGCTCGTGAGGTATGGAAGGATAGAAAGCAAGTGGCGCTGGTGGCTCTTATCTCTACCTACCCCCGATGCTAAAAAGACGTGAACTATATGTACGTTATTAAGATATTGAACTGAGAAAGTTATTAAATATAATACTGAAATGTAAAGAGTCATCGGATACCTTTGCTTTTACTATTCATTAGTAAATGTTCTTAGGCTTGCAATGTTGTAGTGAAACGTGCAAGTTACCGCTTAAGGTATAAAATCACCATATGCGACGAGACCGGCATCAAAGGCGTGGGCCAAAAGTCAACCAGCCCCAGGTAGAGTAGCGTGATATATTACTTATAGACATGTAGAATGCACCCAGACGAATGAACTAAAGTTTACAAGTAATTTGATTTATTTCTTTATTTTTTTATGGGGCAAACGAGCAGACGGGTCACCTGATGGTAAGTGGCTACCGCCGCCCATGGACACCACCAACTCAAGAGTCTCAAGTTCGTTGACAGCCTTTTAGGTAGGAGTACCCCCTTTTAAAAAGTAAACAGTTAGTCAATTAGTTAAAAGTTCAATTAAAAGATGCTTTTTCGCCTTAGTTGTACGTTGGGACTAATTAGCTGGAAATTTCAGACAAATTAGATCTTTCTAATTTGATCTAGAAGTCACTAAGAATTCAGTATATCCTTACCACCTTCTTAAATGTTATCTATCTTAATATAATAAATCAATTTGTTCGAATTCGATCCCTACATGGGATCGCGACACGCATCGGTTTGTGTAATTAGGAAATTGTTCTGAGCGTAGGTGTTTTTAGTGTTTCTTTGAATGTTTGTAATCCTTCGCGATACAGGAATTTGATCCTAGTTCGAGATTTGTTATTATTAAATTTATATATATTATATACATTACACTTAACAGCGGAGCAATGATTATAAACACAGTTGTAACAGTTTAATTTATTTTTATATAAAATAAATATACCATATAAGAATATTCATAGAATATTTATGAATGAAGTTAGAAGTCTAATGCATTCTTCTTCTCCATTATAGCGGAATGGCACCGACTATAGTTACATTATTACGTCACCTTAAGCTTCCATTTCTTAACCTCCTGTTGACAGCAGCTTGACACCACGTTGAAAGCCGAGGGAACTTGCACTTATGCTTGAGAAATACTCAAATAAAACTAATACCAAGTTTCCTTATTCACGTCTCGAATTAGAACTTTTACTTACGAGCTATGAGTACTAAAGAAGAGAGTATTACCATCCCATCTCTTCTCGCTGTAAGAGACGACTGTTATCTATCAGACAGTTGAATGGATATGTGCAAAAGGCATGCACGACAACAAGACTTACGTAACAGAGGGACTATTGCGTAAGTAGGACTAAATTATAGTGAGTAAAAAAGTGGGCATTTTAGACATCGCAATCTAGCCCTTCGGCGATATAGATGTGAGTGTCTGTATGTATGTGTAGAATTAAAATAAACACATATTATTAGACAGAAATTTACACTACAACATTAAACATTCTTTCATAAGATGTGCGTAACTGTAAATTGTATTAACATGACGACGTGTGACGGCTTTGTTCAAAGCCGTGCATGTAGGTATATAATGTCAAAGATCACAATCGACCATAAAACAGACCATAAAAACACTTTTATTACCATAAAAACAAACAAAAACATGAACCTGTTTGTAACTGGATCCTAAATTCGTTGTTTCCGATTTAAAACAATTGTCCTTATCATAAAATCGTTCTTATTTATAACAGTATACAATATCTACTTAATAAAGGTACTTTCTACATCGGATTTGAAACTAGTCGAGCCTTAAATATGCAGTGAAAATGGCTTTCGTCTAAACCAATCCTAAAACTACTGTTACTTTAAGTAACGGTCGTTTTAATGACAGATAATAAAAATAGCATAGTTATTAGGTACTGGGAAAAATATCATAGACTAGATGGGAGAGAGCCTGGAAGAAAATGCAATTATTCTATCCGAACCCAGTTAAATTGAGTTTAACAAAAAAAAAACAATAATTTGTGTAAAATTAACCAATCTCCGTAAATCTTCTTGCATAACTGACATATAAATCGAGTTACATAACCAAAGAAATGTCACTTAAAGTAATTTGATAGGTTGATAAATGCCTTACTATTAAATATGGAGAAAATTGAGGCTATTGGACATTGATATATAGACGGTGAATGAAATGGTTGGATGTCTCGGTAACGATTAAACACATCTCAAAATATTTTTTTGATTTGCTTGATCTATACTGAAGACCTTAATTGAGAAGAGGAGAAATAGAGCTGTTAGATATATTTTCTTTTTGTTTTGACTGCTGAACCAGAGGTCAATTATTAGTGTGTTCTACAAATGGTTGTCCCAACTCTATGTGTTATTTGTGGTCGTCATATACATACGTACATATATAAATTGTACAGCCCTTGCGATACAGGGAGTTGTATATTGAAATAATATTGTGTCATTTATTTTCTTAGTTCCTTTAGATTTAGGCAATTTTAATGATGTAGTTCATTAAATTTCCAAAATATGTTGTTTTATAATGGATTATAAGTAAAAAAAAAAATTGTATCTGTTAAGCAGTATTTTGATTAAAACACAGTGTTGCACTTTCTTTGAAGCGTGTAATCTGAATAGTTTTAATTAATCGTTTAGTGAAGTAACTCGATTAAATCTGAATAATATCTGTTTTTTTTTTAATATTGATATTGCTGTAATTTACGCAAGTACTGTGATTGGTAGGGTAGTTGTTTTTTTTTTTAATAACTTGTGTTTGGACCGCCAATACAGGAACTTCCAAGTTTCCTTCTGTACATTCAAAGATCGGTAACTCGAAGAACAAGGATATCATGGTAAGAAGTTATGAGCTGTGTTCATCTTCAGAAATAATGGTGTGCCAGATCTTTTATATCACTGTTTGATCTTTTAAATCTCATATGAATGTACTACTAGAGTTAATGCATTTATATTCTCAAGAGATTTTACTAGAACGTGTGGTAGACAAGGTCTTGCAAAGTGTATAACACGAGCACAGACTGAACATACAGTATGGTTATACACTTCTCAATTCCGAAATATCATAATAAGTCTTGAAAATTATAAAAAGAACAAAATATGCTGTTATAAACATAATAAAAGGTTAAATTTTGTGTTAAAATAAGAACAGAATTTAGTTTTTACTTTTAATACAGACAAATATATAGATGAAATGCCATTAAAGTTGATGAAGAATTAAAATAAATTGCCAGCCTTAATTATTTGACGTTAAAAATGGCCATCTATAGGTCAACACCTCACCGCAAGCAGTGATCTATGATGTTTTACTGGATTCGTAGGTATTAGATTTGAAATTAGATTATCTATAGAGAAACAAGAACAATTTAATGAAATGGTTATAGATCAGTCACTGTTGTCTGTAGACACGACAGACGATAAATTCGAATATATAAATTATTTAAAGAGATTGTATGTATACGTACTGAATGCATAAAGAAAGAGCTTTTTGCTTTGTTGAACGCAATAATCTTGTTAACTGAATTTCGGATAATAAAAAAAATATTAAACAAGAATATAATAGGGCCACCCCATGTCTTCCCGATGGTGTCATAAGTCGTTGTCGAGTACGTACGTCGTAAGTCGTCTGTTATCTATAAGACATTATCATACAGTGCTCGGTAGAAGGCAACGGGCTAGAGGCATCTATTGCGTAAGTGGGACAAAATTTCTGTTAACAAAAAGCGGGCGTTTGAGACACTGCAGCCTGGTGTGAGTTACATACACTTGTCGGTTTTGTTCTTGATACATACATGTATCGACTCGATCGATCGATCATGTAAAACTGACTTAGTTAGGTTAACCTAACTGAGTCAGTTTTACTCACAAAACTAGCATATGTTTAATTTCTATATGAATTTATATTCATAGAGTATGAAACTCAATAAAAAATGTTGTTTAAAGTGACGTATACCTTCGCATTTTAGAAAAACTGGTAGTTATTTCGTGTATTCTTGCATCATTAATAATTACCAACAGACTTCATTTACCTGCAAAACTTCATAAACACGTTATGTGCCTGTCATAACCGGCAGGAAGTATATTTAAACGACGCATTAAAGGTCGTGAAAGGAAAGCGTCCAAAATTCGACTTAAGTCTTTCTCCATGAAAATTGTTTACAAGCTGACGGCTATTTAAAACAACCGTATTAATTAATTGAGCTGAGTTTAATCCTGGTTATTTATAAGGTAGAATTGAAACCGAGTTTGGCCCACAATACTAAGACGGTGTTATAAACAAAAATAAAAACTTGTAAAAGAACTCGCGGTATGCGCATACGCCGTGGCGCCCGGTCAATCTTCTCGTAATGTCATTTGTCGATGGAATCAGGACGCTGTACGAGCTTTAGTGTAATTGAAAGAGAAACAGCATATTGCTGTCTCAACACTCCGACTGGTGAGGCAACGTTTGTATTTAATTACTCCGTTTACAGACTCTTGATTTACGAATCGCTTAATTTGAAAGTGTTGATTTAAGTTTGATGAGAGAACCTGGTTTCCAGAAGTTATAACGACACCCATGTGTAAATCAGTTTGTTTTAAAATTAGCCGCTTTTAAATTGAGAAATGTGAGGATATAAAAATATTTATGACGCAATTACTTTAATTTCTACAAATTAAAGTATGTGTAGTAAGTAACAGGACATTAAACATCGTAAAAGCACTAATCATTTGCAGTCGGGCCATAATCTCATTTATATTCTGACGCTACATCCTCATTGGATATAATTAATTATAACAGTTTGGTATGCGTACCGTACAATTGAAATTTACTAAGCTAAACCACCTTAAAAAGTCATTAATATGTACATAGATTGACTTGCATGAAGCGACAAATCCACGTCGCATACTAAACGATCAGTAACTAAGTCATAAATTACAACATTAACACTATCAATTCTTGTTCCAGACTTGGCGGCGATAAGGCAGTTGCTAGAAAGCGAGACTGGAGGCACGACATGTCCAAGCTGTAACATGCCCTTTGACAAGGGCAAAAAGAGAAAACTCATCGACACCTGCGGGCATGAACGGTGTTATTCGTGTATGTTCAGGAACGAAGCTTGTCCGTCTTGTGCAAGAAACAACCAGAGTCAGAGGCGACCAGTGATGGAGCTGTACACGCCATCGCCGCAGCGGCAAGAATCCGACTGGCAGTCGCCTATGAGGTTGCCTAAGCCGCCAAAGCAGCCGACTAACTTAGCCCAGAGCTGTCCCACACCACCGCATACAAGAAGAAGATTCTTCCTAAGCCCTAAGTCTCTGCGCAGTCCATTCGGACATCGCGCGCGCCATTCGCACGACAACCACGTGCCTCTTTCCGGTAAGTACGTCGCACGCACAATATTTGCATACCCGTGGGCTCGCGCGTGGTTCTCGCAAAATTTACTTCATTGCGCAAGTACTGGCGGCTCTACTTGGCAAGCTCGCAACATTTTATTGATGCCTTTTAGGGTAATACTGAAGTCTCATTCATTTAAAGGCTATAGTTACTCCCTCTCACTTGATGACCGATTTTATTGCATTAACGAAAACATCGAGGATCCGTTTTGTCGTAAATAATATCGAGCGACAGTTGCGACACGAGCGCCCACGCTCGCCCCGCCGGATGTACGTAGGGGTTCCTTGAAGGACCGGTTGTCTGTCTCATGAATTTATTAGTTAAAGCATAATTCCGTACTTTTGCAATGCAGCCCGCGCAGACTGCGGGCCGGCTACAAACATTATCTCTATATCTAGTACATTTTCCATTTCCATTAATTATATCACTCCCGTCTACCTGATTTCTTGGGTAATTGAAATATACACTTGGTTCACAGCTGTGGGTTTCTTAATAAACTATTTGTATAAATTCGCTACGGCCCCTGCCCCTTCACGTTTGTACTTAATGTGTCGATTGGAAACATTTCTATCTGTTGTTATAAATAAATACTTGTTTAATGAGAGTTTTATTGTTACGTCGCCGGCGTCGACTTACAATGAACGGACTATCTAATATTTTATAGGGTGAAAAGTCTTTAGTTATCGTTAATTTAATTATAATGGTGTATAGGAGAAATTGTTTTACATCGCGAGTTCGCTCCAACAGGGCTACCGGAGGAAGGTCCACGGAGCGCGGCTTGGCATAGCCTGGTCTTCAATAAGATCAGGTCGCTCTGGTCCACGCACTCCTCAGTGCCGCAAGGACTCAACCAACTGACAGGCACGAAGTCTTTATTTTGCATTGGAATGTGAATTTTAACGATGTCGTTCATTTTATTACAAAATATGTTGTTTCAGAATCGATTATAGGTAATAAATATTTACATGCAATTTGTATCTGTAAATCGATTTAATGTTTTTTGATTGTAAAATAGTATTGTACTTTTTAGAAGTGTGTTTCGATTATCGGATCGGTTAATTTAGAGATTTATATTGCGGTAAATGAACACATCGGTATTCAATCCGCATTCCCTGCACTCGGTCTAGCACGGTCGTCGCTCGATTTTTGCACATCTTATTGCCTGCTCGCATCGCTCTGTTCATTTGACACATAGCTTACAATACCGGTTTTGTTTTCAATTGTATATGTTTTTCTTGTTTTTGCATTTTGTGTGGTGTTATAAGTTTATTTAACGCTTCGAAAGTATTATATTTTGTTATTTCGGTTGTAGATTTTACATATGAGTGACGATGTATAATGCTCGATGTGTGCACATTTTTTATATGCGAATGCTAACTAAATGTTTACTGTAAATAATTTCTTCGTTTTTTTTTTCGTACAAGATTTAATGTGTTAACAATCATGCATCACGCATGACTCATCTTCAGCATAAATAGGTAGGTATATAACATTCAACAATTTACGTATCCCAATAAATAATTAATGACAACGGTTACATTCATAGCTAATAGATAACATTTTTACATTTCTTAGATGACTTATACAGTGAACATATGTTAAAATAGAGTATAATATGTATATATTACAACATTAAGTGTCTTGTGTTGAATTGAAACAAAAAAACTTTTATTATAGCTCATTATCCATCTGAATATATGACTTTTGGACTCAACGAGAATATATTTATAATGTTTTTTTTTTATAATAAAAAGGACATCAATAATATTGAAGGTTATTGAAGACGTTGATTTCTTTCGGTCGGGTCTCATTCAACCTTATCAATTAATTTTAAATCAAGAGTGAAGGGTCTTCGTGATAGTGATTCATGTTAAAAGTACTTATGAGTTCAAGGAAGATATAGCAGATTTCCAACCGAATGACAACCGCCCGACCACTAAAGTGGTTAAGCCACACAAGAGCTTTTAATATTTCTGTTATGAGTACCTTTAAACACCAGAAGTCAGAAATCCTTAAGGAACTGCTCCTTTATTTTTTATATTTTTAAATACCTCTTCCAAACAAGGAATTATTCCTTGTGAGAGGGCAGGCAATATTCACAAACAACGGACACAAAGACACGTAGACTATCACATAAATGTTTGTCCCTGTGTGCTTCTGGCTCAGCAGTCAGGGTCACTAACCAAAAACTACTAAGAACAACAGGCTAGTCAAACGTGTTTTCATCACTTTCCCACCAAGTAGGTAGTTTTCTTGTCTCCTATCATATCTGAATTAAAAAGAAACAAATAATTAGTACATAATACGCCATACGCACGCTTCTAAATTATATTCATAGATCACCTACACAATGCACACAAGACAAGTATTAAGGCCACAGTGCCTAACAAGAGATTAGCATGACTTGCTCCGAAAGGAGCCGCCCTCGCGGATCAATCCATTGACAAGGTGACTTTGGGCAACCTACGCCTGATGAGAAATGCTATAAGATTTTGGCGTATGACATTCGACTACAATGTCAGGGATAGTGCGTACGATTCCTACTTATTGCTAATTGTGTTAATAAGTCTATTTGTACGATTCGTTTTGTGTACTATGCGATTCAAAAAAGAAGATTGAGATAGATATAATAGATAATTGGAATGCACTTCACTTAGAAAAGGACTGTCATATTTACTAGAAAATAACAAAAGTGTAAAGTAAAGAGCTAACAAGTAATTTTTTTTTGTTTTTTTTTAAACAAACGTTTACGTTAACGCTTTACTAACGTTCAATCAACAGACACAAAGAACACTTAGACTTTGGACAGCAATTTGTGGATCACACAAATTTTTGTCTCGTGTAGGAATCGAACCCACGGCCTCCGGTTTGCAGTTAGGGTCACTAAACCACTAAGTCCGTCTAATTGTTGCTTAAATTTTATAAAACTCGACAGCATTTCAAACTTTGTTTTTAAGTCTTTATCTACAAAATTGTATACCCTATGTCACCCCCACCTCATATGTCGCGATACATCAAGCCGTTTAAGCAATAAAATGAAAAGTGACTTTACATTAATCATAAAACATCTTATATGGATAGTGAGTTTTCTCGTTCGTGGTCTTGACATACATACACAGATACACTCGAAAAACATAACTCTCCCCTGGCTCAGTCCGGTCAAAAGGATCAAACGATCTCAAGTTCCAGTCACACAAGTGGACAAACATCTTTTTTAATACGCATTACTGAAAACGTTTACAAGCGACATCAAGCATTAAGCGTCTGATATTACCTATAGTAATTATGCACCCTTCCTAAAATGCTTGCAATAAATTGTACTTCCATTGTTCTAAAAAACAATTCTGTTACATGAAACGACTCGTTGCTCCAGTTTTTAATGATTTGTTTTGTTCATTTCTAGTACTTTAGCTATGAGGTCAGGTGACATGGTTCTTAGTACAGCCGTTAACATACTGAGCTCGAACTCATGTAAGCATTACAAACGCAGGTGATAATATCGTGGTAGCTTATCCAGAACATTATGTGACAGTTCTGAGAACTATGGCAGTTTAGCGTTATTGTTCGATATTTAAAAAAATATCAATGTTTGTTTTTTTTTTAATTACTTTAATAAGAATTGGTAATTTAGGTTTTTTGAAACCAATTATAAGTATTTATCAAAACAAAAACTATCTGAGCTGTCTTTCGTTTTAATATTCAAAACGATACTCATTTTAGAAAAATCTTTTATTTTATATTCTAGGGGAACAGACGAACAGGCGGGTCACCTTCCTCTTTCTCAACCCCCCTTCCTTCTTTCTCTTCCCCGTATCCTCCTTCCCTCATCACCCTCAAAGGCGGGCAGCACACTTACGACTCTTGAGTTGCAGGTGTCCATGGGCGGTTGTCGCTTACCATCAGGTGACCCGTCTGTTCGTCTGTCCCCCTGTAGAATATTTTTTTTTTAAATTTCATCTTGGGAAACGTTTACAGAGGAACATTGGAAGAGTCCAGATATAGTACATTTTAATTAGTTTTGTCTCTTATCTCCCCTATAACACACAAACAAATAACAATGAAGACTTAAGACTTTAAGCAATATAACATTAAAATCAACCATTCAGTGTGATTTTTCAAATGCAACATTGCTACTACTTGTGTTGCCAATAAACAAAAACAATTTCCTTAAAGCTCTATGATGTCGGGATGTGGCTGGAATGAAAAACTAATCCCACGCTCATGGAACTCGTTCCCAGTCAAGCCTGACTCGTAGAGTATATCATTACAGACATAAGACCTTCCCAGGCACATAGGATATTTATCAGCCGTTCGATTCCTATTCACAAATTCACATACTCACGCCAGTATCGCCGAAGGGCTAACCTATTGTAATCATCTGGGCACTTTTGGGAATGAGAAGGGAAAACTATAGTTATTGACAGGAAAGGAAGGATAGAAAGGGATATAGCTTTTATACACATGGATGAATGATGATGATGATGATATGTTTCTTCTTTTCTTTCTAAAAGGCTAACGAAAGTATGAACTTACTAAATTGGTAGAGGATGACCCACACTAGACTAAAACTTGGTAACAAGTGTTGTGTGAGCAGACGGCATACTTCTATATATACTGGTATTGGTTTTGGTCTACGCGGGCTAATATCATCCGCAACTCGACGTCTTCTGTGCGCCTTTTTGCTGGTATTAGTATCTTATTTCAGTCATGCGTATGCAGTATTTTTGATTAAAATAATCGCCTAACACTTTATAATTTAACTTTATTGGCATTATATTGTATCGAACGCAACTTCAAATAAATAGATAATATACAAACATTAAAAAGAAATACTTGGATTTTAAATATTAAAAATAATACTTTTCTTTTCTATGTATAGACAAGGATCCCTTAAAATAGTCTATTGTTAAAGATAAATAAGGAAACTAACCTCATTTGTTACGTATATTATTTCTAATCTGTGATCAACAGCTCAAACATTGACCGTGACTTACATTACATGAGTGAGTCGGCATGATGGTTACTGCAACCTGTCGATCCGAACATTGCCAAGGTGCTCGCCTTGACAATGCCCCACCTTTTATACATTTGGGAGTATATTTTCGGCTTAACGCGTTACTAGTATGTTTATATAAACATAGAAGAGGGTGTGTGGTTTTATTGCCCCACATCATATGAGCTTACACAACTCGTTCTTTATTCCGTAGTTATGATTTCAACAATGGGTCGCCTAAGCAATAGACATTTATTAAACGAGATTTAACTACTATAATTATCAACAATCATTACTTATGAGTTAATAAATTATTTATTTATTAATAAGTAAAGATTGTTGATAATTTATTTTGATTGAATGATTGTTAAAATGTAATAATTAATAACTTCTAAATAAACCTCTGTTGCATTACTCATAACTCGGCATATTTATTAGTTTTTTGACAGATTTTTTAACAAAGTTAGGTGATTTAAAAAAATATTATATTGTGTGCTTTGTTTTTTTTTTTGTTGTAAATTAAAGTGTTCAATAGTTCCACTGTGAAAAGTTGCTGACCTTAATATTTTAAAGTTTTGTATAGTATACCAACATTTAAAACTGGTCGTGATACCAGTCATTGTTACATTACACAATGAACGTAACACGTGTCTGACTCAGCTACGGTGGTACACTCTTTTTTTTTGTATTTAAAATTAAGTGAGAAACCTTATAACTGAAGAATAACGATGAAGGCCCAAAACATGACGACCCGACCGCACTGATGTCTGTAGCAAACAAAATCCTCCTGCGTACAGCTGTGCAAAACACCGGCTGCACCGCACAAGCAGCGAGTAAAAAAAAGGTTTTTAGTCGCTGCTTGTGCGGTGCGGTCTAAATACATAGTACAGTCTTGTCCATTACCTTCTCTGTAAAATATAAAAATATCAACTTCTTATGCATATTTTTTCTACCAACTCCATAAAACATCGTCATTATATCTACATATTATATGAATAGAGATACAGGTATATGTTATTTGTTTCATCCAGCCACTTAGATGCACTTAGATGTTATTTCAGCTACTGTACGTGTCGTATGAAAGGACCTTTGCTTTCACCGAATTTCAAACAAACTGACCTGATATCATAAAAATCTTTCACACGTTATGTGTTTCTTTTATAAAACTAGCAATAGAATGTGAATTCGCCTAATAAAATCACATCACATGTGTCGTATGAAAAGACCTTTAACATCTACCTAATAGGCTGCTTGACTGTTATTAAATATTAGACAACAGATGGTTGAATCCTACAGTTTTTTAAAATTTCTAAAGTTTGCTTAAATTTTTAATTTCTGTTCGTTTAATTTTTTACGTTTGCGTTGTTCAAAGACTTAAAAAATATAAATATATATTGTTTTCGGTTTAGCAGAACAATAATATACCTTATAAGACTCTTAAAAAGTGACAACTAGCCTATTTGAAGTGTATATAAACATCTGATACAATAAAGGCCTTTCCCACAGAGGACGGAAGCGTTTAATGGTGTCCACTTCCATGCTCAATTTACCAACCACCGTCACTGATATGTAAGTCGTGTTTTTGAACGTTTCATATCATGTTTAGAGCTGTCAAAAATGTTATTTGTTTATTCACCGTGAAAATATGAAAGCCATACTTTTAAGTAAATATTATTATATTAGGCATTTAACCGCCTAAGTAACGAAGTATTTGCCTTTTAGTAGTCTTAGGTACTATTAACACTTCAAGATTCTTTTCGTCCTAGAAGTACTAAGATATAATAGGATGGAGGGTTTGGACCTGCAGACTTCATCCAATTCGAGAGTCCTCGAACTGTTGCTAACACTTCCCAAACTATTCGTGTTAACAATATCCCTCTCTTTCCATTGCCTTCCTATTCTTACCCTTCCCTGTCATAATACTCCCATTTTCCCAGTTTTAATTTCTTAAGTGCCCGCTGCCTGAAATAGGCTTGCCCCCTGTTACGTTAATGGGACCAATTTCTAATTGACAAAATGTGGGTGTTTAACACACCTCTGCCTACCCTTTCAGGGATACAAACGTTAGCGTATGTATTACATATGTATATATGTATGTATCCCATCAGTTTAATTTGGTTATATCTCTCTCTGTGTCTCAGGATGATGTTACTACTTGACATATAAACCAGTCCAGATACATTACTTTTCTACATACCTACATACAACCAAGATATGGGCGAAGGTTTACGACAAAGTACAACTTGAATACATTCTAAGTAATTAACATTGACATACTTGTCTCACAGTATTTAATCATACAGACCCATGCGTTAATTTATTTCAGTCAGACCGATTCAGTGGACGAGTTAATTTCATTCGATGTCATGATCAACTAATTATATGAATTGATGGCTCATACTTTCTCAGTTGATGAATTGGTCACCAAACAATTATGCGAGATAATCTATATGCTTGAGTTGTTTTTGAAGCGACCAGACATTATCAGAGGTCAAATCAAAATGGTTCAGATTATCTTGGCCATTTTACGAGTGATTCAATTGCCAAAATTGTACAACCAAAAAAAGAAAATATGTCTCATATAACAATTTACATTTAAATTCACTGAGTTTCAGTTACTAACAAAAATAATACCAGTTATTCCCGCCTGAACATCAACAAATATATATATATTCATACACTTACATATGCTCACGCCTGCATCCTAGATGTGGTAAGTAGAGACGTAATTAAAGAACACATTATAATTTAGTCTCTTTTACGTCATCCGGGCACTTTAGGAAATTATTTACTGGCAGGAAAGAGGGAAGTGATATTGCTTATAATGCTGGTTTTTTATATAGCAATAGAGAGAGTATAAGCAAGTCAGGGGCGCGTCCCAGCCCTCTAACTAAAATATATTCATATGTAGGTATAAAATCAAAATCAAAATCGTATATTTCAACAGAACCAATCATTTGTATTTTTGAATTGTCAAGAGAGGAAGTCGGTCAGACCTAGTATGTCTCTAGTCATGAAGCTAGTTGCCTATTCCAATACATAGACCCTATGAAGAAGAACAAGCAACAAACTCCAAGGACACTCTTTTTCAAATATTTTACTTAAGTTTTTATAAGTTATATTCCCCATCATCTTTCTACCCTTATCCCAATTTGATTTGGGGGAGGTGTAATGTGTTCTCTTCTTTAATTCCACTCTATCATTGGTCATTCCACTGCTCCAATTAATATATATATGTATTTATTTTTTTAGTTTAACTTTGTTGTTGTTGGTTGTTGTATTAGTGGCTGCTTCCCGTAAGTACAAAAAAAAAAGTCGTTAACACAAAACAGTAACAATATCTTGGCAAGATCTCGGAACCTCGTTGTTCCCACGCCGCGGTTTCCGCAGGTGCAGACGATCTCGCCTTACACCGGACACCGAGACCTTAGTGCTTTATGCCCTATTATGTAAACAATTGATTTTCATTCCAACGAGAATCTATAATCATACATAAATAAATAATTTAGCCTTATTTTTTTTTTTATTTAATATTGAATTTGAAACTAATCTATATTTTTCGTTTTGGATGCACCCACTGGTCATTACACCTCACCGAACTAACAGTAAGGATGTGTGTTGGGATCGAACCGATTAAAACGAAACGGTGTTTGACCCTGGACTTAGAAGGAATCCCCAAGTAGTTGATACTACTCCGTACTACTGCTCTAATACTCTTTGATAAAGCTACTATTAAACGTGGAATAAATATATTTTAATATTAATCAATTAATAATTAATTTATACAATTCTAATCTAATTATGATTTATAATTAATAAATAATTATAATTAGTTTTGAGATTCAGATTATTATTTTTATATATAATAGAATTATTATCAAAATAGCGAATGAAATTTTGAAATTTAGTATACAATCTCGAGTGCTCGAGTGAATTGTGCCGAAGCGTATGAAACGCCACCATTTTGGTAACTATTTATTAGTCCCACTTACGTAATAGGCCAGCGCATTACCGTCAACCGGCACCTATCGGATACATAACAGCCACCTTGTCACATTTTATGACACCCACGGGAAGAGATGGGGAAAATTAAACACAGAAATAGTCTAATAAATGACGTCAGATTTACTCTAAATCGCTAGAAATTCTGGTGCTCTTGGCTCTTAAAAATATTCGTAAATAAAACACAACACTTTTTATTGAAATTTGAAAATATTTTATAAGAGGATTACAAAGAATATAAATGTATATAAGATATTGTTTCTTTGCAGTCGCTAGCTTTAAGTCTCATATCTGGTATATAGGCATTTTGAAATGCCTAGACTCTCAGCTTAATTTGTAGGTTTGAGATTTAAATTCTAATTTAGGATTTGATTTAAATACCCTTGAGGTATTTCTTAAATCCCCTGTAATCCGATCCAAACTTGTGTCTGAAATCGAAACTTCTTTATCAAAAGTTTCAGATTGGGGTCGACTTAACCTAGTCCAATTTAACCCCACGAAGACACAGGTTTGCGCGTTCACCGCTAAAAAGATGCCATTGGTCGTATCACCTCAATTTGAGAGCACTTCCCTAACTGCATCAGCCAGTATCGGAATCCTTGGCGTCGATGTATCAAGCGAAGTCCAGTTTCGCGGTCACTTAGAGAGTAAGGCCATATTAGCCTCGAAGAAGCTTGGTGTGCTAAACAGATCGAGACAGTATTTTACTCCGCCCCACCGCCTGCAACTTTATAAGGCGCAGGTTCGGCCGCACATGGAATACTGTTCTCATCTCTATGCAGGTGCACCCCAGTACCAACTTCTGCCTCTTGACCGCATTCAACGGAGAGCGACTCGCATCATCGACTGCCAAGATATTTCTGATCGACTTGACACCTTGGCGTTGCGTAGAGATGTAGCTTCACTCTGCATCCTCTATCGCTTGTATCATGGGGAGTGTTCAGAGGAATTGTTCGGACTTATACCGGCTGCTGGTTTCCGCCATCGTCCTACGCGACAAAATATCCATCCCCATCACCTGCACGATTGGCACTCCACCACTGTGCGCTTCTCGAGAAGCTTTTTGCCTCGCACAACCAGCTTATGGAACAAATTGTCGCCTGCCGTATTTCCGAACCGATACGACCTTCAAACCTTCAAGAAGAGAGTGGTGTGGCGGGCAGTGGAGTGGCGGGTGTCCATGGGCGGCGGTAGTCACTTACCATCAGTTGACCCGTCTGCTCGTTTGCCCCCTATCGCATAAAAAAAAAAAAAAAAAAAAAAAAATAGATTTATCGTTAAATACTGGCAATTTGGTCGTGGGTTCGATTCCTACACGGGACAAAAGTTTGTGTAATCCACAAATAGTTGTCCCAAGGGGGGTGACCTTTTGTGTCCATTGTTTATTTGTATGCGACACAGGAATCAATTCTGACGAGGAAGTCGTCTTTAAGAAACATATATAGGTATAAATTATTTTGATAAAAAAATATTTTTATGATCAAATGAGTATCTAGCTAGAGATTCGGTGGCAGTTAGAAATATGACCACATAGAAACACTCCATTCTTGCAGTAAAGCCATAGTATATTCCATTTAAAAAGTAGTAAATTCTAGAAGCTTAAACTGTACTACTTAATTATAAATGGCGACGATAATGGCCGACTCGCTGGATGAAACAACGTAATGAAAACATTTCTTTTTCACTTACTAAACAATCTAGCATTGTTACTATACTCGTATGTACATATATTCCCAACCGCTTGATGTGTTAATTCGTATAGTTTCCTGTGCTAATAATTAAAAAATAACCAAGCTGTTAACACACAATAGAAACAAACGATACACGTTCTTTTCGCTCCATCTCTTTTTCACAGAAAGCTTATTGTTTACTAAATATGGGAATGTTTTAATTCACAAAGGATACAACAATTCCCCAGTGGGTTTAAATAGTCTAATAGTACATGCAAGTATAATTACTGTACTTACGATTTAACTGGATCTGTTTTTATGATGTTAATCAAATCATTGGAACCTATGTGGATTCTATCAACATTACTAATAGAAAGCTTTAAATTTTTCTCACTATTAAGCCTCGGGACCTCGTGTCTTTTTATCATAATTTATAACTTATATATTTTAGCACTCACTCATTATGTTGTTATTGTGATAATATATTGTTTTAGAAGTGTTTAATACGATAGAAATTTCAATAGTCACCTAACGGATAGTAGTATATTAACAATGTGTTGTATAGTCTGATAAGAATTATAATAAATATAAAGGCTTCAATAAAAAAAAACCCGACTGCAAGAGGTCAAAGCACTAAATAGGCCGAAAGTAGATTAAGTATCCCTTCCATTAGCCTTGTTATTTCCATGTCTATTTGGGTTTGGCTTCTAGTCCAACCAGTTATTGCCTGAATATCTATTTTTCCACGGAGCGACTGGTGTCTCACCTCCGCAACCCTGAGGGCTAACTGAATTCGATGGTCGGACTAGTTGTCAGGATATTTGAGGACACAAACAGAAATGGAAATAGAAAACGAAAAATAAACTAAAAACAAAGTAAACTCTACTTCTTAAAAGCCCACTTATTGCCAAAAATAGTTAAGTCCCACTTACGTAACAGGGGTGAAGCCTTCCATCATCTTGGTACTGTATGTCTGTATATATAAAGTCTAATAGAGTACATTTTAAATTATTGTGTTGCACGATTGTGTCTGCATGGACTTCACTGAAGTTTTTGATTTTAATTTATGCAGTATTTTTATATTATACATTTTGTTAATGTTTGTGAAAAGCTTGTGAAGTTAGGCATGTTAGTAAAATGTATTATAATTATTTACCTACAAACATTACAAGTTTAAATTACATTTTTTTAAATCAGCATGGAACTATTTCGTCTCATAACTTGTTTACACGAATGAAACTGACATTAAATTTAAACAAAATATGTTTTAGAAATGGTGATTATAAAACGAATCATCTCATAATATATAAAAGAAGATAGAGAATGTACAGAAATAAATACGTATATTTATCCGCAGTTCGCCTTGTTTGGTGTCAAATGGCCATTTGTGAGATGTCTAAATTTATTATTATAAAACTTTACGTATTTAAAAACAATACAGAGCCACTTATTACACTTAAGCTACTGTAAGCCTAAACAGCCATTAAAGTCAGAATTTCCATGCTATTAATGAACCATATCAAAGTAACCCCTCCCCTACTCCCACGAACCAGTAGAGAATCATAAACATGATATTTTCTCTTACAGACGATGAAGGCGGCCACATCAAGCAAGGATACGAATCCCGCCGACAGAATGACTTATACATGCGTCTTGGTTTACTTCTTGGTGAGCGACGAGGGTCCAGAAATAAAGCAAGAGATAGCTGCACCTCACTGGCGTCTCTTGACGCTCATACCTTGGCGTCACATAACACCAGCCCTGTAAGTATTTTATAACAACTGCACTATAATCATTGCAACTTCCTTATGCGAAATCATGTTATAAACGCGAAAGGAAGTTTGTTTGGTACGTTACAAATTTTTAAAGCCTGACGAAAAAGGGATGATCATAAGTTTGTATTCATGAGCACTTTGTGTAGAAACATAACTGAAAAAATAACGCAAACAATATCATTCATAACATATCACATTTAAATAAAATCATAAAATACTCTGACAGTAAAATAATAGCTTAAAAGTAACAATAGGAAAAAGTTGAAGCTGGAATACCTACATTCTATAATATATATAATTAACAACAAGAAAATAAAAAAAAATATACATTTAAAACATTAGAGTATTAACTGGAATACATATGTATGTCAACTCGTTTTACACATTTTTATAATTTAAATATTTGTCAGTAGTATAAAAGCACTAAAAGCCATTTTTTACTTTGGTTTTGAAAACATTATATATATTTTTAATTCCAATGGGAAGCTTGTTGGACAATTTATTTGCCTGCACCCTTGACCTATGTTCCACAACTTTTAACTTACGCTGTGTTTAAGTCTTGTCTGCGAGTACGTGCCCTGACATAGTAGGGTGTGTTTGTGTGCTAAGGTTTTATAGCTTCTGATCTACCACACCTGAGTGTCCTAATGGAGAGTTTCCTTAATGCTTCAGGGAAATAGGGTCGGGAAATTTTGATAGTTTTGACTAATATAGATCTTTATCTGCAAGGATAAAGATCTATATTATCAAGCTTATGTATCATTAAAAACAAACATCCTCACATTTGGCCGACAGCAGGTACGGAAAGTTGGGATTTATCTCGCTCTTTTATTAACAGTAGGCTTTTCTGCACTCAATAGCGAAAAGCTGACTTAAGTTAGGAATATTACAAAAAATAATTGTTTTGTGAAATGTACTTCTTCATGGCCTAAAGTGGTCTCAGTGAGTTCACTGTCTTAGTTTAAACACTTTACATGATCCAATAAAGCAAACGAGATAACCTTAATTTTGTGCTTTAATTACTAAAAATGGGTTCATATTTCTTTTAGGTATCAACTCTCACTGGATCTTCAGAAGTGGAAGTAGCTACACCTCTAGGACGTGATTCTCTAGGTTCTCTTGCATCCATGTCCTTGTCTGCAGCAAGTAACTGTTCATCTTCGAGTCCCGGTAGCAGGCGGCATTCTGTTAACAGTAAGTTTATCGCAATTAAGTAATCGCAGACACGAATTTCATAGTCAAAATCAACACCATTCAACGTTATCTTTCACCAATATAATTAAAATCAAAGATATTTTTATTCCACACCTACCCGCTTTGGTAACAATTCGCTGTGTAAGATGCCAATTTTTGTCGAAATTAAACATTTTTATCAAGAAATTTGTACAAAAGACACTGAGTTTTTACGTTAACAACTCAGTCTATGGTCCTTGTTTCTTTCAAATAAACTTATTAAACTTCATTACACACAACTTCATTACAGAAAATAAGCGTTTGTAGAAGCACAGTAATAGTAAAAAAAAATCGAAATTTTAATAATTTAAAGAATATGTATTGTTATTGCCAGCACTTCAAAGCGGTAGATCTGACGAACTTACACGGATGTCAAGCGGTTTCTTCAAGACGAGAAAAACTGCTGCGAGACGATCAGCTCGGGTTAACAGCAAGCAATCGTCCACGTCTTCAGAAATCAAAAAAGGTACCTATACTTTTTAGAAATATTTTCGATACAAACTATTTACTACGTAGGGAGTCAAAATGTATATGTATATGGTCTTCTGTTGTACAGCCTGTTTTTTTATGTAAGCATCAAACGGAACTGACTCTATTTAGTTTTATTATTTTTTTCCCAGTTCACCCTTTACCGCAGCTGACGTTACGACCACTATTCTTCGAAGTACCCTCAACTGACAACCAAACATACTTCTCTGGCCGACAGTGGCTCATGAGAGACATGGAGAAATCTTTGGACTCTAGCGCTGCTGGTAAGTTAAATTTTGATTGATATATCCATCCTGGAGATTATGTGAATTGTTATTAAATACATATTTAATGGAAACATCGATTATCTTATATATTTTTTTTACAGGCGTCCTAATCTCTGGATGTCCCGGTACCGGGAAGACAGCATTAATATTAGAACTGGTAGAGTATTCCTGCTTTGGTAGGAAGAGAAACTGTGAGTATGAAGAGTTGAGGGAACAGTCGGACATCAGGGAGTTACTCCCCGAAGAGCTTACTATAGGGATGTTCACCCACCTGGCCTCACATGTCGTCGCTTATCATTTTTGTCAGGTAAATACCTCGTTTGTGTAATAGATATATAAAGTAGTAAAGTTCGAGAAGAAAAAAATAACACTCATTGTGTGCCTGTTTTGGTCGTAGTAAAGAAATTAGTAAAACATCAATTATTTTTATTAGGTTGCAAGTTCAAGCAGTACTCAATACAAAACTCACAACACTAAGCAGTCAATGCTCAAGTTACTATTTCATTATTTATTTTAAAAGTTTCTCAATTAATTCCAGTAAATCATATACTATTTTCTTGTTCCAGGCCGATAATAACAGTACTTGCCTTGTGGGTGAATTCGTCCATTCTCTCGCAGCACAACTCTGCCAGGCGCCAAGACTTCAGGCTTACAGAGAATACCTTCTCAGTGAATCACATCTCTTAGCATGTTTGTCCCTTAAAGAGTGCATCGCAGACCCAGACTTAGCTTTTATGAGAGGTATCATAGAACCACTTATCATGTTGAGGAGAAACGGAACGATAGATTCTGCTAACAGCATCATTTTAGTTGACGGCCTTTGCGAAGCTGAATACCATAGACCTGACCACGGCCACACTATTGCTTCTTTCTTAGCTCGGCACATTGCAGAAATGCCTACATGGTTAAAAGTTGTTGCGACAGTCAGAACGCAATTTCTAGAACTCACAAAGCAGTTGCCTTATACAAGACTGAGCCTTGATGAGTCTGATAACGTACACAAAGATCTTTTGGAGTATTTCAATGTGAGGCTGCAAGCAGCTCCAATTATAGAAACCAATATTAAATGCTCCACTGGAAAGTCTGAAGGAGTTCACAATTCCGTAATGAAATTCGCTCAATACGTACTCCACTTAAGCCAAGGCTCATTTTTGTTCCTAAAATTAATTCTAGACTTGCTGGAGAAGAGTCACATCGTTGTAAAATCTACCAATTACAAAGTAGTACCAATATCGTTAGCTCAAATATTCTTGTTGCAATTTAATCTCAGGTTCCCTACAGTGCAATCGTTTGAGAAAGTCACCCATATTTTAAGCGTCTGCTTAGCTGCTCTCTATCCTTTAACTTTAGTAGAGATATACTACTCAGTCAATTCGTTACTGGTCAACACGTTTTTACCGTGGGATGAATTCTGCCACAGATTTGAATCACTAACAGACTTTCTTGTAAAGAGAATAGATAATACCTACATGTTCTTCCATCCGTCCTTCAGGGAATGGTTAATAAGGAGAGACGACAATGAAAGTCCAAAGTTTTTATGTGATCTGCGAGCAGGACATTGTGGAATTGCATTTAGATTATCCAGAGTACAAGCACCTTTGGATTCAGAGAAGACGATGGAACTTGGACATCATATTTTGAAAGCTCATATGTATAGAAACATGGGTCCAGCCCAGTTGGGTTTGTGCCCTAGAGATTTACAAGCAATGTTGGTGGCCACTAGCTCGGCCAACGTTGGTGAGGCCATTGCTCACTTAAGGAATATTTACACACCAAATGTAAAGGTCTCTCGTCTCATGCTATTGGCTGGAGGCTCTCCTAACCAAATCACCGAATGTCTTGGAAGTGCACCATTGCTATGCATGTACTCTTATCAAGGAATATTGGCAATGGTGGGGCTGCTTATTGAATTTGGTGCTGATATGGAAATGACCAATTCTCAGGGTTGCACGGCATTGTCGTTAGCTTGTCAAAGAGGACACACTGATGTTGCGAGGAGACTTATTGCTGCAGGTAAATATTTTTCTTCAATATTTAAATAAAACAGTACTCGTTGAACAGAACACTGCCCTAAGCATTCCTTTCAGTGCTTTCACAAAGCTGATATACTATTCTAACAATTCTATCGTAATTTTGGTTCTAGTTGCCTTTACTAGTATATAGTATATACAGTCGTGGTCAACTAATTAAGGACATTCAAGATAGTGGACAGCAATAACCGGCTATGTACATATAAATATAAAACCCTGTTGATTTCTCAGTAACTATTATTTGCATAATTTGATCCGATTATTATACTATAAATGGCTGTAAATAAAAGATTAAATAAATATAAAAAAGTGTTTAATATCAAAGGTTAACCATGTATTCAATTTAAGGTACAATTCTGTAGCTGGACATTTAATTAAGAACAGTAAAGTAAAATGAAAAATAGAGTTAAACAGAACTAATAATCTGCAGTATTTTAATTTCTTTAACAACTTCATTTTATTACGGGTAAAATCAGTACCCAGTAGCAAAACCTTTGTTAGTAATTACCGCTTGACACCGATGTGGCATAGACATTATCAGTTTCTGACATATTTCAACAGGAATGTTTGCCCATGCCTCACAAAAAGCTTCATTAAGTTCATCTAAAGTTGTGGTACGATAAATGGCAACTTTTTTCTTAATTTCGTGCCAAAGGTGCTCGATTGGGTTGAGGTCGGGGCTATTTGCTGGCCAATCTAGCACTGATACCGACTGTCTGTTAAGAAACGACTTGACTGAACGGGCTGTATGTTTTGGGTCGTTATCATGCTGAAAAGTCCATATAATAGGAAGATGTTCCTCAGCATAGGGAAGCATAGTTTCTTCTAATATTGCCTTGTATTGATGTTGGTCTAAGTTACCCTGAACTTTCCTCACAGGTCCCACTCCACGTCCAGAAAATGATCCCCACATTTTAATGTTTCCTCCGCCATGTTTCACCTGCTTTTTTGTGAATCTTGGATTCATTTCCGCTTTTACAGGACGCCGTACGTATTGCCTTCCATCTGAAGAAATCAAATTAACCTTGTTGCCATTGGTCGTAGGTCCAATGTCCATATTTACGTGCAAACGCCAATTGTGCATTTCTATGCTCTTTCTTTAACAACGGTACTTTGCGAGCCACTCTTCCGAACAACCCTGCTTCTACCAGACGTCGTCGAACTGTCCTCGCTGATACACTGACTCTTTCGTCTGCCCCAAACACTTCATGTTTAATTAAAATAGAGCCTAGAAACGGATCTTTCTTAGCTAACCTGGTTATCATTCTATCTTCTTGCGGAGTTGTTTTTCTCGATCTTTTTTTTCTGGGCACATTTAAAGTTGTGTTATTGCGCCTGAAATGTTGCACTGCATTGCATACCATAGTTTTTGAACAATTTAAATATCCTGCTATCCTTCGGTATGACCAACCACGCTCGACAAACTTCATGATAATTTTTCGTAGTGTTGCATCGCAACTTTTATTTTTGCCCATTGTTCTTCAAAATAACTCTCAAAACTTGAAATTACAAATCTAGATTGCCGCCAAAACTACCACAAAGAATAGGAGAAGAAAGAAAATAATAATTGAGATTCAGATTTTGAAACTAGAACGCAATATCTCAGTGTCCCTAATTAAATGGCCAGCCAGCATTCTTTGAACAAATAGCACTGTGATCATCTATCAGCTATACTGTAAAGAGGTTTAATGTTTAAGAAGTTGTTATTGTTTGTATAATTAGGCACATAAATGACTAATTATACTTACATGTAAAAGATGTGGAATATTGTTTAGACTCGTTGGAAAATAAAAAATAAATTCACAATTTGGATTAACTAGAGAGTGTCCCTAATTAGTTGACCACGACTGTATATAGTACATAGTATTTATATTGTAACAGATTGAAATAAGTAGCTATAAAATGCTTTTCGATATTTTATTGATATAAATTTTCATGTAAATCTTCTGACTTCAGGTGCATCGCTAAGTCATACAGATACTGCAGAACAGACTCCACTAGTACACGCAGCCAAGAATGGCCACCGAGATACAGTCATTTATCTGCTGGGTTGTCAAACTGGAAGAGACGACAGGAATTCCTTAGACATCGACGATGACAATATTGAGCAACTAGTTCCGGGATCCAGACATGCACTAATAGCAGCTGCCCAAAATGGACATTTGGACATTGTGGAATATTTGCTGGATACTGCGGAATTAATCGTAAGTTTTACATCTTGAATAAGAAACACAAAATTTACATGGTCTAAATTCTAATCTTTAGCAAAGTTAACAAGTTAACAATCATTGTATAAATAAAGACTTATCATGCTAAAAAAACCTTTTATAAAAATTTGTAAGTATTAGTATGTATTAATTATAATTTATAATTAACAATATTTGAATCTTTATTCTCGTTTACAGCCTGACGGCATCTGTCCAGTAACAGGCGAGACAGCTCTTACTGCTGCATGTTCACAAGGCAATGCTGCCATAGCTGACGCTCTACTCATCCGAGGAGCTACACCATACTCGTTGAACGCCAGACAGCTATCACCTCTAGCATTAGCAGCTAAGAATGGCAGATCTGCTCTAGTTTTACGGTTATTAGATTCTGGTGCTGATGTGATGGGGTCGGGAGGAAAGATACCACTTATTCTGGCAGCAGCTGAAGGTCATACCGATGTTGTTGAAATGCTATTAGAGCAAGGTGAGACAACTTTGATACGTACAACCATCGTCCTACCAATCTCCGCATACTTGTTGATACAAAACAAATTTCAATCCAATTTCTCTCTAAAAAAGTTCACAATCTATCTATCTTGTTACGCGGATTTTCTAATTTTCTTCTCTAAGACCTAGATAACTTTAACCAGCAGAAAATTTATGACAACAACAAACCAGTACCTTTCAATTACGATTTTACTTTTCCTGTTTTGACAGGAGTATTGTTAAACCTTACCAATTAATCAAATACTTAACTTCAGGTGCTGATCCCGATGCAGTGGATGGTGATGGCATATCTCCATTAGGTTGGGCGTGTCTCAGATCTAGAATACCTACAATCATTGTATTACTCGATAAAGGGGCTACTATTGGTATGTCAAATTTAATATACATTTTCTCTTTAATAACTGTACAATCGTCATTGTTTGATTCATTTTTATAATGGAGTTTTTTTTTAACATTCTATTTAAAAAAACTGTAAATCCATTTGTATTATATTTTTAGTTAGGCTTACAATTCCAATATAACAGAGGTTATGACGTCACTTTATAACAGACGCTACGAGCGCGCACCCCTTGGCTTGCGTGTATGAACCTTTGGTCAAAAATTAATAAAACTATTGTTGCCACAAACTGAAAACGTTAATGTGATTAAACATATGGAATATTTAGCAACATTGCATTGCAGTGAGTGACGCAAGTGTTGTAAAGTGACATCACACGTGGATTTGAAAAAGTGAAGATTGAAATGATCATAATATCACAACTTGCTCGAATTGAATGAAACAAAAACATATATGTATATTTCAAAGCAATAAGGCTACGCTACGCGGTTCCAGAGTTTTAATAGATTAAACGATTCTTCATTGTTTTATCTAATTGTTTTAGATCAACCAGATGGAAATGGTCGAACGCCTTTAGGGCTTGCTTGTGGAGGTCCAGCGGAACTGGTTGAATTATTATTAGAAAGAGGCGCTTCATTAGAGAGAGTGGACCACAGTGGACTAAGGCCCTTGGATAGAGCTATTGGACAGCGCAATGTTCTCGTAAGTAATTTTCCTACATTGTTAATTGTAGGATTCCGTCCAATATCTGGACTATGATGTCTGTAAATATATCTTTTTCTATTTTGCAGGTTGTTAATTGTTTCCTTAGGAAAGGAGCTAAGCTTGGACCGACTACTTGGGTTATGGCTTCGGGCAAACCAGAATTTATGTGAGTTTTATTTTTATATCCATATTAATAAAAAATCATAAACTCGTAGAAAGGTATTTTCCTATACATAGTGAGCAGATAAACTTAATTTGCTTTTTACTACATTAATTTAGATTACAAAGGTACACCCAAATGCAGGAATTGAAATGATTGACAAATGAAATGATTTATTGACAAAAAAATTCTTCCAGGCTAATACTGCTAAATAAGTTGCTAGAAGACGGAAACATGCTATACCGAAAGAACCGTCCTTCAGAGGCCGCTCACCGCTATCAGTACGCGCTCAAGAAGATCAACCCGCTTATCAGCGACGAAGGATTAACAACACCTATTACACAACCGGTACCCCAGGAACACGTGTCAGCGTTTGTACAGTTGAAAACTAACTTATTGCTGAACCTGTCGAGATGTAAGAGGAAATTAAATGTAAGTATTAGGAATAATTATTATTACCCTCAACCGATTGGCAAGGCGTAGTCCTCTCTCTACTATCTTCATTGATTTCTAAATACTTCATCATACCCATTATCATTACCATACCAATTATATTTTCGATTGTGCCATGAAATTAAAGGCGAAATTTTGGTAGATCCATAGTTTGCTAGTACATATCGATCTCAAAGGACCAAAACTATGTGATAAATTGAAACCTTTAAATGCTTCGTATAGAATCAAACTGATATGGTACCAAGTAAGCGTCGACAACGATTCAGGTACAAACAAGATCTGATAAAATATGAAATTTACATATATACATGACGCGTACTGACTAATGACCTCAAAACAAATAGTTAAGTGTACGGTATGACCATAGAACACCTAAATAATAATTTATATAAAATATATTCGTCTGATTTCACAATAAATATATCCTACAACCATATTTCTTTGCTTACAGGAACCATCAGAGGCTTTAGACTTAGCAGCGCGTGCATCTGTGCTCCGCCCGAACGCGTTTGAGTGCGCATACGCCATGTCTCGTGCGATACTAGCACTTAACAAACCTTCAGAAGCCCTTCCTCACGCTAGAAGAGCATTACTCCTCGCTCCATCTAACGACATGTCCGCTATGCGAACTTTGAAAACCCTACAACAAGAGATTTTGACAAGGATCAACACTGGGTCCCATGGTCTCAACAGTGATTCAAGATCTATGAGAAATTTTGATACTATCAGTCTTAATATGCCATAAGTTTTAAAAACCAGATCCATGTACAAAATATTTTGAAAAATCCCATCGATTTTGTATAAAAGTGCAGTGTACAAAATGAACAACTCTTTTCTAGAAATGTATTGCTTTCAACATAAAATACAGTCTAAACTACATATTTTACTATAGAAAATCTTTTGAAAATACGTAGCTTAAATATGTATTATTTAAAATACCCTTCATTTTATATTTCACTTTATAATTCAAAATAAGAATTATTATGATTGAAAGTATAATATGGAGTCGAACGAACGAAAATAATTATTTTGATAGTGACAATTTTATTTTATTTGTATAAACGAATGAAGTCTACTTTAATATTGTTATAGCGTTAACGATAAAATAATATTAACTAGTTATTTAACTAGTTACGTTATTTAACTATACGTGCAAAATAACTGTATTATTTCTTTTTTATTATTATTATATTTATTTTACCTTCTTAAGCACCTTTTTCTGAGAGATTTTAGGTATATAAACTTTGTATAATACGAAATAAATAATGTCTTTTTTTGTTTACTTTTATTGCACATCGGATTACGGTATCTTTTGACAGATATTATGAGTACATACTTCATTAGGTAAAAAACATATTAATTACAATTATGAATAATCAATTCGTGTGTATTGTTTACAATGTGATCGTGTGTAAATATGTAATCTTTCCTATTATGACCTAAGTTTTGACAATGTACAGTGTCCTAAAGTGATTAGCTTTTTAGCTTCTAATGTAATCGTGTTTATTATTATCGCTTGCCATTTTTATTAGAACGCTTTAATTTTTTTCATTGTTAGTGGAATTTAAAAAACAAACGGTATTGCCTAAAAATGTTTTCGTATAATTTGCAATTTTTATTTGTTGTATTTAATATTGATCATTTGAGTTAAACTCATGTGCCCATTTTCTTGCTTTACTCGTACTATAATTTATTGATTAAATAAAACAGAGTGAGTTCAAAAAGTGACTATAATTAGAATGATGTGTACGGTTTTGTTTGTTGTGTTGAATGTATCTTTAAAAAGAGTGATTTATGTTATATTTACTACATATATAGTTGATAGATAATTTTATTTATTTTGGAACCCATTAAACGCATAGCCGTACTTGTAACGTTTTGAATTGTAAATTCTATTATTTTTTTTTTATTGATAGTAAGTAATCACTGCTATAGATAATTAGTTGTAATAGTGATTGCGCTGTGTATTCTTATTTTATTATACATTAATTAAAATTCTATAAATTTTAAAATTTCAGTTCATAAATATAAAAAATTGTTGTATATCAAAAAATACTCTGGACAAGTTGTTTATTCTTTAATTAAGACTGACACTTAAATATTGATGAACATAATTGAAACAACATTTACTTATAACTATGTTAGCGTAAGAAATATCTTAAGTACAATAGTTACTCAGGCAGTACATATAATTGTATTAAATTTTTCATATTGCTTTAATTTGTTTTCGTTTATTTTATTCTGCCCTTTATTTTCATTGTATTTTTTTATATCTTCTAATCTTCATATCAATACTAACTTATTAAATTTACTTCTATAAACATAAAACTCTTTAGAAGTTCATGTTTCATGAAATATAATATCTACAATTACGACACAGGACATTAGGGAGTGCATTGCTGAGCCAGTCAGCCTGGTCAAAGAGTCAGGCACTTAAACATATAATCCAAACGGTCATAGGCTGGCTCCCCAATACCTTATTGGGGCCAATTTCTAATATGCAAAATGTAAGTGTTTAATACACCTCTGCGTATCCCTCCAGGGGTACTGGCTTGAGCATATGTATGTCAATAAAATATCTATATATCGCATTAATTACCGGTGTCGCAGTTGTATTAGATACATAGATAGATACTCTTATTGTACACGTTAAGTATCAAACAAAGAACAATAATATGTGAGTGCAAATGACGGTCTTTTCACAATCTGCGATCTCTTCCAGACAACCTGATTGATTATACTGTAAAGTATTAGGTAATGGTGGTGCACGAAGAGTAAAAAAATATATATTATATGTCATCAAAACCATCTTACCTTTAATGACAATGCCTGTAGCCATAATAATATCAAACTTAAATAAAGTACACACATATAATTGACTTAATTGTACTAAAACTACATCTTCATAAACACTGAATGAATGAAGCAAGATAGATTTCATTGATCAATCTTCATAATATTTTCAACATAAAAACTATCAACTTACTTATATTTAAAACAATATATAAACTCGACTGCCCTCCCAAAAGATATATTTTTTGGTATCTCGGTATATAATTAAAAAAATGGACACTGATTTTGTAAGGATACCCCATACTTCTAGATGTTATGGTGGAATAAACTCGCACAGACACACACAAACATACTCAAAAACAGTGTAACTTTGGGCAGTCGTGAAAAAGTAAAATTAAATGGACGCTTGTTTGAAGCCTATATTAATTATTATTAATATCTAAAAAGTAGGAGATTCTATTTTGGTAGAGGTTTCATACGATGGGGTAGTGAAAGGTGCTCGGGGTACGTTGTCATGGAGCCAATACGGACCACTATTTCTATAGAAGTTATTTTGACCTATTAGTTTAGGGTCTCTAAGGTATACAGGGGCAAGCACTAAGGGCCTATCCAGTTTAGTAACAACAGCTGGTTTTATATTAATAAGAGTAACTTTAGGAGATCGTACAGAATCTAATAAACCGTAATTGTAAATAGTGTTCTTAACAGTCCTTGATTTCTGCTTACGTATAACCGGGTCAATTGCAGGAGGTGAGTATGAACTTTGAAGGAATATATGGTGATAGTGATTCATCATTTCGTCGAGTTTTTTTTTCGTAAAGTTTTGGCTTTCGCTCTGTGGTATGTCGGTCACATTTCTGAAGAACTGTTTGCACTGTGGGGAGTCTTTCCGTTTAGATACAGGGCACGTCTGTAAGTAATATAATTATATAGGTATAAATAGATATTTTACAAATGAATATTTGTTGATCAAAACAGTCTCAATTGTAGTCTACAATAAATTAAGAAATCACTTTATTTTATGGCTTAGGGGTACAAACGAGCAGGAGTAATTTGATAAAAATAATTGACTGATTTGTTAGTCTAGTGGTTAGGGATTCAGATTGAGCTAGAGGTCGGGGGTTCGATTTAAACACGGCACAAATTGTGGAATGAACAAATTGTTGTCCCGTGTCTGGGTTTTCTTTGTGTCAATGGTGTGTAGTAGAAACTCTACCGTGACACAAGAATCACTCCTAATTTGGAAGATATATTTTTTATACTATTATCTTGTCACAAAATACTTTTAGAAACAAGAAAGATATCGCTTTAAAATATAATCATTTTTAAGGCTGGTAATCACCACGGAGGATCAATACTTTTTGAATATTTAAATCAATAAATTTCTGTGTCAAACGAAATGAAATGGTTTTTTTTTCTTTCAAATGAATCTTTGCGTTTAGTACTTAATATAATTGAATTTTCATTTCCTTGTGACCGATAATAAATACATTTTATTTTAATAATCCCTAGATGACACTACTGTATGCAGATGTATCCACACTTTATCTACGAGTATACTAATACTAAAAATATAAATGCAAAAGTAACGCAATCTATCTGTTTGTCTGTTACTTTAGATGTCTGACTTACCTTAGAATTTAGCCAAAAATCAAAACCGGTTCAGCCGTTTAGCCGTGAAAAACGACTAACGCTAAGTCACACTTACCAGGAGCATAGCATCAATAACATTTAACAATTTCTTCTGTGAGCTGCAATGTTCGCCATACATCGGTATGTTAGTGAGGGCGCTCATGAAAGTATCTCGTAAGGCGGACCACTCGCGCTGGTTTGTGGTGAACTGGCGGATTCGGTCCTTCATTCTAAAGTAGTCCATAAACTGATATTTGTTTAGTAAACCCATGCGACTCATTACACATGTTGTCGATGGTTTTTGATCTTGGCACTGAAACATTAGAAAAATAAGATCGAATGTTTTTTTTTTTTTTTTTTAACATTTAAAAATCATGAAAATTTAGCCGCGTGGTTCTTGGTGGAGTAAGATAATGCACCCCATCTCTTCTTGTGGGTGTCGTAAGGAGCTATTAAAGAATCGGACTGTTATCTATATTACTCCAGTCGAGCCGGTAATCTCCAATTCCATAAAAACAAACAAACCTTCAAGAAAAGAGCGTACTCCTTCCTAAAAGGCCGGCAACGCACTTGTGACTCTTGAATTGCGGGTGTCCATCGGCGGCGGTAGTCACTTACCATCAGGTGACCCGTCTGCTCATTTGACCCCTATCGCATAAAAAAAAATAGCCTCAGAACGTCCGTGTATAGTAGACAGGCGGTTGTAGGACACTTGTTTTGCTGCACCGCATCGATTCAACGAATTTGTCGGGCAGTAGACTGCACTGCCACCACAACAAATATGAATCGAGATATCAATTTAAAAAATAGTCATATATATTTAAAAATACTGTCCTTATTAGCACTTAGACAAAACAGTGCATAAGCGATTGTCGCCTGTAAACATGTCATGAAGTACTGAACAGTTCATTGACATATATATATATATATATATATATGATATATATCATATATACATATTCTTTACTTTGTAGCGTATCCGACCCTTAAGTCCTGTAGCGTTAGCAATTTAAAAACAACACACAAATTTACTGTTTAAGTATTTAAATAATAACAAATAGCATTTTTTACTAAAAGCCTGAGTCATTTCAGGGATAGAAGTTAGAAGATGAACCCTGAAACCGTGTCGTATAACAATACAGGTTGTGGTCTGATCACGTAATTGGGGACTTCAAGACGATCCAATCATAACATGAAATGGAGGTATTTCATGAAATGGTTAGCATGAACCGACCATATCGCTAAAAGGTCAACGTTTGAAGGTATGACATTTTTTTTCTTTTTTTAGACTGTAGGGGGACAGGCGAACAGAGGGGTCATCTGATGGTAAGTGACAACCTCCGCCCATAGACACCTGCAACTCAAGAGTCGTAAGTGCGCTACCCGCCTTTGAGGGTGATGAGGAATAGGGGGATGCGGGTAGGGATAAGAAGAGACAGGGGACTAGGATATGAGAAAGAGGAGAGGGAGATTAAGATATAGAAAAGAGGAGAGGGAGATTTGGGCCTCAGGAAACCTCACTCATTTCGGCGAAATGCAACGCAAGCGTTACTTCACAACCGGGTTTCTGTGAGGCCGTGTTATCGTACCGGTCGAGCCGGCCCATTCGTGACTAAGCTTGACCCTACCACTTTTATACGTTTGGTCATATATCATTAATTTATGATCTCCATTATTTAAAAGGTTAAATACTAATTCTTAAGTTTCCGGTTCTGTAAGTTACCTGTTGACATAACGAACTCTCACTGCACGGTAATCTGCTATTAGAACAATATATTTCGCTTTTAAAACTAAAGTTAAAAGTTGATTATTCATTGATCTGTTCTGGGGAATGAGGATGGTGACCAAAACTCTTGGACTCCACTTTTTGTTTTACATCAGGCAAAGTGGAGTCACTATGGTAGGCTTATATATAAAAAAAAATTGTCCGAATTCTATGAACTAGCCACAACATACATGTATAGAACTGATATAATAATATTTATACTCACCAAGTTATGAGCAGAGCTCCAATAATGTTTTTTTGGTTTCGGTTCCGGTAATACAACATGTTTAGTTTTATACAAACAGTTTAGACCACATTCAGATAAGTGATGCAGATCCACCAGTGGCGGCAATAAACATATCTCACGACGATTTTTCTGAAAAAAGTAAGAAATATGTAAAACAAGCAAGAAAATATTTTTTTTTTTGCTGACCTTACCCAAAATGTTTTACCTTCTGACACTCTATTAACAATTTGTCAAGGCTCTAGATCGTGAAAAAAAATTATCATACATGCATACTCACATACATAGCATAAAAATATACATACATACCCTCGAAAATCATAACCCAAGGAGGGTGCGCAGTCGGGTACCAACAGACAATGGCACCACACATATCGAAATCCGTTAAGGTGCCAGGGACAGTGACAAAGAAACACCTTATACTGTATACTACTCATAAATACAACAGAAAAACCTTCTTGGTCAGTTGGGTAAAAATCAACATTCTATTTAAATGAAACAAATTAGTATCCTTGGAACCTAGCCAGCAAGCTAGGTCGTCAGTGTCAGGTACACTGGCAACCTAGCTGGCTTAATGAAGTTAGCTGGGTGAACTATCTGCGGAAGGCGGCCGACAGGGGAGAGGCCTATGTCCAGCTGTGGATTGCGATAGGCTGAAATGATGCTGAATATCCTTACCGGTCTCAATTTAGAAGAACTTATTTGACATCCAGTCTTGCTTCTGTTATGTCTGAAAAAGTTAAATTTAAAAGTTTTCTTAAAAATAATTACTGTAACACTTTTTTGTTATTGGATAGGAGCATATTTACAAACGACCAGACGGGTCACCTGATGGTAAGTGACTACCGCCGCCCATGAACACTGCAATTCAAGAGACGCAAGTGCGTTGCCAGCCTTTTAGGTACACTCTTTTCTTTAAAGTTTGAAGGTCATATCGGTCCGGAAATACGGCATGAGACAATTTGTTCCACAGGCTGGTTGTGCAAGGCAAAAAGCATTTAGAGAAGAGCACAATGTTGGAGTGCCAACCATCCAGATGATGGGGATGGTAGTTCCGTCGCGTTGGACGATGGCGGAAACCTGCGACCGGTTAAGTCCGAACAATTCCTCTGAGCACTCCCCACGATACAAGCGATAGAGACCAAACACAAAATACTTACTTGCAAAGGTCTTCCGATTTCCTTTTGTATGGACAATTCTGTAAGAGAAAAATACTTAAAATAATATTAATTTACGTAGTCAAACTTGTATATTTGAACTGGGGTCGACAATGGCATTTTTTGTTGATTTTTGACTTATTCACAACCTATCTCTATTGTAAATTGAACCCAAGAATATATTTTTTCATATTTTTGTCTCTAAAAACCATAAAAAAAAAAACAATTTCGGTTCAACCATTTTCTATTTACCTAATGTCTTCTGAACAAATTATTTTATCAATCTATACTACATTATTTATGCGCAAGTAACGTTATCTATTTATCTATTACGGCTAAACGGACAAACCGATTTGATTTAAGTAAACTTAGAACTGAAACGGCTTATTATGATATATCCGAATTTATAAACGAGGTCGGTTTTCTTATGATATTGAACGTATATTTTGTTAGTCTGCAAAATACTCGTGTAACAGTATATAATATAATAATAATACTTATAATTAAAGTTACCTATATCTTGTTTTATATATCCAAATATGTTTCTACTTTGTCTAATTACAAATGGCGAATTAAAATACTATTGTTAACATAATTGATTGGTTCGGAAATTATTTTTAATAATGAATATACTTTGTAAGGCTCTGGCTGTATTACTATAAATACTAACGCGGCCTACGCGCCATCTCCTGAAACCAATTTGTATGTCTTTTATATTTACTCAGCTTTTAACTTTAACTTTATCTTACATGCAATGTACACCATCTTATCTTATCCCATTAAATTTGTTATATGGATATTTCGAGCCCTGTAGAAGGACACAGGATTTCATGTACATATCACACAGGCGATGGCAGCTGGTAAATAACAATATGTTCATACAAACCTCAGTAAGCACATCCAAAGTGCAAGATAGTATTTTGTTAATTTCGCAACTACCCTCATAATCTCGCCCTCCTCTACTCAAACATTTAGTGATAACCCTGGCAGTGGGCTTCTTCCAACTAGGGTGGGCTTCTGTAAAATTGTCCAACAACCTCCTGAAGGCTGAAGCATCTAGGAGTCCAGACTCCTGAATGATACCCAGCTTTTTGAATACGCAAGTCTCTTGGGAGCACTGAAAGTAAATAGTGTTTGTATTATATTGGACTGTTTTATATCCGATAGTATATATACAGTTTATAAAGTGCCCGGTGGAAGAGGATAGGTTTGCCCCCCATTAAGTAAGTGGGGCTAATTGAGGATAAGAAAAATGTGGACTTGTGATTGCTTACTGTTTCGGGGATAAGCAAGATATAACAACTTCAGGCACATGCACGGCCGTCTGATTCCAAACAAGCACTATCTTGTACTATGGTATCCAGATTGCTAATAGACCTACTTAAATGTTTACATATTATTTGACGTGTAAAAGTGTTGTTATAACCTATTTACAAAATAAAGATCATTTATCATGTATCATTTATCATTTATCATTCATATAAATTACACCCATACGTAGAAGCAATGATCATGCTCATCACACAATTATTTTTCCAGGGCGGGAATCGTCGTGGGATCGATTCAGTCAGTAGCTCTTGAAACTAGACCTACAGTGCAGTAACTTTTAGCTCGATGGTTAACAAATTGAACACATTTGTAAAAAATTTCGACTTGTAAAAAAGCTTTTTTTACGTATAAAAATAGGCCTTGGCGGGTACCACTTCATCGAGTGAACAATGGTGCGGTTAGGTCGGACAAAATTGCAAGTGGCTCTATACCTACCTTGTGTAATGGCATAACAAATTCGGTTCTCTTTATCACCCCACTCCATTTTAATATCACAAAAATATTTAAACCGCGAAAATCAGAAAACACAAGAAGTATAAGAATGACAAATTCCAAATTTAAATGTAAGATTGTTTTTTTTTTTTAAATTGTAACATTATTCGTAGCTAAGTATAAACTAATTCTTAAGATAGTTATGTCAAAAAATCGACCAGAATTGTTTGGTAACAGGTCAAGTGGGACAGAAATTGAATGTTGAAACAAAATCAAACTTCTATACTTACAGAATGAGGTAACAGTATCAAGTCCTTAGGCGAATTAGTTCTTGCTGTACTGATAGTCACTGGAGCTTCAGTAGTTAGCTCAGGTGTGTAGTTGGCAATGACCAGTCTCTCATGATCTTTCCAGGTAAGGTGGAACCCACACTCGGTTCTCCAAGAAGGTTGGATAAATTCTGTCATGTCACAGCAGTCTAAGGGATCTATGCTTTCAGATTCCTAATAATATGATGAACAGAAAATTAAAAGGAAACAGTTATTTTGATGAACATCTGTGGTCTGGTCTCTGATCTGGTAAGGAAACGGAAGACTAATGGATCAGGATTCTCCTCTACAACGACAACGCTCCAGCTCACTCTACTGGATGGACTATCTAATATTTGACTATCGGAGTTGAGAAGCTAGTGAGTCATCCTCCTCAGTGTTAGTTAATGAGTCCCGACCTGGCACCTTGCGAGTTTTATTTATTTAAAATAAAAAATATAAAAGATTATTCGTTTTATAAACCCTGAAGATGCCGTGTCTGCGTTTGAAAAAGGCGTTCAAGATAGATCCCTAAAGAAGAGTGGGTTCACTGCGACGGTGCTTAAAAAGGAACGGAACCTACTTCAAAAAACCATAAAGTATTAACAGGCTTCAATATAATACATTACAATTACATATATTATGCAATTGTAATGATTCGATTGTCATTACAATTACATAATATATGTAATTGTATTGACAATCGAAATGAAAACATCGCTATATGCGTACAACGGGGAAACGCCGCCAGCCTCATGGGTACGTTTGGTCGAGGGGACGCATTTTAATAATTTAATTTTAAATATAAGTTTTTATGATTAATTTATATTATATATATTTTTATTATTATGCATGTATATTATATATAACATAATATATATGAATAAAGATGGATTCTGATGGCAAAAAATGCTTACCAGAGGCTGAGGAGTTGTTGTCTGATTCAGTGAAACCATTAGAACCATGTCTCCTTTATCCTCAGTTGAAGGAGGTGATACATGCGCCTGTAACTAAAAATTACACAGTACAAAATGTACATGAAGAAAATCATATTACTTTATATTACAATGCAATAAATGCGGCCCATAATACTACGAGACTATAAAACTTTATCCCTAACTAGTTTACTTATATATTGTTCTTCGCATCAATACTCCTTGTCATTAGTTCTACAAATCCTAAATGATGACAGAGATTTTAAGATGACAAACCTCTCGATCGGCTGTTATATCGAGTCCCCTACGCACGTATGGCTACGAAACTCAGAAACCACTAACAATTATAGAACAGAGAAATAAAGTTTATGAGTGTTATTAAAAAGTTGACAACTCATGTATTGACATTTCCAATATAATTATATATGTAGGACATTTTTGGTATTCAAAAAATACCAACTAACGCAATGCAAACGAGCAGACGGGTCACCTGATGGTAAGTGACTACCGCCGCCCATGGACACCCGCAACTCAAGGTAGGAGTACGCTCTTTTCTTACATACATTCACCTATATCCAAAACTTATAATAATACCTAGGTACCATTAAAAACTTAATAAACCCAAAAAGAACAAAAAAAACATTATCTATAAACATGACTCATAAAATACCTCCACATCGTTGCCTACTAGTAGCGTTTCCAGTTGAATAGCAATGCTCATTCGGAGAAGTAACATATGATCAGTCAGATAGATCAGTAAGTAGTTTCTTATAAAGAGAACGAGCACTCGCACCCCATGCCTCGAGCATCTCGATTCCAAACGGCTCAAAGACGTACTTACCGGCTAATTTATTGTATCTAAGCCTTTAGAGGCTTTCTGCGGATGCTGTACTTCCAAGATATGTGTGATATGGCACAAGGGTGTCGACGCAAGTTGCGTATCTCACCAAAGGTCATTGATCATCCATGTAGTAGTAGGTGAGGTATATTTAGTAATTTTAGTGTAAAACTTACGTCTTTTCTTAATCCGTGATCATAATAAGTAATGAAGGAATTAAAACCGCATTCTTGCAGCACTGACGAGTTAAATATCGTGGGTAGAATACAGCATTTCTGATCAAAATACTGCAAATCAAATAAATTTATTAAAAACAATACAACTATCTGCCAAAAAACTGAAAACGCCTTACAACCGCCATGTTTTTTTTTTTATTATTGTTACAGCCAGTGTCACCCCATGCATCCAAATGTGATCAGGTACTTAAAATATATGGTGAAATAAAGAAACTCACTGTACATACAAAACATACATGGACCGTTAAAACATGACACTCCTTTATTGGTTAGCCGTGTAAATAATAAACATAAATAGGACATCAAATAACATAAAATTAAAGATTAGCATTGATAGGTATGTCAGAGACACACTTGGTTTACGTGTTCGTGTATTTATGAAACTACTAGAATACATAAGACACACAAACTCTTAACAATTATGTTAGTTAAGTACCTATTTACCATCTATCTATCTAAGTACCTATTTGTCATCTCGGATTGAGAATGAAGACGGTAAATATTAAATCATTGGTATATATTGTGTATTGGTTAAAATTAAAAATAATCTTTTAGTTAAGGTAATGTACGAATATATACAAACGTACACTGATGACTGTATCATCGCAGCGGTTGGCAGACGTGTATTAATCGCCTACTATTTGCCGGTAGATGTGGGCTAACATTAAAAAGACTAAATTACAATTACTATGTAGTCCTACTAACATTATAGGGTGCAAGCCTATTGCTGTCAACCAGGCACTTTAAGCATAAAATTGGGAGTATACATAATTATACGGATGCATTGGGCAATGAGAGCAATAGCTCAATGAGCTCAGGGACGTATAACTCAATTAGGCTAACGCTGCAAAGCAGAAATAAGCAAACTTACATTTTTCAGGAACCATGACGGCCTGTGTTCTCGTGGCAAGTTTTTTTCTAAGTTATCGTAACGACTGGAAAGTATACAAGCGCTAATAAATATCCCGAATAATTAAAAACAACTTATTAATCTTTCTAGATAATTTCAGTGGCGTGTTAAGCAAGGTTAAATTTAAAGCTTTACAACTTATGGTTGCTATTCGCTTGTGCACAGATACTGTTTACATATAATTCAAGATGAATTTTAAGACGACAGTCATTGCTATGTATAATGTTTGCCGCTTCACATTTAACACAACCCAGATAGCAATTTGCGTCGAACTTGACTTGTAACAAGATCGATGTATCAAAAGTTAAAAGGTTTGTTAAACTTACTAGACTTGCCATGGTAAGTGTGTACATTTGAGGCAAGTTTTTATCAAGCTTGCAATCCGAGCAAAAAGTTTACACATTGTTTTTATAATTTCATAAAAAAAAAAAAACTAAAAAGGTTACACATTGAACAACACACTCGTCAAACATTGAGAAAAGAGCAGGATCTGTTTTTTTTAACAACTCCCGCACTAAGATAAAATATTACTGTGTCATGGGGGACTTTACAAACATTCAAACAACGGACACAAAAAACAACCGGACTGAGAACAACAATTTGAGGATTACACAAAGTGCTGTCCCGTGCGGGGACCGAACCCACAACACTCGGCGCGGCAGCGTGCAGTCCATTAAGTTAAAATGAAAATATTTATTCTAAAAAGAATATCTCTCTCTTAATCTACGTAAAAGGCGACAGTTCATCACATCGCCGTCATAATTACTTAACCGTGACAAATCATAAGCATTCAAACATAAATGAAGTTTACAGCAAGTTCACTTGCTATGTGAGAACTGGTTTTGGAAATGTTTATTATTACAGGTTCAACAGCAGCAACAACAACTTTAAGCAGTTCTAATTATAATTAAACTTCACGGTTAGTCGGTTCGAGTCCGACATACCACTTCACCGTCAGCTCCGGTGAGTTGATGACCCGTGGGGGTTTCCACAAGAAAAAAAAAAGAGTATGTTATTTAGCAAGAGAAAACAAGAGGGTTTTTAAAAAGAATATTTGTTACCTGACTGAAAACATATGTTTGAAACCAGCTAGTGATGACACAGGAGCACAAGCATCATCTTTTCTCAAATTCTCCTCGGGACAATTCTGAAAATAATAATCATTTTAAACTACATGACACTACAGACTGTTTATCAGATTAAAAGCATATAAAGCTAATTTTGACTTTTTTATGTTATAATGAACAAACGAGCAGAAGGGTCACCTGATGGTAAGTCACCTTCCGCTGCCCATGAACACTTGGAACTCAAGAGTCACAAGACTGCTGACCGCCTGTTAGGGAAAGGCAGTAAGGTAAAGAGGTGAAGGGAAAGGGGGGAAGGGAAGAGGGTAGGTAATTGGGTAACCTCACTCATTCGGTCACACCATGCATGCATTGTTTAACAGCCGGTTTTTTGTGAGGCCGTGCTAATACTCCATCTAGATTCAAGAGTCACCCGAGTTAATCGGAACAATTCTAGAAAACACTTCAACTTCATTTGATTATTTTCTTTTGTTCATGTAGAAACCACCTCGAGCCATCTTCCAGCCAGGGTTTTTGATGGAACGGCATGTCAGAATCGAACCGAATAAAAGTAATAGTGTGCCATACCGAGCTTCCAAGGAATCCGGGAAGAGCTTTATTAAGACATCCAGATCCCTCATAGCACCTGCCCCATCACCGAGCGGGCAACACTCTTAGGTAACTTTTAGGGAAAACCCGTCATGACCACCCACAGCCGCACTCACGGTGTGGCTACATGTAGGCTGGTGTGACAAGTAAAACCATTCGTCTTGCAAGATTTTAGTCGTAGGCTCAACGTAAAACAGCTCGTGCGCTTACGAGGAGCCTGAAACAAGAGCCTATTTCAATATAAAATAATTGGCAGTTTGTGGAAAAACAGATGACTTATCTCTTTGCGTAACGGTTTACAGTAGTCGGTTTCTATTTTGTATTTATTTTAAACTGTGACGATTAAAAAAAAAATATATTTAGAATTTTAAAACTTACGTTAATCATTTGATCCACAACGCAATGTAGCAGCTCTTGTCCCGGACATGTGTTCGTATATCGCCTTGTCCTATTGTTGTAGCAGTTATCCAGGATCTTCTCCAAGAGGTCCTGCCAAGGTCCTTGAGGTAAAGCGCGTGTAAAAGCCTCTTTTGCCACCTCTTTCGGAGTAGGAGAGTTTAGCAAGCCAAGTTTTGTGTTGACGCAGCTCCATGAGTGACACTAAAAGAAACTAATGTATATTAATAAAACAAAAGAGTATTCGTTTGTTTAATCTCGTTCTAATCTCGTCGGATTTGAATGATTTTGACAATATTCCTCTTTATTGTACACTAGTAAGAAACATGGATGAAAAAATATAAATAAAAACAGCAATAACGGTTTCGCTCTACTTCAATCTTTTATAGGCAACCATATACATTGTTTGTTGAATAAACTATCCCACAACGAGCATAAGAGTATACATACAAGTACATAATAAACAAATAAATACATAAATGCATATTATACATAGAAATGTGTATAGGTCCAGTAGTACGGAGACGGTGGCTTAGTGAAAAGGGGCAGAAAGAGGGCTCATTACTTTTTATTAAAAACAGGCAGCGGTTTTACGCGTCTAATTTCTACCGGTAGGGCATTCCAAAGCCGAACCGCTTGAACCGAAAAGGAATTATCTATGAACTTTGTAGAATTTCCAGGCATTTTTAGGCTTAGGTACTCCGAATCGTTTTTTTTTTAAGATAATGTAGTTGTAGGGGATTATATAAAACATTAAATAACAATAAAATAACATGCGTATTCCAGCGAAGGCGTATAGATATATTCAGAATCATGATCATATTTGTGTAGTCCAAATATGAGTCGTGTACAGTATCGTATTCGACGGGCCTGTTGGTCTAGTAGTTAGGGACCCTGACTTCTGAACCGATCGAATCGATCAAATCGATGCCCACATGGGACAAAAATTTGTGTATCCACAAATAGTAACAGATTCCTAATGCTCTAGTAGTATTTTTTAAAAGGACATCAGCACCTAAGTTGAGAGTGAATAAGTTTTTCGAGGACCCTAGACATACGGAAAAGGCAGAATAGCGATAGGGCGATAGTCAGAAAAGAATGAGATTTTCGGAATTTAGGAGGGGGGGATTTGAGCTTCTTTCCAATATTTTGAAAACACGCTTTAGGAAGTAATAAGTTTAATTGAAAAGGATTTCATCAATGATGCTAAGGATCATATTGCGGCTTAGACATTCGAATCCCACGGCGCTAGAAGTTATTAACATTATACTCTTCTTAATATCACAACAAGATAATAAACTAAAGAAGAATTGAGAACAGTCAGGAGCTATCACGGATGACAGATCTTGTAAAGTACCTTCTTTTGTAATTTTATCAAAGTTTGAATTATAATACATACTAATTAATACTTATACATAATAATTAGGTGTTAGTTTACTAGCTGGTCCCCGGGTGATGTTATATGACCTTTACTAAATGAGACCATAAAACATCAGCTGTGATCCTTAGGAGCGACGCAGTGAGCGTTAAAACTGGTAAAATAGCTAGGAACGGCTAAAAAAATATATTGTTTAATCGATATATAGCATCTATTAAATTTTCGTGGAGGAGCCATGCTGAGGCACGAAAAGGACGGCTCACACGGTGCGATACCATGGCCTCATAAAAAACCGGTTGTGTAGCAACACTTGCGTTACATTTCCCCGAAATTAGAGAGATCATCTCCTTTCCCCTCCCAGCATAGCATCACCCTCAGAGACGGGCAGCGCACTTACGACTCTTGAGTTGCAGGTGTCTATGGACAGCGGTTGTCACTAACCGTCAGGTGACCCCTCTGTTCGTCTGTCCCATACACTTAAAAAAAAAGTTTATATTTGTGGAGAAAACACTATTTTCTATGTCTATTGGTCGCTCAATGTTATTGATCTAACTAGTTTTTTTTATTTTAATATGACAAATCAATGAATAAAAAACTTACCAATCGTGAGTGCCTTGAATAAAAAGATTCGAACCGCGCTTTTCCATATACCTGAAAATTTTATATGGGGTATGTTATTATATTTACATAAATTTGTTCTGCCTCCAGGCTCCAAAAAAGTTACAAGTCGTTTCTAGGTCAATGTTTGCGATTTTATAATAAAATCCCTGACTCCCTGACTTTGTAATATACAAACTTTGAGTCTTAATAAATTTAAATCCACAACGAACGTATAAACGAAGTTGTGCTTTAAAGGTAATATTATATAAAAAAGTATATATTACTCAGTGGTAGATTAAATGGAAGCGCTTGGGATTGAACTGTTAGAGATTCACAGGTTATTTCAAATAATCTTTGTAATGTAATTTGAGTTTAATATTTTTTTATCGTATTTCTTTGTTTTTCCTTTTTAACGTCTTTTTCCATTACAGTTACAACTACATTACTTTAATAGCCTAATTTTAGTTTATTAACTTTTAGCAACATAATAGCACATGATCAAATTGTGTTTTAGTGAATAGTATATGTTGTACACGAAATATTGTAATATTTATCTGGTAATTTAAAAGAGTGTCCATGAGCTTGTTTGCCCCATTTCTTCTCATAAGACTCAACCATTTGGAAACGGGCGGTTATATATATGTGTATAACAGGCGGGTATTTTTTTTTTTATTTTTTTTTATTTGTAACCCTACCATAATGACTCCACTTTACCTGATGGTGGAGTCCAAGAGTGGTGGTCACCATCCTCATTGCATGTCTAGTCAATGCAGCATGGTGACCCACACTATGGTGGCCTGGTGAGATGCTTTTTCACGCCCCGCTTAAAAGACCCGGGTTCAAATTGGGAAGGAAACACGTGCGCTGGTAGGGAATTCCAGGCTTTCACTGATCGGCACAGGAAAGAAGAGCCAAACCGTTTCGTTCGGGATCGCATATCGACTCGCAAACGGTGACTCCTCAGGCCAGCACGTGTAGTCCTGTAGAGGAAGGGAGAAGGTGGGACCAATTGGAAGAGCTCGTCAGAACACTCCCCGTGATGTAGGCGATAGAGAACTGCCATAGAGGCGACATCTCTTCGCAACTGCAGGGGCTCAAGAGACTGGGTGACCTCAGGACAGTCTATAATACGGACTGCGCGTCGCTGCAACCGATCGAGAGCGTCAAGCAGATACTGCTCATAGCCATCCCAAAGATGAGAGCAGTACTCCACGCAGAAGCGAACCTGGGTCTTATATAAAAGACACAGATGCTCGGGCGAGAAGAACCGTCTCACCTTGTTCAATACACCGAGCTTGCGCGAGGCCGCCTTAGTGACGCTCTCGATGTAATCACGCGGATTGAGATCCCGACAGATGTCCATACCCAGTATACTAAGCCTATCCTGTAGTGGCAGTTGAGTGTTCTGAAGAGTAGGAAGGGGAAGGAATGGAGACTTTTTTTTTAAAACGCGCACGCCTGTGTTTTCTTGGCGCTGAACTCGACCAGATTCTCACAACCCCATTGAGAGATGCGGCTCAAGACCCGGTCGAGCTCAGCAACAAGCTCCTGTCGTCCTGTCGTCTTCCCTCAACGTCTGCTAGCTTGGCATCAGTATGTCCAAAGTATCGCCCGTGTACTGTGCTGTCGTCTGCATAACAATGTATGTTGCCAAGAGCCAACATATCATTGATATGCAGAAGGAACAGCGTGGGCGATAGGACGGAGCCCTGAGGTACAACAGCGCTAACCTCCTGGAAGTCAGAGGCCGCGCCGTCACAGAGAACCCTAGCCTCACCCCAAAAGTGTGTGACGTACGCTAGAAGATCACCCGTGGATCGGTTCGGCCTAAAACCATATTGCCGATCATTTAACAAGGAATGATCCTCTAGGTGGCGGATTAATTGGGTGTTGACACACACACCTTACAGAGTACGGAGGTGACGGCTATAGGACGGTAATTAGCTGGATCGGAGCGGTCGCCTTTTTTGGGAATGGGTTGGACGTTCGCCTCTCTCCAGGCCTCCGGAACAATTCCCGAGGAATAGGACAGGCGATACAAGCGCGTCAGTACAGGAGACAACTCTGGTGCACAGTTTTTAAGAACCACCGCCGGAATACCGTCGGGTCCACTGGCTTTCCGAACATCGAGTGACCGAAGCTCCGCACGGACATCCCCCTGCAGGATGCGAAAATCCCGCATTGCGGAGTCGCAAGATGCAATGGTGGGCGGGTGAGCGCCACGGTCGTCGATTCGGGAGTTAGCCGCAAAGAGGTCAGCTAGTAGTTTCGCTTTCTCTTGCGGCTCGTGGGCCAGTGATCCGTCAGGGTACTTCAGCGGTGGCAGCGAAGGCTGGCAGTAGTTGGACTGCACGGCTTTGGTCAATCGCCAAAACTTACAGCTACCCGTAGGGTATGCGACAAGTTCTTGACCAAACCGTGCAATGCGCTGGGCATCAGCTCTGATGTAAGCCCTCTTGCATTCCTTAGTGGCTTTGTTAAACGCTGCTTTTAGGCGATCAACGTCTGGGTCACAATGAGCGCGGGCCGTGATCCATGCTCGGTAGGCTGACTGCTTTTGAACGACAGCACGGGTGCACTCGCGATTGAACCAGGGACGGGTCTTTGTGCTGGCGACTTCACTGTAGGGGATATAGTACTCCATACCGACAGTGATTTGGTCAGCCACGGCAGACGCACTTTGCGACAGATCCCTGTCTTTAAAGCAGCGTTGAGCCCACGGGATGGATGCAAAATAATCCCGCATTCCATCCCAGTCTGCTGACGAGTAGTGCCATAACCGTCGCCTTGTTACCACAGGCCGTGGTGAGGCAACAAGAGGCACCGAGGTGGACACCAGGCAGTGGTCGGAGGATCCCAGAGGGGCGTGAACCATTACACTGTACTGCGCTGGGTGACTCGTCAGCAGAAGGTCTAGCAAAGAGGGCGCTTGACCCGATATGTCTGGTATCCTGGTGGGCTGGAGTACCAGTTGGGTAAGGTCATGCGTGGGAGCGAATTCGTGGGCAGTTCGACCAGCGTGGTCCGTTCTGGAAGATCCCAGCCAGAAGTCATGGAGGGCATTAAAGTCTCCCAAAAACACCAGTTCGGCGGTCGGGAACTGCTCCTGCGCTTTGTCCGTTGCGTGACTCATGTAGTCAAAGAGTCGAGTTGTCTCGGAGTCTCCGGAATGGGAACGATAAAGGCAAACGTAGATCCGGCTCATAGAGCCAAAATCCACGTGAAGCCAAAGGATGGAGAAGGATGCGTCTTCTAGGCAGTGCAGGCGGCGACAACAAACATCCGCCCTGACGAAAAGACATACCCCAGCCCTCGCGAGGAAGCTCTCCTCTAGAACGTAGCCGGGATAGTAGAGATATGCCGTGTCGGCAGGGCGGTGTATTTGTGTCTCCGTTAGAAAAAGCATGGCCGGCTGAGCCGTCTCAAGGTACTGGTGTACGGCGCTGAGGTTTGCATGGAGTCCACGTATGTTAGTGAACTCCACCTCAAAAAGCGGGTTGGTGGGAGAGGAGGATGCCGCTGTTGGACCATTTTTCTTTTTTTGTACTGCCATGATAAGAGTTGGGAAAGGGGGCGTAAAAGGCCAAGACCGAACCGCTAGACGGAAGGGCCCCCGTACCCTCCCGGAAATGGACGCCGGGTCCCACCGTCCGGTCACCAACCGGCACGACGAGCCACTCCGTGGATTATGCGCGACCTGACGGGGCAGCCTCCCAGGGTGGTTAGCCGTGGTTGGGCCCCTCTCTATGCCGCGGGCGGCCAGCGGCACCACCGTTTCTACGGGTCTCCCTGGCCGACGGTTCGATCCACGCCACCCTCACAATGATTCTACGAGCACTCCACTGCTCACACACATACCACGATAACTGTCACCCCTGCATCATTGGGCCTCCGGCGCACTCACTCACCAGCGAAAGACGACAGCACGAATGTTGTCGCTTTAGGCTGGTTTTCTGTGAGAAGGTAGTACTGCCCTGGTCGAGCCGGCCCATTCCTGCTGAAATCAGCGTGGCTCTACTACCAATAATTATTATTAATACTACCTATTATTAGTACCTATTATTATTAATTTAACATTTGGCAAGGAAACCTATAGTTGCGGTAACGCTGTGTAAATTAATCCATAACTCAATATTTTTTAAATAAGACGATTACAAATAATTGTTGAGCAATTTTATGAAATAAAGATATTCAATTCAAAATTTAAATTTTAAGTTATATTTTAAGGTATTTATGCACATTTCCATGTCACAATTATTTCAACGATAAGATAAGTCGGTTGTTTTTGTCAATATATAGTTTACACTTAACCTTTATCTTTGTTATTAAAGCTAAGTTTTTATTTTTATATTTCCTTCAAACGCTACGTCGCTATCTATAACTTTTTATATAACTACATGTAGAAAACAAAAAATACTGTTAACTTGTAACTTTATACATATGCCTTTAAGTGAAACATGCACAAGACCAGTAGTTTAGAAATATTTTATGTTCAGAAGGAGGACTATGTTTTCTAATGTACATATGTACGGTGTTTCTTTGTCTTTGTAATTAATAAGATAACATTTTTAGATAATGACAGCGAAAAGAAATAGAGAAGTTAATGTTACATTGGGGGTTTAATAGTTTTCAATATTTTACTTCTTATATACAGAAGTATCAATACGTCACAAGAATGCCGCGCGTTTTGTTGTGAGTTCTAATCCTAGATCCTACAAAAAATGTCATGACGCAAAATCATTTCATATTAATTTATTTTTACAAAAAAAAAAACGCTCACGCCTGAATCCCCGAAGAGGTGGACAGAGGAATATTCAACACCCACACAGTTTCATATATTTTTTTTTTTTCAATTTACCTTTTAACATTAACGATAATAGAGCTAATGGTTGTGACATATAAAACAACTAATAGAGCTTATGGTTGTGACATATAAAACAAATAATAGAGCTTATGGTTGTGACATATAAAACAATTAATAGACATTATGGTTGTGACATATCAGACAACTAATAGAGCTTATGGTTGTGACATATAAAACAAATAATAGAGCTTATGGTTGTGACATATAAAACAATTAATAGAGATTATGGTTGTGACATATAAGACAACTAATAGAGCTTATGGTTGTGACATATTGTATAAAACAACTAATAGAGTTTATGGTTGTGACATATAAAACAACTAATAGAGTTTATGGTTGTGACATATAAAACAACTAATAGAGTTTATGGTTGTGACATATAAAACCACTAATAGAGCTTATGGTTGTGACATATAAAACAATTAATAGAGATTATGCTTGTGACACATAAGACAACTAATAGAGCTTATGGTTGTGACATATAAAACAACTAATAGAGTTTATGGTTGTGACATATAAAACCACTAATAGAGCTAATGGTTGTGACATATAAAACAATTAATAGAGATTATGGTTGTGACATATAAAACAACTAATAGAGTTTATGGTTGTGACATATGTATAAAACAACTAATAGAGTTTATGGTTGTGATATATAAAACCACTAATAGAGCTTTTGGCTTTGACATATAAAAGTACCTAATGTTTAATTTCTACCAATAATTCAATTTAAGCCATATTTGCAATATCTGACCTAAGCGTCATAGTTTTCCAGATCCCCTTATTGTGATAAAAAAATTGACATACATACACATACATACGCTCACACCTATATCCCCGAAGGGATAAGCAGAGCTGTATCAAACACCCACATTAACTCAACTAAAATTTGCTCCCATTAACGTAATAGGGATCAATCCTATTGCCGTCAACTGGTTACTCTATGAATGTATAAATACTGTAACAATCCGATCCCTTAGTCGCCTTTTACTACACTCATGGGCAGAGAGGGAGCTGGTCTATTCTACTCTACAGAGAACCTCACGAGATAACAGAATTGAAAGCCCAAAAATGTATTATTTACAGCAAAACTGGACTTTTAATTGTAGGTATAATAACGTTAATGTAACACTTACCGCTTGTAAAACGAAAAATAACCACAACAACTTCATATTCAAAGGAAAATTCAAGAACGACTGACGATATTTAGATAAACGGGCCGCATATATCTGGGGTCAATAAGACTGATAATGTTATTTTGCGTTGTGTAAAGTGTAATTATAATTAGTAGGCAATATATAATTGTGTCAATGGTCTAATTATTAACAGGCAAATAGGTTTTTGATTCAAATGCTCATAAAGTGAGATCCTTCATACCCATAATACAAGTTTAAATAAAGCAAGAGATTACAAGAGTGAGGCAGATTATCGAGATAAAAACATTTTATATAAAGCGTGTGGGATAATTGTAGGATATTTGTCTTGTGTGTGAACGATGTGACCTTGTATAAATGTTCAAAACTAACGGAGAGTCGGTTCTCGTCTTCAATGGAATTGAGTACAAGACAAAAGTAATAATTCACTTTTAAAAAGTAGACAACCGACTTCAAAGTGTATATCATAAAATTTAAGATAATTTAAGATAATATGGTTTTCTCATGGATGCCATTGTCAGAACTAGATCAACTTAAAATGGGACTACACGGAAAGCACCAGCTTTCAAATAAAAAAATCGACGAAATAGGTTCACGTAGTCGAAAGTTCTGGGGTAACAAACATAAAAAAAAATTAGTCGAATTGAGAACCTCTTCCTTTTTGAAGTCGGTTGAAAAAAATACATTCGAATTGAGAACCTCCTCTTTTTTTGAAGTCGGTTGAAAACGAGGATTTATAAAGCTACGAATGACACTCGCTTAACTTAAAATGAAAAAAAAAAAAAAACAATTAAGATTGTTAAACATTACTTGCCCTCGTCATATAAGTGGGGCTGGTTTTTGGTAAGCAAAATGTGGAGGCTTCTGTCTACTCCTTCGAGAGGATGTAGGTGTGAGTATATGGTGTTTGAAGATAATTTATTATACGAGTTGGAATTAAGCACTTTTTCGGTAAAATTTAGTTGTAAACGTTATTGGTCGTGACAAATGTAACGTGTTTATTTTTATATACGGTTTTACTGACGTGTGTATTTCGGGGATGCCCAACTAGTTTCGGTCCCGACAGGACGAGTGACGTCCGGTACCGTCGCGGCTGGACGACTTACTCCTTGAGAAAGGTCTCCTGTCGGGTCCGAAATTAGTCGGGCATCCCCAAATACATACGTGAGTAAAACCCTATATTTAAATAATTATAAATGTAATTGTAAAATATAACGTGGTTTGAAAAACATGGAAGAAGTCCATTACAAGTTTTACATGTTCTAAACACCCTAAACCTTAAAAACGTTTAAAAAAAAATAGGGAAACCACACCAACAGCCATCAGTGAATGAAAGTCATAATTATATGTAACATAATTTATTGGAGGATTCCATAAATTAAAAAAAGTTTACACATAAATCACCTACTTACAAATATAAGCAGAAACCGGCAACACAGATAAATAGATATATCAGGAGACATCATGTAGCAATATTGTTTACACTAAGTTTTTCTACTTACACTGAGATTTGAAAAAAAAAATAGTTGTTTGTGGACTCTCTCTCTCTCGTGTAGCTTAATGCAGAGATTCCGCCAATGTCAAGTATTTCGAGCGAAAGAAACAGTAGACATAAATTAAATTATTTTGTTTTTTTTTTATGCGATAGGGGGCAAACGAGCACCTGATGGTCACCTGATGGTAAGTACCGTAAGTACCGCCGCCCATGGACACCCGCAACTCAAGAGTCACAAGTGCGTTGCCGGCCTTTTAGGTAGGAGCACGCTCTTTTCTTGAAGGTTTGAAGGTCGTATCGGTTCGGAAATACGGCAGGCAACAATTTGCTCAATAAGCTGGTTGTGCGAGGCAAAAAGCTTCTGGAGAAGCGCACAGTGGCGGAGTGCCAATCGTCCATGGTCGTCGATGGGGATGGATATTTTGTCGCGTAGGACGATGGCGGAAACCATAAGTGCTCTCAAATAAAAATTTCTAACCGGCCGACAGTTTTACTCACTGACATCAGACAATCTCTTATTTCAATTTGCAATTCAAACAGCTTAAAACTGAACGCGCGATCTATGAAACTATTGGCCGATTTTTCGATGCCTGGTGAACCGGTGGCCTAACGGTTGATGTTGGGAAGATGTACATATGTATATATTAATCAGAGCGAGAGCTTTATTATGGTGATTCAGAATCGTAAAACGTCATTAGAGTAGCTACTACTGAGTTCAGTTTATCTTCGCCAGATGGTGCTGTATACTAAATGGTCGCCACAGTACATTATTATGTCCAAATTGTATTAAATACAATAAATATTTAATTATCTATGTTGCCGTCTAAATTATTGTTCTAGGGCACAAACTAACCAATTGCAACAGCTAACAAGATCCTTAAATTGTCAATACTAAATAAGTGTTACAGGCGCAAATTCAGAACATTCTAGGTTGTAAAATGTACCTTACAGTATATACTATATATGTGTAAGCAACCGATATAACCACATATATGTAGTTAAATATAGCTTTCAAAATATTTTTTTAGAGCATTTAATATAACTACATTTTTATTCAATTTCATCTAAATAAATATATTAATTTGAAAATGAAAGAACTATTAGCTGGCAACATTACAACGGTTCATTATATTGAAGTGAAAACTCTGAATTCTCGCCCGCGAGTTGATAAATCAGTATTAATTTTTGAGACATCACAGATGCATACCAAATGAGAATACAAAAATCTTGCAATTAACACAAATATGTCCATGCGGTGTGCATTCAGGAACTGAATCATGTAAGTCAAAATTGTACCTGCAAGAGAAATATTAATTGAATGCAAAAACAATCAACATCTATCAGATATATAATTAAGAAGACTTAACTTATCTCTGCTAGTCATCAACTTAACTGTTAAGTTAAAGTACAAGTTTAGAGGCATACAGGGGATCGAGGGAGAAAAACTTGGGATGAGGAAGGACATAAAAGAAGTTTAAATTATAGATAGCAAATACCCTAACAATATGAACTCTTTTAAAGAGAAGAGAAGATAAAAATGAGGTAATTATTATCATTTGAAATAAATTTGTAAGGGTTGTACATTAATTATGTCTTGTACATACGATTTTTAGCAACTTCTTACCTTCCCCCTCGACCCCTTGGTGATACGTGGTAAGGTTTTAGACTAATCCCCCACCTAAAAAACTTTTTTTTGGTGCAAAAGTATTAAAGAAAATTATCTTAATAAAAACAAGTGTAACCTTGTTCCTCTTCAGGTTGTTTCAGACGGACATAAAAATAATAAAGGTTTGTACTGGTTTATTTTTTGGATCATGGATCAGAAAAACTTGACATAACACTAACGAGACATTGTTGAAAAATTAAAACAAGTGATATCACACAACCCCTCCTGTGATATTTTGTTACATTTTCCGAATCCCCTCACCCCTATAGAGCCACACGTGATTAATTAACAGCCCCTAACAGTATAGATAAGTAGGTCCAGTAACCTAGTGCGCGGGTGTGTGTAGATCAGAGGAACGCTCCGAAGCCGAAGGCGCGCTTGATGCTGTCGAAGTAGTAGCGGCGCCAGTTGTCACGCGTTTGTTCCAGCTCTGAAGCTGGCACCAGCTCCTGGCGCACACTCACCAGCGTGTGGTCCTCCTGCAACACACCACTCACTTATACCCACCACTTGGAAAAAGAAACCTCACCCGATGCTTGATAAAAAAAATAAGGAGTTTGAAATAAAAAGTTGTCAAATATGGCGGATATTACCTCACAACTGGCCTTTAGGCTGCCACTACGCTACGGTTCGGTCCCCACGCGGGGCAATTTGTCAAGTCAGGTCCATCGCTTCATGATATCATATTCCAAATTAGGAAAAATTAAGTTAAATAGTTAACCAACTCAATATTTATACTCTGTTAATTTAGCTTACATCCAACCAGAGATATGTATAAAAAGCATACATTCTTTAAGGCTGTGCCAGTGTTCCTGGAGGCTTCCTTTTTAGGGTATTACCGGGTCCCTCGAAATAGACCCATTTGTAAGGGACACCGTGTGGTTGTAGTCGGTTCGTTTCCGGCATACCACCTCACAGTTAGCTCTGGTGAGGTAATGACCCGTGAAAAGAACAAAAAAAAGGCTGTTCCTCTCCCAGATGGAAGGGGAGGCTCGGGTTGCTTGACGAGCGGATTTCTATAAGGCCGTGGCTTTTACTAGGTTCGAGATTAATCGTGGCTCTCGCATCTCTTGTTTCCGAATTTAAATAACAAAAATTGTTTTATAACGTACCTTTTCTTCAATATTGAAAGTGACTTCAGAAAAGTGTTGGTCAGGCCATTGTTTGTATCTCCAGTATTGTACTATCTTCTTAGGAGGCGACAGTTCTCTGAACTCTCCCGTTATATTACCACCAAACAATGCAAATTTACCACCCTTTTCTACTTCCATTTTGACATGACCCTGGAATGTTTAGATGCTGGTCAAATATAGAGTTCCATGAGTTTTGACAGACTGTAACCTTATTACAATAATATCTAAGTGCCTAGAAAACTTGTAAGCATCTTATTGGGCTTAAAAATCCTTCAGTCCTAATCATTCACTAAACTCATAGAAGACATTAAAGGTAGGCAGTTACAATAACATGTGTGTGTGAGATAAGCAATTAAAACATTATTTCAAGAATATACCTTATTTCCAATGCAATAACTTTTATAATCAAATGAAAGCATTTTATTTGCATACACCAATGATCATGAGTGTCAAAATTGTTAGTTACATTTTGGCCAGGCCAGGCCTAGTGAATAGAAAAAAGCTGATTTTGTTGTGTTAGTGTTTCAAATTGCTAAATGTACACTAAGTAAACTTTTCTTAGGATATATATAAATGAAATACATACAAAAATCTTTAATATTTATTAATTTCATCAACAATATATACTACATTAAAATTTAACTACTACAATCTCCATATATTCTTAAAAAAATAAATACCAAACTAAGATGATAAACAGGATTATTATAATATTTAAGGTTACATATAACCAACTTATTTTCTTGATACTTTATATTATATACTACATTTCCTGATACTAACAAACATTTACACAAAAAAATATACAAATATGTATTAACAACTGAAAAACAATAAGTTAACATAATTTAAATTTTTTTATTTGTACTAGCAATAACTTATGGCTTGATCTAAATCTCTACCATTTTAAAGAGAATTGTAATAACGATTTTGATATTTATGACAAAGCTTGAAGAGGCAAAAGCGAGTTGAAACACTGATTAAATCCTTCATTGCAAGTGAGAATAAGACCCATGTACATTATATGCATGTCTTTTACATAGTTAGTAGTTCAAAATGAGTTCAAAAACTTCTCTTAAACATACCTGAGTGAATGCTGTAACCATTTCTATCCGGGTAAGTGCATCATAGAACTCCTGTGCCCGACATTGGAACTTCTCTGATATTTCAATTGATTTAGTTTCTATTTTACATCCAACTTCCTTTTTTGGTGATGATATTATTGGCTCCATGCTAACCTTCTTGTTAAAACCACTTGTGATCATTGAAACATTATCTGGTTTGACAGCGGCTTCACCTTTTTTAGGCAAAATGAGGCCTTTCGAGAACTCCTGTTTTAGGCTACGAATGTATTCACTTAATTGTTTTCGGATTTCATCTCGGCCAACATTATGCATGAATGCCTTTACCCTTTGAGCTTCATCACCACTGCCTTGAATTGACACTGAGATCTGAAAATAAAAAGAAAACATATTGCATGAAGAAGTTATTTTGAGAAGGGATATTATTAATCAGGTGAATAATAAACAACATCACTGACATCTAATTTAATATATTCCTTCTGCAGTAACTTTTTATTTCAGGATTTATATTCTTTCATCATATTGTATTTATTCTTATTTTTAATACTATATTATTAGTATTGTTTTAAAGTTTGTGCACATTTTGTACACAGGCGGACTTAGGCTTTTTCTACCATTATACTAACTTATCTTGCTACTCTTTATGAATTAGTATTTTCTACAAATGTGATTTTTTAACATTTACCATCATTTATTTTGCTTCATTAACCCCGACGCAAAAAGACGGGTGTTATAAGTTTGACCACTATGTATGTCTGTTAGTCTGTCTGTGGCAACGTACATCTTGAACAAGTAATCCGATTTAGATGCTGTTATTTTTTATTTTATTTGAGAGCAGGCTTTCTAGCTATGTTCCTTAAATATGTTTTTTTCAAGACCATTCAGCTGCCGCAAATTCTTCGTCCACCATGTTTACTTATCCAGAGAATAAGCCTTTCCCCATTTTTAAGAGAATTCGCCAAGTGAAGTGTTTGGCACTTGTTGGTGTTTGGGGCAAATAACAAGCCTGAGGAGCTGCCTATATATGTATATCTATATTTGTACAAGAATAATGTTCAAACAAAATGGAGGACTCTAACTTGTATAATTATCATTATGCAACATTGTAAGTTCGAAGATAATAATATTTATTGATCTAATCACATAATACATTTTCCTGATTGTTCCCATTCAAATTGAACATTACATGTATTCGATGTAAAAACAGGTGACCACAAAACGAATTCCTTTTATGTGGTTTTGATATCAATATTTTCCCTATGGGAGTTTGACATTTTATCAATGGTATTGGTGTAATATCAAAAATTCAATACATATTTAAAAAATCATATGTATTATTTTTTTTCATTTATCAAAAAAAAAATAAACTGATGAATGGAAGAATATGTCAACCAAGTGGTATACACAACACTGTTTTAATCTTTCCCTTTCAATTTATTGTTAAGTTTACACATCTATCTGGTAGGTTTACATCTATTATGTTATTAGTACCAAAATTGAACTGGAAAATGAAGCCGCATAATATGTCTTTGCCCACCCCTATGGGGAGTACAGGTGTGAATGTATGTATGTACAGTAAAGTAAAAGTACCAATGGCTGTATAGACACGACAGACAATTTTTTTCATAACAGGTAGGTTTTTTTCATATGGCATAATTATAATGGTGGCACATTAACGTGACACATGACATTTCTTGAAAGTTATGAAGTACCATGTTTCTTTGGTAGAATTTAAATAACATAACCTGGATGGAAACAAACCAAGCCTATGATGAAATGGAAATTTCAATTCCTTGTTATTATTTTAGGGAATGATAGCCAAACTAAAAAACAACTTAGTATGAGAAAAAAAAGATATATATACATACTATGTTATATTCTGAGTAGACTTGAACTAAATGAAGTCACATTTGTAGCAACTTTGCTAAGTACCTTACTAAAACTGTAGTATTTACTCAACATTGTCTACAAAGGTCTTATTCTAAATCATTGGATATTTTTAAAATAATTCTAAACTAGAAAACAGATTTCAATTCTATTTAAAACGTTTTTTTTTTTTTTTTTTTTTTTTCAAAACACTCAATATCTTTTAACATGTTATTTCAATCTTTTAACAAATTATTACTATCATAAAATAATGCTGACTCATCAAATACTTATTAGACTAGAAACTCATATACAAATTTATTTATCAATTTTGAGTTAAATTTATGTCTAGCTATTACAAAAACATAGAATGAAACTTGAAAAGCTTGATTAAATTGAATTTCAAACATATTTACATACATACATATGCTTGCACCTTATGGCTGTCTGTGGAAGGCTGTACAGTACTACAAACATATTTTTATATAATGGTTTCTTAGGGTGTGAAAATAGAGGGGGGGGGGAGGCCACAATATAATCAGTGCAAAAATAAATCATTATAGCAGTCTTAAAAGTCACTTACATACTTTATAAAAGCTATGTTTAAGTTACCAATTTCAGTTACATCTTTAGAGATATATGATAGATTGTTACTTTTAGATTATAGTTTAACATAGAAAAAAAAAAAGAACTCATCTCTAAATTTTCAAAACAGAACTTACAATTTGAAGTTATATGAGAGAAGTGGTCAAAACAAGAATATTTAGTCAAATGATATATGAAGGTTAACATAAAATTTAAATAGAATAAATAAAATTACTGAATGTATACTCACATCTACTTCATTGACGTCATTCTCTTCTGATAGATTCGGTATTTGCACTTCCCCTTTCACAGGCTCCTTGCCACCAGCTAAAGTACCTTCCCACTTCAAATTGATATCCCATTCATAGAAAAATATTAACTTTCCTTTCCTATTATTAGCAGACGCTTCACCCTCAATTTTTTTTACCTCTACAACCTTACAGTTCACACCATTTTTATCTATTGTAAAATTAGTTAGAAGTTCTTTTAGTCGTTCTTTCGACCATGGACCTGCGTTTTTCTCTGTCCAATGCCAGTTGTTTACATTTGTAGCGTCCGGTCGCTCCTCCACGATCCATCTGGGATCACCCTCACCCCATTTAGCCATTTCTTCAGTCTATTGATGGCCACAAGGTGATACGAATTATAATTATTTGAGGTGTGCACCACAAATGTCGAGCAAAAACCGTGACAATCGAGATTAATGACACGTTACACTTGGGGAAAATTGTTCTTACTCTTTACTTTGTTATAACACACAATTCACTTACAAATAAACCGCTTGCAAGAGACCAATTGGCAAATAAAACTCAAATTTCGAGAAAAGTCGCGTAAGAATCGAAGCATGCCATTTTTAAGTGACATACAATGAATGTGTTGCTATTACTACTAGCAATTTACCTCCATCGTGTAGGGTGTAAAGTGTAAAGTAATAATTTATATTTATTTATAATTATTTTTTTAATTTAATAATCAATTTATATTGAAGAACGAGTAGTTTTCATAAATATTTATAACTATATTAAAAAATAAATTAAAGATATAAATATTCTTTTATCAAATTATTGTAATTTAATAGAAACAATTTCGTCAAAATTTCTCATAATTATTATAAACTTGTGATTTATTACAGTTATTCAAAACAATCATAATGGTCTTGTCTTCAGTAACGTTCTTGTTCATGTGTATGTTTATATCATATTAGTATTATTTTTTTGTCTCCGAAAGTTTAGTAAAGCTATCGTAATACTCTATCATATACTTACCTTATACTTTTGGTAGGTTTTTTAACAATGGCTACATTTTTGACAGTTTCTCCATGATTCTAGAAAACAGAGGTACCAACTAAATAAGAAATCCGGATGTCACAGATCACGTAATACGTTCCGTATTAAGCAAAGAATATTTCTGCTTTTCCTTTACATCTGGTCTCAAAATGTTTTAGAATTATTTTTTAGTAATTTTAATTTATAATAATTTATACACTATTTAAATACAATTTAAAATTTATAATTAGTACATACATACATACTTAATATCACGCCTCTTTCCCATAGGGGTAGGCAGTTAGCTCTTCCATTTGCTGCGATTCTGACATATCTTTCACGCTTCTTCAACTTTCATTCCGTTCCGCATACAGGCTCGTCTGTTAATGGTTCTTTTGGCCTGGCCTATGCTTAGATTGTCTTGAACTTGGTCCAAGAACATTCGCCTAGGTCTTCCTCTTCCTGCCACTCCATTTACCTCTTCGATCTATATCACCATCACACTTTCCGTCCCTACTAAACTTTGATCCCAGATATACAAATTCATCCACTTGTTCCATTTTTTTACCACCTATCATAATTTCACAAAATGTTCTATTTTCATCTCTTGGAAAAAACATAGTTTTTACCCTGCTTACAATTTTTTTCATACCCTTTCTATCTAAAGTCCCATGCAAGCATGTTACCATCTCTTGTAACTCCTCAGCTGATGTCGCGAGTATTACTTGATCATCCGCATATAGGAGACATTTGACGAGTAACTCTGCTATTCTCAGGCCACATTCTTTTCCTTTAATTTCCTGCAGACAATCATCAATGAATAAGTTAAACAGCCGTAGGCGTAGCTACACATCCCTGTATAAGACCTTTCTCAATCTTAAACCAATCAGTATAGGTGCCGTTCACCCTGAAACAAGCACTGGAATGCTCATATAGAGTTTTCAGTGCTCGGATCAGTTCGCTGTTCACCCCATTCACCGATAAAACCCTCCACAATTCATCCCTCTCCACTCGATCGTAGGCTTTCTCCAAATCCACGAATACGAAGTGAACTTTTTGACTTTGCATAACTTTATTTCTATAAAATCTTTCAGAGTTAACATCTCACTAGTAAAAATATATTAAGTATAAGTACATCAATATAGATAATTTATTATAGAACTACCGTCTATTCTCTAACACTATAGCCGTTATCTAAAAATATATTTTATTATATAGAGGGATAGACGAACAGACGGGTTTAATAAGTAAATACAAAGCTGTAAAATAGTTAGGTATGGTCGTATTTAAAGGTCTAATATATTCGTAGACTTTGAAGCAGGTCTGACTAGGTACTATACTTTATGTAAGTTATATACTTTTTTTTTTAAATTTATATAATATCGCAACATAAAATCGCATTTATAAGTCGGGTGGGCTTAGTTTAAATGAAGAAACAGAAATTGAATGCGTACTCAGTTACACTGAAAAAATGGTGCGGTCATATAGACTCTTTAGTTGCAGGTTTGAATGGGCGGGGTTGCTATTTATAATCAAGTGTCTTATCTGTTCGTTTATCCCATTACCATAAAAAAAAATGATAACAACATACATGACTATTCAAAACATTGCCATCTCAATTATAGTAGGCATTGTATGACAAACATTATAACACATTATTATAAAGTAGTTTCATGAATTGTTTTAAGAATTTAGAATCGTGACTTCATCAATTAAAAATATTTATTTAATCATTCAAATTTTATTAACAAGATTGAATATTCTTGAGCCTTTTTAACTATACTTTGTGTGGTTTTAGTTGGACTAATTCCGATATACCACCACAGCTGACAGTGAGGTAACCTGAATAAAAAGGGAAAGGTTAGCCACCTGACCAGGTACGATAGACATCACCTGCTCCAATTAATTTTAATGGGAAAGAGAGAAAGAAAGAGACCCTTTGGGTGAAGACAAAAATCGTGGCTACGATCATTTGACTGCACGAATGGCGTAGCGAGTTAAGTGGTCACCTCGCAGCCATGCTGCCGAGCCTAGTGTTTGGGTTCGATCCTCGCACGGGACTACACACGTGTAATTCTCAAATTGTTATTCAGAGTCTGGGTGTTCTTTGTGTTCGTTGTATGAATGTTTGTAAAGTACTCCGCGACACAGGAATTAATCTTAGTGTGGAAATTGTCTTTCTAAAGAAAAATATTTTGCCTGGTTAAGAACAAGGAAGAATGTGCACCACAAGAAAAGAAAATTCTAATATACACGGAGAGGCTTCTTAATTTCACAGGGAGTGTTTGTGCTGGGGATAAATAATGAGGATACTCGTCTCAGTCGTGCCGAGCAGTATGAGGACGCTGTCCTTTTGTGAACATTATATGGCGTGATACAAGTTAATGGCTGTATAACATGACTAAAATATAAGACGGCGCGATAGGCGCCACACACATTTAAAAAAAAAAGACTTGAGTTATTACTACTCGTATAACATGTATGGTATACAGGGGTCATGCTCGCCTTTCTTGCTTGAGTAGGTAAGCGCCCAGAGATGAAGACTTCAAAGAAGGTTCAAGAAAAAAATCCGACAACCTACATGCTGCTCGCAATCCGTCCCCTATTCTACTACTTAGCTAAAGTATGCTATTTTTAGTGATACTTAAAAAGTAACAAGAAATGACACATCATATAAAATAATTTGTCCATAATACACTCACAGGCACAATTAACCGCCCACCTATATTTTTCGTCACCCTGTTTGTTTATGTTAACTGTGGCTTATCTACTGTTTTGTTTTTAGTTAAGTGGGTACTTTAGCAATAAACTAAACACTTAAAAACCCTTATTTCGACCCTTAAACTTGTATCGCCGAAGCGTTTTTAGAATTTAGTCTCTGTTTGACATTGTTGCAGTAACGTTACATTGATTACATTTCTTGTTCTTGTCTGCTATCGTGTACGAACATTGTTTAATTTGAGTTTTTAGTGTACGATTATTGTTTGTGACTGAAAAAAATGCCACTGGATGCAACTGGTGCTGCTAGGGCAGTGACTTTAGCTGACGCTGGGTATAGCCCACGTCGCATCGCTCGTACGCTTGGTGTACCTCGAACTACAGTGCGGGATGCCATCAGACGCTTTCGGGAGACTGGTTCATACACGAGAAGGCCAGGTCAAGGCCGACATCGGTGCACCTCGGCTCTGGATGACCGCTTTGTTGTCAGTAGCGCTTCAGTAGCGGTTCAATGATGCGGTGCGGTGAGCGGTGATTTCTTAACACGGCTAAGAAATCGCTTTTGCACCGCTTCTGAAGCGCGCACACGTCTGTTTGAGGTAAGAAATGTCACTTTAAGTGAACGTAAGATAAGAAGAAGACTGGCTGAAAGGAATCTGAGAGCTTTTCGTCCAGCTCGCGGTCCACAGCTGCTTGCACAGTATCGTAGAGCAAGACTTGCCTTTGCACGTGAATATGCTGACTGGACTACGGAACAATGGAAGAACGTACTGTTCTCAGATGAGAGCAGAATAGCCTTAAGGGGTCCAGATGGACGTCAGCGTGTTTAAAGGCGCCAAAATGAACGGTTTGCTCCATGCGCAATAATCGAAATCGTGGGTTATCAGGGAGGATCCATAATGGTTTGGGGAGGTATCTCTTACGAGGCTCGTACCGATCTAGTGGTGTTTGATAGAGGCAGTGTGACTGCTCAAAGATACGTGGAGGAAGTCTTACAAGACCACGTCATACCTTTCGCACCATTTATTGGTGAAAACTTTAAATTAATGCACGACAATGCTCGATGCCATACCGCAAGATCCGTCACTTAATACCTCGATGAGGTCGGGATTCAAGTTTTGCCATGGCCGTCACGCAGTCCCGATCTTAACCTAATTGAGCACATTTGGGACAACCTAAAAAGACGTATTCGAGCAAGAATGTCAGCCCCTGCGACCTTACAAGAGCTCAAGATGGCTGCGATAGAGGAGTGGCATAATATCCCTCACTCGGATATTCAAGACCTCGTAGATGGATTGCCAAACCGACTACAAGAAGTCATCAGGGCCCGAGGTAGTAATACTCATTATTAAAATTTAAATAAAAAGAAAGCGGACGATTTTTTTCAAAATTAAAGTCATCACACTTTCATGCAAATTTTTTGCAAAATCGATTTTTGGCATATTTTTTTTTATTAAACGGTTTTGTTTAAAGACTTTTATGATTTTATTTATCCTTAATGGCTGCTTTTAACATAACTTCCATCAAATGTGGTCAAAATTTTCCGACTACTGAAAATTGAAAGAAATACAAGGTGGGCGGTTAATTGTGCCTGTGACTGTATAAGCTTAGGAGTCCGGACGTTCAGGGATTTCAGACATGATGAGGAGGTAACTTAATATACATAGTAGTATAAAATAATGTCTGAAAACCGAGTATCATAATTGTATTGATATTTTCATTATTTTATACCAACAGCGACGTTTACTAGATACCGAATTATATTATGCTTACAGTTTACTTTATATCCAGGAGGGGCTTGTTACAAGTCAAGCATAATAAGTAGGTCTTTAGACTATTAAGTAACAATCAAGGTCGCTTAGATAAAACTCATACGCGACGTATTCACACACGGCTTAATGCCGTACATCAGCAATCAGCATTCGGTCGGAACACGTTATCTTAGTGCGAGAGAGATAACACATTAGCCTCGAAAAATATACCCAGTTTGACTCGGAGAACGCTGAGCGCAGCCGTGGCCGATACCAACACGCGTTACTAATAAATTTTAAAACAGAAAAAAAAAAATATGTTTCCACTTCGTCGTGTTGGCAGTAAGGTGAGTTGATAAGTGCACAAATTAAAACTATATTTACATTTAACTCTGCACTAAGACTGGAATTCGATTTACAAGACAAAAACAAAATGAAGAAGTTAAATACTTTTCCTTTAACAAATTTATGTAGTAAAAATTCGTTCCATATTTAAAATACGCCGGTTTTACAGGTCTTGGAGCAATGGCGTGCTCCACTTGTTTCGGTCAAAGTGCAAAAAAGTTACAGCACAGAAGCTGTACCCCCTCGCGCTCTTACTATGCTGACTGAGGATGAAATACAAATGAAAGAAACAAGTAAGTCTAAAGCTTTTTACCATTAAGGTAAGGTTTAAAATAAATATTTTAAAGTTAATGTTTATTCGATTACCTCAGTGTTTTTGTTTGAATATTCCTAAACATGCATAATTTAATACACGTGGGACATGAATAGGTTCAGTACCCTTTATGCACTGTGTTCCTAATAAACTAAAGCGTCAGCGTCGCCATGTTCTTATTGCAGTGCTATCGAGACTACAGAACGCATTAACAAAATAGATCATTAGACTACTTTCACTCGATTGATTACACACTTCGATTTGATGTATAACTAGGTTAAAAAGGCTTTAAATACCTATAAAGATGTCTGTTTTTACCCTACTGCGCGGGTGTAGTGGGTGGCGGTCTCGTGGGTTATGTTTTAGAGTTATCATAATATGATGAATCGCAAACAGACATAAGGCCGTCGCTTGTACCACTATGTAATAATAATAATTGTACTTTTCTCTTATTTTTGTGATTTTTTGTTAAATGTTATCAGGTGATACTGTACTGCTATATTGTGTTTTACTAGATACTGTGTATTTTTTTTATCATTTGATTAATTATCTATTATTTAACACAAAAAAACACCGTTATTATGAAAAAAAATGTATTTAGTAACTCTTGAAAAAGAAATGACAATATTGTAATTAAATATTATTATTTTGTTGAGCCATCTTTTAGCCTCTCTGAGAGTTTTAATTCTAACCGGCATGCTTTCAATGCAAAACTGTACTGTTTGCTGCATTCGAGGATGATGATTTCACACTTGGATGATCTTTTCTATAGCTGTATTTTGTTTGTGATCACATCTTTAGCCTCTTCTCTTTTCATCAGCTCCCACGCATTCTCGATTGGGTTCATATCGGGGCTATTACCCGGCCAATCCAACAAAGGGATATTATGCTCCTCCAAAAAAGCTATAACAGATTGTGCTGGGTGGCAAGGAGCTCCATCTTGCATAAAAATAAATGGTTCCCCGTTTAGAAACCATTCTCTAATCTAGGGAATCAACTACTTTCGTAAGACTTCTTTGTAATGACCTTGTTTCATCATTCCTTTCACCAGTATAGACGTCCAGTACCCTTTCCAGGATGAAACTTTTCTCCATGACAACGAAGCACAAACAAAGCTTTATTCAGCAAAATTTCGAATGTGTTCACCACTGAAGCAGACCTGCCAAAAGTAGGATTAAAAATTAGAAAAATCAGACCTAATCTGGCTATCTAGTTAATTTTTTGATGAAATTATGTATTAAATATAAATAGAAATGAATTATAAATCTTACGGACCTCCAGAAGTTCACATCTTTATCGCGCCACTATTTGGGCCACTTTCATTTCAGCTGTTAACTTGGGCTTCCTGGCGGGGCGGCAGACTTTAAAACCTATTTTTTTTTAATTTCCTTCACTCAGAAGCGTTCATGTTAGCATGGTTCGTGTCGCAATTATATCAGTTTTATGGTAGCAAATCTGTTTCCCAGGCAATTTTTTTAAACACCTTTCTGACCACCTTTCTCACCTCTGGGGTGATAATCGGCTTTCTGCCGCATTTTTTCTTTCGTTTCGGACTCAATTCATCCCCTGACTCAATTTTCGTCTTTTCTTTTTCGTGATATTTCGCAGTTAGATAATATTTTAGCATTCACGAGGGCCTTTACTTCAGGTTTTTTACGTGTTCCAAAATGTTCCAATATATTTTTTTAATACTGGACACACAAAATCGAATAACTGCGAAGCATAGAACTGGAAAGAAATAAACGCAGCGCATAAAGTCACTGACACACAACAAGACACAACGGCAAGCACGACTAAACAGGTTTGTACTTATTTACGTTAGCGTACCAATTGGTTAGAATTGTATTGCCATTCGTTAAAAATAAATACAAATAGGTAGAATATATAAAATCTCTTGAATAAAAATCCGTTACATGTAAATTTAAAAACATATTACTGCACATAAACTCTTAAAAACTATGAATTATTTAAAAAAAAACTACAGTGCATCTAATAATTTGACCAGGGACTGTACACATAATAGGTGACTGTCAACTCTAATCAGTATATTTTCAGAAAACGTCCCGATGGTAAGTTTGTTTCATTTTTGTATGAAATACATAGCTGTGACATCACGTTTACTGTTAAAATCATTCCCTTCTTGTATTATTTTAAGGAATAAAAACAAACTAAAAAAAATTTTATGAAACAGAACGACATTTGTAAACTATGTTTAGTCATGTTATTGCCCGACTTAGTGATTTTAACATAGTTGACTACCCAATTATCGAAGTGATGTAACCATTTCTTATCATCGGAATATCGGGTCGTAACGGATAAGTAACGTGTCTATGCTAAAATATGAGGCTTAAGGTTCGATTATATGTTTTAAATTTCTTGTTCTTTTCTTTAAATGATAAAACGTTTCTTAGTGTTAATGTATTTTTTAATTTAATTCATATACCTTTCCTTAAATATTTCTATAAAATCGTCATCATAATAATATTGGTCTGTAAATCTCGAGTATCAATTTTGTAGAGACTGCAAGACACGACAAAGCCGTTATAATTATTCAACGATTACAGAAACAGGCAACTAGTTATATGAACTTGGAGCTCAATAAAATTACGACTGTACAGAGCTTTTTTGTACGATTAAAAGAAACTTAACTTAAGTAGGCTGGGTTATTAGATGGTTAGCTATTGTAGTTATTGCTTTCTTGAACCAGGCGAAATTGTAGTGAAATAAGTCAATTCAGGGACATACATCGTTATATTGCGTACACATTCTATTAAATGGGCTATTTTGGGATCCACTATTGTACTCGTAATTGAAAGGTATGCTGAATAGTTGCGGTATTCGCAAAGATCGTGTAGGTACCTTAAAGTTAAGTTGCGTGATAAAGTTACTATCAAGTGAGCCATACACAATTTTATGCAGGTTACTCTTCCTCTTTAAGCTTAACATTTTTAAGTTTAGTAGTCTGGCCACATATTCTTGTAAATTGTGTCTCACACCGCATTTTATACACTGAGCTTTGGCTAAACGCTTCTCAACTGCTTCTATTCTATCTATGTGTATTTGATATATTGGAGCCCATACAGACGCACAGCATTCAATGATACTGCTCTCTAGAGTGTAATATAATGTTATCAGCTTTACTGCTGAATTAATTATAATTCAGTCTAAAAGATGTAGCAGAGTCAAATATCGCTCCCAGGTCGCGAATTATCTTAACTCTCTCTGTGACAATTCTTTGTCTTTCGTTTTTTGTGAAGTAGAAGACCTGGGACTTTTTTATATTTAATGACATAGCTATAGCCCTTCACACCAACTGAATCGCATTTATATCGGATTGTAGGGTCTTTTTATTAAACAAACATTAATTTATTATATCATCATCATCAGACATTCTAAGCTCATGTCAACATAGACAAACGAAAGTTTTAACAAATTAATTAAAATTGTCTTGACAATATTTAAAGACATTATGCTGATAGTGATATCATGCACCTTATATGGAATTCAAAAGTTTAAGAATGAAAAATAAATATACTCATATATGTATATATATAAGCAGTTTGCAAGATTAAATAAATACTTGAACAAATGAACTGTATACTTTAAATTATCAAATAAGTAATTATATACATGATCTCAATTTGAATTTCTGCTAGACGCAAGAGTTTGGTAACCTTGTTCTTGCCTTGGTCTTGCGAAAACGCAAGAACAAGACCAAGACTGATATTGGACAACAGTATTAGTAATCATAGATTTTTATTAAAAAATAAACTATCAAATATTTACAAACCATACAATGAAGGACTAGTAGATAATACAACAAACTGATAACTCATAAAGGTACTTAATATAGACGACAAACACGAATTTAATTGAATAATATTATGCAATATCAAGTATCTATCAGTATAACTTTTCAAACCACCGTTCAGTTAAATTATCTATAATTAATATAATCAATTAATCATCTCACTCTGCCATATTAAACCGAATGCTTTGCTGTCACCTATTAAATAATACCACAGAGAAATCAGGCAGAGAAGTTCTTTTTTTCTTTAAAGAAAACAATTCCACTTTTCTCATTTCTCCATATCTGTCATACCGATATTTTGATCTATTCATCGCAGTAGTAACAAGAAAAATGATTAAAGACTATATAAAACCAGTCAAAATTATAAACTTCCACTTTGTCTTAATTTAAATTAAAAAAAAAATTATACCCTGTGGTCACTCCCACCAAAGGCTACTCTAATGACGTAATCCATAGATAAGATAATCCATAAGACGTTTACACTCTAGGGCGTGACATAATATCATCATGTATACAGACATATATGTATACATACAAAATACACTCACTAATCACTTGCCGTGATGTTTACAGTGGAGAAGAATAGGGTCACCCCATTTCTTGCGGGTGGCGTCTTAAAAGGTACAGTGTGCGGTTGACGCCAATAGCCTTGTCCAATATTAAGTCAGTGGGACCAAATTCTAGTTAATATGTATAAAAAAGAATACACCTCGAGTTTCATTTTTTTATCCTTATTGGGTACTATTGTGCTGTCGAACTATCAGTGAAACTACGATTTTAAATTGTTTATTATCACTGAGTACGTAACGTACTTTATGTTAGGTAGCTACCAAATTCAGATGTCACATAGATTAGTGAGTTATTGTACGTAAATTATTATTAAAAAAAAAACGATGCAGTTTATTCATAGAGTAGCGGTTCCCCGCAGTTTTATCTACATTTTTGGTGCCGGCTCCGCTCCAAAAGGTCGTAGAGTGAAGTTCAATACCCTATTTTTTCGACAATAAATATCTCTATGTTCTACCAAGAGAACAATATTAGTCTGTCTGATTTAGCAAGTTTAATCAACCAAACAAATAAAAAACCCTTCTATTCATATTAGATATATGTAACAACCACCCAAATATTGTTGTAAACTATTAAATTCACAAAATAACAGTAACGGCGATGTCGTTCGTATCTCTACAAAGCATGTTTACAAAACTACGTATGTACAACCTACCGCAGCTGAGTTTCATTTTCAAGTCCGTTATTAACTATATAAGTCCGCTATTTTCACGATTAACTTCATAATTCATAACCATTTATGTTAGTAACGAAACTAAAACATACTCAATGTTTTTAAAGGTGACCGCTGTTGACCTTGAAAAACCTCTCTGACCGTGTTATCGTATGACAAAAACATTTAAACTGCATTCATGGTAATTCATATCAATAGTCGCTTTGGAAAGTTTTATTCGCAGATAATCTCTTTTGCAGGGTTGCCAGATATATTATATGAGTATCATAAGTTAATATTTAAGAAGGTTTCGATATCACCATTTTTTTATATAGCTGGTGCTTTACAAATGCATTCGAATTTAACCCGTACACCAGTGCGTCGAAAAATGTTATACTAACTTGTTACTAAGTAATCTACAAAACACGTAATATAAACAATAACAAATCAAGAACTCCGCAATTGCTATAAATGCATAAATACAACGTATAAACGTACTATATACATATACATTATTAAACCATTCATGAGTACATACATATATTTGAGTTGTCAAGAGAAGTCAGTCAGAATAATTCAGTCGTAAACCTAGTTGCAATACGTCGATTCTATAAAGAAGAATAGACAAGAAAATCCAAAGACATTATTTTTCAAATATTTTACACAGTTTTCTTGTTATATGGTTAAACAATGAAAAATATGATGTTAATGTAGTATATATGTATGTTTTTACTTGACTTGGTAAGGTAGTTTTACAAACGAAAAGACGAATGAAAGATATGACCTGCTGAAAGGGAGTAAGGGGAAGAGGAGAGGGGGGGGGGGTGAGAGGAAGGGATAGAGAAGAGATGGATGAGGGATGGGAAAGGTGGAATGAGGAGAGCTGAAAGAGGAGAGGGGGGCTTAAGCCACCGGTACCCTAATTTACTCACAAAACAATGTATTTTTTGTAATACACGCAGGAATTTTAAAACCAAAATTGTTTTAAGAAATTGGGCTAAGTTATACATGTATATATATTTATACGTATGTATATCTTCGAGGTCAGTGTTTTTGTTAAGAGTAATATAAATTATTTAATCCGATAGAAAGTTTGAAAACTTCTGAAAGTAAAACGTTTACGCTATGGCGTTTAACAAATCAAATTGATTTCAGCAAATGTATTAATAAAGTTAAACATAAATTATTTAAACTGTCAGTTAATAAAGAATACGAGTATTATTGTCTAAATGAATTGCTAAATGACATGCATATAATTGTGGCAAGAGCTATTCTACGCTTTGTGACGTTTTTAAAATTGACCTTTCTATTTATTATTAATTTGTAATTGCATGTAATATTACTCTGCAATTGAATATTATCTCTATTTCAAATTATTTAATTTTCTGTTCAAATGTTTTGTATGCCAATTGGATATGGAGCGCAATATATAAACAATTGTAAACAACTTGTAAACCTGTTTTTAACAAATAAATAAATTAGAATAATAATTTGAGTGCTGCATAGATACTAAGTAAACGTTTACAATTTATTTAGAAAGTCATACATTCCGTAATTTTCACGAGAACCACATTTAATTCCGTGTCTAATTATCATCATTGCATGCAGCATGTGTTTATATGCGGTGCTGTGAGATGATTTGAGTCGGGTGGCAAGAGGTACTGAGGCCGCTGCGCTATTCTTCATGCCCCTCGACATGCCTCTCGTCCTGCTTGGCGGTCCATGCTTTATTTCACTCTTATTCTAAATCCATTATTTGCAATACGAGGTAATACGAGCGCAAAAAAATGGGACGCCTGTGCTGTACTAAACTCGACTTGACGCGATGGCTAGCTCAAAAGTAACAACGTAATCGCAAAGTTTGTCCTAGTTTATGTTCAAGAAAATTGCCGGCTATTAGTACAAAACAAATGTGTCTTATTAAGTATTCCTCTGGCGTTAGTTTCGCTTAGTGTAATTAAGTGTTTTACCAGTAATAAAACATTATACGATTATTTTATTTAAATAGGTCCGGCTAAACTTGCAAGGGGTACGACCGGGCAAAGTTCTCTCACTAATGTCCGTGACCTCGAAAATTAAAGTGAAATTAAATTTAAGAAAATACGATTACGAAATGATGTAAGTATATTTATATAGTGGCTATATACGTATAAACGTAACACTTGGACAGTCAACTTGTAAACAACAAAACACTAAGCAAATATAGCTAAATATTGTTGTGTTTAATTTCTTATTTAACATTAGTATGTTTTCAACATGTTCGTCGAATAATATCATTCATAGTTATGACGTGGTTTTGTATGTTATAAGAAAACATCTTTGTAAATAAAGCGTGTATTGGAAAGCCTAACAATGTTTTGAAATCAATAATATACGTTGTATTTAAATTTTGTGACAGACCTGTTCTCGTTAAAAGAGGAAACAACACGGCTAAGTCGACCAGATTAGTTTTAACCTCTTTGAACTTAGATATAAATTTATTTACTTAGTTATTAATTAGTGTATCGACAATTTAGAGTAAAGATGTTAAGAGGGGGGCGGGCTCCGATGCTCTACTTCATACACAATGATATTTTATAAATTCAGTTTATCTACCGAATGCCATAATGACATGTTCAACGTGGGAGAGCGATGCTTCGACACGTATGGGCCAGCTCAACCGGAATATAACCACGGCCTCACAGAAAACCGGATATTAAACAATGCTTGCATTGTGTGGCCGAGTGAGTGAGGTTATCGGAAGCCTTCCCCTCTTTCCCCTACTCCCTTTCCCCTACCCTAAAAGGCGAACAGCACTCTTGTGACTCTTGAGATACAAGTGTTCATAGGCGGTGGAAGTTGCATGCCATAACATAGTCACACTCACGTAACAGAGGTCAGCGTATTGCCATCATTCAGGCACGGTAGGACTGTTTTGATACTGTCTAATAGGTCCCATAGTGGCATTTTTTACACCCACAGGAAGTGAGTTACTCCAGTGAGAACTATAGCCTAAATATCCGTAACTTGAATATATCATTTTCTGTAGAATATATGCCAACAAATATCTTTTACATAAATTATCATCTTAGGAATCGCTTATTTTGTTGTTATTCAACTATTTGTGATAGTCGCGGTGTTATCCTTAACCGTATCAAAAAAATCCGCAACGTCACAGTGTATTGATATTAAGATCGTTTCATCAAAGATCGACGATAAGAGTGTCAAATATTGTCGATGGTGTAATCTTATAAATAACTGGCCAAATAAATATACGTATAACCGACGTCCCTGTATGGAATGAAAGTTGAAGAAGCGAGAAAGGTATGTCAGAATCGTAGCAAATGTACGGAAGTGTTCTCTGCCTACCTCTACGGGAAGATACGTGATACTATGTATGTATGTATGTATTGTATATTACAAGGAGACAGACGGACGAGAAAATTTGTGTGTTCTATAAATATTTGCTTCTTGTCTGTTATATGATTATTCACACTTATCATTAATATTATAAAGGCGAAAGTTTCTGGGTGTGTGTTTTTATGTTTGTTACTTCTTCACGATCAAACAGCTGGACTAATTTTTATAAAATTTAGTATAAGGTACGCTGACACACTGGATTAACACATAGGCTAGCGATAGCGATGCGGAGCTAGCGTTTTTTTTTTTAAAGAATACTAGCAACGTGGGTCACACATTACTAGTATTTTTGTTAACCCCCCAGTTAAGCTAAATGCTTGTGTTAGGGGTGGGTTTACGACGGTTGTGTACTGGGTGGGGTTTGAACCCGCAACCACTTGATCGCAAGTCCGACGCCTCAACCATCAAGCTACCGCCGCTTTTTTAAATTAATAATTTGTAGTGCGGAAGGGAGCTTTCTTATAAAATAAATGCCGATTTTCACTTCAAATTCCGGTGATCACCCGGTGGATAAAAATAAGCTTGTCCTTGTTACGTAAGTAGAACTATAAAAGTTAATAACCGCCTTCAATGAGCCTTTTATGAATCAATTATAAGTTTATTGTTCCTTAGAGCTTTGAGTCAAAACCATTCTGTTTAAAACTAATTACCTATTAAAATCGATTAACAGATAAAAAGATAATAATAAGAGCCTCGACCAAGGTTCTCGAGGTTCCTGTCTCTGTAGCCCTAAACACACTAAATATAATATATTTTTTGTAAAGTAAGAAAAGAGAGTAATAATAATAATACCTCTTTAATGAACACCAGTTATAATCACATTAACGAAAAAAAAATAACATCTTCATCCCTTAATTGTCTGCCTTAAAGTGAATATTTTCTACAAATTTTATTGAATCCAACCTTGATCTATCACTCTTTGAAGCGTAATACACACTCACGAAATTGAGTTGAATTGAAAAGTTATCCTTTTTGAAGTCGGTTAAAAGTGTGGCCGTTTTATAACCTTCTGCCTAGTCCTTAGGGGATACAAGTGTGATTGTAATTGTAATTAATTGTATGTATGTATGGTAAAAGAGATCCGACAATTATATACACATATAAAGTTAATAACTGGTTACGTGATTTCTTGTAAAACTTATTTGATCAAGAGAGAGGATTCTGACGTAATTATTGTAAAAAATATGATATAAATTATAATAAGATGTTTCACTAAAACAGCAATACATTAAGAAAGAAATTGTTAGGTAGTTCGCAACAGTATGAAGATAAAATACTTATTTCGTATTCTTTGATAAGATATAACGTAACTGTAGGTATACGATAACTGAATGTCGTTCAAAGATCAGCTTTATGCAATACTAGCCGTACCCGCTGTTTTTTCTGTTTTTCTGTTTCTCCAGTGTGTATACTCACTGCTCCGCCCTATAAGGTCGCAGTTATGTTCGTTTCTATGCCAGCCAAACGGATAACGGCATCTCATAATCATAATCGGCATTTACATCAATCAAATATAGGTAAAAAAAACTAGCTGTGCCCGCTAATAAAAGAATAGGTTCGATCAGGCTTTTTCATACTGTACTTGTCAAACACGCATCAGCGTATTTACAAAAATATTATACACTTAAAGTGTTAAAGTTTAAGTTGAAACTCTCTTTGTGACTTACCAAACAGTTTGCATAAAACCATCAGTGACTGAATCATCGCTATTGAATCCACAGAGAGCGATTTACCACACAACCCCTCAGTCTTCAAGCGGGCTGCGTAATAACTGGCTGATGTTCAGACAAACCTACACGGGAGGCGCACTGCAACTGAAGAATATAAAACTAGTCTCAGCTAGCACTTTTAACGTGTTAAGAGGCGCGCTTAAGTGTGTGTGGATTTCTTTCGCCTGGAATCGTAAAAATACTCAAGATCTTTTCACAATCTACTCTCACAAGCACCGTATTGTCTTATTACACACAATATTATGTAAAAAGTTGTACTTAAAGAGCTATATACATCTCTAGTGGTTAGTGACCCTGACAGCAGTGCAGGAGGTCGTGGGTTTGATTCCTACACGGGTCAAAACTATATTTGTGTCCATTGTTTGTATGTTTGTGATGTCCCTCGTGACACACGAATATTTCCCGACGATAATCGATTATTCTCAGTGTTTTTGGATGTTGTTATAAAATATGTTTAAATAATGTATTAGTACATTCAATTAATTACGCAATAGAAGTACTTATCTACAGTAGAAACAAACTTTAACAGATAATAATAAACGACATTATTTGTATGTCAAGTATTGTGACGTTTACTGTAATATCGTGGATAATTTAGTGAGGTATTATAACTTAATTGCGTTTTGTACACACAAGCCGTAAATACCATGACTTGTCCGGTGTAATTATTGCACTATGATATGTTTTCAAAGCATTTTTTAATTCCATCGAAATGCCTCATTTCATGTTTATACATCATTCAATGTTGATACATCGATTCGCTTATTTCTTTTTTTATTTGGGGTCTACGCAATGTGTTTTTTTTTTTTCAATTCATTTCCCTCGAGCTACTTTACTGTTGCCATAGACGCTATCTGTGCATTCTACTCTGCTTGTCACCGCCTTTGTGCTAAATTTGAGATAGTGTTAGGGTTTAATTCTTCTGCGAGAGAAGGAAACATTGCTATGAATCAAAAAGACTATCAAGTGTTAATTCGAGTGTGTTTTAATTTGCTTTGTATTTGATTTTATTATTTTTCTTATTGCAGTCAGAAAACTGGCAACAGATCAGATCGCTCCTCTTGTCAAGAAGATGGAGGAAGAGCACCGCATTGATGACGGCATCAGACAACTGCTCTTTGACAATGGCGTACGTACATTATACATACATGTTATATACAAATGTAAAAAATACATAGACGGCTTCAACTCGCCTATAAAGATAAATTGTAAAACTAGCAGTTTGAAGACTAAAGAATTATCGCCTACCATTAAGGAATTGTACTTTCCACCATCAGTTCAGCAACATGAGACGCCAATATCTTAATAGCTTGGGATAGAATTAAAGAAAAGAAGGTAGTATATATAAAATTTAAGGGAATCCTTTAATTTCACGTGGATCCCATTATGAAATCCTGACTTGGTAACAACAAGACCACCGCAGGAGGATACTCTATGTAACAAATAAAAATGTTATATTGGTCAGCAATTGGCGTAAATATATAACAAAAATACATGCAGTCGAACACGGACTTCGGTTAAATAGAAATTTAAAATTCACATTTTTAGGCAAAATAAATTCCGCAAATAGCTTGAATATTTTTAACCGAGGTATTTAATCATTACAAGGCGTAGATTTGAACTCTCAAAAGCCTTAACAACTGTCATAAAAAAGTCGCCTTCCCATGTTTTGGGAGGAAGTTTGTTTCCCTTTAAGCAGGATACAGATTGCGAACCTCGTTCAGGTCTAAACTGGTGCTCATACTGGCATCTAGTGAGCCGTTTGCGTCTCTCAATTTGTCTTTATATTGAACAGGCTTTTTTTACCAATACGTCAATAACAGTAATGCTAAATATTTATTATTTCTGAAAGAGTAAGTCGAGGTTTATTATCAATCATACATATCTACATACGCTCAAGCCAATATCGCTGATGGGGAGCCACCCATGGAAATCATCCACATTTCCTGAATTATATTCTTGGTCTTACATTAATCTGTCCGTCCGTCCGTCCGCCGTCAACTTTATATTTTTAGATAATAAGAATTATTTTATATAATTCTACAATCATTTCGTCACCCTATATTGTAGTCTTTACGTTGTTATTATAAATATTAATACTGATTACATTATTTCGCTTATTTTCCAGCTGATGGGTATTGAGACCCCTACTGAGTACTCCGGTTCTGGCTGTGGTTTCCTGACAATGATGCTCGTAGTCGAAGAACTGTCGAGGGTAGATCCCGCTGTTGCCGCTTACGTAGACATCCACAACACTCTGGTCAACTCACTCTTTATGAAGCTGGGAACCGAAGAACAGAAAAAAAAGTATTTGACGAAACTTTGCACGGAATACGTAAATATTTCTCTCATATTTATTCCTGCGTAACTTTGTCTAAAGAGCTGAAACTGAAATATAGTATAGCAGCAAATATAGGCAAAGTCATTCTTGCCGATGGGGTAATCTTGTCGAAGTAGCTTTTGTGTAACACAGCTCTGTCAATGTCTTTTAGAAAGGGTTTTAAAGCTCTAAGTTATTTGGATGTTCCTTGTCCTTTGTTTCAATGTTTTTAAAAGCCAACGCAATATAGGAATTAGTCCTAGTGTGTCTTATAAAAGCACAAAAAAATATTCGTTTTTCAAGTTTTATAGACTAAGATCCTAAAACCATTAGCTTCAGACCAATGTCTTGTAGCAAAAATAAAATTTTGAGATCAAGAATAACAAGTTACAGTTATCAAGCTTAAAATTCCCTAGGCTGAAGCTGGCCTCTGACATCATTTACAGAATATGGATAAAAACTAACGTACAATCTGTAGTATATAATATATTTTTTTGGCGTAGTGTCAACTGGTGTGTGAATGAGTTTAAAAAATCTTCATCTCTTACCTTTACAGGCTGGAAGCTTCTGCCTCACAGAGCCCACCTCGGGTTCTGACGCGTTTGCCCTCAAGACCGTGGCGAAGAAAGATGGCGACCACTTCATTATCAACGGCTCCAAGATGTGGATTTCAAACTCGGATGTCGCTGGAGTGTTCCTCGTTATGGCTAATGCTGATCCTTCAAAGGTAGGTTAAAGATATAGGAGGTCACGACTAAGTGATTATATTGAAATTGGTCTGAAATCGTACGGTATTATACCACGGCCCAGGAATATAGTGCAGAAAAGTAATTCCTAAATTCCTGTTTGAACAGGAACTTGAAACTGAACTCGTCGTGTGTTACAAAGCACAGGCTATGCTGTTGAATATAGATCTACCAACCCAAATTTCTGCCTGAATTGAGATATGTGGCTGCTTCGGGATCAATTGGAAGTTACCGTTTACTTACTGATTATGTAGGTAAATCTATCATCACTGATAGATTTACACAACACCAGGTTTTATTTGTATGTAATATACTCGTAGATGGTGAAATTCGCTCATAGACATATATTATCCCGTATCACCGAAAGCAATAAAAGCCATTTCTCCCGTGTTTTAGTTTGTTTCGAGCACTCGTAAAGTGTACCATTAAGTGCAGTTTAATTTAACCGGTCCAATACACGCAATTCAATAAATTATTACTATTAATAATTAATCATTACAGTTTTACATTTAATTATTCCATTATTAATTATATTATTGCAAATTATTGATTAAATTATTACAATAGATTTTTAATTATATACATCAGTCCGTTGCGTGACACATGTAGTCAAAGAGTCGAGTTGTCTCGGAGTCTCCGGAATGGGACCGATAAAGGCAAACGTAGATCCGGCTCATAAAGCCAAAATCCACGCGAAGCCAAAGGATGGAGAAGGATGCGTCTTCTAGGCAGTGCAGACGGCGACAACAAACATCCGCCCTGACGAAAAGACATACCCCAGCCCTCGCGAGGAAGCACTTCTCTAGCACGTAGCCGGGATAGTAGAGATATGCCGTGTCGGCAGGGCGGCGTATTTGTGTCTCCGTAAGAAAAAGCATGGCCGGCCGAGCCGTCTCAAGGTGCTGGTGTACGGCGCTGAGGTTTGCATGGAGTCCACGTATGTTAGTGAACTCCACCTCAAAAAGCGGGTTGGTGGGAGAGGAGGATGCCGCTGTTGGACCATTTTTCTTTCTTTGTACTGCCATGATAAGAGTTGGGAAAGGGGGCGTAAAAGGCCAAGACCGAACCGCCGGACCGGTCACTAACCGGCACGACGAGCCACTCCGTGGATTATGCGCGACCTGACGGGGCAGCCTCCCAGGGTGGTTAGCCGTGGTTGGACCCCTCTCTATGCCGCGGGCGGCCAGCGGCACCACCGTTTCTACGGGTCTCCCTGGCCGACGGTTCGATCCACGCCACCCTCACAATGATTCTACGAGCACTCCACTGCTCACACTTACCACGATAACTGTCACCCCTATATCATTGGGCCTCCGGCGCACTCACTCACCAGCGAAAGACAGCACGAATGAGTTGGTCGAGCCGGCCCATTCCTGCTGAAATCAGCGTGGCTCTACTACCTACAAAAACTTCGCTTCGACGTCTTCATATTACTAGACTACCTAGAATTATTATATGTACATGTATATTACGGTCTCTTTAATAGAGGTTTTCTTCTTCCAGGGTTACAAAGGCATTACCTGCTTCATCGTAGAGCGAGAGACTCCCGGTCTATCCGTGGCTAAGCCAGAGAACAAACTGGGTATCCGTGCCTCTGGAACTTGCATGGTACACTTTGACAACGTCAGGGTCCCGGAAGGTAACATCCTTGGAGAATATGGTAAAGGGTACGTATATATACGGGTGCCGTGTGGTTCACGGTGGGGTAGAATAGGGTCACCCCATCTCCTCCCGGTGGTGTCGTAAAATGCGACTAAAGGATCGGACGTCATCTATCAGACAGTATGTATACAGTCATACAGTGCCCGGTTGACAGCCATAGGCTTGCCTCTATCACATTAGTGGGACCAAAATTCTAATTGGATAAATGTTGGTTTTTAATACACCTCTGACTATCCCTTCGAATATGGAGGCGTGAGCATATGTTTGATACGTATATATGACACCTGATATTATAGTGTTAGGTTGAATGGGCATTCATGTATATGGGCTTATTGGAAAGCTTATGGATTTGGATTGGACTTTTAATGCTTAAGGACTTTGAAAGAACTAGTATATTGTAAGGGAACGTACCCATACTACGTGACCCGTTTGTACATTTTTTTAACCATTTGGTGACCACCGGTAGTATTATGTAATCCCCCCCCATCGAGTTTTCCCATAGTAGGTCAGAAGTAAGGGTTAAATATATGTATATTAAATATTTTGGCTTAGGTTTGTCTTTATTAATACGGCGCTTGCCGCGTGACGCCCAGAATGCGTGCATACCTATTACTACACGTGAAATACATAGTATTATCAGGAAGAAAAACATATTGTAACAGGAATTAATGAACTAAAGTAGAAGTATTATTTTCTTTTATTCACATTTAGAATATAGCTCCGTGAGATTTTGCTAGAGATTATTGACTACGTGACGAAAACCTAAGACCACGCCCCCCCCCCCCCTGTGACCAAGCATGGTATTTTTAAAGACTTGAACGGGTCACGTAGTATGGGTACGTTCCTTAACCTAACTAGTAAAATTATTGTTTGTGGAGAGTAAACATTAACATTATTTTTTTCACTTCTCTCACTATTAAGGTGCTTTAAATGATACCTACCAGACATATCGAAATCCGTCTAGCTGTTTAAGTTTTTACATACTTACAAAAACATAAATAAAGGCTGGCAAAATTTTAAGTACAGTTAGAGTTCCAAAGATGTGGGTGAAGTTAGTAAAACTTCTTATACATTAGGTTTCCTTAGGTCTACCAAAAGTAGTGTACATTAACTGATAGTTTTAAAAAAACCTATAATATGTAATAGAAATATACAGTTTTCTCACATAAAGATAATCTGAATCTCTTCATCAACCTCCATATTGTTGAATGTCTAAATAGGACTAAAGGACTCAGCTTCAGGAAGGTTGAAGGCTGAACTTTAAGCAGAAACAAACATCGAATTCTATCTATCTATTTCCATGTCGTAGGTACAAGTACGCGGCAGGTTTCCTGAACGAGGGTCGCATAGGCATCGCGTCACAGATGATCGGTCTGAGCCAGGGCTGCATGGACGCCACCATACCCTACACGCTCGAAAGGAAACAGTTCGGAAAACCCATTTACTCTTTCCAGGTAATTATTCTTTATATTTTTTCCTGTTATTCCCAAGCCAAAGAAATGGGCCACGTACAGAATATTTGGGATTTTCCTATTGTTGCTCCTGGACTCTGGACCTTATGCTCAGTTCAGATGCGATATGGTTTATAATTGCTCGGGAATTTTTATATTGCGATGCAAAATCAGTACATTGTAACTAAGTGGTTCTTCGCTTGATAATGAATGGAGAGTGATGAATGATGATGCACGGAGGTATGTGGGAATAGTTTTCAAGAATTATTTATAAAAGCTATATATAAAAAATAAGTATTATAAGTACAAAACCAGAGACAGCAAAATATTCCGCTCTTTAAACTTAGACATGTTCTAAACCCTGCCGAGGTCCTAGAAGCTTCTTTGCTAGGGTATACCTAGGTCCCTTGCAATGGATCCTCTTGAGACAGGACACCGTGTGGTTTTAGGAGGTTCGAATCCGACACAACACCGCACCACAGCTCCAGCCACGTGATGACCTGGCAGGGGTTCCAGACCAAAAAAAATGTGTTCTTCCGCGAGTATAGTAGGCATTTAAACCACATTAGTCAAGTTTAGGAGTAAAACGTAGTCAATAAACAAATTTAATATGTCTTTTTTATATTGTCCAGGGCATCAGCTACCAGGTAGCTCACCTGCAGACACAGCTGGAAGCGGCTCGTCTCCTCACGTACAACGCGGCCAGACTCAAGGAGAACGGACTCGAATTCGTCAAGGAGGCCGCTATGGCCAAATACTTTGCTTCAGGTATTGTAATAAAACCTTTTTACTTTCTTAAAACGATAAACAAGTTGTCATTAAATCATAAACCTATTACAAAAAATAAAACCCGGCTGCTAAATAAACTAACACTATTTTTCGCTGACGATATCTTGCTTAAAGAGCTTGGGCTCCCCGGGAACAACCAGTTCTAGTTATAGGTATGCGACCCCGACTTACTCAAGCTATAGCTTATACTCCCCAATCCCTCTGTGTAACATAAGAAAAAGGATATAAGCTATATCCTTTTCCTTCTCTTTCTATCCACCGTTTCCTGACAATATACCCCAATTTCTTATAAAAGCAAAAATAGGTGTTAATTACATCGCTGCCTACCCCTTTGGGGATACAAGCTTAGTGCATGTATATATGTATGTTATCTTAATATGCTATATGTTATTCCCTCTTTTAAGACTTTTCAAATGACACCTCACTCGAAATACATCAAGTCGTTTAGGCTCTTAGGGCGTGACAAGGAAATATCATACATTCATACATATACTTGAAAAACAAAACCTACTTTCTTGCGCAGTCGGGTAGAGCAGAGTGAAATTATAGTAACAACAACTACTTAAAACTTTAATTTCTGCCCTGTTAGCTGTTTACAATGGACAAGAAAATCTTTCAGAGCCTATTCACTTCATTTTTAACTCTTTCTGTTGTTCCTCGGATTGAGAGCTGTAGTCTATGTCTAGTGTGTGTTTCTTTACAGAGATCGCCCAAACCCTGACATCAAAATGTATAGACTTCATGGGCGGAGTCGGTTTCACTAAAGACTTCCCTCAGGAGAAATTCTTCCGCGACGCTAAAATTGGCACCATCTATGAAGGAACCAGCAACATGCAACTGCAAACTATTGCCAAGTTAATAGAAAAAGAATACAAACAGTAGGCATTAAGAAGTCATATCATTTAAAAGCTAACGAATTTATAAAATTAAAAAAAAGTAATTTGAGATTATTTATTAGGCGTTTTTTAACAACTTGTTAAGAAAGAACTTTAAAAAATCATTCCCTATTTGACCTTTTATTTTTTATACCTAATTATTACTTTATTGTTGTCTATTTTGTAAGTTAAATAAGATATGTATTTACCACTGAAATTACTTTTAATACGAGAATTGTTACACATTCTTCTAAGCGACGTCTTGCAATCCAGTTGTGTTCGAAATGTACAATATAAATATATGACAAATAAAAAATATGTAAATTAATGTGTCTATTTGTGTGTGTGTTCATGTCGATTGATACTCATGACTAGTTAGAGACTAAACCTGCAGCATGTCCCAAATAATGGAACACTTATTTAAACCACTGAAAATATACATCTATAGCAAACAGTTGCAAAAAAATTGTGAAAAACAAAAACCACTCGAATTGTATGTAAAGGTTTTTTGGAAAGAACTTCCTTATGGGACGTTGTGTTGCTTATCTTTGGGACGGCTATGCGCAGTCCGGATTATCGACTGTCCTGAGGTCACTCAGTCTCATGAGCCTCTGCAGTCGCGAAGAGATGTCGCCTCTATGGCAGTCCTCTATCGCCTACATCACGGAGAGTGTTCTGATAAGCTCTTCCAATTGGTACCACCACCTTCTCCCTTCCTCTACAGGACTACACGTGCTGGCCTGAGGAATCACCGTTTGAGAGTTGAAAATATACGTACCCGAACTAAACGATTTGGCTCTTCTTTCCTGTGCCGATCGGTGAAAGCCTGGAATTCACTACCAGTGCACGTGTTTCCTTCCCACTTTGATCCCCGGTCTTTTAAGCGGAGCGTGAAAAAGCATCACATCAGGCCGCCATAGTGTGGGTCACCATACTGCATTGACTAGACATGCAATGAGGATGATGACCACCACTCTTGGACTCCACGTATTGCTTTCCATCAGGCAAAGTAGAGTCACTATAGTAGGCTAATATAAAAAAAACTTCCTCCTTTCCTACCGCTTCGTCAGTGGGATCAAATTGGCAAAATGTAGATGTTTAACACAGCTCTTCCTCCTCCACAGCGCGATGGTGTGTGTACGTATGTAAAATTTAAAAAATTGTGAAAGAAAGATAAACAAAAGTTAACATTCATAATATCAAAAAATTAACTTTCAGAAAATGTATTTACATATACTAATATAATAAGAGTTTTGGGTTGGTTGATAAATAAAACATCATTTGTATTCAAGGTTTGTTACAACTACTTTAAATAAACACAATACAGCAATGTGAAAGAGATAACAACAGGTATTACTTACATATGTATTTATTATCTATGGTCACAATTCAACTTGATCGTCTTGAACTCTGTGCCGCGATTGTTCGCTGCCGTGACTAAAATCACAGTGAATTAAAAAAAAAATACAATGTTCCCATTACGGTGTGTTAGCAATAAGGTGAACGAAATAAATATTTGAAAGTATTTCAAATTTAATTTTGTTACTTTATAAAAAAAAACGGTTTTATAGATATTGAAGCAATGGAGAGCTCCAGTGTCGGCCAAAGTGCAAAGAGGTTACAGCAAAGAAGTCACCCCGCGCGCTTTGACTATGTTGACTGAAGAAGAAATCCATATGAAAGAAAGTAGTAGGTTTGGAATGTGTTACATGTTACTAAAACAGTGTATTTAGCCGTGTGGTTTTTGGTGGAGTAGATTATGGGTACACCATCTCTTCCCGTTGGTGTAGTTAAGTTCGACTTAAGGGATCGGCCTGTTATCCATCGGTCAGTCATCGCTGTATGACTGTATATACAGTCATACAGCGCCCGGATGATAGTTGGCAAAAAGTGGGCGTTTGAAACGCCTCTGTCTTCCGCTCCGGTGCTATAGGCGTGAGTGTATGCATATTTTATAGGTATGTTACGTTACATACGGTTACGGTTACGTACCTTTGGCGATTTTGACAAAATACTGGTATAAATATTTGGTTACGAAGTCGTACTGATTGTTATTTGCTATGACAATGATTATTGTAAATATTATCATAATTATGTTATCAATGAATATCTACTTCTTCAATTATCTTATGAACAACAACCACTAAAGTAAGGTAATTTACGAGTAGTCGTATTATTCTTAAAATATTAAGTTGTTATTTATTTTTATTTTTGAGTATTTGGTCTGATACGATTCAGATCGTTTTCATTCGTAGGCAGAATGGTTGATAGAATGTTGGCTTTTACAAAACAATATGCATATTTGGGTTCTGATAAAACATCAATAACCTTGCCAATGGGAGGTAATCTTAAAAGACTCTTGTAATAAAAGAACATTTCTCGTTTCTAGTTTTAACATATATTTTTTTATATTATGGGGGGACAGACGAACAGACGGGTCATCTGATGTTAAGTTACAACCGCCGTCCATGGACACCTGCGAGACTGCATGCATGCTGCATGGACACTCGAGAGTAGTTTTATTATATATATGTATATGTACTGCCTTTGCTTTTATTATTTCAGTTATGTTAATTAAATTTTCCTAATGTAGTCAGAAAATTGGCAACAGAACAGATAGCCCCATTAGTCAGGAAAATGGATGAAGAACAGCACATCGACGATGGCATAAGGAAATTGCTCTTTGAGAGTGGTGTAAGTATTTACGAGAATTATACAGAGAAGAGTTAATCTTAAATACAGAAATCCCTCTCCTTGCATATGCAATCAATCAGAATTAGTTTACGTAAGTACTTAGGTATTGGTTTTTAGATATATTGCAAAATTAATTCATGGGTGGAGAATAGGAATCGGTAAACAAAGGGTAGTACGCCACCCAGCCCAATGGTCAGAGGTATTATTATTATATTATTATTTGTACAACTACTAGTGAAATTTCCTACCCATTTTGTTAGTAACTGTGTTAAGATTGTTACGAATAATAAATTTAAAATAAGTCACTACATATTATAAAAAAAGTCCCCGCTCTGTCTGACCATATATGTTATAACTAGGGTTGACATCTCTAAAATTTGGAAATCAGGACAAGACGCGTGAAAACCCCGGATTTTAGAGCCCAGAACCCGGACATGTCAACAGGTTTTTTTAAACATATTCAGTGTAATAAAAACAGTTGAAAATGATATATATTACTTTTTATTTATTTTCAGACCTTAAAATGAAATTTAGTCATATTTTATCATCATTTTAAATGTATCGGTAATATAACGTTTGATCGCGGCGTGCGTAATATTTTTACCCAGACTATAAATGAAGCCCTGGACGCTCCCCGAATGCCCTCTAAACTAGGACAAATCCGGGGAAACCCGGACGAATGGCAACCCTAGTTATAACAACCGAGAATTTTATACAGTTTTTACCAACTGACGGATTGGTTCGTAAGGCAGGTTTACGTCAATAATTCGTTAAGTTTTTGTATAAAATAGTTTTAATATAACGATCAATGTTGAAGATATCAAAAAATATAAATACATTAGGATAGCAGACCTCCTACTATAGAGTGGCGAAGCTGTCAGCTTCAGACGGGTAGTTGCAATTGCAAAACTTTGAAATGTTTTGAATACCTTTTAGGTAATGGGAATCGAGATCCCTACCGAATATTCCGGTTCAGGTTGTGGGTTCTTAACAATGATGCTTATTGTCGAAGAGCTATCGAGAGTAGACGCTGGCATTGGGGCTTACGTGGACATCCATAATTCGATCATCAACACACTCTTCCTGCTGTATGGTACAGAGGAACAGAAGCAAAAGTATTTGCCAAAACTAAGCACAGAATGCGTAAGTATTTTACGTAAGTAAGTAAGTTTTACTCAAATTCATAGACACTTCAGCAGTTATTTTCTATTTTGTCCATCCAGGTGTTGAAGGCAATGTCTTTGACCAGCCTATTTGCTGAACCAATAACGTTATCGTTTTCTAGTTCTTGTCTTGTGAAAAACTATTAGCTGAAAAAAAAAAACGTCAAATAGTTTTGTACTCTTTTCCTTTCTCCCCCCTTTCTATCCACCCTTTTTTTATAAATAACTCATTTCAGTCTCTTTCAGGAACTATTGTTAACTAACTCCATCTTCTGGTCTTATGCTGCAGGCTGGAAGCTTTTGCCTTTCAGAACAAACATCAGGTTCCGACGCTTTCGCCCTCAAGACCGTGGCGAAGAAAGATGGTGACCACTACATCATCAACGGCTCTAAGATGTGGATCTCAAACTCCGACGTCGCTGAAGTATTCCTTGTTATGGCGAATGCTGATCCCTCCAAGGTAAGCAAAAAAAAGTTCGAAGTACGATCACGCCAGACAAAAAAAAACTCTTTGCAACATACCTGTTATTTAGCATATTATATTAAAATAATTAAATAAAAAATAATTATAATTGACGTGGTTTAATTTCAGGGCTACAGAGGTATCACATGCTTCATCGTGGAACGGGATGCCCCTGGTCTATCAGTCGCTAAGAAAGAAAACAAACTCGGTATCCGCTCTTCTGGGACCTGTATGGTTCATTTCGACAATGTCAGAGTACCGGAAGGTAGCATCCTAGGAGAATATGGTAAAGGGTAGGTTACCTTAACCTATGTACTGGCGTGTTCAGTGGAACGCCAAGGCTTTCGAATAGACAAAGTCAATGTTGCGAACTCTTCGTTAGGACCCAGGAATACTTTTTAAATTTTCAAGACTCACAGTACTGTGACTCTTGCAATTGCATTCCCGTATGCACAGTTGATGAGAATAACGAGCAAGACGCTTCGTGAGTCCCAGCAAAAGTTGAGGTATTGGGAATTTGCAAATCATCTCAGCATGCCGTAAGATAATCACAAAATATTTATTCCAATAATATGTTGCGCAAAATAGCATAATTCCAAGCCTTACAAATAGGTAAAGTTGGACTTTGTGACACGCCAGGCCATTTTTTAAAATAAAAAATAAACTTTACTGAGCTTAATTTCTACATTGCAGCTACAAATATGCGGCAGAAATTTTGAATATGGGACGCATTGGTATTGCGGCACAAATGGTTGGACTTTGCCAGGGCTGCATGGACGCTACCATCCCTTACACGATGGAGAGAAAACAGTTCGGCAAGAGCATTTACTCCTTCCAGGTATAAAATTATTCGATATACTTAGATAATTCTTGCGAAATATTTTTTGCGTGACACATAACCTTCCAAGTTTGGTAACAATGGTTTTGTTCATGGGCAGGAAACGGCGATACTGTAAATTCTTAGAATAGTTTTTTGGCCTGAAATCTCTCAAGTTTTTATTTGAGAGCACTCCTAATTTACTTATAAATCATAATATCGACATAAGTATTACATACCCTCTGCACAGATGGAGCGGTCATTTCACCAATTGCCGAATCATGAATGTATTGTTGGTCTGGGTCTGTCTAATTATATTTATATTTGTTCCTTATATACCTTAACTTTGTCCAGGGCATCAGCTACCAGATAGCTCACCTGCAGACGGAGCTAGAGGCGGCTCGTCTCCTCACGTACAACGCAGCCCGACTCAAAGAGAATGGACTCGAATTTGTCAAGGAGGCTGCCATGGCTAAATACTATGCCTCAGGTATTTATTTCATTGTCACATTTTTTTAACACACTGGAATATTCAAAATATTTTTAGAACTTTTGTATAAACATCCACATGCATAAATTTTTGTGTATATATATATATATATACCTCTATCAACACTACTTGTCCTGCATACCACTTTGTTACTTTCTCATGCTTTAGAGTCAAAGTTTATATTTAATTTTGCTTATTTCATACAATTTCTTTACACATCATGTGACATGAGTTTCTTCCTTACTCAATTTTAACTTTCAGAAATTGCCCAGCGACTGACATCCAAATGCATAGATTTCATGGGAGGAGTCGGTTTCACCAAAGACTTCCCTCAGGAGAAGTTCTTCCGCGACGCTAAAATTGGCACCATCTATGAAGGAACTAGCAACATGCAACTGCAAACTATTGCCAAGTTAATAGAAAAGGAATTCAAATAATAAATACATTTTGTTATATTGTGAATTTGGGTGCTAAAAATATTTTTTTATTTTTCTATAAATACTTACTCTGGCTAAAATAAAATAAAAAACTAAAGATCTTGAGAATCAATAAGGCATTTATATAATATGCATAAAATGGCTAAATAAAACAACTTTATAAACTAAAGAGCTTTTATTTACATAAACAATAGACCAAAATTCATGGCTTGGGATCATGAGGTAATTTAAAACCCACCATATTGGCTGTCTCTTCAATTGACCGTTCTCCCTTACCCTTGAACTCAGAATTAATTTCTTTATAGTGTCTTGAGTTTTCTAGATAATCACAGTATGTCTTAGCTTTGAAATGCATTTCATCAATTGCTTTACAAAGCTGTTGGTCTGTAGTCTGATGTTTTCTGTACTGATCAAAAATGTATTGCACTATTTGGTTCCCAGAAAGTTTTTTACTAGAACTCTGTTTTCGTAATTCTGACAATAATTGCCTTAAGGTGACAAGTGTAGGTTTTGTAGTAATCGACGCCATTTAGACCTTCAAAGAAATCAAATGTTCAACTTTTGCATCATTAGAGAAGTTATAAATTCTTCAGTGTTTTCATATGTTGGTTTATTGCCCTTTTGCCAGAAACAAGGATCAAGTTTTTCTATTTTTTTTCTGGGAAAGTGATGAACTGAAGTATCATTAAAAATATCACAGAACTTAAAGTTATTTTCTAAAATATCTTCAGAAGTATATGGAGATATTTTGTAAATGTAAGGAACACTTTCAGAAAGTATCCTACTAGGATGATTTTCAATTAAAGAGTTAAAACTATTACAAACAAGTATACAGTTCTCTAAATTAACACCCCAGTTACTCCAAAGAAAATTATTCGTCAGTTGTTTTGGACAATGTGGTAAATAAATAATAGTGGGACTGTTATTTGCTATTACATAACTCCCTTCATTATTTTCCGTTATAACTTCACACCCTAGTTTATTCAAAACTTCGCATTCTCCGTTATAAAATATGGGATCGTGAGTTAATACTTTTTGGGGTTTAAAGTGCTCCTTTAAGCACAGTAGGAGAGCTAACTGGTACTTGGATATGTTACATTCCGATACATGTCCAAGTCCAAAACAAACAACTTCTACAACATTTCTACCTCGCAAAACATTACTCACAGAGTTAAGAAAACCTCCCAAGTAATTCGATACACGTAAATCTTCAACAGCACTTTGTATTCGTCTGAAAACAAAGAAGTAAATACATGTAGAACTTAACCTCAAAAACAATATTGTGATTAAGTTTTAAGTCTTATCACTCACTCAATGACTTTCTCAACGTCTATAACCACGTCTCTTTTATCAAACTGAATATCGTTTGGTGGTATTCTTGTGGGCTTATTCTTAGAAAGACGCTTTGATTTTACTTTCTGAAATCCATCGCTATCGACATTAAAATTTGACATTTTATTAAAAAATGTTGCCAATATTTGCCAAAACGAACAATGTAAATTCATGGGATTATAGCATTTTATTGTTTAACCTTTTGTTAATTACACTATTAAAATAAAATCTAAAAAAAGAGTAATTGTAATAAAAGAATAAGTAAAATAGTGTTGTTGGGTATTAAAAAGTAAACTTGACAGGCGCTGCCATTTATTACCATGATGACTTTTAACCGAGTTTTTCAAGATAAAGCTTTTGTTACGTTCAGCAAATAATAGCTATTATGCTGTTTAAATTTACTTCAGCTTCCATTACTAAAGTAAAACCACTGAAGTATAAACATGACAGGCTAAAATTTTATTTAGTAAATATACCTACTACCGCCCCTTGAATGTTATATAATAATATACTTTGAAAATACCTCTATTTTCATGACAAAAATATCTAGCAGTCTAAAACGTTTATCTTATTATTGTACCGAACGCTAGCCATATTCAAAGATATCAGACTACATATTATCCTACATCTATTCATAATATGTATCACAACCATGTATTGTTTTGTTTATACGTCTTTGCCTTTACCACGACTTTTGCTATTTTATTAATATTGACATTTTAAGTTATAATTTTGTATTGTTATTAAGATGAGACAAATTGGAAATTGAATATATTGACATTTTCACATATATTTATCAATGATTTCAATTCTAAAATAACATATAAATTATCTATATGATTTTGAATGTTTTTTAATATTACAATATTTAGAAATATTTGCACACCTTAACTGTTAAAAGTGGCTGAACAAATTGACATTTTATAACTGTTTTACCAATTTTTATAGCAAATAAACCAGTTGATTTAATTTAATTCCATATTATGTAGTAAATAAACATTCATAAAAGAAGAAAAAATTGTTAAAAGTCATTATTTTGTCATTATTTACAATGGCTCTCGGGAGGTGTTTGTTTGAGTCGCTATTTCTATCTTTTGATTTGGTATGGGACTTTCTTGAAAACAGAGACGATGAACTGCGCGGTAACATAATTGCGTCTACCTTTTTAAAATATTTAATTTACTTTGAAAGTGTCTAAACTAAAGGATGAAAGGTGACAGTGGACCTTAGATTAATATTCCACTATATTAATTTTCCTTCACAAATAATTATAGCAACTACATGTTGATACTCGATAACTCATTGATTAGAATGAGGCGTTCTTATTACTACACGCCTAGGAGAATGACCCGGATTCATTATTGCCAAGTAAGTTTAACAACAATCTAATATTGTATGTTTATGCCTATATCCTGGAAGAGATAGGTAAAATGTATATGACACAGCATCATTATAAAACCTATTAAATTATATACGTAATAATCGGCTTATTTGATTGAAAGGAAAAGTTTATCTTATAAAAATGGGACATAATCATCCCATGGAAAAGTCGAACTGATACTGAGTTTATGAGTCCAACGTACAACACATAAAGGGATAAATCAAGGCAGCTTCTTTTTTTTTACCTACAATGGCTCTTTCGTTTACCGATTATTTTGCCAAAGTCAAGGTGGAAAGTTGATTTATTAGTAGTATGGGTTAAAAATTTATGACAGAAAATAAAATAATAACTGCTTGTGCTTGTGGATGTGTTGGAAAAGAGAAGATAGTTAGGGCATCAATGAACAAGAAAAGACTTTAAATGGATTTTGTTTAAGGAAATGAATTTGTAAAGAATTTTGACAAGTGGGCATGAACTAAAGTTAAGAGATGGGCCAAATTAGCGGGTCGAGATATCTGTTGAGGGAGAAGATCATAAAGAGGAATGATTAGTTTAGGGCAAGATAAATAGATATGGTCAAGGGTGCCTTCCTCAAGACCACACTCATAAAGAGTGATCCCGAACTCGGAGTTTGGCAAGGCAGCTTCATTATTAAAGACTGACATAGATAGCTTTCTTTATTTAAATAGATCACTTTTTTTCTGTATATAAATAGGCCAAAGACAAGAATGACCACCTGACTCATTGAAATAAAAAGGTTAAGTATCGCATCAGTATTATGATTTTATATCACTATTGTCAAATAAACAGACTTGCTTTCAGTCTTTCTGCTATTTTACTGAGTTTATTGTTAAGTATTGCATTTTAGAAGACATTTAGGAGAAAACCTAGGGCTTGTGGTAAGGGTCAGAAGTAGGTATGTTTTTAGGAACTCAAATGAAATCATGTTGTCGTCGATATATTTTGTATAAGATATGTTAGACTTTGTAAGTTTATAAAGTAATTACTACAACGGTTTTTGATGGAAGCTATGCGGTAGATATACTCTCGTTTTCCCTACATTAGTTCATCCTACTTTTCAAGTCCAAGAACTTACCCGTTCTGAATTATAATTAATCTGTTGAGGGCACGGTCCAATTTCAACCTTTATTCACTGAAACGCCGTTCCCACGTAAGCATACGTCCTTGGTCAGGTATTTGGGTTAGGAAAATTACCTACTGACAAAATAACATGGAGGACAAATCATCGTGTCGCATATCGAGAGCCTATTGTCCGATTTGTATGGGGGACAATCAAAATCTATGAGCACAGCATTCGAATCACGCACCCGTATTCGTTCCAACATACCGTAATACGAATAAGGCGACAATTGCGCACTGAACGATATTATTAACTACACAAGTTTTGTCAAAGGACGACGTTTCCGAACACACCAACGGAGACGCCGCGAAAATCAGTTTTTGATTTCCCGTGTAACAAATTCAAATTTAAGTATTTTAATAACTTTCTAATGTGTATATAATATGTATAGGAAGCAAGCGTGACGGCCTTATAACTTCAAAAGAGGTTTAATTAATTATTCTATTCGGTTCGTTACATTTATATAACATTTGTAGGTAGATGGAATTTGTTGAATGTTTATGTTTTAGTTTTAGCAAGCTCGTGGACTTGGCATATCGTGTTATATAAACTTTCTGATCTACATGTGTATTCTATTTATTGATGTTATATTGTGAATGAATAATGGACCGTTACGTAGTGACCCGGCACTCTAAACGTAAAAGTGGTGGACTATTAACGAGATGGACAAAGAAATACAGTTTTTTGAGCAGGCGTTCGTGGATTACAAATGGATACGATTTGAACGTGAGTATTTTGATTTCTAAGTAATGTTTATTAATATATAGGTGAATATATAAACAAACAAAATTGTTATTGTACTACAAATACTGCACGGATGGCGTAGCGGTTTAAGTGGTCACCTCGCCACTATACTGCCGCGCCGAGTGTTGTGGGTTCGATCCCCGCACGGGACAACACTTTGTGGTAATCCTCAAATTGTTGTTCTGAGTCTGGGCGTTCTTTGTGTCCGTTGTTTGAATGCTTGTAAAGTCCCCCGCGACACAGGAATTAATCCTAGTGCGGGAGTTGTCTTTTTAAAAAAAAAAAAAAAAAAAAAACAGATGTTCTTTGACGATGGTATCGTGACTGCATTCCTAATATTAAATACAAAATGAAATATTTTATATTATTATTTCATGTTTTCATTGGTCCTTATTTTGTTACCAAATTTGGCCTCTTTTTATATTTTGAACAACAATTAGAAGTAGATGAGAGTGTTGGTATTTAAAAAAATCTTTCTAATGATATAAAGACTCTCAATCTCACTTACTTCCAAGATTTCAGCATATATACAAAGGGTTTTAAATATACCTAAACTACAGGTGTCATTAGGTAGTAGGTATATTGATATTCTTATAGAACTAAGATCACAACAAAAACCACAAAAAGGCTTCCCTATGCCCCTGTTGTGATAAGATCTTATCCGACTAAGATCTTTTCGATAATATAGCCAGCTCCTGATCGTAGAGCCCTCGCGCTGCGGCTCCAATTCGATCAGATATTTGCTGTGCCCTGAATTATTTCCGCTTGAAAACGGATTCTTCACTTCAATCGTTCCTATCCTAATATGTTATATATAAATTAGCCTGTAAACATCTTCAGTAAATACGACACAACTTTTAAGAGGAGTTAGATACATATCCTAAGATAAGGAAATTTTAAAAGTCATTTAATCAATTAGCCCACTGCGGTCTACTGCTCCACATAGGCCTCTCCTAGTTCGCAATAGCACCCGGTCCTCAGTGGCTTTTGAAGCAAGAACTTTAGGGCTGCACTGTTCCCGAGGCATAGACAAATTTATTCTTTATCTACCTGTTTTATGCCTAGCATACACACAACACCTTGGTATAATGTAAACAGTACAATTAAATTTTTTTACCACGCCCTAGAATTGAACCCGTGACTATTAGCACATAATGCCTATTACATTACTACGGCACTTGAGCCTTTTATGTAACAATAATAGAATGACTTCTACCTAAGGGTAAATTAAATAATTGACTTAGCATAAGTAAGTATAGAGCAGAGGACACGTAGCAGCTAGAAGAAATTGTTCTGGGATACATCGATTAGATTATAACGTTAGCTGTTTTACCCTTCTTTGTAAGAAGTAGGTTTAGGAAATAGTTTTATTAGTGTTTTTTATTTTTTTAGGTATGCACGGCCAGAAATCTAGACGGCTTGATTTATTTTGACGTATGAGTTGAATTGCCTGATTAAGTGGATTTGACATAGGGTTTCAAAAATTTTGCGTTATCGTCCGTGAACTCCGTAACGTCCGTCCGTAAATGGAAGTTTGTTATACAATCGAGTTTTATTTTTTTTTAACAATTTTACTTGTTTACCAATAAAGGGCGATAAAAATTTTGAGATAATAACGGTGGCGTTATTATCTCACAATGACTTACAATTAGGTAGCTACAAGGTACAATTTTAAAGTTCGGAATCGAATCGGACCAAATACTTGCTTTCATTCATTCAGTCTAACCGGGTCCAATTTAATAGACCCACTTGGAAGATGATGTGGTTTACATCATCTTCCAAGTGGGTCTATTAAATTGGACCCGGTTAGACTGAATGAATGAAAGCAAGTATTCGATTACGTAATCGTGATCTGTTAAAATTAGATAGTCAGATGTTTACCTAAAATCGCATTATAAGATTACATATTGTTTTGATAGCATGTCATTACACATGTACACTTGTGACGATCAATTTCCAATTATTCAAGATTGATGATTTAACAATGTTAGTCATCTAAATGTTTGATTAAATCATCGATGATTAAGCGTAACTAATCAATTGTTCTGCATGTAGGTAATTAAGATTGTAATAAAGCATAAAACTTCTCTTTACTTTTCTCAGCAGAAATATAATCTGTCTAAAAAAACATCACTAAGATTAATGAAGCAATCTTCTACACAGTCACTGTCAATATTTCTACGAGTACATTGGATGCTGTGTACCGAGGACCTTGATTATTAAATTAGAAGCGATGAAAATACTTCTAGAAAGATGATGAAATGAATATTTTTTCTAGATTTGTAATTATTTGTAAAAAAATAAAACAGTTTGCGAATGTGATTATCTTGTATGAGTAGCTGATAATATAAAGAAGCTGAAAAGAAATGAATATTTTTTAGATTTGTAATTATTTGTAAAAAAAAAAAAAACAGTTTGCGAATGTGATTATCTTGTATGAGTAGCTGATAATATAAAGAAGCTGAAAAGGTTTTTTGCTTGTTTAAACGGGCAAAACTTTGGAAGTACAAGGGATATTCAAAATATTTTTGTTATGGATAGAAGATTTATTAAAGAATAATCTATAAAGCTCTTAGAAGCAAAGCAGTGAGCACAAACGTAGGAGCCACTGCGGAGGTCGGAAAGGTGTTATGTGATATAATTACGACATCGATGAAATATATGAATAACTTAATATGAGAATCATAAACAAAATAAATGAGACCTCAATATCATGCTTAAAAAAATTACATCATCGGCAATGAACTAATGAGTTAATAAAATGGTGTGTAGTTAAAACATCTTTTAAAAAACTTTTTTTTTTAAGTATGAATTTCGAATTCTAGGCGGCCACTACTATTAAATACAACATCACCACTTGTTTTAATATGTTGAACAAGTCGACTACGAAAGTCTAATTTAACATTCAAAACATGTCATAAACGTACACTTTCTCTGTCGTGTATTATGGGTCGTATTTAGCATAGACTACGGCATGCTACGATGTGTCACGGGCCTAAATTTTGGTTTGTTAGCATAGACCCATAGACTAAAGACTGCCTTTTGCTAATATGGGGTGCGACAAGTGACGTTATCATATGCAAATTGTTTGCTTTTGTTTTGAACAAAGTCTATGGTTATTAGTCATTGTTGCAATATGATAGGAAAGTAACAAACAATAAAAAGTATTGCTCATCTCATTACTTCATTAATCTTGTATAGTGATTCTGTACTAAATTCTTGCTCATACTATGCGACTATACTTTATTTCAAATAAGCAGATAACTATCGATCTGCCATATTGCTTCCCAATAAGCATGCAGTTTCTTTTAGAAACGTACAATCACAGAGTACATTTTTGTACACTGATATGTATATAATATTAAAACTCCTTTTTTTATTTAAATAAAGACAACTCCCGCATTAGGAATAATTCCTCATCACACAAATTTTCGAATCGAACCCATGACCTCTGGTTAAGCAGTGAATGTCTCTAACCACTAGACCAACAGGTCCTTCAAAGTTGGATTCTTTTTGAGACATAATATAGGCTAAAAAGCATCACGCTACGACTCCTGGGAGCAAAGCAGTGAACATAAACCCAGGTAAAACAGCAAGAAAGAAGAAGCTGCTAGTAGTTATACACATATTTTAAATTTTCATGTTCTTGTATTACTAAGATTATTTCGAGTAACTGTATCTTTGGACGGTACATCTAATGTGCAATGTGAAATCAATAGAATTACTCCACACTCTAAAAATGGCGTATGATTTTGATGCCTGTTCTGGTCACAGTTACCTTAGTGAGCTTATTTCAAACAAACCAAACCAAACATCAAGCTGGTGGTAGAACAACTAACCTAAAACATAAGCATATTAAACAGGTAATAAAAGTCAGTATAATTTTAAAAGAATGGTTAATAAATTACTACGAAGCATTTGCTAAATAAATACCACCAGGCCGCCATAGTGTGGGTCACCATGCTACATTGACTAGACATGCAATGAGGATGGTCACCACCTCTCTTGGACTCCACTTATTGCTTTCCATTAGGCAAAGTGGAGTCACTATGGTAGGCTTATACATAAAAAACAAAGAGTTCAGTGCATACTCATCATTTTATTATTTGTATTAATCAATTATATATTGGAAAGTCAGTGCCCTCAAATATCCTGACAACTAGTCTAATTATCGAATTTAGGTACCCCTCAGGGTTGCGGAGGTCAGATACCAGTCGTTCCGTGGAAAAACTGATATTGGCAATAGCTGGTACTGGACTAGAAGCCAACCCCCATAGACATGGAAATAATAAGGCTTTGAAGAAGAAGATTAGATAGTTTATATTTGGAAAAGAAATAATAGCAGATAACACAGATTATAAACAAGTATCTATACAGATAAGTCACTAAAACTCAGGTATGCCTCTTTTTTTCTTTTTATGTATACCTCAAAGATTTGGATACTTACTTATTTGATTTAAATGGTTATAATTTGGGTCAAATTTTGTATGGACAGTAGTATTATACAATCAGTATTACATACATATTTTGAGATTATTGATTATATAAAACTTTGTATCTTTTAATTTATGCAAGCAAACGGATGAAGTCTATAAATTATTACGTGAGCAATAAATATTCAGATTAAAGAAAATTAATTAAATACACTTTTTGCCCAGCACGATTTAGCACCACTTACATCATAGGGTGCAAACTATCCGGGATGTGATTGTTTTCATATAATGTCTGATAGATAACCAATCTCTTAGTGACCCTTTACGAGGCCCATGGAAAGAGATGGGAAGGCCCATTGCTACTCCACCTGCAACGTATCTGTCTATGTGTTATAATTATCATATCTATATTCTTATGCCAACTAATTATATTTAGATAATTAGTTAAGCTAATGTGAATTTGTTTGACTCATAAAAATCATATATTTAAAAAAGTAGACAACCGACCTCAATGCGTCTATCATAAAAGTTAAGACTTTTTCTATTTCTCATGGATACCATTGTCAGAGCCTCACCAAACTCTCATCTAACTACCCTTGAAGTACATTCTTTCCAATAAAAAAAAAAAGAATCATGTAATCGGTTGGCGTGATATTGAGTTATTCGTTCATTTGTCGCGAACATACTTAATGCAAAGTTATGACTTATATGGTTTTCTCATGGGAGCCATTGTCAGAACTGAACCAATTGAAATGTGACCACACTGGAAGCACCAGCTTTCAAATAAAAAAAAAAACATCAAAATCGGTTCACCCAGTCGAAAGTTCTGAGGCAAAAAACATAAAAAAATATAGTCGAATTAATAACCTCATCCTTTTTGAAGTCGGTTGAAAAGTACTGTGTTCTTGAGATAAGTGACTAATTGATTGACAAAATCTGTAATAACTCTACTAAAACGAAAAAATACTGTACCAAATTGTGTTTATTGCTAATTTTAAAACGTACTTGCCTTAAAGAATACTCAAAAGCCAAATTAATGTTTTTTTTAAATGTGAGTAATACATATGTATTTGTGAATAATCAATACATCGTCAGGTTAGTACGTACCTATACCGAAATAGGATAACAATGTGTATTGTATAGAATAACTTAATACTGGGACAATGCAAGTAAAATATTATAGATACGCCGTGATGACACAGTAAAATACTGATATCGTACTTTAAGTAGATTGTTGGAGATCGTTTTATTTAGAGCTTGTTTTATACTAAAAAAGCTTCTTAATTTTTTGTAATTCCATAACGTAAATAAGTAGTGAAACACGTTTATCCTACAATATACTTCACCTAAAACTTTTTTATACTGTGGGATAAAATTTTATCGCCCTTTACCTTAAATTACATATATAGATAAAGGTTAGGTTTTTTATAATATAGATCGTAAGTGATCGTAAGTGACAACCGCCGTCCATGAACACCTGCAACTCAGTAGTCGTAAGCTGTAACCGCCTGCCCGCCTGGTGATGAGGAATGGGGATATATGGGGAGGGGAAAAAGGAGAGGAGGGATAAGGAGATTGGAAAGAGGAGAGGCGAAGTTGGGCCTCCGGAAACCTCACTAAGTGTGGGGAAAAGCAATACATGCGAGGGCTAAAACCGGTTTTCTGTGACGCCAAAGCATGGCTCTACTACATTTCAGATTTCTTAGATAAGGTATTTTGAAGTATATACACCACATCACAACACTTTACAATAGACAATTTTTTTTTTATCTTTTACACCTCATGGATATTTCGGCTCTAGGGCACAACTCTCATACATACACTCGAAAACTATAACTCTCCTTATTGCGCAGTCGGGTAAAAGAGAGACAATTTTTGTTACGTTTATAATAGAGCTTCAAATAGAATCTTTTAAACAATTAAATTATTAGCATTAGATTCTAATGTCTGATTTTCTTCACTACAACACAGAACACATACTCGTGTGTATGAATAAATCGATAGAATTGCGGTTTTGTGTATTTCTCACGACTACTTAAAACTAGAGTAACTTAAAACTGTGCCGTAACTTATATGTACTTAAACACACGTGGTTACGTTTACTGAGTACTAATTATTATTTATTCTTGTAACGAATATTTGTTTGTTCCCTGTTAGAGAGGATTTTTACAAGCTACCCCCTCGGGCCGTCATCCGACCCGGTTTTCGGTGAAACGGTGAGTCGCAATCGGACCGACTGAAACCATACTGCGTCTGACAGATGAGGAATCTGGTAATCTCTTTGATGAGACATCGGGAATCTCGTTATACCTGTAACTAATTAGTTAAAACGGTATCGAATGATGGTTTGATTGCCTAAGAAGAAAGAATGAGTGCAGATCGAAATGTTTTTTTTGGTGTCTTAACACCTCTAAATCATTTCACAAAGGTAATATCAAAATTTTTGGGTTAGGTTAGATTAGAACAGTGACGATCTGGATGTCTTAATAAAGATGTTCCCGGATTACTCCCATTTTAGGCACAGTATGGCACACCGTGTGGTGTTAATCGATTCGATTCCGACACACCATTCCACCGAAAACCCCGTGTAGATGACGGCCCGAGGGGGTATGCACACCTCAAAAAGAAAAAGGTTAGTCTAGTGACTATTAACACCAGATCCCTTTTATCGTTGGTTATTTCAGCATTGTATTTCAGCTATTCCCAATTAGTTTCATTTCGTTTGCCCTTATGAACACAACAAACTATGTTCAACTAATCACTTAAAAACTAAATTGTAACTCAATTTAGTTGTACATAGGCTCATGCTTGTATCTCCGATGGTTTAGGCAGAAGCGTAAATAACGCCCACCGTTTGCGGTTTATAATTTATCTAATAGATTGATTGTGTGTGTGTGTGTGTGAGTCGTTGTTAGCACCGAACCAGTACACGCGACTGTGCTCGCGCCGTCTTCTAGCTGCGCCACGGGTACGAACGTGTTCAGCACAATATACGCCTACTAGTCAAGCAATTACACACTTCAACTCCTTGATTGCTTTTTATCCAGAAGTTGACATATTTTTTTCTAAGATTGGTATATTTATTAAGTTGTGAATATTACACTTATGTTTTATCTAACAATGTTATTGTAATGTTAGAATGGCTCGTTGTACGTATTGGGCAAACGTAAGTGCAATTAGTAATTGAATAAATAAATAATAAACAAATAAACAAAAAGCCTGTTGCAGTCATACGAGCACTTTGGGAATCGGATCTGAAATTTTGGAGTATATTGACAGCAAAGGGAAGTTAGAAAGAAAAAAAAAAGTGATATTGGTTATACAGGTGGTTTGGGCAGTAGCGCAACAGCGCAAACAAGTCACGGTCGCATACCTATAACTCGAACTGGTTGGTGCCGGGAAGACCGAGTCCTTTAACATATAATTAAGATACAACAATTTAAATTACACTTATATTTTCATTTATATTTGTGGGTGAAATGAAATACTTCTTAAACCACTGTTACTGTTTATTTAACCGGGTACTTCTTCCGACCTCCGCCTCTAAGTCCCACTTGGAGTTCCGGCCAACGCGCACGCCGCCTCCGACGACACGGTGCGGTAACCGCCATGACCCTCTGAGAGAGCTTCCGACGACACCGGTGCACCGTATAGTGCCATTGACCGGACAACCCCCGTGTACAGCCGTCTTGTTGCGAAGCTGGGTCCAGCCAAGTTGGGCAAAAGTCGCCCAAGGGCCGAAGCAGCGGCGACCAGCTTTGGAGCAAGCTTCCGGAAGTGTTCGTCGAAGAGCCACCTCCCGTCAAGGGTCAGTTGACAATGTTGAGTTGACAATGATAGCGGCGCCAGCGGGTGGACCACGACGGGGACCATGAAATAAAAGGGCCTCCGTCTTATCCAGGGCGGGTGGCAAGCGGTGAGGCTCCTCTGGTGGCCAGGCGTGCCGCCTCCAGAAAGTTCAACCCCCGGGCTGTAACAGATTACGCCCAGCCCTGGGAGAAAGTCACCACGAAGGGCCCAGTCGTACCCCATATCCCACAGGAGTGGTCCAAGGACAGATCCCTGCGGAACACCGCACGACATGGGCCGATAACTTAGGTTTCCATCTCGGTCCTCGTACATGACGGTACGCTCCTCTAAATAGTCTGCCACTAGTCGGATCAGGTACTGTGGCACTCCGTGATAGCGGAGCGCTTCCCTTATGCAACTGAATGGCAGTCTATTGAATGCGTTGGCGATGTCCAACGACACCGCCAACAGCACGCCGCCACAACTCACAGCCTCTTCGGTCACGGCTCTCAGACGTATTACAGCTCCGATTGTCGAACGACCCGCTCGGAAACCGAATTGGGCGTCCGACAAATCGGGGCCGACCTCGTTCAGGTGCTGGACGATGCGGGCAGAGAGTACCCTTTCAAACGTTAGGGGAGGCCTACAAGGTTGCAGTAGGCTACAAAGCTTGTGCCGTACGTCGCCTAATTAGAGAGTTTAACAGCAGACGGTGCCCGCTTCAGTGCGGGCAAGCGCTGGGAGGGATCCGGATGTCTTAATATCAGCAGTTCCCGGATCCCTTCCGTCTCAGGCGCAGAGTGGCACACCGTGTGGTTTTAGTCGGTTCGATTCCGACACACCGCCCCACCGCAAACCCCGGCGGGGTGACGGTCCGAGGGGATTTCCACACGTTAAAAAAAAAAAAAGGCTACAAGGCTTGAGTGATTGGTTGAAACCACTGTTTTGTCATGATAAGTTTTCCATTGTTAATAACTCACAATAAGATATGTTTTTTTTTTATACTATAGAGGGACAGACGAACAGACGGGTGACCTGATGGTAAGTGACAACCGCCATCCAATGACACCTGCAACTCAAGAGTTGTAAGTGCGCTGCCCGCCTTTCAGGGTGCTGAAGAATGGGGGGATGCAGGAAGGAAAGAAGATTGGGGATGAGGAGATAGGAAATAGGAGAGAGGGTTGGTCGAGCCGGCCCATTCGTGCCTAAGCATGGCTCTACCACTGTTGAATATATGTAACAGTTATTAGTAGAATAGGGCCACCCTATCTCTTCCCGTGGGTGTCGCATAAGGCGACTAAGGGATCGGACTGTTATTTATCAGACAGTATATATACAGTCATACAGTGCCCAGTTGAGTAGTGTTTGGCAGCAGTGTGGGTGTTTAATTCACCTCTGCTTTCCAATTAAGAGATACAGGCGAGAGCATATGTATGTTCTATAGGTAGACTTTTTAATTATTTAAAACCCAAACTATTGCAAGGACTTTACAATTTCTATGGGACCAATCGGAAAGATTATATATATCTTTCACATAAAAAATCATATCGGTTTATAAATCACGAGGTTACAAGATAAAAAACATAAAAAAAAACAAACAGAATTTCCTCTTTTTTTTAAAGATGGTTAACTAATCTAACTGTTCCCTTGCCTTAATAATACCACATAAGACATCTGCGGATGCTGCAGTATTCCGGTCCAGTATATCAGATAGCTATGCACTATAGCGTACATTCAACCCGCGCCATTACGTTATCCGACTTTATGTATTGATTTAAATCCGTAGGAAAGGAAATGAAACTAGTTTTAAAAGATTTCTTGGTATTACATTTGCCGCTACAGAACGCAGTTATAGCCAAAGGAATAAAATTACCAACTAAATAAAATCTCATGGCTGTATCTTCAAAGGAGTAAGCAGGGCGTATTATAAGCCCACATTTTGATACTATACTGGAAGGAAAATGGTGGACAGAAGTAAGAAGCTTTTCGATAACAGGAGAGTGAGAGAGAGTGTAACGAGAAGTGACTGATGCCTGGGGAAGTCAGAGCCATGTAGTACAGAGAATATGTAATGCGTAAGTATGTATAAATATATTTTTTTAAGTATTGTTTAATGTTTAGTTAATTAATACAAAGATAGAAAATATACATAAACTATGATGATAAGTTACCACAACTATACAAATCTATAAGTTCAGAAATACACATAATAAAAATATGTAATGCAATTAATAAGTAATATTATACCTGTATTTTTCACCCCCTAATTTATCCATGTCCGTAGAGGTTTAAATTTTCCAAAAACTAAATATTCTACATATTTTGTTTTTGCAAAAATTAAACCTTGAGTACTTGCAAGCAATTCATTAAAAAACATTTCGAAATAAATTAACAAATGGCTAAGAAATCGCGTAACATACACACAAAAAATAAAGACGATTTGGTACCACCTTATTTAAAGTCGGTCATTTCAGATATTTTTTAATAGGGCAAGGGTAAAACAGACGGGTATGATAATAAAGGTAATCTTAAAACCATATTCAGATAATATTTTAATAAAATACAAGCATAATACACGTAGATAGATCCATCAAATATTTATATACAGATAAATAAACAAACCACGTATTAAAATCTATGTTCGTTTACACATTCCTAGCACGCCATGTACAACATCACAACCAAGCCATAAACAACATATTTATACATCTTTATAGATGCACTTCATGTGTAACAATGTAACACTGTCTAAGACTACCTTTGTTATCATCAATTTAAAAGTAGTTTTACAACGAGAAAAACAAAAATGTAAATTCGAATTTCGAATAGAACGTATCGTGAATAATGGCCAGTAACAACCATAACTTACTTTAAACATTTTCCTTTTAACGCTTTTATGACTTCGCTTTTATGATTAATTGTACAGGTCAATATTATTGCATCCTACCTATCGGCTATAGAATCTGCACGCATTGAATGTGTATTGCACCTACATAGACAAAGTTGGTTCTTGTGTTGCCATTATGTACACAGATGAATTTTAAACCTTATAACTATGAGTATAAGGAGATTTGTATTTGATTGGTAGCTAATATTGCGACAGTCCTAGACAAGTCAACATTTCCAACTTACAAACATAATGCTTCTTGCGTGGTTTAGTTGTCTATAAAGTGCTAGCGAAAATAAATATATATTTCAATTTCAATCCAGTTTAAAACTAAACAATGTGTGGCTTATGAAAATGTATTTAAAATACACAACATAGGAGTCAAATAATAAAAAAAATAAGTTGCCGGTATTCAATTCTAAATTTAAAAACAGTGACCATGACATTGTGTTGTGTAAACAAACAAAAAATGAGACTATTACTGTCGTAAAAAGTTTGAAATAAGAACACTTAAACGTTCTTAATCGTTGAACATTAGTGTTGTGCTGTTCAAATAGTGTATAATACAGTATAATTTTGTCTTTAAGTAAGGTCGAAGGTGACAATATGCCCCAGATTTTCTTCAAAAAAGTGATGGTTGTGCGGGACCGAGCCGACTTCGAGGTAAGCTACTTTCACTTTCCGCACCGCACCGTGGGGCATGCCCCCTTAGGCCTAAGGTAATGCTACTGTGTTAATAATAAGAATACTCAGTAGCTAGTTACATTTTTATTGCTTAATCCCGAAAACACTACGTATTTCATTAAAACCACTCAATGTGACTGTCGTTCATAAATTCGGTGATATGACAGACATCAGATGTGTGTGAGTTTAGCTTCAAGTTTTTTTTTAATCAAACAAATCATTTATTTTCCGAATACGGGTACATAATAAAGGTGTTAAGAACAGGTATATATAATTTGTTCTAAATCATAATCAGCCTACAGGCAGGCAAAATAGTTGTTCAAAAACAATATCGTAGACATATTATAAGTCAACAAACAATAATTAAAAATATATATTCTATTGAAAATTGTGACGAAACCACTACTTGTAACGAAACTACACAAACTCATCCAAAATTATAATTTAATAAAACTGTTACTAAGTATTTATCGTTTTAATTTATTTAATATGAAATGGCTGGGGCATCCATTCATCTTCTTACTTCATTTTACTGAATTTGACAAAGGATCTGTCTGAGAATTTCCAAACCAGTTGCAGATCACGTGCATTTTGTTGTAAATATTTTATTTATCGTTTTCACCCGGTTGCGCAAAGAAGTATCGTTATGTATTTTAGGAGTATGTATGTATGAATAATAATAACGTGTGTATGTATGTATAAACATATTAGTATGTGCGTATAATATTTCTTGGTCAGGAGGGATTTCGACAAGTGAGGTGTCATGTCTCGTCTCATTGTGGCAATGACATGGTATACCATTTCGAAATAAAGCAAACGAATTTAATTTATAACGTAGTCGGGTTTTATATTGTTTTAATGTTTATACTTTTTCAAATGTATCACTGTTGAACTGGTACGAATATACAGAATGTATAGTATGTATTTTTAGGACAACCACTAATTGTTACATTATAAGTTACAGTAAAAAATACAGTTACACAACATTTTAAGGTGCCACAACATGCGTTATAATAAGTTAACACTCATATAGTTATAATATAATTTAGAAACTTATTTTAAGTAAATTAATTTATTTATTCTTCGATCAATTATATGTATATAGTATGTAGACAAATGATATGTACGTATTTTATTTTGATCGAAAAGCGTATATTATTTAAGATATTACAAGTTTTTATGTAAACACAGAATAAATTACATAGATATTAACTTTAATGCCACGGTCGAATGCATTAAATAAAACCTAATGCACATACTATATTATTAATATATGACGTAAAAGATGACCAAGATATATTTTATTATTTTGTATATATAAATAGTCATGATGGTAAAGGTCAAACGGAAATTATTTAAAAATCAAAATCAAGAAAAAAACGACAGTTTGAGATGTAACTTTAGTTATATATATATTAGATCGACTTCTAACTCATGCTAGATGTCTCTCAATTTAATGGAGGGTGGCGTGGTTCTCAGTAAAGAAGAATATCGTCACAGATGTGGTAAAAATCTACTAATAGATCCGACTGTTATCTATCAGACAGTATATATTATATATACAATCCCCGAGTGATGGCAATAGACTTCGCTCCTATTAATAAAATAGTATATAATAAAAACAGTGTCCTTGGAGTTTCTGAACTGTTTTTCTTCATAACATTATACGAACAGGCAACTAGCTTCAAGACTGACTTATTCTACTGACAATTTAATGTCAATAGTAATCTAGTTTTATGCAAATACTATTTACATTACGGTCCATTTCAAACCATTTTATGTATTTCATATTTTTATGATTTTAATGTGTTCAACTTACAGAGATGTTGACTTAATGCCGCGAACGAATGCATTAACTTGTTGCTTTCCATCAGGTAGAGTGAAGTCATTATGGTAGGCTTATATAAAAAAAAAAAACTAATAAATAAAACAGAAATACAAACCTACGTAAATAAATCAAAATAATACATACATATGTATATAAACTCACGGCTTTATGTCTGGGTAGGCAGAAGCGTTTCAAACGCCTAATTGTTAACAGTCTCGCCTTTCCGACACCATCTTGAAGAGATAGGGTGGCCCTGTTCTATTCCACCGCGACCCACACAGCTAATTATACATCTATTATTACTACAAGCTCGGTTTAACGTAAGTCACACATTAACAATTTAATTGTTAACAACATTTACAAAGGAGTCACAAATTAACCCACATCTCATTTTGCAATAGCTACTCCGATACTTGTCGGTAAACTGTGAGGCGGTGAGCCATCTATAATCAAACAATACATTTGAAGGTCTACCTGTGTTTCTCAACATTTCAACATACTTTTCTAAATGGGCAGAAGAGGTTATATTTCGAGACGGCCTGCATGAATGGCGTAGCGGTTTAAGTTGTCACCTCGCCATTACACTACAGCGCCGAGTGTTGTGGGTTCGAACCCCACGAGACAACACTTTGTGTAATCCTCAAATTATTGTTCTGAGTCTGGGTGTTCTTTGTGTTGCATGTTGGTCAAGTCTCCGCGACACAGGAACTAATCTCCTAGCGCGGGAGTTTTCCTAATAAAAAAAAATGGCGGAAATAGTACTTTTTTTATTGGTAGTGAGAAAATATATGTAAATGTAATATCCTACTCCAAATAATGTTATAATGTAAAAGTTTGTAAAGATGTTTGTTACTCGATAACGCTAAAGCTTATTTAGATGAAATTTGATAAACATATAGATTATGTCTTGGATTAACATATAGAGGAAAACAGAGATCGGAAGGTGAGGACTGAAGATATAAGAATCCATGAATAATTAATAATTATTTTGAATATCATTCTATAAAAGCAGCAGCCAAAATTATATATTTTATTTTTTTATCTAAAGAAGATCAACAAGATAAAAATCTACCAAAAAATACTCTAATCAAATTACACCTGGATTATATTTTGATAAATAATCTGTAAGTTTCCTTCTATTCAATTCTGTCCGTACATCTTGTATCTGGATGAAGGAAGATGATGGATACAATTTGCAAGACGTTTAAATAAAATTATCGCGGTATTTTAAAAGCAAAGGACGTCGTATTTAAATGTGTATATTTCTCAACATCTTAACATTTGAATCAACCAGACGGTCAAGCGACCGGTCACCGCAATTACATGTTAATATTTATTACTTTAACATTCACATGCAGAAAGATTATATTTTCAACTTTAGGCAAATAAAACAAAGAGAATAACAAAAATATGATCTATGCTTTCAATTGAGAAAACAATCGCTATCTTCATTTTAAAAAGTATCAATTACATATATACACTCAAGCCTGTATTCCTAAAGGGGTAGGCCTACATTTCAATGATTATAATTAAGTACTGTTTACGTAATAGGGGCAAGCCTATTGCCGCCATCCGGGCAATTTCAGAAGTAGAAGGGACAATTTAGAGTATATTGAGAGAAAAGGGGGGATAGAAAGAGAAGGAAAGATATATTGCTTATACTGGTGGATTGGGGAGTATAGTATAGTAGCTCGAGCAAGTCAGTCATACCTATAACTCGAACTGGCTGTTACCAGGAAATCGGAGCTGTAGGTATTATATGGATAAAGTAAAGCTTTTGCAATTTGTATGCATGCATCTGCATATGTATATGCTAATATCTTTGCTAATTAATTTTAAAGCATCGCTTACAAATGAATATTGTTTGATCCTTGTATTGTATTGATTTGATTTTTTTAATACCCAATGAAAAATCCACAGCCATCAGTAGCATCAGCGGTCCTGAGCGGATGAACTGATAGCTGTGGTTTTCTTTTTTTTATCATCACGTCAGAAACGAACAAACCCGTTTCATAAATTCGGATATATCATAGTAAGCCCTTTCAGTTAATAAATTTCTAAGTTATCTTTTTATAATAGAAGTACTCAGTAATTTCCATGATTTTGGTACTTTATTATAGATAGTTGGAGCCATACAGAATATACTTTTGCGCATAAAAGCTATTTTAGCATCATGGAGGCAGAGTTTGGAATTGACACGTCTATTCCTTGGGACAAAATCAGACAGACGCTGAAAGCTTTTAAAATATTTCTTGATCGAGAGTGGTCTTAGCTATGTTTCAAGAAAATCTGCTCAGCCTTTTGAAGATCCACTGGTGTTTATAGTTTTTGAAACATGTTATTCTTTAACCACTGTCTAGTTAATTATATTAAACCAGCTTAGTGCTTTTGCTTACTAATATCTTATTTTTAACACTTAATTAATTGTTAAGTACCCAATATTATATTTACCATATTGGAATCTATCGGGAAATTGTTCTTGGGTTTAATGACAAAAATATCTATATTTTCTTATCAAAATTGGAAAAAAAAACACTAACAACAAAAATGTGGAATCCAATGACGAAGAAAGTACCTAGATATTTAGGATTATAATGAAAATAAATAAATTATACCTATAACAGTTCAGTTAACAGATTAAAAAAAAACTTACATTCAAAAATGTAATATTCTAGTCGAAACTAAGATACATCGTAGCTGGTAGGTAATGATGCAGCCATCTTCAAGAGGTGAATGCATATTAAGTAGTTGAAGGCCGTTCATGGCTGCGGTTCTCAACATTTTGTTCCTCTTTTTTTATTATTTCGAACCGAGTTTACTTTTTACCCGACTGCGCAAGATAGAGGTAGATGTTTTACTCGTGTGTATAGTATATATACAATCGGTTTCTATATTAATAAATCTGAAACCTGATTGCATTTTATTTAAATGTATATCTTTTGTCATTCTCAATATTAAGAAGATTTAAATGTCACCTTACATGTCGATATCTTACATGCGTAACCAAGAAACTTACATACAACCTGCTTCGCGTACAATGCGGTAAAAATAAGAATATCCTTAACTTACACACAGGACACATTGCGTTTCTAGTGCGAGAGTGACTGAGTACTGAATGACGTATTTCGCTATCATTTTAATGAATATATTTTAAGGGTGTTCTTGTTTAAACTGTGAGTCCCTGATTTTGACATCCTGGTAAATGTGGTTATGTAAAAATAAGTGAATTGGCAAATTGTTGTCGGTAAGTTTATGCAGTCTTACTAATATTTGTTCGCGCTTTCAAGATTAACTATTTAGTATTTAAACCATAGGCCCATATAGAGATGTTATAGGTACATATTAACTCCCGCTCTATTCTTTCCATCTCCTCATCCCCCCTCTCCTCTTTCCCCTTTATCATCCTCAAATGCGGGCAACGCACTCACCGTGCTTGAGTGGCAGGTATCCAAAGTGGGTGGTTCAGCGGTTGTTTCGTACCATCTGTTGAATCCTCCGTTCGTCTGTACGTATATTATAAAAGAAATCAAGGACTTCCATCAAATTTCAAGAGGCCTTGAACACATTCACTTCATTGCGTAACCTGCTTTGAAATTTGCGTTTATTTTATAATAATAATAATAATCATACATCTAACACACGGCCGTCTGATCCCAAACTAAGCAGAGCTTGTTTTATGGCAACCAGACAGCTGATAAACATACCTATATATTTCTAAATATATACATATGTATATATTGTAGATAAATTACATCCAGACAACAAATGATCGTGCTCATCACACAATTATTTATTGTTTTATTTCAATTGTAATTTACCGTCACTCCTAGGATACCTTATGTAAAAGTCTGGGCACAGGTCGTATCTAATACGTATGAAAGTGGCGAAAGTTTGGAATCAATTAATGCGAACTGACTCAATAGTTTTTTTTAAAGTACTTAGTAATCTTTATTTTTTATTATTTATTTATTTATTTGAAGGAAAACTAACAGCTGGGTTATGGCACTACTCGCCAGCAGACTGGGATGGAATGCGGGAATATTTTGCATCCATCCCTTGGGCTCAACGCTGCTTTATAGACAGGGATCTGTCGCAAAGTGCGTCTGCCGTGGCTGACGAAATCACTGTCGGCATGGAGTACTATATCAACTACAGTGAAGTCGCACGAAGACCCGTCCCTGGTTCAATCGCGAGTGCATCCGGTCCGTTGCTCAAAAGCAGTCGGCCTACCGCGCATGGATCAGGGCCCGGGCACATTGTGACCCAGACATTGATCGCCTAAAAGCAGCACTAAACAGAGCCACTAGGGAATGCAAGAGGGCTTACATCAGAGCAGATGCCCAGCGCATTGCACGGTTTGGTCAAGAACTCGTCGCGTACCCTACGGGTAGCCGTAAGTTTTGGCGATTGGCCAAAGCCGTGCAGTCCAACTATTGCCAACCTTCGCTGCTGCCGTTGAACTACCCTGACGGATCACTGGCCCACGAGCCGCAAGAGAAAGCGAATCTACTAGCTGACCTCTTTGCGGCTAACTCCCGAATCGATGACCGTTGCGCGCACATGCCCACCATTGCGTCCTGCGACTCCGCAATGCGGGATATTCGCATCCGGCAGAGGGATGTCCGTGCGGAGCTTCGGTCACTCGATGTCCGGAAAGCCAGTGGACCCGATGGTATTCCGGCGGTGGTTCTTAAGAACTGTGCACCTGAGTTGTCTCCCGTACTAACGCGCTTGTATCGCCTGTCCTATTCCTCAGGAATTGTTCCGGAGGCCTGGAGAGAAGCGAATGTTCAACCCATTCCCAAAAAAGGCGACCGCTCCGATCCAGCCAATTACCGACCTATAGCCGTCACTTCCATACTCTGTAAGGTGTTCGAGCGGATCATCAACACCCAACTAATCCGCCACCTAGAGGATCACTCCTTGTTAAATGATCGGCAATATGGTTTTAGGCCGAACCGATCCACGGGTGATCTTCTAGCGTACGTCACACACCTTTGGGGTGAGGCTATGGATAGGCATGGGGAGTCCTTGGCCATCAGCCTCGACATTGCCAAGGCCTTCGATAGGGTTTGGCACCGCTCGCTTCTCTCCAAACTTCCTGCATTTGGTCTGCCACCTAAACTCTGCAACTGGGTTGCTGCCTTCCTCCATAAGCGCCGCATTAGGGTTCTCTCCGTCGGCGCGGCCTCAGACTTCCACGAGGTAAGCGCCGGTGTACCTCAGGGCTCCGTCCTATCGCCTACGCTGTTTCTTCTGCATATCAATGACATGTTGGCCCTTGGCAATATACATTGTTATGCAGACGACAGTACAGTCCACGGGCGATATTGCGGGCATCCTACTGCCAAGCTGGCAGACGTTGAGGAAAAACGACAGGAGCTTGTCGCTGAGCTCGACCGGGTCTTGAGCCGCATTTCCCAATGGGGCTGTGAGAATCTGGTCGAGTTCAGCGCCAAGAAAACACAAGCGTGTGTGTTCTCTACCAAAAAGTCTCCATTCCTTCCCCTTCCTACTCTTCAGAACACTCAACTGCCACTGCAGAATAGGCTTAGTATTCTGGGTATGGATATTTGCCGGGATCTCAATCCGCGCGATTACATCGAGAGTGTCACTAAGGCGGCCTCGCGTAAGCTCGGCGTTTTGAACAAGGTGAGACGGTTCTTCTCGCCCGAGCAATTGTGTCTTTTGTACAAGACCCAGGTTCGCTCCTGCGTGGAGTACTACTCTCATCTCTGGGACGGCTATGCGCAGTATTTGCTTGACGCTCTCGATCGGTTGCAGCGGCGCGCAGTCCGCATTATAGACTGTCCTGAGAACACCCAGTCTCTTGAGCCTCTGCAGTTGTGAAGAGATGTCGCCTCTATGGCAGTCCTCTATCGCCTACATCACGGGGAGTGTTCTGATGAACTCTTCCAATTGGTCCCACCTTCTCCCTTCCTCTACAGGACTACACGTGCTGGCCTGAGGAGTCACCGTTTGTGCGTCGAAAATATACGTACCCGAACTAAACGGTTTGGCTCTTCTTTCCTGTGCCGATCGGTAAAAGCCTGGAACTCTCTACCAGCGCACGTGTTTCCTTCCCACTTTGATCCCGGGTCTTTTAAGCGGGGCGTGAAAAAGCATCTCACCAGGCCGCCATAGTGTGGGTCACCATGCTGCATTGACTAGACATGCAATGAGGATGGTGACCACCACTCTTTGACTCCACCTATTGCTTCCCATCAGGCAAAGTGGAGTCACTATGGTAGGCTAATATAAAAAAAAAAGAAAAAGCTTCAACATCGCATAGTAACAATAATATGTAACATTCGGTCATTTAAAGGTCTTCACAGATAAAAACTTTATACACACGCAAGTGCGGACAATGTTAGTGTGTATCACATTACGTTACATAGGTACGCTATTTGTCTGCAAAAAATAAGAAAGAAATCTCGGCTTAGCACCCGTCGAACTGTGTTTATTTTATTATTAAAATGGACAATATTATATGGGTAACACATTACTAGTATTCTTGTTAACTCTTTCAGGTTAACTAAATGCTTATGTTACACGTTTATTTATGCGACATGATCGCAAGTCCGACGCCTTAGCCATTAAGCTACCGGGTGGGTGTGTGTGTGATTATACACAATATACTTATACAATAAACACAAAGAGTGTTGTTGTGTGTGTACTTTCTATAGCTTTTTTTTTACGTCAACCCCGTCATCACATTTTCAGTTCGACTGTGTGTTGGAAACCGACTGACACACACACGGTGTAACATACTGAGCCTGTAATAGGAGGAATCCGGGAAAAGCTTTAGGAAGACATCCGGACCCCCTACCCGGCACATCAGGAACGAAGAAAAAGGATATTGAATGAACGGATGGATTGGGGTGGGGAGTATAAGCAACAGTTCGACCACGTGAGGGTCTCATATTTATGACTCGAAATGACTCTTGCCGGAAACTCCGAGCTGACAATCATATTGATTAATAAATACTTTACATTTGTAACCTACTTCAACAGACTCTCAACTCCTTTTTTAAGCAGGGCACTATGTTGTTTTATGTATGTCAAGCGTTTTTTCCTAATTGTCGAGCGATTTTTTTTTTTTTGTTTTATTTGAAAGAGTATACTTTTGCGGTGGTCCCATTGTAATCAAATCAGGATTAAATAATGAGATAAAAGGTAAATTACGAATAGGTTTTGAACTTGCACATTGCACGTGTTTACGATTGGAAGTATTGCGGTAAAGAAATTTGAAGGCGCATTGGAGGGTCTTTTTTAAACGTCAGTTAAATTAAATGTTCTATGCACTAGCAACTTCTTACAGACAACCTTTAAATAGACTCATGAAATTGATGATACAGTAAGAGACAGAGAGAAGAATAAAAATCAAGATTAGATTAGATTAACAGCTATTAACGGAATGCAGTACTGGTAGCAGAAGTAGTTCAGATTTTACTTCATAGATGGCGCTAGGTAGGCGCATCACAACTTAATTTGTATTTGTTTACAGATATTGTGATATGTGATATTGACTCGAGTTTAAAACCCGTGGTAGTGGTTGACACAATGATAGACAGTGGTCACGTATCATTAGACATCAGTGAATCAGAGCGCATCGGCCCCGTGGCGTAACTTGCCTTGAATGATGGTGGTGATTGACATGAGTAGGTACTGACTGCACTTCTGTTTATAAGTTTTTATTTAGTATTTAGGGATTTATATTGCTACTAATGAGGTCGTACGCACAGGGCTTGGAAACTATAGATATAACTATAGAAAAACTATAGACAGCCTATATTCTCACGCTAGTTCTCGCTACAGACTAGCAGAAAGCGAAACTGCACTAAACCACGCTTTTCGGTGTATGTTCTTCAGGCAAATAACATTATATTTTCCAAAAAAATAATAAACTTGCATAAGCTACCTGTATAAAAACGAATGAAAGTTAGTTTGTTATCGACAGTGGTAGAGCCATGATTAGGCACGAATGGGCCGGCTCTATCGGTGCGATACCACGGCCTCACAGACAACCGGCTTTGAAGTAACGCTTGCGTTGCATTTCTCCGAAATGAGTGAAGTTTCCGGAGGCCCAACTGTTTCCTCTTTCCCATCTCCTCAACCGCCCTCTCTGCTTTCCCCTCCCCGCATCCCCATCCCCGCATTTTCGACTCTTGAGTTGCAGGTTACCATCAGGTGACCCGTCTGTTCCTCTGTCCCACTATAGTATAAAAAACAAAACAAAACTAAACTACTTTTTGACGCCTGAACTCAATCGATTAGGCGATTATTTGATTCAAATCATGTAAGGGTCGGCTCGATCTGAGTTACACCACAGTCTCACAGAAAACCGTTTGTGAGGTTACTAAAGGCCCAATCTCTTCTTGGTGACCCTTGTCTTGCAGGTGCCCATGTGCGGCGGTAATCTCATGAACTAAATTGATTGACTCAAGGCGAACGAAGCCGCACCCAAAAACTTCTTACAAAACTCGTCTGCAGTTTCCTTAGTAGGGTTTTTCCCGTTCAAGCTAAATACGTTTCGTCTCATTACTCCTTAGTAACAAGCTGCGTCTGAATGCTATAATTAGAGGATGTCAGACATTCCTTCAGGGAGACATTTAAAACAAAGACGCATGTTGCAGTAAATAAGTAACCGAGCTTCGTTCAAAGTACAACAAGTGTGATTTACGCTCTGCGACATTTGCAACAAAGTTAAACGACAGAAGTATAAGTCACGATGAAACTGTTAAAAAGCGGAGCCTCGAAAGTAAAAACTTTATTAAACAGTTCATGTGTCCTGGGGATAGTGATTTAATATTAATTTACCGTAATTGATGAAGTTGTAGCTTAGTTACACGCAAATAAGTTGAAAATTGTAGGTATCTCATTTCAAAAAGTATTTTATAACAGACTTCAATGCTCATCTTAGACTCACGATAAATTGCAATAAGCTGTACTTTTATTGTCTTAATTTTCCACGTTAGATACCTTACTATATTTTTGTATTCTGTTCAACAATACAGTCAGTACAAAGAATGTTTTTTTTTTATGCGATAGGGGGCAAACGAGCAGACGGGTCACCTGATGATAAGTGACTACCGCCGCCCATGGACACCCGCAACTCAAGAGTCTCAAGTGCGTTGCCGGCCTTTTAGGTAGGAGTACGCTCTTTTCTTAATGAAATCAGTTTTCAAACGGTAAAGATATCAAGTAATATACACACGTAAAAAACGGTCAGAATGAGAACACGTAATGCATTTTTTTAAAGTCGGTTAGAAATTTTCCAAGAATGAATTAAAAACTTACTCATTAACTTAATCTATTTTTATGGCAACCTAAAGTAATAAATAATAACTTTTTTTTATTCCACCCGTCCAAACTAAATCAATCGTGTACTTACTGCACTTCATGTGTATACTAAGTGCAAAAGTTCCAACAAAAAGTCAACCTTATTTGACTTAAATACAGTTCTGTCTGCTTTAAATGGAGAAGAGTGTTGTCTTTATAATGAATATTAATCAAAATTGTGCACTATGCCTTACAAATACGGAATATCGCTGTACATGAAAAATATCTAATGGATGTGTAATTGTGACGTCAACTGGCGCCAACAGATGGCGTTAGTCTACTGAATGTGCGTCACGGTCGGCTCGTGATTGATCGCTTGATGCGCTTTGCCGTCTCGAATGCCATTTGAGTTTCTTGTTCAATTGTTAATTAAAAGTGTTCATCCGTTTCTTTTTGTTTAAAATTGGTCATTAATAACATGTTAAATAAACTTTTTACAGTGGTAGGGCCATGCTCAGGCACGAATGCATTCCTCCGAAATTAGTGAGGCTTCCAGAGGCCCATTTCCCCCTTATTGTTTCCCATCTCCTTCCATTCCCTCCCAATCCCTCATCACCCTCAAAGGCGGGCAGCGCATTTACGACTCTTGAGTTGCAGGTGTCCATGGACGGCGGTTTTCACTTACCATCAGGTGACCCGTCTGTTCGTCTGTCCCCATATTATAAAAAAAAACTTATGTCTCTCTACATAAAGAAGAATTTACTTACTTTTACTTTCTTAATTTTATTTTACGAAAAAATAACTCTAATGTCAGTCTTTTGCCCTTCTGTCTGTCTGTCTGTCCGTTTGTCAAGACAATTTTCTCCGGACCTCGTGGAGGTCTCAATATCTAATATACATCAAATATTTACATCTGTGGTCCCAAGAAGCTGTTTAAAAAATCAAGTTACGAGCATATCATTCTGTGAACGAAGTACGTGTATGGGAGAGAATTGCAAAGTTAAATTGTTTTACGGAAAAAACGGTCAAATAGTCTTCTAACATTGGATTGATTCCTGAAATAGACAAACTATCTCGGTAGACAGACGTTTGTTTGCTCATGGAAGCCTCGGTGCGCTAATCAGACTCGTATTTCTTTGTTTTTTTACAAGCTGTTTTTTAATTTGCAATGGTACGTTTTATTTGTGCAGGTCAAATCTTGCACATTAAATGTAACCGGTTTTTGTGGATGTGCTGGCTAGATATACGTGATTGAGCTGACATTTTGCATCACCGTAAAATAGTGAACTCCGTCAGTTTACAATTTAACGCGGGAGATTATAAACTGTCGGTAGGTTACAGCATGGCACACAGTGTGATTTTAGTAAGTTCGACACTAACTCGTAGTGGACACTAAGTTCCACCGAAAACCCCGGTGAAATAACGGCTCGAGGGGTTTCCACATGAAAAAAAGGATTGTAATCTAACGTTAGATTATAAAGTGAGGGACTTTGTTGCTTAAAACGAGTTTTAAGATAAAAGCTCCTCAGCTGGCAAGACTGGATATGAATTTTTGGCCTTTCAAACGGAATTCATAACGGTTAATAACCGTATGACAAACCGCAGTATAATTCACCTATTTCAGTCCAGGTCTTAAACCAGAGCTTGAATAGATGAATAATACTATCAGCCAGCACCATCTAGGAAAAATATTTGGAACTTATTTAAACTATCCGTATATCCTAAATTGTGCTCTGAAAATTTATGAGTGATATTATATCATAATACGTTTGAATGTGGACAGGCACATTTTTATATATCTACATAGATCTACAAGTTATATAGGTATCTAACTTTCGGAGTTAGAATGGTTTATATTCTTAGGTTTTTTTGTAGTAATGTAAAGGTTGCTGGATATTAATATAGCTGATCCAAATGCCAGTACATAATTAAATAGCAGGTTTTTCGTTCCATAACTTTTACTTAATAACTGTTTTGACTTTAAAAGAAAGTAGATGACCTAAAGCATAACTCATTCATTAAAAAGAGTTATTAAAATTGGTTCACAAATGACGGACATATCGCTTAAAATTTATTCTTCATTCCTTAAATGTCCACCTTAGGGGTGTAATATTTTGTTGAAATTGAAGTTATATCAAACGGGCATCCTTCTCGTCCAAATAAAAAGGGTTTTCTATATCAGTTAATAAATTACGGTGTTATGTGGTAAAAAAAAGAAATACAATCAATTTTGAGCCTTTCCTTCTTATAAAGTCGGTTAAAAATGAAATGATAGCAATTAACTGTCAGTGTAATGGTCCATTACTTTAAAAACACTTTAAATATAATTTCCTAACATAATAACAATTAACACTTTCATAACAATTTTATAACAAATAGCGAAAGTCTTTTAACATAAAACATTTTAAAGACGCTTCTTGTCAACTGTCAATTTTACATTTTTATATCTATCTATCAGCCTTTAAAGAGTCAAGAGAAAATGAAACCTATTTATATAACGATAAAGGTGATACTATAATATAGTTCTAGTAGAAACAGGTTGCAATTGACAGGTACTTTGGTTGTGAGGTTGTGAGAAAGGTGTCTGTGACGCAACAGCCGGTGGCGGTGTATGCCACGAGTAAGGGGCGACTGCGAAGGTCATCAGTCAAGTGTGACATTCAATCATGTATCATAATTTTAATTTGATCAAGGGTCGACGTGTGGAATAGTGTTAAGAATTACGGTTTGTAAACGTATTTAAAAATTCTATTCTATTCACGAGTTTCCAATTTAATTGAAAACATTTGAAAATAAGCTTTTTGATACCCGTATAAGTATAAACATACCTTAATTTAGGTAACAATTTATACTAAAAACGATATCAAAAAACCTTACAAAGTTTCATACAATCTCATAAAAATATTATATTCAAAACAATTTTTTTTCCAATATTTTGCTACTATTCCTAAGGCTTATGCAGTGTAAATACGGATGAGACTTGAGTTTAAACTAAATATATTAAAAAGAAAAACTCAAATCAGTCCGTACACCATGAGTGGACACCGTGTCGTTTGTAAGCAGCCAGCTCGTGACGAATGTGCTCGACTTTTCGGATACAATAAATTTTACCATTCCAACTTGATACCTGCCTACCACATACAACGTGATGTATATTATGTTGAATTTGGTCTATTTTAGTTATGATGAAATCCTCCTACCGAAGTACTTGGAGTGACCTGAAGGTATACTTGGAGGAATGCTAATGGAACTCCTAGCCGAGTAGAGCTAGTTACGTTGAGTTTGGGCTCGTTTTGTTACTTATATGCTGATCTTACCACCAGAATTCTTGAAGGGACCTGAAGGTATACTAAGAGAAATGGTGTTTTTTGGAAGATCATTATGGATGTCCTTCGCCCATGGAAGTAGGCAAAGGGCTCTGTCGGACTCTTACCGACTGAAAACCACCCCGGTTTATTATGAAAAGAAACGAACTAATTTAAAAACAATAATATTAAAATTTAAATATTAACTTAAAGTATCCTTTTTGTTTCAGTTATGCTCTAGCGTCAAGCGTTTTCAATATGTGCACGCGTAGATGTGTTGTATTGGTGTGTCTGTGGTCTCACCTATATTCGAGCGCATCAAAACCGTGATAGCGTCCTTAAGAAAATCTAAGATACATACATACACTATCGCTTACATGCTCGAGATGTAATCAGAGGCATTTTAATATTAAAGCACAAATGAATTTAGAAATAAAAGTGATAATATACATATACATACTTTGATGATTTTGTAAAAAAAGACAAACGACTATGTGTGTGTGTATATTTTTCTTTTAAGTAATTTTAATTACATTTAATTAGGTATTAGGACTAGGTATGAGAAAGCATGGAGACTCCAGACTTTAAATGGCCTGACTTATCAGTTTTTTGGAACCTCTATATTAACATTCCACTCTCGGTTCGTTTGTCCAATCCTAAATTCTAAACGGAACGGTTTTGGAATCTTTTTGTTCCTTGTCTAATTCGCACTTTGCCGGTTTCTATCCACCAGCTAGGGAGAACATAATATTTAGTCGGTTATGACTTTAATTTAGGACTAATCATAATTAAATTTAAATTCAGACAGTACACCATTAAATGCCTTTCCAGAGGTTAGCCAATTATTACTTAGTAAGAAGAATATAGTACAAGCTTCTCCTTCAGGGGGCAACCTAAATCATCCGTGGGCCTGATCTGAAATTAGCTTGACACTGCGAAGTTGCGTAGAGTAGGCTTACTCTGCATTCTTTATCGCTTGTATCATAGAGAGTACTCACAGGAATAACATCGGTCTTATATCGGCGACAGGTTTCCGCCTTGTCCAACGCGACTAAACTTTCATCACAATCATCTGGATAACAGGAACACCACTCGTTTGCATCATCTCTTAAAAAAATATTAACACAAAATTATATGCAGAAATAAAATCTTTAATCACACCGGTTCGTTTCGCTTATAACTCATTCCAACTATCAAATACTATCACGTCCAGTGATGTGAGGTTATGAAGACTTTTATACAACATAATAGAGTTTTCTCTTTGTCAGCACGTGAGTGACCATATTGTCGGATATTGTATGACCTTAGTTATTAGATATTACGTGCAACATTTCGCCTTAATAGCTTTCTTTTGCATCTGTAAGGCTTTGCTGGTTTCTGACAGTCCAGACCTTAGCTTGAAGATTTGAAAATTTTCCTTGAAATCCTATATATAATTAGAATTATAACTTCCACTCTTTTCTTTTTTGTAATATTAGGGGACAGACGGAACACCTGATGGTAAGTAACAACCGCCGTCAATGGACCCCTGCAACTCAAGAGTCGTAAGTGCGCTGCCCACCTTTGAGGGTGATGAGGGATGGGAGCAAGAAGAGAAGGAAGATGAGGAGATGGGAAAGAGTTTAAAAGTTTTTAATACACTTCTACCCAACTGCCTACATTTTCAAGGACACAGGCTTGAGCGTATCTAGATATGTTTTACCCTATGGCATTATTAAATGTAGAATTACTTGTCGCCTGTCGTATTTCCAGACTCCCACGTAAAAGGCTGGCAACGCACTTTTAACTCTTATATTACAGATGTGTCTATACGCGGCGTAGTCGTGCCATCAGGTAACCCGTCTGCTCGTTTGTTCCTCATCTCATATTAAGAAAGAGTATTAAGACGCTTCAAGCAGTCTAAGCCCTAGGACATGACATATTAAAAGAGACCGTGATTATTAGTTTTGGTGTAAGTCAAGGCAGCGTATTGGGCCCAACTCAGTTTTTGATAATGATCAGTGACTTGCCCAATGTAGTTAGATCAGCTCAATATCTGATGTTTGCAAACGATCTGAAGCTGTTTTTGGGTGTCAGTTGCACAGATGACGGTGAAATACTTGAGTGGGATATTGATAGTGGTGAGGCCTGGGGTACGTACACGTAACTGCTTAGAATTTAATGCATCTAAATGCAAAACAATAACACACACGCGGTCCCGTTCTTCATACACCTACAATTATCGAGTATCTGGTAGCCCAATGGAAAGGGTCACTGAGATACATGACGTAGGTGTAACATTAGACTCGTGTTTAAGTTTTAACATAGACATTACGAACATTTGCACCTGAAGCCTTAAATCACTAGGCTTTGTGATAAGACAATCTAGACAATTTCAGAACAGGAGCACTATTCTAGTGCTGTACTCTGCGTATGTGTACAGCACTAGAATAGTGGTTGTCAGTACCGAACCAGTACACGTGACTACTCTCGCGCCGTCTTCTCTCTGCGCTACAGGTACCAACGTGTACAGCACAATATGCGCCTACTAGTCAGGCAATTACACTGCTCAACTCCTTGAATGCTTTTTATTCAGAAGTTGACATATTTTTTCTAAGATTGGTATATTTATTAAATTGTGCATGTTATTCTTAAGTTTTATGTAACAAGGTTATTGTAGTGTTATGATGGCTCGTTGTACGTATTGGGCAACTGTAAGTGCAATGAGTACTTGAATAAATAAATAGATAAAATAAATAATCTTGTAAGAATCTAATATTCTAAGAAGTTGAGTAACAACCTCCTTTCCGGTCCGAGATATGATACAAGTGTCACGTTTAATTAGACCTTGATTATATCTACTTTCTTAATAAATACAAACTCTTATAACAGCGTTTAATGGGAGGTCGTCTGTTCATTCCGGTTCTTGACCCAACTGGATATTGCTTAATAGTTGATCTTAGCTAATACAAAACTAGTCCTTATTTCGAAATATACATGTATTTTATTTATTTTAATACATAGGCGATTTAATGCCCAGGGCATTCTCCATCATACCATATTTTATAATTTTGATTTATAAATACGACACGACGAATTCACCGACAGACGAACAGCCGGTTCACCTGATGGTAAGTGACAACTGCCGTCCAGGGATACCTGCAACTCAAGAGTCGTAAGTGCGGGGAGGGGAAGAAGAGAGGAGAGATGAGCAGAAAGGCATGAGGGGAGAGGAAAGAGGAGGGGAGGAGTTGAGCCTCCGGAAACCTCACTCATTTCGGGGAAATGCAACGCAAGCGTTATTTCACAACCGGTTTTCTGTGAGACCGTGGTATCGCACCGGTCGAGTCGGCCCATTCGTGCCTAAGCATGGCTCTACCACTGTTAAAATCTCTTACCATGGGTGTCGTAAAAGCTGACCAAGAGATCGGACCACTATCTATCATACAGTATACGAGTATATACTGTCATGCTGTGTCCCGCGCAATACAGCTATAGGCTATGCCGCTCTAAGTACTCCTTCCGGTATAGGCGTGTCTGTATGTATGTACATATTATGTATGGATTACACTTTATTATGGTATGGGCTTAAGCATTTTGTAATTGGAATGTAACACCACAATTGAAGGTTTGTTTTGAACATATTTTTACGAAATAAAAGGATCGACCAGAATTTATAAAAAATAATCTGCCCATAGTTTGATATTACTGGGGTTAGGTTAATTTACTGTGAATTTCTAGTATTCACTGTTGGTTGAGTGCGCGCATTTCACCATATCGATATCAAATCAGCCGATTAAACTATCGAAAATCTATGTTCGACGATAGTGTAGCTATCTATCGGCTGATTAGAATCAACGGGTGTGAAGGAACTCTTATTAATAATAATAACTGAACACATGTCACCCACGGTCAAGGGTAAACTAAACAGAGCTTGTGCTGTGGCAACCAGACTGCTGATAAACATACCTATATATTTATAAACACTTATATATGTACAATACTATATAATGGATAAATTACACCTATATACAAAACGAATGTTCATGCTGATTAAACAATTATATATTCTAGATGGGCATCGAACCTACAACCTCTGGTCCGGATCATTAACCAGTATTCCAAAACCATGACGAAATAAAATGGAGTAAAGCTCAGTAACTATTTTAAAGCACTTTCTTCTTCCAAATGGTTAACAGTTTGAAGCGTCTGCTCCATTGCTCACAGCAAGATGGGCGAAGCAAACAGAACGGATCCGTCACTACTGAATAACCGTTAAATTTAAAACAATGGCAGTGAGAGTTGGCCAATTTCACCGGCTGTGATGATATTTTCATGGAATTAGAAATTTCTTGGTACTTCTACGTCTAAGTGTGATTGCTTTATTTACACTTGGGTTATTAAAAATTTGCGACAGCAGATCAATAAATTAATCGACATTTATTTCGTAAAACGCTACCTACATACATATATACAGATGTTAAAAAATACATGTAACACCAATAGGAAAACAAAATGATAGAATATAATAATAATAAATAATTTGAATTGTTCAATAAATAATAATAACAATGTTATCTATTTATCATACTAAGAAAATTAAATTGGAACAACGTCAAATATTTAAATTAAAATAACGTATGAATGGTTACGCAGACTGTTTTGTGGGTATATATGTATTTGTAGAATTATAAACTTCTTTATTCAATTCTTGTTGTTGTTGTATATTTGTAACTCTTGTACACTTTAGCTACTCATCCGGTCGTCATTTAGCTCCTGTACATACATGATGATGTAATAATTGTTATATTACTTTAACTGTTTATGTCGGGTGGAAGCCAATATGGAACAGACGAGAAAAGCTACATTAATGCTGGCAAAGCTAATCTTTTCCTGACATACTGAAGTGTCAATACACGTGAAGAGAGAGTATTAATAAAAATGTTTACTAACCATCATCGCAAAATGAATCCTTTCGCAATCAGTAAAAGTACGCGCACATCGTGTATAAAAATCAACACACAAAAACTCCTTTGCTAATGATCCGAATGAAACACCCACTATTGAACACCGTACTGTTTAAAATGCAACCGTATCTATCAAGTTTGAGAGCACTATATTCTTTTTAATTTAATATTATCACAAGGGATGTGTGAAGCTATAAACGAGTTTTAACTCATTCTAAACGATTCACGTAACATCATTACATCGTTTATCGTACATTACGTAGAAAATTAAACTTTCTTTAGTTCTAAAGAAATACAAGAAACCACCTTATATGCTTTTATTTAAACTATAGTGGGACAGACGAACAGACGGGTCACCTGATGGTAAGGGACAACCTCCATCCATGGACACCTGCAACTCATGAGCCGTAAGTGCGCTGCCCGCCTTTGAGGGTAATAAGGGATGGGTATGCTGGGAGGGAAAGAAGAGATAGGGGATGAGGACATGATAATGAGGATAGGGGGGGTGAGGGGAGAGGAAAGGGGATAGGGGGAGTTGTACCTCTGGAAACCTCACTCATTTTTGGGAGATGCAACGTAAGTGTTACTTCATAACCGGTTTTCTGTGAGGCCGTGGCATCGTACCGGACGAGCCGGCTCATTCGTGCCTTAACATGGCTCTTCCACTGTTAATGAAAAGAATTTGAAGAGAAGAGGGTGTGCACTTAGTCTATTTTTAAGGCAACACCCGCATCAGGAATAAGTCCTATGTCGCAGGTGGCTTTACAAACATTCAAACAACGGACACAAAAAACACCCAGCGTCGCGACAACTAATAGTGGATCACACTATTTTGTATCCCGTGTGGGAATCGAACCCAAGTGCTCCGGTTCAGCAATCAGCGTCACTAACTATAAGACCAACAGAACCGTCAAGTATTTCATAAAACAATTTAATAAGAATTACCCCACAACCACACAAGTAGGTACTAAATTTTGCTATTTTTCCACAGTCATGGGGTTTTGTTTTATTTTCATGGGACGACACTGGACAATTTAAGACAGTAATTAAAAATAAATCATCAAAATTAGACTTTTGTTCTTTTTGTATTCAGTGAATGTGCAAGGTACTTACATGGCCATCTGATCCGAAACTAAGCAAAGTCTATTGGACCCAGGCTGCTGATAAACATACCATATCACTTCACAGATACCTATCATAGAGAAAATACATATACACAGAAGAAAGGATCGTGCTCATGATACAATTAATTATCCTGGATGGAAATCGAAGAAACCACCTGTGGCTTAGCATTCAGTCTCTCTAGACCAACAGGCTAGTCACAGAGTAAAAATTGCTCTATTACATATTTTTTTGAAAGCATACCAATATACAAAACGACCTTACAGTAATTGATCAAATATCAACTTCAACACCTGTTGAACAATCATCATCATCATCAGCCTATCGCAGTCCAGTGCTAGACATAGGCCTCTCCCATTGCACGCCACTTCGATCTATTTTCGGCTTCTCGTATCCAGCTCCTGCCAGCCATCTTGCGCAAATCGTCATTCCACCTGGCCTGTGGGCGTCCTACGCTACGTTTGCCGAGACGCGGTCTCCACTCAATATGTAATTATGTAATTATTATTCTTTAAAGAAAACTCAAATGACAGTATATTTTTTTATTTTTTTTAAAAGACAAGTGTTAATTCCTGTGTCGCGGGGGACTTTACAAACATTCAAACAACGGACGCAAAGAACACCCAGACTCAAAACATCAATTTGAGGATTACACAAAGTGTTGTTCCATGCGGGGATCGAACCCACAACACTAGGCACGGCAGCGTGGTAGATTAGTAGGATTATTAAAATAATTTATTTACTACTCTTTTACTTTCAGTGTACGTAGAAACTTTTGTAACATTGACAATGAAAACCACACCAGGAAAAGCATTCGTCAAGCTACACGTAATGCTCCTGAAATTTGACTACACCTGCAATTTTTTTCCCCTTGTATTGGATTAGCTGTTATCATAAAACATCACATCTAACGTCAACCTCTATCAAAGTACGAACTAAAACCATCGTAACTTTCTTAGTTTTACGACTTCACGTGAAGTTTGAGTAACAGTATAAAATACAGTACATTTACACGCATATTTATGACAAATTATCATTATTTAACAAGTGTCCAGGAAAATTCTTAACTAAAACATATGTACACTTAGGCCTTTACCCCGAAAGGGTAACCATAAAGGGTAACCGAAATTAATGACCATATTGTGCCAACCATAAATCAGTCCCATCCATGGGAAATTTAGAGAATTTTTGCTGGAAAAGAAAGATCGATAGGGAAGGAAAGGATTTTGCTTAAACAGATGGATTGGGGAGTATAAGCAATAGCCCAAGCAAGTCAGGGTCATATACCTTTAACTCGAACTGGCTGGTGCGAGGAAGTTCGATTTCTCTATTTTCAATTTATATCTATTATAATAAATATTATACTAATATAATAAAGCTGATGTCATTTTTGTTTTTTCTTAACTTCTTTAGGAGCGTTGAGCACTTTTAGTTTTGTTTTGTTTCAAAAATCACGTACTCGCGTCATCGTCACCGAACGCTTTCCATGAGCTATATGTTTACTGTGTATATATGTATCCTTTTAGGGCGAACAAAAAGCGTGAAACTCGATAAAACACCCATACTCAGAACAACAATTTGAGGATTACACAAAGAGATGGTGGTGGTGGCAAGGTGACATCATACACCACTGCGCCATGCGTGCAGTCGATTATTTGTGTATTTGATAGAGAACAGAAGTATTAAGGAATAAAATATGTATATAGTCACCAGTGAATAGTGACAAGAGACGCAGGTATTATTGCGGGGAACGACTAGTTACTAAAATGAAAATTTCTTAAAGTCGATTTTCTCTACAATTGAGGCCTCTGTACTTTCTTAAGCTAATTCCTTATTATAAAGGGTTACTTGTTATTCGACGTACTTGGTACTTGTTAGCCGCCACTGATATCTTCGCGCCGGTTTAAACACTTGTTTTTTAGTTATTTGAGCGTTTAATGCCATAGCTTTTTTTAAGGAGAAAACATTTTTTTAGCATGTATTAAAAATATTGGTAAAATATTATTCTTAAATCATTATTTTAATTATTTTGTTGAATTAAGTACTTTTAAATTATACTCATAACCTAATTGAAGTATCACTTTTTAATGTATATTTTTTATATAGAGTGTAATGTAAAATTTTACGCCATCGTCCTGTCTAACAAACTGTTGCCTGCCGTATTTCCGAACCGATACGACCTGCAAACCTTCATGAAAAGAGCGTACTCCTACCTAAAAGGCCGGCAACGCACCTGTGACTTTTGAGCTGCGGGTGTCCATGGGCGGCGGTAGTCACTTATCATCAGGTGACCATGATGATAAGTGACTACCGCATATAAAAGTCAAGTATCAAAAACCCTTTAAATTCATATGTCCCAAAAACTAATGAATTTCGGCCCGGTTCAATTTGTTGTATTTTCACCCCCGACGGATCCCCTATTAGCTATCAGCTCCTGAATTACTAGAAACCCTGTATAATTGATGGAATGCTTGATTTCTTTTGCAATAGGGCTACTACTATCACAAGCTTATTTATCTACTGGATTCTTATTTCTAGCCTTCGGGGCAGCTTGCCTAACTTATATATATAATTACTTCACGTATGTGCACTTCATCAGCTGTGCTATATTCAACGATTCTTCTTGAAGTGAATATAGTATGTACATGTATAGTTCAGGTAGTTCAGGAATAATATACACTATAAAACATCAAACTTTAAACTTTAGGAGTAGAGCAGTCAACATTAACAGTGAGAAACGGCCAGATAACTAAGCAATTTACACTTCAATTAAAGCTTTTAAAGCAAAACTATAACGTTCTCAAATCGGCACAAATCTTAGTTATTGTACCATATTTAAATCACAATTTATATAAACCAGTAAATTTTAATTACACTGAAGGCTCTAGAGGTCTCAGTTATCGTGTGAAAGTATGTGTAAAAGTTGTTTTATACGCTTCCTAAACCGGTATTATTTCTCTCTTCCTTAAGAACTACAGTCGTATTTGCTGTCACTATCGCACAGTGCAATGCCGCAAATACCGTTGCCAGTAGTGTTGCGAATCAAGTATATATCGATTAATTTAATCGTTTCGTGCAATCGAGTCAGATATTAATTACATAGTTCGAACTTGTGTTTAATCTATTAAATAAAACATATTACTAAGTGCATTATTCTGCAATAGTTGTATCTCGTCACGAAGCATTATAGAAATATGATGCGATAATAAAGTGCTTTAATATATGTGTCCTCACCAGTCTTCATTGTAGGTATAATAAATAGAGCAAGAAACAAATTACGAAATACAATTAGAAGTGCAGCTTAACAGTTTATAATACAGTAACATTTAGGTACTATGACGTACTAGCGAAGGATATTAAACTCACAAAAACATTTGTTTATATGAACTACATTTTTTTTAAGCTTAACATCTTATAAAACGCACGTCTAAAGCCCTTCCACGCGTAAATAATTGAGCTGTAAATGATATAAACTTATGTTAGACATCTGAGCGTTCGCGTTCCACATCCGTGGTTTATCGCTTATAATTCGCATGCTTCAGTGTGAGATTATCTGCAGATACAGCCATGTCTAATTGTTTCAAGTTGAATGCTTATGGAATTCATAGAGCTTTTAATAGATGAGCAACAAAAAAAAGACAACTCCCGCATTAGGATTAATTAAACAAAGGACACCAAGAACACCCAGACTCAGAACAACAATTTGAGAACTACACAAAGTGTTGTGGCGAGGTGACCACTTAAACCGCTACGCCATCTGTGCATGAGCCCGTGTTTATATGTTTTTTTTTTTTAATTCTTATGTATATTAAGCAAAGATGCACCATAGAGTTTTTGTGTAAGTATTTGATCCCATTTTTCTCAATTAAATAATTTAAAAAAGTACTTTTATGTTGGAATAAAAAAATGTGAATGGTTTCATAATGTATGTACTTGTGACCTTGCGTCGCTGCATTATTTGATAAAGATCCCCAGGCGTTGGGCCCGAAACTAGTCGGGCATCCCTGAAATTGATATATTCTTAAGTAATTCTAATTATAATTAAAAATTCTTCTAATGGGGACACCAAAAACCCTTGCAATAATATCTAACAACGACGATGTTCATTTAGGCTGCAAAAAGATTCAGAAATATTAAATCGAAAAATGACATGTAATTCGTTTACAAACGGTTATTAACCTCGACTTTTATAGTAATTAACTGCATCGTAAGTGTGTTTAATTGAATAATTTGTTCAGTTACTATCGATTATCGGATTCCAACATATCGAGTAACGTTACTAACCTATTACGGAATCACCATCACCAATAAATAATATGGAACATGTTTTTGCGGTACTATCACGATTACTGTAACATTTCTGTTAGCATGTATTTCTAATAAGCTTGCGGTTTATTTGAGGTCATAGACAAATCAGCTGTTATGAAATATCTGAATCGAGGCCTCTTTGTCAACCGACTTCAAAAAAGGAGGAAGTTCTCAATTCGACTGTATTTTTTTATGTTTCTTACCTCAGAGCTTTCGACTTGGGGAACCGATTTTGAGGTTTTTTTTTTTATTTGAAAGCTGGTGCTTCCCGTGTGGTCCAGTTCTGACAATGGAATCCATGGGAAAACCACATAGGTCTTAAATTTGCATTAAGTTTGTGCGCGACAAATGGACGAATAACTCAATATCACGCCAACAGATTTCGATTATTCTTTTTTTATAGGAAAGGATGTACTTCAAGGGTTGTTATTTGAGAGTTTAGTTAGGTTCTGACAATGGCATCCATGAGAAAAAAAAAGATGTAAGTCTTTAATTTTATAATAGACATGCGTCTATTATAAGTGAAAAGTGCCCCCTATTACGTAAGTGCGACTAATTTTTAATTATACTTCTGCTTACCCTTCAGTATGCCGTCGTGAAGTGTTCAAAAAAGATTTTACAAAAAATATAAGATCATCATCACCAGCTTCCTACCCGAGTCCCAAATGTATTTGGGGTCAGTGCAATGTGTACTGCACTTTCCAACAGAGTTTTGACTAGTTTATTTCATGGCCGGTCGACGGCCTTACGCTAACAGCTATTGGGAATGTAGGGAAAACTGAACAAAACCTGTACACAATAGAAAAATAAAATTTTAATAACATACAATTTTATGTGGAATAAAAGCTGAAGAGATTTGGATTGAGGGTAGTTCGAAATCTTTTCAGGCAATTAGAACTTTTGGTGAACTGAACTCTAATAACATTACACTCCTTTTCGATCTTCGTGTATAAATATATCTACATACATATAGTTCTCTAAATCACAGTCAAACACTTCACATGTCTGCAATATTTTTCGCTCTGTGCAATGCGTTGGCCGGTCGCCGATTGCTGTAAGACCTTGGCGGTGTTTCCTACACAGCCTAGTTGCTTGGCGCTAAATACGTACTTGTTAACAAGTGCTTGCGAGTGTTAATATTAGTTTTAATTAAAAAATAGACCATTCATTGAAGTTGAAGGACAGCAATTATTTATTGGGTTCGGACTTCGCGACACCAGCCAGTTTGAGTTATAGGTATACGACCCGCAACCGCAATCCGAGTAAGCAAGTCTGCTTGAGCTATTTTTTTGAGCTTTTACTCTCCAATCCATGTGTATATGCAATATTAACGGACCCCTTCCATGTAATTCTCTATTACGTACATTGGACTAAATTATAATCCGTAAAATGTGACTGTACTTATGTATGTAAAATAGCCAAATGACAAGCCAATATGATATTAAAGCCTAAAGGCAAACAAAGCATAGTAGGTATTCAGAAAGTGTTTGTGGCTCAATAATTCCCAGATTAGTGATTAAACAAACTGAAGCTTTCTTATCATAACGTACGTAATGGATTCTAAGGTATAAAGTTATATTTTACAATAAAAGAAAGTAGTATTTGCCTGTATGAAGCAGTGCAATGGCCTTAGCCGGTACTACGGTGTAGAGTACTCATAATTCAATGAAACAAAGTCGTATCAAATCACAACTAGTGCCGTGGAAAAGAATGATATAACCTTATATTGAATTAATGATGCACTGTATTTCCTGTATGCCGGTGCAAGCGCCCCTCAGTTTTCCTCCGCGCGTCGCCTGCGCGGGTCGTGAATGACACGGTCATTAAAAAAAAAATAACAAACGTCATCTCGTGTATCGTTCAAAAATTGAACAATGAAAAGTGTTAGCTGATAAGTTTGTATTGTTGTGAATGTTGGTATATTGGAATGTGTTGTTCGTTTTGGAATGTATCGTAAGGATTTGTTTATTTCGTTATAAGGGTAAGTGTATATTGTATTACATACGGAATATAACTTACGATACTTTAATAAAAACCTATCAAACTTCTTATTTTTGTTTTAAATTACATACGGGTTAAGCGGAGTTGTAAAAACATCCATGTTTTGCCATTTAAAATTTATTTGGTTCCACTAAACGTAATAGAGGTCTTTTGCTACCAACTGGGCACTTTAGGACCTAAAAATGGAAAAATAGTAGTACATACGTACTGCATTTTGAAAGACAAGGGTAAGAGACACAAAAACAAGGAAAGATAATGGGAAGATTAAGATATTGCTCCCACGAATGGAATTGGAGAGTGTTACTAATAGCCCAAACATGTTAGGGTCGAATACATAGATTTACAATATTAGATAATTAAATTCTAAAGTCGTGAGAAGATTACGTATTGATAACGATGTAGGTTAGAGTCACGTAAAGTTCTTATCCGTTAGTTCTTTGTAGGTGTTTCATTATTTTCATACTCATCTCATTCAACAAGCGAACTGTTTTGCAATATTAACTGTAACATTATTTAAATAATAATCTTAAACTTCTATTAGTGCTGATTGCTTATGTCAGTTTTCTCAGTGGAGTGGAATATGGCCACACCATCTCTTAACAAATATATCTTAAAAGTCGAATTAGGAATTGGACTTTTATCTATCAGACTGTATATACATACACATATACAGTCATATAGTGCCCGGTTGAAGGCAGTAGGCTTGCTCCCTATTACGTTAGTGGGACCTAATTCTAATTGGCTAAATGTGGGTGTCCAAGACACCTCTGCCTACTCTTTCGGGGATACAGAAAAAGAACAAAAATATAATAGATGATGGGCGGCTTTATCACAGAAAGGGTAGCCGGCGATTTTATTTATTTAATTAAAAGTTGAAAAACCTTAAAAGGAGCATTATGTGAGTGTATGTGTATCCACAGCCTAGACGGCATGAAAGATTCAACATGTGTCATTTAAATCGCCTTTAAAGTGACATGGGGGATAAGATTTCGTTATAACGTCAGCAAAAACACGGAAGTAAAGTTTAGACAGCGTTCGGTTTTGATATTTTTGAAGTAAAAACTTCTTTTAGCGCGGTACGCACATTTTTAGGTGCGATAAAATCTATGGAGTCGCGACACCGTTACGAGACGCACATGTCCAATCAACGCAATATTAGCACAATGAGATATAAAAGTACAATTGTTGCGGCATTCACGAGATATTTAAATAAATTCGAATCAAAATTGGTTTTTAGTTATTTTAGTTACCATGAACCTTTTAGTTTCTATTTTTTTTTTTTATACTATAGGGGGACAGACGAACAGACGGGTCACCTGATGGTAAGTGACACCGCCGTCCATGGACACTTGCAACTCAAGAGTCGCAAGTGCGCTGCCCGCCTTTGAGGGTGATGAGGGATGGGGGATGCAGGGAGCGGAAAGAAGAGAGGAGGGATGAGGAGATGGAAAAAAGGAGAAAGGAGATATGGGAGAGAAAAGGGGGGAGGAGGAATTGGGCCTCCGGAAACCTCACTCAATTCGGGGAAATGCAACGCAAGCGTTACTTCTCAACCGGCTTTCTGTGAGGCCGTGGTATCGCACCGGTCGAGCCGGCCCATTCGTGCCTAAGCATGGCTCTACCACTGAAATATTTTAGAATGTAATAATTTTAATGATAATGATGATGATACAACAGTTGTCGAAATTGTTAACGATGATTCATAAAATAATATTAAACGTATTTTAAAGTTTCTAATAATTAATAAAATACAATTCATAAATAAAATGCAATTCATTACCCAATAACCCAATAACCCTAGTACCCATCTAAAAAATGTCTAACGCGCCAAAATAAGTTTTCACTTCTGTCGGCACTCCCGAAGTGCATTTTTTTTTTAATAATTTTACTCACATACAAGACTATATTTGTATATCGCTAAAAAGGTAGAAAAATGTGTATCAAGTGCCCACATGTTGACACAATTCTAACCCACTCACTTAGGTAATGGTCGTATAACTATTACAAACAAACTGCGCATATAGATAACGTCCCATACCTTCATAACTTTAGTAATTAATTAATAATATACAAAAAAAAAAACACTTACTTGACTTAGTTACAATAGGATCAATGTAAGAGTACACTCCTTCGATGAAAAACAAAATTGTAAATCCGTCGAGTGGTTTAGAAATTGTTTAATCTCCATTAAACCTCCTCCTTTTCAAACGACTTCAAAAGGGAGGAGGTTCTCAATTCGACTACATTTTTTTTATGTATGTTACCTCAGAACTTTCGACTGCGTGATCCGATTTCGATGATTTTTTAATTTGGTCCAGTTCTGATAATGGCATCCACGAGAAAACCATATAAGTCTGAAATTTTGCATTAAGCATGTGCGCCACAAATGGACGAATAACTTAATAATATCACGCCAACCGATTTCGATAATTCTTTTTTTTATTGGAAAGTATGTACTTACTTCAAGAAAAGTTAGTTGAGAGTTTGGTCCAGTTGTGACTGGCATCCATGAAAAAACATATTCGTCTTAAATTTTATGATAGACGCATTGAAGTCGGTTATCTACTTTTTTAAAGTCCGATTATTTGAAGCTGCAGTACGCGTTACTTAAACGTTTACTAAGCTACTATTACTTATTGCATAGGTAGGTTAGTTGATCGCAAATTATCCAGAACATCGGAAACCACACAATGGTATTATCGGTAGTTATGCAGATAATTCACGCAATCATTATTAGCATAATAATTGCATACGTAATGTAAACTCGTTCATTCGATACACAAATATAAAAATATATGAAAAATTGCGTGATTATGTTTCACTGCTCAAGTAACGTGTTTCCTTATTTATAAATATTTCTTGTCCACGACTTCATTCGCTTGGAACTTCTGAGCTGTGCATTATTCCAGGATAGCCCATGAGCTATTACATACTATAATCTATCTCTGTGCTAACTTTCATCCAGATTAAGCCATTAAGACGAGGTTAAGTTATTTTCATTCATCCAAAGTATTGAATCTATAACAATAGTAAGTTAAGGGGTAGCCCCACTGAACATCAAACTATGCCAGAATGCTTCTCTGTGATCCCTACACCTACACGAAATATTTATATAAGTGTAATATTTTGTTGTGCTTGCTTCATTTATTATGTAAGTAAAATAAATATAAGTATAATTAAAGGCTCTAAAATCTTTAACCTGTAGGAAGGAGCTGGTAATCATCAAACGGCTGAATAGATAACAAACAAAATTGTTGAAGAAATATACAATTACATTATTAACTTCAGGTTTTTTTCGGATCTTACCTTCTTTTATAATATAGGGTGACAGGCAAACAGGCGGGATACCTGATGGTAAGTGACTACTGTGTCCGTGGCCGTCACCAAAGTCAAGCATATCAAGGGGTGCCGAATGACCCAACACATACGTAACCATTAGTAGTACTGTTAGCCGAGCATGACAAACATCATACAAACAAACAAACACAAATAAAACTCAAATCGAAATCGGTCTAGCGTTTTAGGAGCAAGACAGACACTTATAATGCACCCTTAGTTTGAAATCAACAGGTGAAACTGTAGAACGAACGCGAACAATGTCTAGATAACTCATTGAATGGAATAAATAAGCAGTTTATATAATATCTGTTGATATACCATTATTGGCATAATGTAGGTCACGCGTATATTTATGCCTTGCCATAACATGAGAAGTATCATTGCTTTGTAAATACAATGCTTAGTGAGTTTATATAACTACAATAATATTATATGTTGTTGAGTCGTTATTATAATTTAGTTTTCAACCGACTTCAAAAAGGAGGAGGATTTTTTATTTTTACTTTTTTATGTTTGTTACTTAACTTGACTGGGTGAACCGATTTTGATGATTTTTTTTATTTGAAAGCTGGTGCTTCCCGTGTGGTCCCATTTTAATTTGCTCCAGTCATGACATTACCTTATATTATTTATTTGTGGCCATATTGGATTTTCATTTTATTTTACTAGAGAACTATATTCTGCTAATCAACCCCTTTCATTTGATACCCATACTGAGGAAGTAGACAAAAAATATGTAATTGACCATTTTGTAGGAGTGGCATCTTGGATTTAAAATGACAACGAATGTATTAAATTATATTATCATCAGAACTAAAGGTGCGTACCAAATTTCAGATTAACCAAATTTTGACCCAAATAAATAAACAAACGGGGCAAGTTAAATAAAGCCGTTTAAAAATAAATACAGTTTGCAAGGAAAATTATGTAAGAAGGTTTACATATTTTTCATTTTCGATATACTCTCGACTCAAACATGGTACTTCTGGATCCTACTTCTGCTATTATTATGGTTTGTACTAAGTGAACCTATAGGCTTTGAGGAGCTCTCAATTCTCCCATATTTTATTCCTAAGATGTGCAGTCTAGTTAATGGTAATAGGCTTATTAGTTAGTGGGACCAAATTATAGTTAAAAATATTTGGGTGTTTAATCACCTCTGTCTACCCTCATCGGGTTTCAAGTATGAGTGGATACTAGCCGTGTTTTGAAGAAGCTGGCTATAATAGCCATTGTCATGTCATTTCACCATAAGACAATGGCAAGATATAACTTCCAAAGGCACACATTGAACAAGTATAAGCCCTGTTTACGACATGTTGTGTGGTATTCGCAACATGTTACAACACAGTCGTTTGAATAGCAGTGATTAGAGCCTTTACTTCATATCATGACTGGTGAAACTGGCATATTAATTAACTAGTTTGATAAGTGGTGTAATGGTGTCTTGATCAACTACAGATATTAGAAGTGTAAATCAAGCGTGAACTTAATGTGGTTCATATTTTTATCATCGTCATTTTTTTATCACATTTTCATGATTTATATCAGAGTTAGAGGAGCAGGACTTCCCAGCCCTAGAAAGTTCGAGTTATACGTATACGACCCTGACTTGCTTGAGCTATTGCTTATACTCCCCAATCCATATGTACGAGCAACATCGTTTTTCATCCCTTTTTATCTTCCTCAAAATTTTCCCATCTTATTCCCAATAGTGCCCCGATAACGGCAATAGGCTTGCTTATTACGTAAATGGGACTTTATTACAATCGGCAGAATGTAGCTGATAAACATACTGATATACTTCTAAATACATACATATAATAGATAAATTACACCCAGACCCAAAACAAATGATTATGTTCATCACACAAATATTTGTCCATCGAACCCAGGGGCAGGCAGTTGGCAGTGAGAGTAACTGGTAGACCAACAGGCCAGGCAATATCTTCGGCATTTATGAACTAATTTCAATAATTTATTTTTAATTGAACGTGTAACGTTAATTGAAGTGTAGGAACAATTTTTAAAGAAAAGAATCCATCGCTTACTGCGAAAAACAGCCTAGAACTTTTTTCAATTTAACATTATTTAGACGCTCAATGCTGTTTATACTTTATTTATTGACAATTATACATTTTATTAAGTACCGTGACGCGACACCTGATGGTTAAAATCGAGAGTACGATGTAAATTAAAAGAAGTCATAACTTGCATAAAGTATAGTTTTATTTCAATAGTTTACAAATACTGCTTCAGAAAGAACTCTTCAACTAGGAGTGACACCCTCGCTCCATCACATCTTCCAAATACAGCTGGGTGTACTTTAGCTGCTGCTGCGTCCGCAGAAAGCCTCAAACGGCGTAAATATAATAATTTAATGGCTGCAGACACTAGGGTCATGAGGTCCGAGTGCTCGTTCAATTTATGATGATGATGATGAAACTAGCCAAACGACTGATCTACACTTCTCGTAACCAGAAGGCTTGTTTTATCCTTGAACGGCGGATAAGCATTGCCATTCAACGTGGTACCGCTACCAGTAGGCGACGATGCGGAAGATTTACGATGCATGTTTATGAACAGTCCCTATTTTTATTTTAGTATGTTTTTATTTCTTTATTTTTGTTTAGTCAAATGTTAATATTAAGGGATTAACTTTTTAACTATAGCTTACTTACATTATCGTTTCTTCACTCAAATAACGCACCTATCTAGAATCTTTGAAGCTCTAACAGGAACCAGATTTATTTTCTGTGTATATGTGTAGGTCACACCGAAGTCCTTTCAATAAGACCCTTAATGTTACACCATCTGATGTTAGTCGGTACGAGTCCAATACCTTGACCTCAACTAACCTTGACTTGAAACAAACTGGTTGAAAGTTTAGCGATGTTTATTTTTATTAGAATTCGAATGTTTCTCTTAAATTTCTTAATAATACCGTTGAAATGACAACCCATAGTACTTTTAACTTTACGTACATAAGTCAAAAGCATCGTTGACATTGAAACGATGCCAAAATCAGCTTAAAGATAAACACACCCTCAATAAGTAAAAAGCGGAACGCAGCATGATAAGACTCTGAGCAGAAGTAAAAGTAATTGCTTGGAACCATACTTTTATTTAAATATAGTCTTTACATAGTGGCACGTACTGTGTACAGAGTACCAAAGGTTTTCTTTCAGTTACGTGGCGGTGTGGTAGCTTGGTCTTCAAGGCACTCTCCGTGTTGCCCGACAAGACGAGTAGAAAAAAGTTATGTTCAAAAACCTGGTATACCGTACGTTGTCGGAACCAAATTCGGATTTGCAAAATGGCAGTGGCAGTTTAATTCGTATCTGACTCTCATATCTAACTCCTTCAGGAATACAGGCGTGAGCTTTTGCATGTATTGTACATAATGTACCGTATAACGTACACATGTAACATAAGCTATGTAACTAGTAAATATTCCTAAAGCAAAAGGGAATTTATTTTATTTTATGGTATAGATAGGACAGAGCAGACAGGTCAGCTGTTTGTCAGTGACTGCCGTCGCCCACGAACACTTATAACTCAAGAGTCACAAGAGTGCTGTCCGCCTTTTAGGGTAGGGGAATGGGAGGAGAGGAAGGGAAAAGAAATAGCCTCAAAAGGGAAGGGTAAGGGCGTTTGGCCTCCGGTAACCTCACTCACTCGGTCACACAAAGCAAGCATTGTTTAACAGAAGGTTTTCTGTGAGGCCGTGGTAGTCCTCCGGTCGAGGCGCCCGTACGTCATTTTAATATGCACATCACAGACAAGGAACAAAGTCATATAACATAATTAATTGTTAAATAATGTATTATAAACAATTAATTATTGTTCTAAGTGATTCATATGTACACAGTTCTAAGAACAGTACATAAATAGGCATGAGGTATTGAGCTTTGATGAACCAGACCAGCTATCGTTTGATCGGAGATAAGGCAAGGGTTACACTGGTTAACATTTGAAGATTTAAAACTAATTCTTTTGTGGTTGTCCTTTAATTTAAAAATTAATACCCTTTGTACCCGACTGCATAACAGGTTATGTTATACGTACAATATGTATGTATGTATGTATGATGTTTATTTGTCATGCCATACTGTCTTGACTGTTTGATGGATTTTGACATGTGAGTTGTTATTTAATCGTTTTGATAGTGGGAGTGACATGTATAGGTATACATATATATATGAAGATAGCTCCAGCAGTGAAGAGGGAAAGTTCAAAATGTGGTATCATATCTTAGAATACCTATAAATCCATTGCCGTGTGCTTCTTGAGGGAGTAGAATTGGACCACACCATTTCTCCGTGTATGATTGCATGGTTTGGGTATGTACACACAAACCCAGCTTTGTTACAGCTGTTAAAATATTAGGCAACTGAAGCAAACCAATCCCAAATATCAAAAATTATTGTTGATAATTTTATTTACAAGAATTTAATTTTGTTTTTAACGTTTTGTTGCGTTTACTATCGCATGACAATTAATAGGTATTACGTTCATACAAACGCTCACGCCTGTATCCCCGAAGGGGGTAATCAGAGCTGTAATTAACCCCACCCTATTGCCGTCATTCGAGCACTTTTTGGAATTAGATGGAGGCATTTGGGGCATATTGATAGAGAGAAAAATGGATATTGCTTACACCGATGGATTGGGGAGTAAAAGCCATAGCTAAAGTAAGTCAGGGTCGCATATCTATAACAAGCTGGTGTGGGAAGTACGAGCCCTCTAACTTCAATTACATATATGTATCAATACAGTACACATAGATTATACCGCGCTCAAAGCATGTGGGTCGCATACGTTCAACGGTACTGCAACAACCAGTTGTAAACTTATCCCAATGTACGGTCACTGCATTATACATGCATGTACAGCTTTAGACCTATTTATTTATATATACGGTTTTACTCACGTGTGTATTTCGGGGATGCCCGACTAGTGTATGGTCCGGTACCGTCGCGGGTGGACGAATTACTCCTTGAAAAAGGCCTCCTGTCGAGACCGAAACTAGTCGGGCATCCCCGAAATACACATGCGAGTAAAACCGTATATTAAATAAATATGAATCTAATTCACGATATTTTAAACTTTAAACCTGTTATTTACTAGCAAATCCTAGCTAATATTAATAATGTGTTTGTATTTCTGTTTGTCAAGCTTTGACAAATGAACTATTCAAAACGTTATTATGAAATTTTTCATACACGTTCTAAAGGATACTGAAAACTTTATTTGAATACTCTTTGTATTCAAATTAATCGAGATACCACTGTGCGCTTCTCCAGAAGCTTTTTGCCTCGCACAACCGCTTATGGAACAAATTGTCGCCTGCCGTATTTCCGAACCAATACGACCTTCAAACCTTCAAGAAAAGAGCGTACTCCTACCTAAAAGGCCGGCAACGCACTTGTGACTCTTAAGTTGCGGGTGTCCATGGGCGGCGGTAGTCACTTATTATCAGGTGACCTGTCTGCTTGCTTGCCCCCTATCGCATAAAAAAACACACAAAGAAAAGGTAAAATCATTGCTATGAAAATTATTATTTTTTAGCAAATGGAAATGAAAAGATAAAAGGGAGGGATTTTATTTGATTGGAATGTTATACAAGTATAACTAAACACTTTTTCAGCTCCTATTTTGTTCGAGTCGGCAAGCTTCTGAATATCCTTCCTGCGTCTTTTTTCTAGAGAATTGCAATCGCAGATTCTTCAAAAGTATAGTGATAGATTTCTCTTATAGGCGTGTACCACCTTCATCTTCATCGCCACTTTCCAGCAGGTGATTTGGAAGACCAACGCCTACGCCAGTTGCCGATAAAAGTAAATCGCTTATATGGATGGATATGGGAGTTTGAAGCAATAGCTCAAACAGGTCAGGGTCGTTTATCATTTAACTGAAGTCCGAGCCCTTAAGTTAGAAATAGATTACTACTCTACAATCAGCTTATGTACACTCAGCTTAAGTATAAGATATGTGGGCCGTCTACACCGGTACCCGCAACGAATTGATGATTATCCTTATGCAAGTTGTAACTTAGACGCTTCAGTGGTCTTAATTGTAGTCACGGGTTGTTGAAAATGATGTGGTTGAAATGGGTTGCATGATAACCATGTTATGGTTCCAGGTTTACTCAATTTATTTTTATTTTTTAATAATGAAACTCTGCAGCTTATTTTTTGGCTTCAGAATACAGAGTGGAGAGAGGCGGCGATAGGCTAAAAGTGTATCTGGTTTTTGATAACAGCGACTAATACGCTAAAGAAGGTGTTTTTATTGAAAATATTGTTTTATAAAATCTTTGCACTAAACATTTTCGCGGAACCCATTTCGTAAACTGATAATATCTGTGCATTGCAAGGAAGGATACAACAAATGTAGTCACACCGGTTTTGATATTACAATATCTTCCGAATAATCATGGTTCATGAATTATATAGACAAGAATGATAAAAAAATACCACACTGTGACTAGAAACTACAGTTTTGAATTTTTTGGGATGTAAACAGTTTTGGAATTTAGTCGGATGGTTGGAAAAAAGGTGCCGACAAGACACTAGAATGGCGCCTTGTCATTAATACCACAGTCACTATGCACGACAAAATCTAACTTTTATTTTGTTGTAGAGCCATGCTTAGGCACATATGGGCCGGCTCGACCGGTGCGATACCACCGCTTCACAGTATGCCCATTAGTTCCTGACCTTACTGGGGCGTTGATGGGTAATATTGAAGTAACGAAACAAATCATTGAATTTACGACGTAGATTATAAGTAGACACACACCTATAGCTAGGTTCGTATACAAAAACGTGCCACGATTTTAACATTCAACCGCTCCGGCTGACCGCCGCACAAGAACTGTGAACAACAGATAGCGACAGATAGCGCTGGCGTTCCGGATATGACTCGAATGTGACATATTTTTATTTATTTAAAATATTTATGCACATTTCGTACATAGGCGGACTTAATGCCTGAGGCATTCTCTGCCAGTCAACCTTGGGGTGTTGCAGAGATAAAAGATATTATGCATGTATATTATTTTCCAAGCTGACATAGAATGCAGTTCGGACGGGCCTGTTGGTCTAGTGGTTAGTGACCCTGATTGGTCGTGGGTTTGATTCCCACACAGGACAAAAATTTGTATGATCCATAAATAGTTGTCCGGAGTCTGGGTATTCTTTGTGTCCGTTGATTAAATGTTTGTAAAACACAACACAGGAATTATTCCTAATGCTTGACTTTTTTTAATAAAAAAATAAAAATTGAGTTCGTTAGTCAATTCAATGGGTATCTCCATCCTACCATACGGTAAACTTGAGAAGCTAGAGTTAATCAGGACGATGAAGTGTAATAACTGCTACAATTATGTGTACTCATGGAGTAATTGTCATAGAAAGTCCACGACACAGTTACCCCATTACGCGGATTGCCTACACTTATAGCGAGCAGTTTGTACCTGAGTATTAGTTTTATTACCGTGTGTGTATGAAGCCGGTATGGATTAATTATGGGCATTCCATCCGAGGTTGCAATCACGTACGCTAGAAAAAATAAAAAAGTATTTTTTTAATACGACAATGTAGAAGAAGTTCTTTTTTCGAATTCAGGAAAGAGAGCTCGGACTTGACTTGACCCTGACTTGCTTGAGCTTGTCCAATCCATCTGTACAAGAAACATCCGTTTTCTTTCCCTTTCTTCTCATTATACCCCAAATTTTCCAATCTCATTAGCAGTACCCGGATTACGTCAATACACTTATTACATATACGCTATTACGTATATTTGACTAAAGTACAATCGGCAATTTATTTAAACAAAATACTGATTAGTAACGATAGATACTACAATACTACATGTAGATATGCACATAATAGACACTACTAGCTAGAGAAGGGATTAGTGATCCTGACTGCTAAGCCAGAAGTTGGTTGTTCGATTCGCACTCAGGAAAATAATAACATGAGCTTGAAGTAAAAATGACTTATTTACAATGTATATGTATTTAAAAATACTCGTATGTAAGTAATAAAGTATGGTTACCAGCAGTCTGGTTACCATAGTATAAGCTCTGCTTATTTTGGAACCAGACGGCCGTGTGTGAGATTTATGAAAATTATATAAACGTACACGTATATTACATGACGTGATTAATTTTAAGAGTTTTGAGCCGAATGGTATCACTCCCATTTCTTACCTTGGTTGTCGTATAAGGCTACTAAAGGCCTTAGTAGCCTTACTAGTATATTAGACAATATATATACAGTGCCCGGTTGACGTCAATAGGTTGTACCCTCTTACTTACGTAAGTAAGCCTAAATTATAATTGGCAATTGGTAACTTGAGATACCTCTGCCTATTTCTTCTTATAGACGTGAGTATGTCCGTGTGTAATTACTTAACACGCAAGTGGTGTGGATGAACTAAACAAAGGGCAAGAACTACTCGCAATGCTAAGGTTGCAACAAAAGGATGTTCTAACATATCCGATGGCCTTAGCCTACGATAATACTGCATAGTTATAGCATTTAATAATTCACTTGCTTTAACTTGTAGACTAGTTTATCATAATCAGCTCTTATAAATACACAATCTTCGTACCCTTTTTCATTATAGTTTTTAAACGTGTGATACATACTTTTTACATTCTGAAATTGCTCCGGGCCTGCTATAAACCGGAGCAATACCACGATCTCACAACAAACCGGTTGTCAAGGCTTGCATTTTTTTTATGCTATGGGGGACAGACGAACAGACAGGTCATCTGATGGTAAGTGACGACCGCCATCCATCGACACCTGCAACTCAAGAGTCGTAAGTGCGCTGTCCGCCTTCTAGGGTGTTGAGGGATGGTGGATGCGGGGAGGGGAAGAAGAGAGGAGAGATGAGGAGAGGGGATGAGGGGAGAGGAAAGAGGAGGGGAAGAGTCCGGGAACCTCACTCATGTCGGGGAAATGCAAGGCAAGCGTTGCTTCACAACCGGTTTTCTGTAAGGCCGTGGTATCGCACCGGTCGAGCTGGCCCGTTCGTGCCTAAGCATGGCTCTACAACTGTTATACCATTGTGTTTTTACCGGGTGAGTGAAGTTAGCCTAACCACCGTCTCCTGTTTCCCGTCCCATCTTTTTCTCCTTTTCCCTGTCCTCAAAGGCGGACAGCGCGAGTGTTGGCGCAATGTGTTTTCTTATTCCATTCGAAGCTGTAATTCCTCATAACTATTATTCCATATACTCCCCAATACGTCTGTATAAACTATATCCATTTCATCAATATCACTTTAAATGATGATATTTAACATAAGAATGACTGAATATCTGACTTAGAACGTAGGGAGAAACGCCATTTTTATATCGCTCACGTCATATCAAATGTTATCGCGTTGATACTGTCGATGATAAGTATAATATCTTCACAGGTACTTATAGATTATAGTTGTTAGATACAAGATTACAACATCTGTTATGTTGTAATACTATGGGAAAAATTAAGAAATTTATAAGAAAAATATTTGTCAATCAGGCAATAGATAATTTAGGTTTTTTTTTGTGTGTGAATTAAATTTAAAAGTTAATTTCATTATAGACTCTTTTGAAAATCCTTGCCCGACCCTCAAAAGGCTGTGTAAAGTTTTTTGAAGTAAAAACTTCTTTAGGCACGTTGAGCACTTTTTGGGTTAACAAAAATCATGGAACTCGCCTCACGCCGAACGCTCTCCATAAGCTATATGTATACTGTGTATATATGTGTACTTTTGGGTGAACAAAAAGCGTGAAACTCGCGTCATCGTCACCGAACGCTTTCCATGAGCTATAAATTACGTAGTTTTCACTTCTATCGGCAGTCCCCAAAGACTGCCCCGCATGTTTTTTCCTTTTATTATTTTTATTTACCACTTGCTACAAATTTATCGCATGAGGCCGACCTATGACCGCATTTTCTACCAGTCAACCATTGGATTGTTTTTATTTAACATTAAACGTAAAGAAGAACAAAAGATAATAACCATGTAGTAAAAATATAACTATTATTTAATGTATTTTTATTGTATTACATTCATAACATAGACAAATATACTTAAGATTAAGACACCTTTGAAACGAAAATACTTAATAAAATCATTCATCGGAATACACTACAAACTAATACTCTCTTTTTTGTCTAATACTTCAATGTCACTATTCCGTTGCGGTGTCCTGTGTGACTATAAAACGCCAGCTCATTTATTCATTCGTGATATTGTCGAGTATTCAAAAGTGTATACCTACATATATTCGATTAAATGCTAGAAGAATATGTGTGTAAACGTGAACCTTGACGGTGTCAGACTGCATTGAAGTGGTTGTGGACATCAAGTACGTTTCGTGGGAACTTGTTGTTCATAAATACCGCTAAACGACCATATAACTATGATAACATATAAGATGGAAGCGTGGGAGATAGAGCATGGTCCAAAGCAAGAGAGTAAGATGGAAAAAAATATTATTTACGTTCATATCTTATGTTTATACATCCTATTTTATATATAGATGAGACGTGCTTCATATTTTTTTTATTTAAACTTTTTGTAAATATAAGCCCCGCACTTGGAATAATTACCGTAGGACTTTAAAAACATACATATGATGGATACAAAGAACATCCAGACTCGGGACAATTATTTGTAAATCACATAATTTTTTTGTACCGATCACGATCTCTGGATTACCAGTGATGGTCACTAACCACTAGACCAAAATGTGAATCATAATTAAAATGTTTCAAAGAGAGACGTAAAGCGGGTGACGGGTACACGAGTAGTTAAAAGAAAGGAAGAAAGATTTCTCACACGACATGTGTACCTCACGTGTCCATAAATAGGATCAGGTTCAGCATTGGCCAGACGTGGCTGTGGTTAATAACAAGACGCTCTGTGACCGCGTACTTGTGAGTGACTCGACGCCCTTTCTCGTGTGTCATCTAAAATACTCTAAACCAAGCTAGTTCGTCAGCTCTTCGGTGTTCGACATCGCAGAACGTACGAAGTACATCGTCTGTCGTCGATGTCGAGTCGATTAAGTACTCGTAGTTTTAAACTACAATTTCAATCACGGATGACATACGCGTGAGCTGTAACTCATACGTATGTCATCCGTCTTATTTCTTCACAGTTTAAAAGGTTTAGTTTGAGGGCTTCGGTCTTCCCGGCATCTGCCAGTTCGAGTTATAGGTACGCGATCCTGACTTGTTTAAGCTATTGCTTTTACTCTCCAATCCATCTGTAGCAGCAATATCCATTTCCTTCCCTATCCTCACTTTCCTGTCAATATACTCCATATGTGGGCCTTAAATAAGTCAAAGATTTATCAAAGAAACTTGTAGAATGCATTGATAATGATACTAGGTCTCCTTATTTTTGAAACTTTACTGTACGTTACTCTAGTTTGCGTTGTCTGCTACATACTCTTCTCAAAGTCCACTTTTATTTCTTGAAGCAAAACGTTTGGCATGTCAAAAATATTAATACCAAAAAAAAATATGTTAGATATCTACTCTAGAGAGATCTACTAATATTTTTAATTTTGTTAAAAGCCAGACTTGATTAATGTCAAAAAAATTATAAGTAGTCATTTGAACTAATTTATTTGATATTCATAAATATGCATAATATAGTTATTACAAACATTTCTAAGCCAATCTTTGCATAAGAAACTTATTCGTATTCAGCCGCGTGTTTAATCAACAATTTCTAATCTTATCTGATCTGAGAAACTATTCCCGCCATCACACTGTCAATGAGAGCGCTTGTCTCTGCTTCTTTTATTTTTTTTATTTTGATGGATACAGATGATATAATAGTGTTATTATTTTTTATATTTTAAATATCTATTGTTTAAAAGCATCACTTGGTTCACTGGAGTTTTCATTGTTTTTAACTGTTTGCGTCTTCTTCATGTATGAATTGAGATATTTACCGTGTCATTTATACAAATCGGCAAACTCAAAGGACGTCCTTTTACGGCGACTACTGAAGAAAACGTGAGTGATGTGTGGCTAACGATAGAAGCTGATAGAAGGGTGACATATCAACAGATTCGGGCGGTTTTAGGTATTGGTATGAGTCTAGTACAAAATTCTTACATGAACATTTAGTAGTCAGAAAGCTTTGTTCTGGATGGATACCTCATAATATGAAGGAAGATCAAAAAGTCGTGTTTGGATTGGTGCCGCTCAATGCTTGAAAAGTATGAAAGAGGGAACTCGAATGCTGTATATGATATCTGCATACATGGCTACGAACCCGAAACGAAAAGAAAACGGTGTAATTGATGTTTCCATTCCAAGATTTGCCTTCAAAAGTAAAGAAGGGCAGAAGTTAAATAATTGCCTGACTCCGGACTTACGGGTCATTTCGCATGAATATTACTGCAGATTGGTATGTCAGTAACTGTTTCCCAGTTGTCTTCAAGCAGGATCCTGCTCCACCACGACAAAGTTCTAGTTCTCTCCGCCAGACGGACTATAAAATGTTTGTCTATCGAAAATGTGAATATAGTGAGTCATCCTATTTACAGTCCCGACCTGCCACCTTATGAATCTTATTTCTTTAAAAAAATAAAATATAAACTTAGAGGAATTCGTTTTATGAACCCTGAAGATGCCGTGGCTGCGTTTGAAAAGGCGTGGAAGAGATTCCCATAAAACACAATGGGCTTACGGCTTCAGTCAATGGTTCCATCGGATGGGAAGGTGCTCAGAAAGGAACAGAGACTACTTCGAAAAGTAATAAAAATATTAACGTAACGTACAAGAGTTTGTCTGTTTAAAACGCACTCATCTATTGAACTAGTTGTTTGATTTAAATGGTGCTTTTTGTATTAGATGCAGTATTTATTGACAAATAATATATACTATAAAACATCACGCTGTGACCCTTAAGAGCTGAGCAGTGACCATAAACTCAATTGAATCTGCCGGGATAGCTAGTAAGGTTATCTATACCAATATTACCACTCTTTGACTCCACTTATTGCTTTCCATCCGGCAAAGTGGAGTCACTATGGTAGGCTAATATATAAAAAAAAAATATAAATCCGAAAATAAAGTCCATCTTGCTGTCTGTTATCTTTTTACACGGCTCAACCGATTTAGACGAAATTTTATATTGTAATACTTTGAACCCTGAGAGAGAACAGTTTTTTTTTTTTTACTGTCAACATACCACGCGGGAGGAGCCGCGGGCGTCAACTACTACAAACAATATAACAACAAATACTAAGCTTCAGCAATTCACTCACGCGATTACCTTAACAAGCTAAAAGTTCAAAACGTAGGTGAATATCTATTTAACGTATTAGTGGATGGTGCCTACATGATGGGCGTCATCCGCTAAATAATAGACCATTATTAATTTACACGTCAGTTTTAATTGAGTATTATTGTTTTTTTTTATTCATTAATAATTCTTGTTGAATGATATAATGAAGGTGGATATTAGTCGTTATTCAAAATATCACGGATGTTGTAATCAAAAGGTTAGCCATAAACAATGCTTCTTTTTTGTGCTATTGAATCAAAAGTTACATCACATTTTGTTAATATAGTTGATATTTTATTTAAATAGACGGTTTTACTCACGTGTGTATTTCGGGTATGATGCCCGCCTTTGAGGGTGATGAGGGATGGGGGTTGCGGGGAGGGGAAAAAAGAGTGGACGGATGAGGAAATGTGAAAGAGGAGAGGGGGAGTTCGGCCTTCGGAAACCTGACTCATTGTAGGTATGTATGGTATTCATAAATACTTTTAAAATTGATTTGCTCCGGCATATAGCTGACTATTTTTACTTGTTCTTAGAACACATAATGTTTGGATGTTCAATGTCTGTAGTGTTTTCTGATTGATAAATGAAGTATATAGTATATAGTATATATATAACGAGATGCATTACTTCACTGAGGAGAAGTGCTATTGACCTTAAAACAGTCACTCAGTGTTCTATAAACAATTACGTAGCCTGTTGCTAAGCCAGAGGTCGTCGTTTCGATTCTCACACGGCACAACAATTGTGTGATCAATAATTTGTTCTGTATCTATGCGTAATTTATCTATTATATGTTTATGAATTTGGTTAACTGAAGACCGTCAAACTATCTATGTGTAAACTAAGCAAAAGTTTTGCAATATTTATTATTATGAGAAGAAGTCATTTTATGGAGTGGTTTCGCCATGAGGTTGTCGGTGGAGTACAATTAAGCCTCCCCATTTCTTCCCATCGGTGTCCTTAAAGGTGTTTAAGAGATCGCACCATTACCCATTAGACAGTAACTAGGAAACATCAACTAGACAGTAACTACAGCAATAGGCATGACCACTTTTACGTTAGTAGGACCAAATTCTTATTTGCAAAATGTAGGTGTTTTATACACTTCTGGCAACCCCTTAAAAGGTACAGGCGTGAGCATATGTATCTTATATCTTTAAACGAGAAGAATTCTTGTATATATACATATATAATCTGAATCTCGGAAATTTTGTATGCAACGATATTCATGAAATTTTGTATGCAGGGGATTTCGGGGCCGATAAATCGATCTAGCTAGGTTTCATTTTTAGAAAACGTCGTTTTATCCGTGTTTTCAGGCAATGAAAAACTGCTACAATATCCTTAAAATACGAAGGTAACTTTCGCCATCATCTAGAAGGTTGTAATAGGTCAGGTGAGAAATAGGACGGTCCCGTAACCGGATTACCCCGGTTCGAGTCCTGATGTTTATTTTACTTTGTCTCTGCTTACCCCTGAGGGATATAGGCTTGAGTATATATATTATACTATAATAATAATCTTGACACATCTCACAAACGGCCGTCTGATCTCCAACTAAGCAGAGCTTGTACTATGGTAACCAGACAGCTGATAAACATACATATATACTTCTAAATACCCATACATATTATAGATTAATAACACCCAGACACAGAACAAATGATCATGATCATTTGTTCTGTGTCATTCACTTATCACACAATTATTTGTTCTGGGTGGGAATCGAACCCACGACCTCTTGCTTAGCAGTCCGGGTCACTAGCCACTAGACCAACAGGTCAGTCATATGCGTTGTATAACTATATACAGGTAACGGGAACGTTATGTGAGCAAATATAAAGCCATTTAAACAGTAGGTTAGTTTTAAACTATTCAAATGGGAGGCCTATGTTCAAACACTAATTAATAATTTGAGTCGTTACGTCATGACTGAGAAGTAGGTGACCACCGGAACAATTTTGCAACTTACATTACCTAATTTCCACCTAATTATGCGTAGAAGTGAAAGCTGTGACCTTGATTATTTAAATAGGAAATAATTTATTGCTAATTAATGTGACATAATCTTTGACATGTTGGAGGAGGAGTTTGTACAAGTGGAATTATTAAAAATATAAAACCCGACTGCAGAATTTCCTCCCAGTTTTTAGGTTTCCGTTCCCAATGGGAAAAAAGGGACCCTATCACTAAGTCCGTCTGTGTGTCCATCTATCACCAGGCTGTATCTCATGAACCGTGATAGTTAGACAGTTGAAATTTTTACAGATGATGTATTTCTGTTACTACTATAAGAACAAATACTAAAAAACAGAATAAAATAAATATTTAAGAGGGCTCCCATACAACAAACGTAATTTTGTTGCTCGATATTGATAACGGCAACAAAGCTAGAAATATTCACAGAATATTGAGTTATTTTTAAAATGAATATATAATTTTAGAGATAATCATACGGAACCCTAAATTGTTGTACTTTAACTTAATTGTTTGTACTGTTTATTAATTTAAATTGCAGAAAAAATGTAGAAAGTATATCACACTATTTTTCCTTTATAAAAACATCTAAGGAAAAAGTAGTCTACATCTAAAATTTATGGAATATCGAATTCCGGTTATTTTGAAGTCAGTCAATATTTTTTATAAGTTGATGATTCTTTTTTAAATTACTGTCTTTTTCTAAATTTATGTTGCCTGCGGTTCACGGTAGAGTAGAATGATGACACCCCATCTTATCCCGGTTCTGTCGTAAAAGGCGATAAAGGGATTTGACTGTTATCTATCAGAAAGTATGTATGACATACAGTGGTCGGTTGACGGTAATAAGCTTGTTCCCTATTACCTTAGTGGAACCAAATTGTAATTGGCAAAAAGTGGGTGTTTAAACACCTCTGCCTACAGGCTTGAGCGTATGTATGTATGTTAAATGTTATTACACCCTAAAGCTACCGTGTGAATATATTACTGTAATTAAAAGCCACGTTTCCCATAACCCGTATCATATCTCGAGCACTTTAGATAAAAGAAATCACCATTCGTTTCTGGTCTGTTAACAGAAGCATTGCTTAGCTTTCTTGAGTTTGTAATTAAAACAAGTTCTTATTTTGACTTTTAAGATTAAGGATACATATATATGTACTATAGGTCCACGACCTTAGATGCTGTTAAAATAAGCAAAGTGAGATTTTTTTAATCTGTACAGTTCAAGTTGATGTACTTACTTATACATTTTAATAAACAAAGTCAAGTAATTATTTACCTTGATGACCGATCTACTCGTTTGCCCCCATATGCAATAAAAAAAGAACATCAATCATTAGAAAGATAAACAAATGTTCCCCACAGATCCCTACACTCCATAATTCTAATACAACTTCTAATTGAAGACTTCCTGCAGTCTGTTGATAGTAACAGTATAGTGTGCTGTGAAACAAAACACATGGCGCACTAACAAAGGGCGATGGGCACTAATTAAGTGAACTAATCGATCAATGGATGGCGCTCGATACAGTGAACACATACGGGCTTTAAGTTAAAGCGTCGACGTTACAACTTTTAATAAAAAAAAATGTTGTTAAGAGTTAGGTCAGTCACAGCAGATTTGGTATATAAAGGTGCGCTGCTAGAAAAGCATTTTTACATTATAAACTGATAACGCATTTTTTTTATATTAAAGTCGCATGAAGAAGCAGAAATAAGATTGACATGTATCGAAACTAGCAATAAGTTTTAAGATATCACGTACCGTGTGGTGTCATGACGTCCTAAAAACTGTAACATAGCATGTTGTTTAATATAAACTTAGTAAAGTAATATAAAACAACACAATGCACATGCACTTTAAACAAAGAAGATGTACTGATATTTTCAAAATATTTTAATGAAATACCGTTCTACCTTTTTACTTCTGGCATGTGGTACTTGGTACAGTACATAGTCAATTACATGGATGGACATCATTTTCGATATAGATTTCTTATACCCTCTTGTAAGATAGAAATTAGTGGACGATATCATAATATATTTGCGCTATTTATGAACCGTTGGGAACGATTAGAGTTGCACTCAATTATAGTCCTATTTATTATATACATATTTGAAGTATATGAAAATAAATCCTTATCTTATCTATGTTATATTATTGTTATTTATGCGAAAGTAAATTATTAGCTAAGCTGAGCTAATATTCCCGCTCTATATTTCTCCCCGTGTGTTTCTGTCATTACGTTTTAAGTTTAGTTTAGTTCGATTGCGTGATCCAAGGTAACATAAATGCAGCTAGGAAGATGCGCTTGGCTCGAAAGTATTATGGGGCATCCGTTAATTATGTGAGCTATTTTACGATCAGTTTATACTCCTCCCCTCTTAGGTGAGATTTAATGAGATTTGCCTGGACCCCTCTCCCCTCCCCTTACGTGATATGAACAGTAAATATATTTTAAACTAAATTTATTTTTATTATTCGGAAAAATAATAAATATTTTAGGTATACTATAGTTAATTTACTACATAAAAAATATTTTTACTATTTTTTTTTAATATCTAATATTTTGTATTTTTTTAAGTTGACGTGAGATTTTCGATTATCCCGCCCCCCCATTCTGAGCTAACATAATTAATGGATGCCCCCTAACAAAATATTTATTATTAAGCTTGTTAGCTTGCTCCAGAATTTTACCACTTCAAATTATTTTATGACCGCATTCTGGTATTTACTTCGTGAAGACTTATCCGTTGTGATATTTATAGAATGGTTACTATAACCATATCGGTTTAGGTTAATTTCAGATTAATGTGGCAAATTAACTTATCTCTTGATTTGAAACTATTTGCCCCCAGTACATTGCAACTGACAGCGTTACTAAAGGGGACTGAAAACTTTAGTAATTCTATCAAGATGGAATGCAATCATGCACGTAAAGAAAGGCGTAGTTGTAGAATCTGAAGGCGTTGAACTTTCAGATTTAACTAAACTAAGATCTCTTTCTGCTGCTGAAACCTACAAGTATCTGGGTATATCACAGTCATTGGGAATATCCGAGTCTAGTGTAAAACAGACATTGCAGGACCGATTTTTGGGCCGCCTGAAAATAGTACTTAAAAGTCTTTTGTAAATAGATTGTTATTATACCATATCTGTTTAAGTTAATTTCAGATTAATGTTGCAAATTAACTTAGGCGCTTTTAATACCAAGTATTTTTTTTAAATTATTATTATTAATTAAACAATATTAATTAAAATTCATACATTCACGCCTACACCCCCAAGGCAGAGGCGTATTATACTCCCATATTTTGCCAATTATAATTTAGACCCACTTACGTCATATTATGCAAGTCTGTCAATCTATCTATATTGTCTGCTAGATAAGAGACCTTTCACGACATCCACGACAAGACATGAGGTGGCCCTAGATAACTTCTTCAAACTAATGGTTCATGATACCTTCTCATAAGCCTAAGAGTTTTTTAGTTTCCTTCTCGTATCTATCTCGGTAGGAACAATAATCCTTCACCCATTCATAGTTTACTATCGACTTGTCACTCACAATTATCGCCGTAGGACATCCACTGCTGGACATACGCCTCCCTAAATGAATTCCAAGAAAACCGTCAGTCCGTTGTCAGTCATTACATAAAGAGGTTCCATACTAGTATTTTATAAAGGCATACTATCAACATCCTTACACGCCTTCAACTAAAATATAAAAAAAAGCCATAAAATCGTTCTAAATACAAAACGTGACCAAATCCAACGACCAGAAAATGCATCACACACCCGAATCGTGGTGCATTTGAGTGTGACGAAAGGTGTGGCTTCCCTAAACCACGTAGAACTTCCTCGCCTCCCGCTCGCCCATACTTCACCCCCTCGAAAGCCTATTAAATTCATACCAATGTGCTGTAAAGAGCTATTGGTAGGTATGTGTTCCCGACGTCTTACAGCTCTAGATAAAATGGAATCTTAATACATTCTTAGAAGGGAGGCAACGATGCATGAACGAACCAGTCTCCCACGGGAGTCAAAGTACATCCCGGATATTTAAAGTAATTGATGAAAAAGTGAAGAGTGCGTTCTTTATTGTTTTTAGATTGCGTAGACTTTTCAAGTATTGTTGTCAATGTAAATGGAAAACTATTAAAAAAAATATTTAAACGTTTGTTTCATTCAAATATACTATTGTGTTCGATTTTAAATTTGTTCTTTGCCGAAAAGGAAAGGAAGCCTGGATTTGTAATGATTCCTGTGTCGCAGGGTACTTGACAAAAATACAAACAAAGGACACAACAAATTACACTACTTGTGCTGTGTAGGACTCTGGGCCCAGTTAGGATCACTAAGGTGTAGAGACCAACAGGCCAGTCACTTATTAAATGTATTTTTTTTTGTATATAAATATAATAGCTGTTGTACGAGTATTATAAAATGTTATTTGTATTTGCACTGGATTTCTGGAACTTCTATTCGGATTAAAAAAATATGTGTATATAAGCAATAAGTTTCTATTGAATAGAGTATTTATTGAGACATAAATTTGCTTGAGCACTGACCCTAAAATACGGGTGAAACTTTAAGAAACGCCTGCTAGTCCATAATAAGTAAAGAATTATAATAAATCAATAAATCAGTAAGTAATGTCTGAACTATAGACATTACGCACATACACACATACGATCACGCCTGTATTCCTTAAGGGATAGGCCGTGTTGCTAATTAGAATTTGTACCCACTAACGTAACTAGCCGTCAACCAGGCACAGCATGATTGTATATATATACTACATACATATATACACTAAAGTCTGTATCTCCAGAGGTGTACGCAGAGGCTCAAAATAATGCCCATGTTTGGCCGAATATAATTTAGAAACATTTATGCAATAGAGGTGGGCAACGTATTGACGTCATCTTACATTTGCGAATAAGATGGAAAAATTACATTACAAATTACAAGAAACGAAGGGAAGGGATTTTGCTTATACAGGTGGATTGGCTCGCGTAAGTTAGGGTCGCATACCTACATGTAACTCGAACTGGCTGGTGTTTGGAATTCCGCACCCTCTAACTAAATAGTCCACGATGAGGGTGTCTGGCAGATAAAATTCCCACACCCACTGGTAGAGATGATTTATTATTAATATAATAAAATATATATATACACTAGGTATTAGTCATTCACATTATACACTACAAGTGATTATGAATAATCTAATAACAAATATAGACTCTGTAATACTGTAAAATCAATTATTTCTTGCACTTCTGTATTCAGGAATGATTCATTCGATACAAAATTGGCTCATGATAGTATTGAAGTCATAGTAGTCAGTTTCAGGGACTGAATTGAAATTGTGTGACCCTCGCTCTCTCGTGGCATAGAATATAGAAACAAACACACCCACAGCCGTTTTAAGATTATTCCATTTTACTTTCCCCTTCTCGGACACAGGCGTGAGTATATTTATATATGTGTATTTACATAAGTAATAAAACGAAACACATAGTACACTTTTTTTTTATTAAAAAAATTAACATTAGCAGGCATACTAGATAGCTAGTATTTATATATAACAAAAGAATTTGTGTCCACATTCGGGCACATTGACGCACCTGTTGCTGTACACATTGTAAGATTGTAATTATAACCTTGAGACTCGGTAACACCATAGACCACACACCATATTGAATTTTATGACATATTACAACTGGTTTTTCTAGCGATAGATTGGTATAGTTACTTGGATACTGCTGATAGATCATAAAATCTTGATGTTATGAGCCCTTTTAAATTATCGTATTAAAAGAATATACATTGTTATATATATGTAATCTGTGATATTCTTAATAGTTTTCAATAATCATTTGATGCTCTCCAAACGTGAATTTAACACAAACTGTTGAATTCAATTAAAACAAAACAAATATAAGCCCTAAAACCAAAAACAAAATACAAAGGTTTACTAAAAACACCACGACACAAAGCCAGGTTCTGGTCCTATGAATGAAGAACTCATAAAATAATTTACAATACGTTAGCCAACGCAACGAGTACCATATTCTCTTCTAAAAACATACATTTCTACAACATAATATTGAAATGAAAGAAAGTTCGCCCGCGGTAGTGTACGCGCCAAATTTCTTGAAAATTAAACATGAAGAATATTGTACTATGGCTGTATACAAATAGTCAAGTCTGGCATTTTCCTTAATTTCTTCCTTTAGTTATTAAAAGTTACAATGTTGCCGCTTGAAATATTTCCCATTGTGTGTAGTAGCACATTCAGTAATAAATGTTATACCGTCTATGCCAACACAACGACCGACCCATACGTAATAAAAAAAATAGTAAAACATTATGATTCTTTATGCTTTTAAAACAAATTATTTATCTAATTAATAATTAAATTATAAAAAGATTATATATTTACGATATTTCCCTGGTATTCCATAATCAAATAATTAGATCTCTAAACAGTCAGCAATTGGTGGAGTAATCGCTTAACAAATATAAAAAAAATACATACAGCCGAACATAGAATTTTTTGAAGTCGTTGAAAAAGTGTCAGTTTTTTGAAGTCGTTGAATCTAATAAAACTAAGTTAACATTATCTACCGTATCATATCGTTTATTTAATATAGTCTACTAGCAGATCCTGCCACGCGTTGCTGTGGCTAATAAAAAAAAACAATTTGCAATAAAATAATATTGCTACTATAAATTGAGAAGTAAGCTATCCTATTTTTCAAGTTGGATCAAAATGCACACGGTGTGCAAATTTGATTAAAATCGGTTAAGTAGTTTAGGAGTCCATCCCGGACAAACAACGTGACGCTTTATTTATATATATATATTCTATACATACGTATTGTGGGGAGTAAAAAATTACATATCTTTGGCCCATATGTACATGACATGACTACTTCTCCAAGTCATTCGTTTTCAGGAAACTCCAAAGGAATTTGATTGGATAGGGACCGATCATGTGTTTAACAAACTTGGCGTAATTTTCACAAAACAATATTGTGGGATAAATTTATTACTTAGTATTTTACTAACAATAAAATTAGAGGCTCCCAAAATGTTTATGAGATTTTTATAACAAAGGATTATAAACTTTATCACTGTGACATACGTATGTTTATTAAACATATACAAGCGTGAGACAAACAGTGGGCTAACAGAGGGCACAAAGAAAGTGAATTGTTGTATTTTTAATTACTTTTAGTTCCGTTTTCTCAAAGACACATTGTCTTAATATATATTTACAAAGTTCTCAAGCCAACATAAAGATGAATTCGCGCTTTTTCAACTGTGAAATATACTATTTTCGTTATCAAAATCACAAACAATTACGATTACCGTATGCCCAAACCCCCTCTCCTCTTTCCCATCATCACCCTAAAGGCACAGGCAGTGCACTTACAACTTTTTAGATGGAGGTGTCCATTGGCGGCGGTTGTCACTTACGATCAGATGAGCCGTCTGTTCGTCTGCCTTCCTATGCCATAAGAAAAACCTTTAAGGGACAGAAAACAGTTTAAGAAACTACCAAATTCCAGCTACACAATGATCAATGGTGGGACCAGTCGTCGTTATATGTGTTCCATGCAGCAAACCCGATAAATTTCCAGTCTACTAAAAATACTTTTAGGACACCTGTAATTACTGCCCATTATCACACAAAAACAAAATTTCTTCTATTAAAAATTAAAAATTCCTCTATAGGCGATAAAAAACTGCTCATATCTTCTAAGAAACTTTGAAACTGTTTTCCGAACTAATTCAAACGTGATCAATGTTTCACGGCTTCGATTTATTTCTCGCAGTTGCGTTAGTAATACAATTAACAAGCAATTATATGAAATTTATCTCTTTCATTATCTCGTTAGGCAGGAAACTATTGGAACACCTAAATTATTACTAATAGGTTGTTGTTAGACTTACTTCCTACATGTTTGTATGATCTGCTTTTACTAACTATATGTGAAAACATAGATAGCACACACGCTATGCTACGGAATTGACGAAATGAAAGATTAACTTTTATTAATTTTTAGTGTATGAAGCATCAAACAAGTGAAAACCGGTACATAAACAATGCTTTCACTGCATTGCCGAGTGAGTGAGGATAACGGAGGCCCAACTCCCTCTCCCCTTTTACACCCCTCCTTCCTTTGCCCTCCCCTTACCCCTCTCCTCGTTACTCTCTCTAAACTTTGAGTTGCAGGTATCCTTAGGCCGCGGTTGTCATTTACCATCAGGTGACCCATTTTCGTCTATCCCCATATGTAATACAAAAAAAAAATAGTATATTTTTTTTTCATGTTATCTGTAAATGTTACAATTTTTTTCACTACCTGCTTTTGTTTTAGTTTTGTTTTCAACCGACTTCAGAAAAGGAGGAGTTTATCATTTCGACTGTATTTTTTATGTTTATTACCTCAGAACTTTCGACTGGGTGAACCCATTTTGATGATTTTTTTTTACTTGAAAGCTGGCGTTTCCCGTGTGGTCCCAATTCTTTGTTGTCCAGTTCTGACAATGACATCCATGAGAAAACAATATAAGTCTTAAATTTGTTGTAAAGTTACATTGAATCTAAATCAGAATTTGTTCATAAGACATGTGATATATCATTAAAATTACAAATACGTTATTAAATTGAATGTTTTTACGACTGAAAGTATTGCTCAAAATAATTGCAAAGGCGCATTGAAGGCGGCTATCTACTTTTTTAAAATTCAATTATGTTTTAACAAGTTCATTGTAAGCTTGTTCTGATAAATAATAAAAAATAATTGCGTTCACTTTTCTATTGAGGCAAACGAGCAGACGTTTCATAGGATGCCCTCACCGAATCGTGAGTGGAATAGAACTAATAATTTCTATTGCTTATGTGCTATATACTATTGCTTGTACACCTGTAACACAAGAATATATATATTTTTATATAACAATATGTATATGTTTGTATACTTAGTCTGGCCATAAATACTGTTACAATAAAAAAAAAAATTATATTTCAATTCTGAATCTGTCATTCTTATATGAATATTTTTTGTGTTTTCTCGTTTTCTCGCCCTTCGGTGTTAAAAAATTTAGTGGGATGATAAAGGGAACCGAATTGTTGTAATAGCGTTACACAAAGTAGTAGCGGTATTCAATTTTGGAAACTTTCCATCTGCTTGTTAGTCGAATGTTTGTGTTATTGATAGGTAAAATGAAACCATATCTGAAAAGAGAGAAAAGATCTGATCGTCCACGTGGTATTCGTATGAAAAGGGCGATCAAAGGAGTGAAGGAAGGAATTGGTAAAAATCCTGTCCGAAATCATAAGAATTTATCGCGGGAAATGAATATAGTACGTAGAACCATATCACGTATTTTAAAAGATGAGTTTAAGCTCGTAGCCTATAAGAGACACTCTGGGAATTGTTTAACTGATAATTTTAAAATGAATAAAATGACAAAATCAAAACAGCTTTTTAAACGGTATACAAAGGGAGGTCATAGAATTTTTTATTTACTGACTCGTTTTTTTTTTTCTATTGAGCAATATTTTAACAAGCAGAAAGATCGAGTTTATGCTCAAAACTCTATAGAAGCTTCCCAATTAGTCAGCAGAGTACAACGTGACTATACAAAGCACATGTGTGAGTGGCGCTGCGCCGTTCTTCTGACTCGCACTATGGTTTTTTTACCTTAAGTATTTTTATGCCCGACTCACTTTGATCATTGAACACTTTTTCCGGTACTATTGTTTTGTACAATTATAGTCATAGTAAATGCAGTGTGGAGTGTTTCATATAAGACCACATGAAAATCGTTGTATTCATGCTCCTATCCGAGTTGGATAGCGATTGATATCGGTAGTCAGCTTCTTTTTTGTGATGATTTGGAGTCCCTAAAACATTCCATAAGATTGGCAGTAAAGAGTTTTTCCATGGAGAAAATGATTGTTTCTATTGATAATTGGCATTAACGTAAAGGACTGTATTAAAGCCAATGAAGGTAATTATGAATGAGTTTCATAACATATTAATGTATAAACTAACACACATCGCAGTAATATTTTTTTATGGACTAGAAAAACAATTTTTTTTCCTTGTCAAAATATTTATGGCTAGACTACATATATATATACTGTATGTTCTTTTTTTTATTTATACTATAGGCGGACAGACGAACAGACGGGTCACCTGATGGTAAGTGACACCGCCGCCCATGGACACTTGCAACTCAAGAGTCGCAAGTGCGCTGCTCGCCTTTGAGGGTGATGAGGGATGGGGGATGCAGGGAGCGGAAAAAAGAGAGGAGGGATGAGGAGATGGGAAGGAGGAGAAAGGAGATGAGGGGGGGAGGGGGAATTGGGCCTCCGGAAACCTCACTCAATTCGGGGAAATGCAACGCAAGCGTTACTTCACAAGCGGTTTTCTGTGAGGCCGTGGTATCGCACCGGTCGAGCCGCCCCATTCGTGCCTAAGTATGGCCCTACCACTGATGTTCGCATTTTAGCTTTACTTATGAAATTATTACGTAAGTATATATTTTCTTAGTATAGTAATATAATAACCTCCTTAATTTGTACATCTACAAACTGCCCTATGTACTAATCCATTGCACTTGTCCATTACAAAGGTTGAAGAGATCACAGCTAGCGATAAGACCGCCAATTATAATCTGTATATTAATGTTGTATCTTTTCTGATGTGTACAGGATAGATTTCTTTTTTGTTTTTAATATTGTATTGTATTGTATACAGTTCTAGCGAAATTCGATTAAAGAATTTGATGTACCCTTGTATCTCAAGCGTTGAACGTGGTTCCATAGAGATCAACTTCAATTAACGTAAGCTGAATATATTTTCTTAAGCTATATATCGTCCAGTCACGATTTAACCCATTTATTAGAAAAAAAGTATGCAAAAATCAACCATATTTATGATACTTTAAGCGATAAAGTGATGTAGCTGTAATATAAATACATACTTCATGGTATTAATTCTATCAATGTTTTTTGTTACAGGTAAGTTATAGCCGAACATGAAACAGGATTATAAGTCACGTTATCGTTACGGTAAATTATTTATTATTATCTCTATATTCTTTACAGTTACCTAGTAACTTCATCTCTCCTAGTAAAATATTTTTCGATATTAGGTGATTTTAACGACACATATCTTACAGGCGGCTTTCTGATCCGAAACTAAACAGAGCTTGTACTATATCTAGGTAGTCAGACTGCTGATATACATACTTAAATATTTCCAAATACATACTTATTATATATAAATTATACTCACATACTACAATTGAATATGACTGCAAATTGTTGTTCTGAGTCTGGGTATTTTTTGTGTCCGTTGTCTGAATGTTTGTAAAGTCCCCCGTGACACAGGAATCCTAGTGCAAGATGTATTTTTAAAGAAGAAATAAAAATAAAGATAAAACAAGAAAAAATGAAGATAAACAAGAAACAAGAACTATACTTACATATTTTCAGGTCTTTTCATATTATGGCCAACATAATATTAAAAATAGCACCTGAAAACATTGACATGTCTTATAATATTATTGTCTCATAACTTATAACCGTATTATATGAAATTAAATATCAACACCGCGTGTGCTAAATACTTGTGCCAAGAAAAAACAAATCCAGAGAAAACAAAAATTGTTAACAGAAAGACACCAAAGTTAATTTTGTCATTACACATAAATATTTATTATGCTGAGCGGTTCTAGATTTAAACAAATTACAAACATTAACAACATTATCTAATAACTACTTACTCTACCTGTTCTCGATAGCCCGTCAATCCATATGAAATAATTGTTGTATTTTTAATTTGGCCCGACCTCTCTAGAGCTATATTCATTTGCCCTAAGAATCGTAAACCTAATCTACTAGTCCAATGACCTCCCTAAACCAGCATTCAATTATAATCATTAAAATTTTAACGACTTTAATTACAATCCAAATTCAAATCCAAAACAAGTCTTAATATTTAATTTAAAAACTCATTATAGGATAGAGGAGATTACGTCACAACTAAGAACATTTAGAGGTTTAATTGACCGGAAGTGATCAAACACAGTTACTTTTTCAGTTATTAATTAAAATGTGGTTACGTTAGCACTTAAAGTTAGTAATAAAAATCCATCTTGCAATGGTAGCTTAACTTTGGTTTACATTACGGCAGTGTATAATGAATGACTTTACTAAAAAAAATACTGTCTCATCAACACTTTAATACAAGACAATATACATATGTATATTATGCAAACTATATATATCACGGCCTTAAACAAAGAATGAGTTGCATTTCAAAGAGGTTTCGTGAGGTTTCCGGAGGCCCGACTCCTCCTCTCCTCTTTCCCTGCCACATCATCCCTTCTCCTCTTTCCAATTTCTTCATCACCCTTCTCTTCTTTCCTCTCCCCTCATCTCCCTCCCTTGGTATCTAATCTCTCATAACAATAAAAAAAAATAAAAAGTACTTTCACATCAACTTTTGGTTGTTAAGTTGACTAATGTTCTGAGCTGTCTTACATATTTTTTTTATTTATTTATCTGTGGCCAGTGATCAGTCGTAAATAACTTTGTTTCTATTCATGTCTCCTTGTTGAGATATAACACAATGATAAGAATAATTTAATGAATAATAATAATAATTGTACATTGCTTAAAATTAAAAAAAAAGTAGATGTTGGCTTCACGTGTTAATTTTTAAATTTGATTTTTAGTAACGAAACTCTATAATAATCACGTATTTATTTTCTCTGATCCCCAAATTTGACCACACACACAGAGACAGAGACAGCCTTTGACCACAGCCTGGATAAATTAAGATGATTTATGCTGTAAAAAAGTAAATACAGGTTTTACTTTTAAGCATTATCACTTTTATTATTAAAAGTTTTCTCTACTCGTAGCACAACTATCAATTTCAGAGCAATATTTACTTTCTCTCAGTTCATAGGACATCAGAGTCCGTTACGGTTCTATAGTGTTGCGCGAACATATTGCGTAATTGTAATTTAGTCTTTTTTTTTCAAATTTGACAAGGCCATTTGTTCGGACAATCAATCAGAATTCTTAAATTATCTCTATAACTTAAGATTTGTGAGACTTATTTTTATTGGCCTTCTAATGGCAAGACATATGCAAATGGCATGTGTAAACATTATGTGTGGACATTTAGTAATTCAAATCATTAATTTCAATTAAACCAATCATAGGTATTTGTAAGTTGTCAAGAGAAAAAGATAGTCACACTAAGTCAGATAGTTAGTTGTTTGTGTGTTAGTTGCGTGTTCTTCTTATTTCTTCTTAGAAACACACACACACGCAAGAAACTACGAGGACACTCTTTTTCAAAAGTTATACGTAATTTTATTGTTAAAAGTATATAAAAGAATAGTCATTATTCTGAAATATAAACATTCTGGTGAAATAATACTATATGTTAAGTAATAAAATTCCGAATATGACCAGACTCGATCAACGGCACTCGTTTATGTTCTAGTATGTACACTTGCTCGCAGTGAATTGTTTGATATGAACTTTTATTACATACGTAGGATCACACAGACCAATGCGAAGAAACACATGAACGGTTACTTACATGTTTTAAAGTCAATCACTATGCTCTACATAGAGGGTATCTAGAGGTACATATGTAGATCTTCAATGAAAAGACAGCAGTGCAGGAGGAATGGAGGCCTCTGGTGTAGCGAGCCACTGCTGAGTAGCGTCCACGAACGCTCTGCCAACCGTGAAACGAATAGGAAGTGAGACTTCATGCTGTAGTACGCAGTGCCGACCCCATGGTGCTACCTCTCGTTATGAATTAGTAAGGTAAAAATTGGCACGATTTCAAAACGTTTCGAATCAGATAATGACGTGTCGCTTCAAGAGTCATAGAACATCCTCATACGATTGAAAGTTAAAGTTGGATTGTTTGCGTAGATGACTTCTTAGAATGTTCGATGTGTTCTGATGAGTAAAGTTTCATCGGCTACTGAATATCATACAAGTGTATATGTAGGTACACGACTACATTCATGTAGTCACGCCTTTATTCTTGAAGGGGTAGGCAAAGAAACACCCACATGAAACACCCACATGTTCAAACCATAATTTAGTGCTACTTCCTATTAACTATAAACAGTAAAATCCATTAGATGCCTGTTAGGAACTTACGACGCATGGGAAGAGGTAGTTTGGTCCTATTCTCATCCAGTAGGTGCATCTCAGTACGACTGCATCATCGACTGCCAAGATATTTCTGATCGGCTTGACACCTTGGCGTTGCGTAGTGACGTAGCTTCACTCTGCATTCTCTATCGTATGTATCATGGGGAGTGTTCAGAGGAATTGTTCGGACTTATACCGGCTGCAGGTTTCCGCCATCCTCCTACGCGACTACGTTTGACCCTATCGAATAAAAAAAAATGCCATAATGGTATTTAAACATTTCTATAAAACTGGATTACATTAGAAGTGGTTAAACGTCGAGTTGCCGTGAATTACTATCAATGAATGAAAAAGTCCGGCTTTGTTTTTTTCGATAACATAAACGACCTGGTAAATGCAAAGAGTTGTTCAGCAGACGTGTAAATACTTATTGATGATTTTTGGCCGAAGCCGAAGTCAAAGCTGATTAATAAGCCATTTTAGAAAGCTTTGGCCGATAGAAGCTGAACCCGAAAGTTTGGCACATTCGTTAAGTTGATTAACGAAATTATTAAAATTGTATTTTTTTTTTGTAAAATTGAATTAAAAACGGGTTAAAATAAAAATGCTCTACCTAATAATATTATTTATTATATTTATTTACTTAAAAATAAATTAACTATCAAAATCAGACTCAGTTTTTACGACTTTTATCAATTAAATGCACATGTTTCATAATGTGAGTAAATTAAAAGTACGTAACAATGTCAATAAAATTATTGTTTTAGTAACAATGTTGTTGAACACCGGCCTTAGAATATTTTGTCTTAAATTAATTTAATTAAATTTAATTTGATGGAAAAATATTTGTAAAAAATTATATCAATACACACAGCGTCACCTTAACGATAGATTGCCTAGTCAAATGTGAAATTAATAAAAAGATAAAATAATTGAATACCTGCCTGTGTTGATTTATAACCTCCCGTTTCTAAATGGTTGAACCTTAAGAGAAGAAATCGGGCAGATAAAGTAATGGCCACATTTTTAAAATCACCAGATAGGTATTAGAAAACTTAGTGTATAGTATACAATAAAAGCCAATGTTATCGTATATTATATTCAAATAAACAAGAAATGGGCTATTAAAATAAGGTAACTGATAGGAAGAGAAAAAGAAGGTAAAAAAGAAGAAGAAAGAAACACACACACGAACATAAAAAATGAGAAAAATATTAGTGCACATTACATTGTGCTGATAATTTGAAGTGGCCTGTGAATCTCTAACAGTTCAGTTCCAAGCGCTTCTATCTTCAATATAATATACCACTGAGTAAAAATAACCTTTAAAGCACAACTTTCGTTTTAAAGTGGACTTAAATATGTTTATATGCAATCACACTTTCAAAGTACTCGTACAGCTATATTAATAGATGTTAAAAAAAAACATATAATAAATCATTTTTACTTTTGTACTACTTCTAAAAATAATAATAATCAAAGTTAAATAGTTAGCAATACATCCAGTAGGCCGAAGCCGAAGTTTGGATGGAGACGGCATTTTTTGCCGAAGGATTCCAAAGACGAAGAAGCCCAAGGATCGATCGGACACTACTTAAACGTTAAACAGTTATTCAAACCTGTTATATTCCTTTAAACGATCAAAAAAAGTGACAAGATCCACAAGTGTTTTATCTAGTGAACTGTAACTTGTAACAGATATTTTTTTATACCTTCAGACACACAGGGTCGTCTGTATATAAATAGGTACATATTATTGATGATAAATTACACCCAGACACATAACAAATGACCTCAACTCATCCCCATCCCCTCTTTCCCCTCCCCGTATCCCCCAATCCGCCATCTTTATCAAAGGCGGGCAGCGCACTTACGACTCTAGAGTTCTAAGTGTCCATAGACGGGCTTGTCACTTACCATCAGAGCGCCTGCACCTGTATTATAAAATAAAAAATAAATAACCCTCCCTTAATTATGCCCTTCCACCTTACCCATACATATATTCTATCAATGCCTTTCCATACCTCTTAATATGGTTTACAAGGTCAAGAGACTTCAATAATTTAAGACCCAATTCTCCAAAAATCAGTCTTGCAATCACTTCGTGCCTCATATCCGACTTTCCCGTTACTCAAACACGCTTGCTCATACTAAAAATATCGACTCCGGCTGATGAACTCTGAGTAGTAAACGACGATTCATAACTCTCCTTATATCCGTTCCAGTTGTGACAGACAGTCAGGAAATACTCTAAATGAGATGAACATTTAAAATAGGTACCGCAATTCGTGCGAATAATTAACTTTAAAAAAATTATGTAACCGACTTCATAGCACCTCTTTTATTGTTCCTTAATATTGTAACCTAGCGATGGATTTATTCTTCCAGTTAAAATGAAAATACTACCCTTTTAATCGACTACTCTCGAATACTTTTATATAATTTTTAAATCGGTTAAGAATCGGCGAATATATCGAGCAACAAACACACGAAAGTGGGCATAATTTATTTTAATTAACTGTCTCTGGACCCCCATTGACATCATCATTATTATGAATTATCGTATGATAGAACACATGTATCGAAATCGAATCGAAAAAGCGTACGTAAGCTTATTTACGTTCTTAAAGAAAACTTATCTGTAATTATAAGAAGCGTGATAAACCCAGGTAATATAACTGTGGTCAAACCAGTTTTGTTATAAAGTTGACGATTTGGTGTATATTATGGACGTATTTAACTTTGCGTAGTTTATAATGAACACTCAGACACGGCGGGAGCTTTATGACTTTATGAGGCATGCTTTTTGTGTAAGTTGATATTATACGGATATGTACAAGTTCCTAACTGTCTTATTCTAAGTTTTTATTGACTTCAATACATTTCTGTAAAGAACATACAAAATACTGTATAGAATACCTATACTCAAAATGACATCAAACTCACAGTTCTCACAAAATTGTATTTTTTTTAATTTTCTCTTTAATGACATATATACAATATTGACATGCACTTATATGCATATATATGTTCTGAGTCATTCTAGCGAGTCGGGAGCAGTTAAACTCATTTCAACATTAGTTCCAAAATGACGTATTTAATGACTCATGATCGTAATAGTTACATCTTTCTATAGTATTGGATTTTTTTTAGATTATGATCAGAAAAACAAATCGTATTGTCTTCGAGAGCTTCGCATCTGCGACCTGGAAATCTGCTAATAGATAGCCTTCTTTAACGTATTCTATTTAAACGAGCAGACGGATCACCCGGTTCTTAGTGACTCCTGCAACTCAAGAGCTGCAAGTGCGTTGCCGGGAAAGGGGGGCGGGGGGTTATGGGCATCTGGTAACTTCACCCCACCTGGGAAAGAATAGCTCTGAAAACCACTTAGCCTTTGACCAGTTGCGGTCTTTCTATCACTAACAGTCTGTATGTGAGTGATCTAGATGTTTTTTTTTGTCCAAATATAATTTCCGCTCGAGGGAAAATCAAAATTATACTTTTAATTATTTTATCCATTTAATTCATTCATAGTACGAGTTATAGGTATGTGACCTTGACTTGCTTCAGGTATAGCTTATACTCCCCAATCCATCTGTATAAGCAATATCATTTTCATTCCCTCATCTCAATATACCCCATATTTTCCTATCTTATTCCCAAAAGTGCCCGGATGGGCATCAGGCGTGTGTATATCATTCATATTTTTCATCCAAATTTGCTTTGGATAAGTTGATTTTGGCTTTTGGCTATACGGCCAAAAGCAATTTCTAATAGCAATGTCATAAAAACTTTGTATCATCAATCTACATTATTATGCCTTTACATGTAATTAGTTTATTTATTATCATCTAATTTATAAACATAGTAATCCTTAAACAAAGGTAGCATTTTCAAATAAATCGTAAACTATATTCCATACTCATCATGCATTGCCACAATTCCTATTAAAGTTATTTCTGCGTCAAACATCCGGGCCTTTTCACCATAAACATAGAACCACATCAGACCATTGAATAACGGTTACCACTTCAAAAGCGCTTTCAAATATATTAATTCTCGTTAAATACTCATTTGGAAGTATCTTGACATCAGTTAAGTTTTTTTTTAACTTAATTTCATACACATTCCACTTAAAACTTGTAATGATGGATTCGTGGATGGTCGAAAAGATTGATATTCAAAGTCATCAGCGAGAAAAAGATACTAAGAGAGACGTTTTAATCTACTTAATTTAATATGGACAAAAAATATATTAAAACCGTTTTTTAGTATACTAATCACACAGAATGATTACTAGCATTGAAATATTGCCTTTTACTATATTTTACATTAAGATATTGCGATAATATTAGCCTTAATTAATTAATACGCTCTCGGATATTTGTTTTAAGTTGATTCCATGATATAGACGATCCGGACTTTATCATCCAACCTTAATTTTGAATAGTATAACAATATCTAAAACTCAACTTTTAAAAGTGTTCATCATCATTATCAGTCCTTCATCGTCTACTGCTGGACATAAGCCTCTCCCAATGTACAGCACTGAGCTCAATCATCCCCTGACGTTAGACGCGTCTCGTTAGACGCGGTCTCTACTACAGAACTCGTCAACCCCGTCGATAATCTGTTTTGCGGGCAATGTGGCCAGGACATTGCCACTTCAGCTTGCTAATTCTTTGTCGCACCGTATCAACTTTGAGACCCTCTGATTTAGCTCGTTTCATTAGCCTCATGAAGACATAGTGTTTAAAAGTGTTAACGAACTTAATCTGAAAAATACAACGTTACTATAACAGTAGGTACTGTGATATCCTAAAATTATTCATTTCTTTCAACATAAGCGTGTCACAATACTTAGAATTCAGTTTTACTTCTTATTATGCTTAAAGTCCCAACAATTGTACAATGAAGTTTAACAACAGTTTTTTAAGACATATTTACAATAAAAATACTAGAACACGGTATTGTTCATTCCATTTTTACATATGGCAATCAAACGCGTGTTATCGTAGTGCAATAAAGCGTCAAGGTTAATTTGATGTGTCATTCTAAGACATTTTAAAATCTCGGATTGTTTCTAAGAATGGTGATTTAAAGTTCTGTGTTGCTTTGCACTTAGGTTGGAATAGAATTCTAGTTATATACATCAGTATTGAAAATCACAAGAAGTTAGTTAAATACAGTCTTTTCGTTGAGCTGGTAACCTCATCGTCTCCTTAATGGCATAACAGAAAGACCTCAAATGGTGTGGTCGGATAATATTTTTCATAATGTAAATAGAGAATCTCTCATATGAAACTAGAACAACAATTTCTTTTTTTTTAATTAAAAAAATAACAATCAAAGATAATATTTATGTAAGTATTTATGATACTTACATAAAAGACAAGCAGAGGTGTATTAAACACCTACATTTTGCCAAAAAGAATTTGGTTCCACTAACGTAAACTATTATATTTTATTCTATACATATTATATTTTTACTCATTTTATTTTAAAGAGAACCATATGGCTAATATGATAATACTTACTAAACTTGAATCAGTTTGAATTTCTATGAATTCGAATTATGCATGCTGACTAGGTATTCTAGGTAAGCATCTGTTTTGATTTATGAAAAGCCTAGTCGCACAACACTAAACTTAAAAAAAAGTATCTTAAGAATGAAAATCGAATCTGAATCGGACCAACGATGAGTACGAGTCAATATTATTATTGAAATTGGTTTACATATGACCAAAGTATCGTATAACATATATTATGTACAAACAAACAAAAATCCTCCTTTTGAAGATGTTTAAAAAAATTCTTTACCTCCGGAGGGCAGAGATAACAGCCCGCCACTTGCTAAAGGCGTGAATTTGTGTATAATATTATTTACTTTAAAAAAAATGTCATTTGAAATTGGAACAACATTTTGATAAACATCACGAAGTCGCTCTTGAGATCTGTATCTAAATAAAAGATGGCGATTATACAAGCAACTAGCAAGTGACCGTTGCTAAAGCGCTTTACTATTTCGGTACGGTCGTTGACGGCTTGTTATAACAAGTAATTTAAGAAGTCGTTTACGGTTCAGCTGATTGTTTAACTTGATTACGAAACACAAAAGTGGTATCAAAAAGGTGGTGTTAGCCACCTAACACCCAAATTGCCAAATTGTTTAATACTCGTACTAAAACTAGTACGAGTATTAAAAAAATTGGCATGCACTGAAAGGGACAGGGTACCATGCGGAAAAAATACTGTTCCTTGTCGATGGACTAAATAACCTACACGCGAGTAAAGAGTAGAAAAAATAAGAACCTAGTAAAATATTTAGTTTCAATCATATAGTTTAAAATTCTTCTTCTTTATTCATATATTTTTAATCTACGTGGAAGGGAATTTGCATATTTTTTTAATTTGTCTTAAACATTTAAATTTAATTTAATGTAAAAAGAACACAAATAACTTATAAAATAAAAAAAAAATACATTTCAAAATTCCCGAGTAAATGAAACTCAGTTTTATTTAGTAATATGTATAAAAATACTAACAGGTAGGGAGTGACGTCACGTAAAGCGTTGTTTCAAATTACATTTCAATTTACGTAAATAATAAATTAATAAATTTTACTATAAATATTTCAGTAATGCATTTCATTATTGAATTACTATTGAACTGCACTGATCCTAACGGGACAACACTTTGTGTAATTCTAAAATTGTTGTTCTAAGTCTGGGTGTTCCGTGTGTCCGTTATTTGAAAGTTTGTAAAGTCCTAATAGAATTAATCCTAGTGCGGGAGTTGTATTTAAAAAAAAAACAAAAACAAAAACTAATGTTTATTTCCTATATACATATTTATTTTAAGTTATTTTAGTATTATATTTATTAAAAATATATATATTATTAGTTGACCTGATGCTTGTTAATCCCGACTGCTGAGCCAGAGGTCGGGGGTTCGATTCCCACACTGAACATAAAGATGTGTGATCCACAAATAGTTGTCTGGCTTTTGGGTATTCCTTGTGTTCATTGTCGTTTGTATGTTTATCAAGTCCTCCGCGAAACAGTAATAATTGCTGATGCTGGAATTTTATTGATATGATTTTTCCAATTAACGGTAAGTTCTTACACTGGCTGTTCTGTTAAACAATTGCAAATTCTTTAAACGAAACTAAATTCTGATTCAATTCCTAACAAAATAAGGTTTATATTTTTCGCTTAACATATACATTTTATAGTTTGTTTCATGTTATTGTGTTATGTTTCAATCTGCTATATACTCGTATAAAATTAAATTATGGAAAATAACCAGCCTCAGTTACCTACAAATAGCCAATAGTAGTAACCTAAACCTAACCTAAAAATTGTATGGTACTTAAGTATTTAAAAATAACGCATAAATATCAGGAATAATGTATTTCGATTAAATTAAATAAGTCACGTTATGATTTATTAAATTTCATAATAAATATTAAACATGCAAGCAGTATACCTACATTTTACTTTATTGTTCAGTATATTACATAAAATTGCCGTCCAAATTAAATTACTTGTGTTATTTCCTTATATGCACTTATATTATTTTGTCAACCTTGCGTTCACGGTCAAATTATCGTTTACTTTGCATATCTGGTGATGTGGAACGTCGTTCAAAGACTTTTTGCTGTTAGGTGTCGTGATCGAATTGTTTATTACTAACATTATTATAACTAAAGTTAAGTCTCTTTAACTTTGACCCTGATGGCAATGTTACAAGTTTATTTTGCAAAACATTCAGAGACAAATTAACTGGATCGAGTTATAACCTTATGACTTTGAGTCGAGCTATTGCTTATACTCCCCAATCCATCCCTATTAGCAATATCCCTTTAATTAGAACCCTCCCTGTTTATCTACCCTTCAATATACACCCAAATTTTCTCATCTCTAATTTCCGAAGATCCCAGTTGGCGGAAATATATTATGTGACTTCGACCCAATTATACTAATCAAAATGTAAGCGTGTAAATTGTAATATGCCTCTGCCAACCCCTTTGAGAGCTTGCCAGTCGTATAATTTATTGTATATTTTAAGCTTGTTTTTTAGTTTTATTGACGTAGATAATGTTTATCAAAAACTGGTATGCATAAACCGAATCACAAAGGTGTACGTACGAAATCGTGTTGAAATAAGCCCTTTAAATTCATTTCCAAAACAGTCTGAAAACCGTAACGAGTACGAAATACGAATGATGAAAGCGAAAACACATTAGCGTAAGATGCAACCGTATCTTAACGGTTCGTGAGCTGGTTTCGACCTACTTAGCTAGCGTGAAGTTTGTCCAAAACATTTATTATATTATTCGAACTAGCATTAACTGCGGTTTCACCTGTATAGAATAAAATACACCATGTTTTGTAGCCCTTGTCCGAACGGTGTACATGAGTTTCTAGCAAAGGATATAGATAGATAAAGATCATATAGAAATGAAATTAGTAATTGTATATAGTTAGTGTCAATGTTAATTACAATAGTTTGTTATTTTGGAGTTAAACTGTTGATGAACCGGGAGGTAGACAATGGAACTATTCATCGGTTACTGGTAACCCTTTTGAGTTTGGGCTCATTTGAGTGTTTTATGAGTTTCTTTTTATTAAACGATTATTTAATAAAAATCCTTTTTTTTATTATTATTTACTTACCCGTAACAGATACACCACTTTTTTTAAGATGCGTTTGTTAAATTGTGAGCAGCCTGTACCAGCACGATCTTTATTATAATGACAATGCTTGATATAATACGTGATTTTGATTACCCTGCCCTCAATGTGTTTTATGATGAACAAATTATTTTATGGTCTAAATGTTTATTTAATCTGTTTGGATTTGCCATGAAGTATTTGTAGCTGAATAAAGTCAACATCATTCTTGAAATCCATATCTATAGCTGTGCTGGTATATATATATATATCACATTTTGAGAATTCTAAAAAATTATCCGGAATTTCACCGGAATTTACTTCCAGACTATCATTTTTGGTCCGTTACGGGTAATCCAGATTACGTGAAACTGGCTACTCAGACTGAAGTTGTGTATGACTTCGAACGTGAAGAATAAAGCCCACGGATTTAAAGATAGAAATAGTAAGTTCAGAACGAACACTAACAAATACTAAAATCTACAGATAATATTACTAATATAATAAATCTCTTTATATACAAGACATGTCATAGTCATTAAAAACTGTAATGCCAAAATCTCGGTAACCGTTAAAAAAAAAAGAATGTGGTGGAATACTTCACCGACTCACAATTAGATTATTATTTATCAAAAATAAAATTAGACTTCTAAGCAATTACTGAAAATAACAGTTCATTTAAACAAATTATTTCCACGTTACTTTTTTATTGCACTTTAAACATTAGAGCGTAAGTAAGTTATCATATAATAATATGAACACTGTTGAATATGCAAAAATTATATATATATATATATATATATACATATATATTTATTTGTTATAATAAAAAGGAAAAAAGAAATTCAACTACAAAAACGTAGCTAAGTGTTTAAAAAAGGTTTTAAAAATAACCAATAGATAAACAAGAGGAAAGGTTACATATAAAATGTTTTTTTTTTTATATTTGACTTTGACATTGGCTGTTGTACACTTTTACGTCACATTATCTCTGACGTCTTTAATAAAATATTAGAATATACCACTACATTATTTTATTTATTTCTTCATTAAATACAAAGTTCTATAAAATATGCCGATTGAGGTATAATTTTGATGTAATGAAATTAATTTACAACAAAAAATATTTTATTGAAATTACATGCTTATTCTTTATTTAGCTTTTAGTCTCAACGAGTGTGTCAAAACAGCATAACATATTAAAGGCAAAATGATTCTCAAAATATTATAAGTAATGCATGACTCTTGAAACTAAAACTTACTCTAAATTATATTGTCAAAGATAAGGGTATTAAGTTTAATTGACCAACATGGCAAGCTAAGGGCCGAGACAAATTAAAGTTGACCCTTTACTCTATAATTGAGATACATGGTTAACTGGGTAAATTGACAACTACTGTCGAGTTATTACCCTCTATTAATGCTGCAGTAAGCTTTTGTTCAAAGTTTTTTTTTACCAACGCACGACATTGTTACCGTCTCAGTTCAGAATAAAATAAAGTATCAAATCGTGACACAGAATACCTACAACAGAAAGGATTAGAAAACATATTCAATTCAAGTCAAATATCTTAATGCACATAGGCCCAGTCCAATTATAAATTCAAACACTCAAGTCTGAATGTATAATTGCTGACATTGCTGACATACATATACTCACTCATGTATCCCGTATGTTGTACGCAGAGTCGTAATTAAAGCCCAAATTTTGACGGTTATAATTCAGTACCTTTTACGTAATAGGGCATATACTTTTGCCATAGATAAATACAATAAAAAAAAATTGGTGAAGATGGATGGAACTTTTATTTTGTCGTTTTTGTCATTTTTGTAATTTTGAATTGAAAAGTAAGCAAATGTATTTAACTTACGATTTTAATGATTTTTTCAATAAAAAATAATAAAAATATTATATAATACAAAAAATACATAAAACAAAAGACAGTGTTACCAGAACTCAAAGAAAGACGTCAGAAGAACAAGGTGCTAAAATACAAACCTTTTTTTAAAGACAACTTGAAATCGAAGACAGCAATTCGTCGGGCCTATTTCAATGTCATATCTGTGTTGAATGTTGGCCTATACAAATACCCGCTGCAATCTGACACTAAGTTTAAGTGTCGCGTTACGTGATAACATCTGTGCGTGTTTTTATTACATGACCATTCATATTATAACTTTGTTCTAAAATGATTATCATTGTCACTATTTTTAATTACATTTCATTGTCATGAACTATTGGTCCAGTGGTTAATAATCCTAACTGATGAGTCGCAAGTAGTGGCTTAGACTCCCACACGGGACAAGAGTTTATCTCGAGACTGAGTGTTCCTTATGTCAGTTTTTTTGTAAAGTCACCCGCGACACAGGAATCGTTCTTGACGCGGTTGTGTGTAAAAAAAAACATATATTTGTAATAAAAGCCAGTTTTAATATAAAAATAAAAATTGTTAATATTGAGTTTAATAATGATCGCCTTCCCCTCCCCCGGAGTATATTGACAGGGAAGGGGGGGGGGGGGCTTTCCTATCAATATACTCCGAATTTTCCTACTCAATTTGTAAAATTGCCGGGTTGATGGCATTATATTACTCTATTATTATACATAATACAATACGAGCTTCAAACCTTCAACAAAAGAGCGTACACCTACCCAAAAGGCCGGCAACGCACTTGTAACTCTTCCGTGTGGTTGGGGTTGTCAACCAAATGGGTGGCGGTAGTCACTTACCATCATGTGACTCGTCTGCTTGTTTGCCCCCATCCCATTAAAAAAATAGAGTAGTGGATCTTAATTATAATTGAAAAAGTGTGAGTTAAAACAAGCCCCTGTTTCCCCTTTGGGTATACCGGGGTGAGTGTATGTGTGTATGACAAAACCTTTAAAAGCAAGTAGCCGCAATCTGTTCTTCTCTTCTTTCACTGTCATGGAATATCTGGCCACTCTACTTAATGGACGAAGGTCATCTGAAGTGTATAAGGTTAGAAATGCACCAGTGATGTATACAAAAGGTTTTGAAGACTTGAAGGAGACTTGAAGATTTTTGCTATCAGGAGAAGTTTGTTTATCCGTAAACTAACGGCGCTGACCTCAATATTACAATGATGTCCTATTTTTCTGATTGGCAACTTTTATCTGATTGAATTAAAATTAAAATAGGTAATAGCACGGCCTCACAGACAACTGGTAAACAGATATTGTTATTGTATTGACGATCGAGTGAGGGTACCGGAGGCCTAATAACCCCTCTCCTGCCTTCCCCCCACTTTTATCGCACGCAGTTACGACTCTTGAGCTTCAAGTTATTTTATTACTGAAAAAATAGTGTTCCAGTACTTTCATTGTGCACAACGCAACACAATCTGTATTGTGGCATCGTATTATAATATTAGGGGGGGGTTTAACACTGATAGATTGATAAACACAACACGTCGAAAGAGCCATATCAATCGTTATTAAAAATTACATTTGTAAAAAGAAATACCCTAAACTCATTTACGCGTATCGAATTTAAAGTTCAAATTGACCAAAATCGAGGTCGATCTAGCAGTAAAATGCCGAACACATCTGCCATTTAGCAATAAAAATAAAAATTACAGTCGTTCTCATAGTTACGATATTAATTAACTATCACATACATACACTCACGCCTGTATCCCAAAGGAGGAGGGAAAGGCAAAGGCGTGATTACCGCCTTAATTTTGCCGATTCTGATTTAATCCCGTAATAGATGGCAACCCTAATGCCGTCTTCCGGGCTTATTTGGGAATTAGATGGTAAAAGTTGTAGTATATTAGCAGGAAAGCTGGAATAGAAATTGAAGGAAAGGGATAATGCTTTTACTAATGGATTGGGGTGTATAAACGATAAGTCAAGCTAGAGAGCGTTGCATATCTACAATTGGCTGTTGCTGGGAGGTCCGAGTCCTCCGAATCCACAAACAAACTCGATGAATCAATCAATTAGCCTACTGCAGTCTACCGCTGGACTTAGGCCTCCCTCGTCCCAGCTCCGACTCGGTCCCTCTGCTTGGGGGGCGGCCTATCCTACCTTTACCGATTCGCGGTCTCCACTGCAGGATCCATTTGGTCCAATGGCCGTTAGTCCTTCGTCAGGTAAAGGTTTAATCATTTTTCGGATGACCTCACGTCAAATCAATCTTTTAAAACAACTTCTAACATAACTCGCTCCAAATCCCCCTGTGGGACATTTAATTTGTTTGCAAAAAAAATACAAATTATTAAAGTGAACTGTTCACTGTAATAATCACAAAGCAAAATAAATACATTAAGAAAATTTTTTCAGTGGTAGAGCCATGCTTAGGCACGAATGGGCCGGCTCGACCGGTGCGATACCACGGCCTCACAGAAAACCGGTTGTGAAGTAACGCTTGCGTTGCATTTCCCCGAATTGAGTGAGGTTTCCGGAGTCCCAATTCCTCCTCCCCCTTTTCTCTCCCATATCTCCTTTCTCCTTGTTTCCATCTCCTCATCCCTCCTATCTTCTTTCCGCTCCCTGCATCCCCCATCCCTCATCACCCTTAAAGGCGGGCAGCGCACTTGCGACTCTTGAGTTGCAAGTGTCCATGGACGGCGGTGTCACTTACCATCAGGTGACCCGTCTGTTCGTCTGTCCCCCTATAGTATAAAAAAAAAAAAAAAAAAACACATGTATCAACATTTACACTATCGTCATACATAGCGGACCAATGTTACACTTAATCAAACAGCAGTTGACCTTATAACCAATTTTTATATGAAAGCATTATATGAATACATGTCTGTAGGTAAGTAGGTAACACTTTTTTTCCCTACAATGGCTCCATCGTTTACCGATGATTTTGCAGACGTCAAGGTGGAAAGTTGATTTATTAGTAGTATAGGTTAGAAAATTTTATGACAGAAAATAAAATAATACTGGTAGTGCTTGTGGATCTGTAGGAGAAGAGAAGATGGTTAGGGCATCAATGAACAAGAAAAGATTATAAATGGATTTTGTTTAGGGAAATGAATATGTAAATAATTTTGAAACATTACGTTTGACAGGCAATTTGTATCACCTCCGTGGTGGAACTGTCAAAAGTGACAGTTCTACCACGGAGGTACGATACGTATAAATTGTAAAAACGTACATTTATACAAAGAGCTTGAATGAAAATACTTACTTATTTATATACATACTCAATAAGGCTGCAAAAAGTGAATGGTCCTCATTTACTTTTTGCGGTTTTGGAGGTTATCTTAACATTATCCTCACATTCAAGTTTATACAAGATAGGATAATAAACTCTGCTTATGTGTACTTTAATCAACTTTGAAAAGGGCTATCACTGAAATCATTTACTCACGTGATTTTTTTCTTATATTAAAAGGGTTACTCAAGGTTATACAACTTTTACTAAAGTTTCAGATAAGAGCGTAGAATTCGTACAAACAAACACTCATGTTTTAAAATATTAGAAAACAATTTTTATACGTTTATTAAAATACTTGTCATCCTGTCAAAATTCTATGATCTTTTAAACTGTCACAACAATAATAGTGTCAGAATGACAGCTATTATCTCTTTTACGACACGTTTAACATTGTCTGGAGATTAAGTCGCGTTAACATAATTTCGCAAATGAACGAAGCTTGACTGCTGATACCGCACTTCATACAATAATTCAAAGAAGCAATAACCATGACAATGATTGACTTTAAAAATAATAAATAACCGCCTTCAATCGAATTTTATAAATTAGAAAGAAAGAAAAATAATGTATTCATTGACGTTTGAGATACACGTGCAAATTAAAGGTACAATAAATAAATTTATTTCCCTTTATGTACTACGTAATTTAATTATTATTTAATAACTCCAAACTGTAAAGAGTTGTACCTTTCACCATCAGCAGCAAGAGACACTAATATCTTTATACATTTATACATACGTTCACGCTTGTATCCTCTAAGACGTAGTCTAAGGTGTATAAAACACCCACATTTTGCCAATTACAATTTGGTATCACTAACGTAATAGGGGCAAGCCTTTTACAGTCAACCGGGCACTATATGACTGTATATACATATACTGTCTCATAGATTCCTTAGTCGCCTCTTACGACACCACCGGGAAGAGATAGAGTGCTTCTTTATTTATTAACGCCTATAAAATTTGAGGGTCTGCTTCCATTTCTCTTGGATCCCATCATCAGCTTCTTGAAGTATACTCTTTCAAACAAAAAATATTTTTTCAAAATGGTCTAGGCGTCTTTGAGTAATCGGGGAACATACATAAAAAAAACAATAATTAGGTTTATATTTTTTAAAGGTTTGAAATTAGAAAAACTGCTTATAGAAGGAATAACTGGGAGAAGAGGAGAACGAAACGGAAAGAGGAGCGAACTCCTCCTGAGTTGGGCCTGCGGAAACCTCACCCAATTCGGGGAAATGCAAGGCAAGCGTTGCTTCACAACCGGTTTTCTGTGAGGCCGTGGTATCGCACTGGTCGAGAAATGGACTTATAAGTTTTTAATTTATTTCTACGCTTGTAGATATGTTTTCGTAATGATTGTTGCGAACTCCAAAATCTGCATATAAACAATTCAAAGGAAGACAAAAGATTTTGTTACATATAGCTTCCAAGAGAGAAGTTTCTTCCGGCCATTGGATTCTAGGCAGTATGTGCAATTTCCTTCGTCTAAATAAGCCAAGAGTTAGATTACGATCGGCCGTTACTGTTTCTTGGTACGCTTTTATGTTTTGAAGAACGCTTATAAGATTTTATGTTTACCTCTAAGTTTAATATAGTCGTTTATGTTTCCGGATATTGTTATGGTTGTATCTTTTATGTTACTGTTTACGGTTTTTTTTTTATTTTACAGCCGTCTGGAGTTTTATTTTAAAGCTGGCTGTCAGTTTTTTTTACCAAAAATAAAGAATTAATTAGGAACCTATTAACTTTAACCAATTTGAGACGATTTTATTATTTTTATTTAAAATTTATTCCTTTTCTTAATTAACTTAACTATTATAGTATTGCTATTGGCCAGTAATATAATAAGGTAAAGGTAAAAAAATATGATTTACATTATGTTATACAATGACAGAATAACCTTTTTTTTATTAAGTGTCTACCTACTAACGTAAATTATTTTGTTTAATAATAGTTTACGTAAACTTATTTTAATATTATTATACTTATATCATACACCTACAGGTAATAAGTGCTTTTTATTTGTGATGTGCACTTCACTGCTTTCTTAATGAGTTGAGTTTGTAGAGAATGGATCTCATCTGTGCGTAGTATCATAACATAACGGTCACAAACTTCCCGTTGAATTTATTCGTTCTTAGACCTTGTTTAAAAGAGATTTTTGTTTTAACTAGGCCCATTGTTAGTGAATAATGAAAAAAGAAAATGAAACAATAGTAAAAAAAACTACAAATTAAGCTAAAAAACATATGAAAGAAACAAACGTAAAATAAACGACAAAAGGTCAAAACAGTAAACAATGAACCAAAGGACTAGGAACGGCAAAAAAGGGCAAAAAGACACACTGAGCTATTGGACACAAATGCATAGCGTAACTACCATTCACAATAACGGCGAGGAAACGAGACGAAGTGGTGTATAGGAGAAAACGTGTGCATGCCTGAGAGAGCGAGGGAGATTGCATTCCAAATACGAGCGCAAGGCGCACACTGCGCGCCTGTATGTTCCCGCGCCGCGCGCGCCTCACTCGCCCGCAACTTGCTCTCAGCAGTTGTTCGGTTCGGCAACTCCACTCATTAACTCCAGCGCAACGATGCGATGCGGTTGCGCGAACATTTACGCCAACATCGTCCGCTTTTCGTGACATCTCGTTATAATTTCGACAATTTTATTATCCACTCGATGAGCGGTTCTGATGATGTAATTATAAATAAAAGTATGGTGTTATTGTCAAAATATTAATGGTGTACCCATAGTGAAGTGTTTTGATTTGTGTATTGAGTGCACCAGACTGTAAAGGAGAAGACACCGAGGATACTTTCACTGGACTGAAAGTTTTAAAACATTCTTACGGAGAACTTCTTAATAAGGGACGTGACCTCAAGTCGATGAAAAGGTACCTAAATATTATATTGACAGCGTCGAAGATACAAACGTGAAACCAGTTGCAACAATCTTTAGATCAACATAACGGCATATTTGAACGTAAATTAATTTTCAAGATCAATACTTCCGCTTGTATGTCACTATATCAACATTTATAAGCGAAGAATTTAAATTTTATTAATATTTCATCATGGATATTTTGTCTTCATATGTACGTGTATGATCACATGAGAAAATGTTCTTTGTCAGCATTTATAAGAATAGTATTATCACTATCTTGAGATATCACAGTTTGTGCGATCTTTCACTTAAGTACATACAAGATAAAATATTACAACACTAAATATCTTCTAACATCTAAATAGAATTAGTATTCGGAACACTGAATAATCTTTTATGTAATCTTCCCTACTCAGTTCAAACAGTGAAGTTACTTCATCACGAATTCCATAGTATTACTTAACTTGAATTTTATAAGTAGTTTCGGTTGGAATATCAAACAAGGTTCCCTCACAGCTTTTGAGAACGACAAAGCGCCTAATTTATGTGGTTCTAGAGTTTCTGTCATCTCGGAACATATTTAGAGGTCAATCACTGAACCAGTTTTCTATATTTTATTGCTATGCCTAGTCGATGCTTCTGTCAAGATGTTAATAACTAAATAAATACCGGTTCTAATTTCCCTTCCGCGGTACCTTATTCTACAACAAACTATAATGGCGTTATCTAATAAACCGCTTTTACCTTGCGTGATTTGATTACCTACAGGTATAAATTAAATGCATGTTCAAATATGCCGTTGTTTTCTATTATCGTTTGTTTTTGCATTAACCACTGTTTTGTTTTTACGATTTAGAAATAGTAAATTACTTATGTCATCAAATCAATCATGCAATCAAAATTGTGTTTATGCTAATTCATCTTCTTTTTTTGGTAACCTCACATTCGCCTGTATCATGTAGCGGTAGGCAAGCTCCCTTATTTTGCCATCTGTATTTTAGCTCCAAATACGTAATAGTAATAAATGAGAAAATTAGAAGTATATCGAACGAGCTAAACAGGATTAACGGGAAGGAAAGGTATAATAGCTTGCACGGTTTGAGGAGTGTAAATTATAGGCTCCCGCAAGTCAGGGTCGAATGCAGTGTAACTCGAAAAGGCTGATTTAACTCAGTTTTTGTTACTTGATCTTAAACTCAAACTACATACCTATGATATTTATTGTTTGTGTCACCGCTAAGAAGTAGTTACCTCTAATCATTCTGACATAGTTTCTCGTTGTGGTTCACCTCAAAACTTTCGTTTAATTTCGCACAATGACCATAGCATTTCGTCTATAATGCCATAAACGTCACTTTATGCGGCATTATAAGATTTAGGTTTGTGCTCCTTTTAACGGGAGTTTAATACTATTGTTCTGGGTTAAGCGACTTAATGTTAGTTTAAAATTAACTAAAGTAGTAAAAACTAAGTTCTATGGCAGGAGGCAGACCAGTTAATCTAATCAAGTTCATTCTTTTTTAATTCTCCTATAGGCAATGTTGCATCGCTCAATGTACAAAACCTTCATAGCTCCACCTTTTTTTTTAATCTCTTAAATAAAGAACTGTGTACACAATAGACTAAATTTACTTTAGACGTTAAAAATCACTTTTTATCCAACATTTAAGTCAATATTGAAACGTTATAAAGATTACGTCTATAAAATCGAAGAGGAAGTTGCTTCACATCCGTTTCGACTTGATAAGTGCACTTGAAGACATGCTTGAGGCATCCTAGTCGTCGAGTTTCTTTAACACCTTGTAGCATAATAAATCAATGTTTTCACCAACTAACGTTGCTGTCACGCAAGGTTAAATAACTCAAATGTGATGTGACAGACTGACATTCTTTAAAGTTAGGTTTCGACGATAAAAAGAAAGTAAATCTCCTTTCTTTTATATAAAGCTAATTATCTTGTTACAACCGGATTAAAAACAGTCAAACTTTTTAGTTAACTAATCAATAACTACACTTCATTTAATCCATTCGTCAAGCTTAATCATGTTATTGGAAATAAAAAAAATAGGCGCTATCAAACAATTGATTAATAAATGATGAATTAACATCATATCTTGATAAATTGTTTAGTATAATAATCTCCAAAGATCCGCTTGCCGAAAAGAGTAACTTAAAAGGGACAACCATGTGAAGGTAGTACTAAATTAGTCATCTATCATCTTCACCGACGCTTCTCTTAAAATATACGTTCGGTGCAAAGTCTACACTGCAAGAGGGTTTTGGTTGGTTTTAAGGCGGAAGAAAAGGACATTTGTAGAAGTTAAATGGGTTCTTGACAGAGTCCTTGGGTAAGGGATACCGCAAGTCTCGGATGAGGTAACGATACTGAGATTGCAGGCGCTCGTAGAAGGTAGGGTCCCATACACGTGTGCCCTGTACTTCCTATGACTTGAGGGACGATTAGAACACCTGCTTGCTTTTATAAATTCTTCTTACTCGTTTCACTCTTGTCAGATTGGTCGTAACTATCATGATGAAGGTTCTCTGGCAGCTGTCAGGGTACGTTGCACAACCTCCCGGTCTGTCTGGGTCTGGTCTGGTCTGTCCGGGTATCCCTCCTGGTCTGTCCAGCGCATCGGCGTTCTTGTGGCCTAGTACAACAAGATGCTCAATGAAATCACTTCCACGCTGACAAACATGGCCAAATTATTTAAGGATGACGACTGCGAATCAATGTCGATAAACGCTAGCTGATGCGCCTAGTTCAATAATAAAATTAGTCATCTATATTAATAACGAATGTTTGTTTGCTTAAAACAAAATTTAGAACAAATAAGTAATAATTATAAAATTTGCAATTCATCTTTCATGATTTTATCCTTATTTGCTTTTATGTTAATGTTACTTGCTACTAAAACTAGTGAATGTTCATGTTACAATATACATATATAATAAATACAGAGTAAGCCTTTGTATTTGTCAAAATGGTTACACGGCTCTAAGTAGATTAGCGGGAGATTTGCATGCACCGAAGTCCTCCTAGACCCTCCTAGACCTCGCCCAATGTTGGCCATAGATATTGTACTTTACTTATGTAGTAAACCCCTCATCAATTACATAGAGGCTCTGCTTAAAAACTTTTTTCAGCAGTATTATCACGCTTTTGAACATTTCAAGTTATAATGATTAAAAAGTTGCCACAAGGCACCCTAACCTTTTCTACTATATTTAGCATTTTTCGTTGTGTTTTATCTACCTACTTCAAAAGGGGATGTTCTCAATTCGACTGTTTGCTACCTCAGAACTTTTATTTGAAAGCTGGTGCTTCCCTTGTGGTCCCGTATCAATTTGTGCCAGTTCTGACAATGGAATCCATGAGAAAACCATACAAGTTTTAAATTTTAAAATATACGCATTGAAGTCGGTTGTCTACTTTTTTAAAAGTGAATTATAACTAAGAGTAACACGCTGTATCTCTATGGTTTCAACAGCTATTAATAAATATTATACATATAATATAATATATCTTATTGTGCACGACCTATGGTGATATTCTCCCAGAATTGTTCATTATAATAATGAAAGAACATAACACGTGCATTGTAATTATAACTGTTTTATTTTGATTCGATTTAAATCATAATAAGTATTTCGTATTAGTGAGTAGTGACATATTTATTTGTCTACCTACAACTCAAATCGATATTATAGGTGATATTGGTATCGTTTTTCGAATATATCTTATTATACTTGTATATTTTACCAATTTTATAACCGACTTTATTGGAATGTATATGATTTTCATTTATCACGTCCTATATACAGCCTGTTATAATGCAGTCGGTGTTCATATTATTTTAATATTTTATGAATGTTTTCGTTAAGTTTTCTGACGCGAATGAAACACTCAAAAACGAATGAACGGATTATATTTTTAGAAAACGTAGTTTGTGATATCGCTTTACACATAGGGTTATTTTATTTGATAAATTAATAATACAAGACCACTCCGAAAAAACTAGTTAAGTATAAAAAAAATATCTATTGCATTTATTTTTAAATTATCAAATGCATCACAACGCTAACTGTGATACGCGAATATTTACGTAATACCAAGATCACCATGACAATGCAGTTTAATTATTGATAAATGACCATCTGCCCACATCCTGCGTGATCTGATCGTTACCGTCTCATGCGTGGTCATAATACTTATTGACCATATCTTCAAGTGAAATTTACTATACAAATATTTCATAACCGAAACTATTTAGTACCTACATAAATTACGAAAGTAACGGTTATGTAACTAACGGAAGATCAAGTGAAAGCCAGTGCTGTGTCGCACAAATATCGATGAATGATGTCGCCCATTAATTTAACGTTTTGTATGTAAACCAGTGTCACTTCTCACGTAATCTTGTGTTAGTGTAATGAATAACAAAGATAAGCTTAAGTATTTGATACAGTAGCCTCATTTAACGCCAGTAACATGATAATCATTATATATATTATTCCGCTTCCTTCTGTTGAATTTGAAATTGTCTGTCCTAGAAAGAGAGAAAACATTGTGTATCTAAACAGGTATTATGTAATATTATCCTGTTATGCTTTGTTAAAGATTGCCTTGAGCGACAAGACTTTTGTAGTGTATTACATATTTCTTGCGTAGATAAATACTTTTTTAAATAACTGACCTTGTTATACAACAGAGTTTATTTATTACACACTCCTATATCCGCAAAGGGGTAGGCAGTGGTGCATCAAACACCCACATTTAGCCAATTATAATATAGTAGAGTAGAACGACTTGCACTATCCCAAAAGCCTTAACACTATATTATATATACATTTCAAATAGAAAGCTATTCTTATAAAGTTAGATACGAGAGAGACGAGCATAAATAATGCGTTTTCAGGACAGCACGTTAGATAAAAGTAGAAATAGAAAAGTACCCGCCACCGTGTCATCAATCAATATCTGTCAAACGGTCATATAAGCAAGCTCGATATACGTATAAATCTATGTTTTTGTAGTCTATCTTGGTGTCAGATATAGAGGAGTTACTTTTAGTTAAAATTCGTTATCACTTAGTGGCTTACTTATTTATTTATCTACGCCCTCTTTGAGTTTTGTAAAAAAAAAATATCGTTTTGACAGTCTACTACATCACTGGAGAGTTAAGAGCAGCATGCTATATGTCTATTCCTATCTATTTTAAGATATTTGTGACAGATTAATAAAAACTCGCACTTAATTGTTTTTTGACGTTATTGTTTTGTTATTAATTATTAATTTGTTAATTGAAGTGGCCATTTAAATAAAAAGTGCTTCACCAGAGAAAAAAATGTAATTGAAGCTTGGAAATCTCTGTTTTAAATTCCGTATATTGTATTGAGTTCAACATTTTCGTCTATCTTCTGCCACATAACCGCTATTTCTCTAGTACTAAACATTTCAAACTTCGCATTTGGTACTCTCCCCGCCCCAATAACCCACTCCGCGCCGAAGCAACGGTTATATATTTCAAATGTTGAGAGACTATTGGTCTACTCTGTATAATTATAACTATGGTATAGTATGATGCGAACGTTGAAGCCATTGACTAGGCTTGAGAAGTATAGATTTTTCAAATTATATAGAAAGTTATCATAATACAGAAAAAAAACGATACCAGTTAAAAAATTATAAACAACTTGCATCAAGGCAATGAACAACGGAGAAGCCTACTTAGTACTAAAATAACCATTTAATTTAAGTTAAAAAGCCTTATTAACAATAAAACGTACTACTTAAATCACCTTGCATTAAAAGCCGGTATCTAAGCTCTAACCGGAACACGAATTCGACTACTTTTATAAAGATTAATGATACAGATATCGCACTCATTGAGCTTGTACACGTTTATCGACTAGATAAACTAAAGTCGATAAGTTATGAGTTATCACACCACTAGGTCAGTTGACAGAGGAACCGTTAGATTAACCGCACGAATGAAATGTTCAAACTTGGAACTAAAATCTAATTATTTAGTTTTTTTTTTGTAATATAATAATATAATAAACAAAAAAAAAGGGTTTAAAGACAGTGTCATGACTTTAGTCAGTGATTAATCTCATAACATAAACGATATTTAATCCCATAAAATATTTTTATGATAATAGAAAATATTTATACAACTCTGCCTACGGTCTAGGATATGGGGCTTCTTCGTATACATACATGTATAAATAAAATTTTAAGTAGAAGATTATAAAGCAAAATCTCTTAAAAATTAATAATTAATAATGATAAAGATTTGTAAATATTTACAGTAATGGTAAAGGAAAACAGTATCATATGCATGTGTTTTATCATTTTGTGTATAAAAACAATAATCAAGCACACATATCCTGTCTATCTTATTTTATCTATTTAACACCCAATAAATGCTTTGCGAACTGTAATTATCCTCATCACTACAACAAACTCTTAAGTGACAAGGAAGTATAAATTAGGAAACGTCAATGTGTTATTTCGGTAGTACATTAATCTTTCGTCAAGTTAGTGCGTTTTGAGATAGTATTCCTCACACATGCGGAGCAAAGGCCTTTTCAGTTCCCACCATGTGTTCTCAATCGACATGTGCGTATCCTCGTTTGTATAGACAATAATGATTTTTATTGTTGTATTGTTTAGTGGAGATACTGAGAAGGTATTGACTATTATTATCAATTTCTATGTACCTCATTTAATGGGGATTTTGACTATTGCACTGATATTCACTTTTAAATGTATTATAATAGACCTAAACAATTTGATTCTTTAATATTTATACACATTTCACTTTAGCACGATTGAAGTTGAAGCTTTAACTTTAATAAACTACAGCCCTTCGTGTGTTTGTGGTCTCAAAAATAACCGTCATTTTTGAAAAATCAATGATTTTAAAAGTACAATTAATTAAAAAAATACAAGAGCCACAGTAAACCGTGTCTGAGTTTTAAATTTGAATTTCGAACAAGAACACCAAATGTTTGTTTGTTATTTTTTTATGTAATCGACTTTTCCCAAACGTCATATTTTTGTATTGCTACTATTTCTAACTTAGTTGACGGTTGAAGCTAAGTAATTTGTGACTTCAAAAACTGAAACAGTTTTACAGCCATGCTTAGGCACGGCCTCACAGAAAACAGCCTCACAGTTGTGTAGCAACGCTTGTCATGCATCTTATCAAACTAGATATTATAATTTGTATGATTTGATTAAATTATAAAAATTAGACGATGAGTTCGAGTACATTAATGGTAATAAAAATATCACTAAAATGCTGTTGATTATGGGCTCCCAGAACAGAAGGAAGTGTTTACTGTGTTTCTGACCCCTATATATTAAAAAATAATATTTTTTTTTTATTATTATTATACTTTAAACCATTAACAAGCCTTATACATTTATGTGATACATTTGACTTATACGCCGCTGCTAATAAAAATAATTAGAGATAGAGGTAAAAAATTGAAATCAGAATCACTTAAAGAATAATATGTTTTAGGTAGATGAAAGTCAACAGTTCTGCGAACAGGAAATCCTAGGAGTAGTGGTGTAATATAACAGTGCAACGTGCAACAAACTTATACACTAAAAATAGTAATTGAAGAGGGAAATCATACCACTCCCTTACCCTCGGTTTGTAAACAAACCCCTACGATGACATCAGCAGTGGATAAATTCAATAGATAACGATATAACTAATTATAAATAGTTTTTGAGAAAGTTCATTTATTATACTTATTATAAAGTTCCACGTAACTGCACTGACATTATCAATCGAAAGAACGCTTTCCAATATTTACCTTAGTTAGCTAAATCATTATCTAGTTAAGTAAACGTTTTCACTTTCAATAGTTTACTTAGGGACAGTTGGAATAACCATACAGGGACTAAAATAGAACTTCCTCAACCATACACAAACGAATGATTTATGTCACGGAATGGCTAATTAAATTAAATACATATATCAACTAATTTATATGCGACCTATTAGAAGTATACACACACAGGCACACATATGCATTTAGTAATAGGGGGCAATCTATCTATGCCTATCAGACGGGCACTTTTGGGAATAAAATGGGAGAATTTGGAGTATATTGACAGAAACAGATGGATAGAAAGGGTATGAAAGGAATTTTGCTCTCGACACTTTAATGACACACACCGCGACAATTAATTGACATAAAGTACCACGTAAAACTAAAAATTATGTCATTAACTGTCACTTGATTGAGTCTAGTTGAAACGCATTCCATTCTACATCCGTGTACATTGCCCGACACAATATTTCTTGTTCGAAGCGACCCATTTGGCACGTGCTTTTCCCGCGCTTAGCGGCCATTGTTATTGTCTCTGTCCCAAAACGTGATCGGATAAACTCCGCACACGAATGAATGCACGACTTTTGATTTATAATTTACTATGCAATTGTTTGTTTTTAAAGTTCAAGAACGGGCAAGATCAAGTCAAATTGAAGATGTTTCGAATTCCTGCTATAGAATTTTATTTTATTACTTCATATTTTGGCTTTAAATTACATAATTATATTCTATATACTTAGTTATAGTAGCTAAACTGGTTTACCGTTTGTTAACAAGCCTTTTTTAAGAAATTAAATATATACATTTATAAGATAAATGCCAGTATTGATGTATTCGTAAAAAAAAAATTCGAACAGCTCCATTTATATGCTTGCAACACACGACTCGCTGATATTTCTTGGTATACTTCCCAACCGGTAGGCGAACATACATTTGACCTTCTATAAACTTCCTTTTTCAACAAAGTTTAAATCGTTTCAAAGCGCCACAAATGCTCTCTATCTCCAACCCAACTAAATATAGATGCATCTCGTCCTATAATTAGCCGAGTTACTGACCCCCTATCACAATGTACGACTAGTATGGGGCATTTGTCTGGAGAGACACATTTATGCTTCCGCTACGCATAATTACTGTTATATTGACGTCATTTCAGTGCGTTTTAGGACTTAAATTATGTCTAATGACGTCGGTAGTGGGACATGGAAATCTTTATTTGACCCTTAGCGCAGCTGAAGATAGTAAAACTTTAGCTGAGTGCAGAAACTCGCTTAATGTAAAATGCATAATATTCTCATCGATCATAATACGCTATATCATTGAGCATGTAATACCAATTAAAGTTTATGTCTTCTCTACAGATAATATATTAATACATCTTAGCAGCTAAGATAATATCAATGCAACGGTAACCGATTGCAATCGGGAGTTATGCTTGCCGGTAACCTGAGTTGTATAAAAATTCACTTAAAAATTTACTTACATAATATTAATATTATTTCGATTATTTTAATTATAATATCAATATTATTTCGATTTATTCGATTATTTTACAAATATTTTCAAATTCTTTTTAATATCGGATAAAGTATTAAGGATTAAACGATTATTTCGTAAAGGTTTTTCAACATAATGTATTACGTTATATTACAAAGGTTTAACGTCACGCCAAACAATATATTGCGATCAATTAATCTTTATCGTGAGTAAATAATGTAAATGTTAATAATACGTGTCCTACAGCAGAAACACAATCAGTTGGTGACTCAATGCTTATAGTGTTATATCAGCTTTCTATCGGCCAGGTGCTTCGATATATTTTTTTAGTACTATATTAACCGCGAGTGAAAATGTTTAAGGATTTATTTAATAAATGGATTACGCAAGTGAGTTATTTAATTGTTAATTATGTATGTTACATCTATATATACGTCTCATATATGTGTTTTTATTTCTCAAGATATAAATAATTTAGATATATACATATATACTATGTTTTTACATACACACATTTCACCTTAGAGAATATACAGAACTTCGTTCATCTCACACCTTAAAATTACATTGTAACAATTCTTATCTAGAGCTAGGAGAGGCTGGTCATCTGTCATACAAGTTCTAATTAGTACGGATACCAGTCTTACACACAGATCGTAAAGATCTCTTGATATTTACCATTATAAACTAATGTTTATAGTAGCAGTTCATTGTTATTAGTTAATTTCTGTAACATTTTCTTCGTATACCTATTTATTTGGTATAAAGTTGATCGTGATAAGCTTCTGCGCGTACTTCTCTAACTTTCCACGCTAAGAGTTTACAACATTCGGACATAGAGACAGTGCCACCTACCGTAGTCCGGTCAACTTAGAATGCACAAATTGGAAGTTTTCCAAACGAAGAGGCAAAGAAATTCAGAGTTACTTATTCACTTCAAGCATCAGCATAGTTTACACACATTGTGCGTACTTTTAATATGTTTACAAATCAGTAATATTTGCTGAATATTATTCTGGTTCCTTCTGATGTCAACCAATTATGGTGAAACCCTTGTTAGACAATGCCTGTCGTGGAACAGTTTAACGATGTCCAAGTGTAATTCAGTTTAATTCATTCAGTAAATTGCTTATAAGAAACTTGCTTGTTTTGTTTCGTACCTTCCAAGTATAGTAAAGCTGCGTGAATATATGTTGACATTATTTGATTACAAACGCTAGTTCAGAGAAAGTAGTACATACAATTATATATGTGTGTGTGTGTATCCAAGAAAGTGTAAGCAGAGGCGTCTTAGCGCTTACGTTCTGCTAACCATAATTTATACATTTGCATAATTGTGGCAAGCGTATTGCCGTCATCACTGTTTCACAATACATTTTTTTTTTACTATAGGTGGACAGACGAACAGACGGGTCACCTGATGGTAAGTGACAACCGTCGTCCATAGACACCCGCAACTCAAGAGTCGCTAGTGCGCTGCCCGCCTTTGAAGGTGCTGAAGGTGGGGGGGTGCGGGGAGGGGGAAAAAGAGAGGGGGGATGACTAGATGGGAAAGAGGAGAGGGGGATGAGTGGAGTGGAAAGAGGAGAGGAGGAGTTGGGCCTCCGAAAACCTCACTCATTATGGGGAAATGCAACGCAAGCGTTGCTTCACAGCAGGTTTTCTGTGAGGCCGTGGTATCGCACCTAATTCGTACCTAAACATGACTCTACCACTGTCGATATACTGTCTGATAGATAACAATCTGATGCCGTTATCGTCTTTACGCGGCCCACGGTATGAAACAGGGGGCCCTATTTCACTACACCGAGAATCACACTCCCAAGAAGGTACCTTCCCAATTAATATTAAATAAAACAAGTAGTAATAATGCGAGTATTACCGAATTTGGTAAAATATTTCAATCAATCACTCAACAATTTAATATAACTTGAATGAATCACGACTGCGAGTCGTTTTTGGAATCCCTTATCACCGAACAATGACTATGTTATGACGACAATATTTCATGTCATTATAGTGCCATAGTGAAAATTGATTATTATTTCCTTAGTTATCAGTTCACAACCAGTGTTTGGAAATATACACGTGTATTACAATGCACGTATTTCAAACGATTGGGATATTACAATCCATCTATATTACAATGTATCTATATTACAATGTATCTATATTACAATTTATCTATATAACAATGTATCTATATTACAATCTATCTATATTACAATCTATCTATATTACAATCTATCTATATTACAATCTATCTATATTTCTGTAAGATTGAGGTGACTAAGAGACTGGATTTTTATCTATCATACAGTAAATATACAGTCCTCTGATGATGGCAACATATTGACCCCCGATTACTAAATAAGGGTTCGCAATAAGTGGGCGATGTAAATGGTAAGTATGTATGTGTATTACAACAACATGTTTTGAAGTCTTGATATTAAAATTATATATCTTAATACTGAAATATAAATAACTTTTAAAAAATACATACGCTCACGTCTGTATGCCCTGAGGGGTAGGCAGAGGTTTATAAAACAAATATTTTGTTTGCTATGCACCTGCTCCCTCTGCTTTATACATTGAACATAAATGGGATTCCATTATTTCTAAATAAATCCGGAATTCTATTATTGTAATATTATGTAATTAGTTTTAAATTGATATCGAAATATTAGAAGATAATGAAAACTATGTTGGTGTCCTTTGGGTTTCACCTTTTCTACCTATTCTAAACCTATATTTTCTTTTTACATGTGTGACTATAAATATACGGTGATCAGCTTACTTACATGCCTAGCACGTGTATTTATTATTCTCTTAAACTCCCTGACTAGAACGCATATCAGTCGTCAACTTTTTTTTTCAACGTGACAGGGTGTATTAAACACTACCATTTTGCCAATTAGGATTTGGTCCCACTAACGTAATAGCTGGCACGAATATTGAAGTCAACCGGGCACTGTATGACTATCCATACTGTCTGATAGATAACAGACCGATCCCCTAGTCGCCATTTACGACACCACCGGGGAGAGATAGGGTGGCCCTATTTTGCTCCACCGCACGGCTTTAAATCATGATAAACTGGAATAAATTGTATTCTCTTCTCCGATTCTGTCTATCTTAATCCTTTGTTTTTCGTTGCGGGCTCAAACCCCACCCAGTACACGACCGTCGTAAACCCACACATACAAGCATTTAGCTTAACTGGGCGGTTAACAAGAATACTAGTAATGTGTGACCCACGTTGCTAGTATTATTAAAAAAAAAAAATGTTTAAAATTTGTGGTACCAATATTAAGTCCTGTCACACAAATACATCTAGAATTTAATATGCATTGTACATATCACAAATATATCTAGATGCCAGTAGTGATTTTGTCAGCTTGGAAGCCAAAACACTCTCCTTCACGTAAGGAGGATAAAAATATTATCAATTGTAACCACAAATATTACGGCCAAAAGCGCAGGTGAAACAGAAAATAATATTCAAATACCTTTTGTAACGTAAACAGCTGAACCAATTTTGATTATATGTGGTATGTGTGTACTTCGAACCCTGGGGAAAGACATACATACGGGCAAAGCCGCGTATGAAAGCTAGTAATTCTATAAAGGTGAATGCAGACATATACATAACACAAGCACCGTACTCAGTTCCGTTAGACATCCTCTCTCACGATATCTCCGATTATGAAACTGTTACTTCATGTCTATCTTGATCTATTTTTCACCGACTTCAAAAAGGAGGAGGTTCTTAATTCCATTCTAATTTGAAGAGAATATTCCACCTCTATCGTTGAACATCGACAGATGAATAATATAGCTTTTTGGAAGTCGATTATATACCAGTTAGTTATGGCACATGGTGTTAATCAAGAACAAAATGATTACATTTTAAGATCTTTACAAAATAGGTTTAAAAGGCATTCGAAGGCCGGCACTAAGCCTTCAACGAGTGTCAGTAACCGTTATGTTTATTTGCTATTTAAGACGTATAATAAATATTTTGAAGAGCATTGATAGCCCCCTAATAATATCATTAACGTGTCATGCCGACGCGGCGGTTCAAGTTCGATGCCCGGTCAAGCACCTCTGACTTTTATTTATATGAATATAAGAAGTAATAAATCTTGTTTACTAAGAATGAAGTAAAATGTCGTGAGTAGCCCTGAGACCTGAGAGTAATCTAGTATGTGTTGGCAGACTTCAACAAGTTCCTATAATTATATAGCCACCTGCTTAACCTCAATAGCAGGTTATCTAACATCTCCACCCCCTACATAATGAGTGAAGATCCTCGCTTAGCTGTGGGCCTGTTGCTGCAGAAAGCCTAAAATGTATTTATTGGAATTAAAATTCATCAGTTTAAATTCCTGAATGTAGTACCTATTTATTTAGTCACCATATGATCATATTAGTATAGCCGATAATTATCTATTCGGATTCCTCCATCTTGAACTAGTATGGTGATGACCTGTTTGAAGATAGATGAGCCCATTCAGAAGCGTGTAACACTCTTTACTCTGTCTGACTATGGTAATGAGTTATTTAACGATTTCAATCAACACACGATCACATTCCATAGAGAAAAAACAATGATCGTCATCAAATTTGAACATTTTCCTAAAACCTATCCTATCTATATATTTCTTATGGATATCAATGTTTCCAAGAACCCGCATCGCAAGTACGGGAGTATATTGAATTCAATAAAGCTATTATGCAATCGAAATAATAATATATGCTGGTTGGAAGCAATAACAATTCCTTGTATCCTTTAAACAAGAACCAGATGAATTGAATATACAATAGGGTACAATTCTGTAAACACAAGTTTTTGAACGTGGAAACTCCAACGACTGTTTTTGTTGTATGAATTTGAATACCTCTGCACTTCTATTAAGAAGCCTATTAGATAACTATTAGGCTCTGCATATCATATCACAAAATTCCGGGCCAGGCACGAGATTGAGACACGAGAGAGAATGGAAAATTATCAAGATAGATGGCGATTCATTGCAAAACGATATTGGGCAAACGGGCAGACGGGTCACCTAATGGTAAGTGACTACCGCCGCCGATAGACCCCGCAACTCAAGAGTCACAAGTGCGTTGCCGGCCTTTTAGGTAGGTGTAAGCTCTTTTATTGAAAGTGTGAAGGTCGTATCGGACCGGAAATACGGTTGGTGACAATTTGTTCCACAGGCTGGTTGTGCGAAGCAAAAAGCTTCTGGACAAGCGCATAGTGGTGGAGTGCCAATCATCCAGGTGATGGGGATGGATATTTTGTTGCGTAGGACGATGGCGGAAATCTGAGGCCGGTACAAGTCCGAGCATTTCCTCTGAACACTCCCCATGATATAAGCGACATAAATTGTAAATCAACAGTCATTTATTCCAATTCGATTTAACAGGAGCTATCTAGTTGAGTATTCCAATATTATGAATGAATGAAGAATGTTTCCTTTGACCATAACATCACAGTACAAACAGCAAATTTGAGCAATAAAGTAAGATATATATCCTATCAAATTTGAAAACAGAACACGACTATTTCTGAAATAGTCACGTTGATATTTAGCGGTTCCAAAAAAGCATGATTGCCTCTTTATGAAAGGTATACAGCAAAAATATAAAAAAAAAAAAAATCACGCACACACAACGATTTGATTGTACAAAAGCTTATAAAGCACCATGCGAGCAACGAAGGTATAAAAGTTCAAGAAACGATTGTATTATTAGATAACATTTATAATATTGTACTCAAAATGAAGTAAAATCAGTGGTCATGTTGCTTAAATAACGTTTTTAGACCATCTTGACGCTTTAAAGAACAACATGAGTAACCGTTTGTGATGACCTCTATCACGAATGCTGTTGTGTGCGACCAGTTTGGGAACGACCGACAAAAACTTCATTACCTTGATACGTCTGGTTTTTTGTCGTGTTTTATTCTTAATGTCATCATAAGAACTGTGCTACGAGATAAGATTAGCTCTTAAGATCGAATAACTCATGTTTGCGACTCAATAAGTACCTTTTATTTTTAACCACCTTCGAAATCAGATATTTTAATCAATATGTTCCCAACTTAAAATCCTGTTTAAAGTTAAACTATAAAATATGGGTGTTTAATACGTCCGACTACCCCTATACGGATACGGGCCTGAGTTTGTGTGTAATAATTGTATTCAAAAAAATATATGCATTTGAAAAACCCACTTTTTGAGCCACTCTCATCTACACTAGGCTACATCTGTTTTAAAGAATTCGGCATAAGATCAAGACGTCTAAGGTGCTGCCAGAGGTTTTGTTGCTCGTACAGGTTTCTGAGATCGCTTTCTGATATGCGGCCATTATACCCGTAGAACTGAATTGCAAAAGCATTGATTTAAAATGGCCGTCGCTTCCACCTTAAGCCATTAATAGCAGTCGCTATATAGTGCCTAGCTCCGCGAGAATTAGGACTTGTGGGATATTTAGTTCACCATATTCTAAGCATTTGTTACCAGTATAGATATATCTCCACTAAATTTACGGTAGGTGCTATTTTATTGTGTAATGCACGCGTAGGAAATAATAGATCAAAAATACTGGCAATCAAAAATAATATTATCCGGGGTCTTTGGTAGTATATGCTAAGTGTGATGGTAGGGGGAGTCCATATATTTAAATAGGACTATTAGTTGATCAGTTCAGGGGCAGTCCTTTAGTTACTATACTTTCTTTTTTTATTTTGATATTATCTGCCTTTTATATCATTAATGAACACTGGTGCTCATAACACAAGTTAACTCTTACCATGAGTGTTAGTGTCCACAAACTTATTTATCCGTTACACAGTGAATTATTAGTTAATAATAATTGTGTTAAAACAGATCAAATAAATATAAATATAAAATAAATGTCCCCGAATGGGTAGGCAGGTATATTAACGTCCAGAAATATATTTTATATTATCTTATTATTATCATATTACACATTTTACTATATTGTAGTTTGTTTCTATCTCTATATATGTGACCAAAAGCTTTTGTGTGGGTAATATAGTATTTGGCTAAATAAATGATATAGAAAATTAAAATAAATTTAAGAACAAATAGAAAAAAAAACTTTATAAAGAAATGTTATTACACCATAAGGTTCTGCTACAAAGTTATAATAGTTGTTGTTAATAAAAAGGTCTAAATGAATAATAAAAAAATATAAAAATAAAATATATATGTATATGTATTTTATATAATTCTTAGATTTTAATATCAACGTCCACCGTTTTGTTCTAGATAACGGTTTTCAACATTTTTTGAAAACAATATAGCCTCTTATGTACTCGCGTGTCATTTCACGTGCAACAGATATGAAACCTGTCGTTTGTCACCGCCATGACGCTGAATACTAAAGATAATACGAATATTCCATTTGTACATATTTAGTTTTGTTATCTATGTCTCCTCAATTCAAATTTGTGTTATATTTATAAATATAACATCAACCTCCATGGGAAGATTTTTTGTATTCCTAAACACAGACTTAAATAAAAAAAGTAATGTCGGACTGCATAATGCATAGACAATATTATAATAAAAAGAAAAATATGTTTAATAATACTAAGCAAACAGTCTGTCGTATGGTAAGTAAAGAAAGCGTGTTGACTCAAACCCAAACTTTCAACATGAACTTGTCTATATATTACTTTAGAGAATATTTTTTATCACCGAGTAATAGAAATTATAGAACAGATAACTACAAGACAACAGCTGCGTTGTATGCAAAACAGACCACCTTTTACACAGCCAGCTATAAATAAGTTAAATGTCACAAAAACCACTTACATTCCTTATTAAAAACAGGTGACTAATGTTTTGCTCAGAATTGAAGTGTTATTTCGTGAAGTGATATTAAATTCGGTGATAAGCTTTTTGTTGAGTGTGTTTAGTTTTTTTTTTTTTATTTTGAGTTGTATTCATTTCTAATAGCACAAACAAATAAACACCATATTTAGTGGAAGCTGAAAACTACTGCCGGTAACCGTTTTTGCTTGGCTTTTTACCCGCCTGTTTCATTTTTCTGTCGCCATAATATAAAATAACTCTATACATTAATTACATGAAATAAAATAAATTCTTTATAGATTTTATAAGGTTTACATATTAGTTTCCTGTGCTTGTTAGAGAGCATATTTTAATAAAAATACGTAATACGATAAATATTCATTTTTTAATATGTTTAATTAAAAATTTATTTCTACAAAATTTTGTTGTACTGATAATTAAAAAAAAGTTAATTTAAAAGTACCTTATTTGTTCAAAAGGGTGTGCTTAATGACCTAAGTAAGCTTTAGATCACGTTAACCACCAGTAGAAAGTATTACTGACGTAAGCTAGTGACACTATTGCTAAACCGACTGTCTATCTTTACACAGCTATTGAAGATACGTTTAGATTGCAAATCTGATACTATGTTGTGGGCGAAGCAGCTTTAGTTTAATCTATAATAACTTGTCGAATTCCAACTACTTGACCGAACAAGAAAATCCGGAATGTTTTTCAACTTTGATATTTAGATACAAGTAATTACATTAAAATAAAATCATAGTTTTGCCGATAAACGTCTGAGTCAGATAAGTTTTTTGTATATTATTTATACTGTAGTTTTCCACAAACAATCACTCATATCTCTCTAACAGTTAAGCTGTACTCAGTATTATAATAGCCTTTTTTTATTTTTTAATGGCCTGTTGATCTGGTGGTTAGTTATCTTGACTGCTGAACCAGAGGTTGGGAGTTCGATTACCATATACAACTAAAATTTGAGTAATCCACAAATAGGTGTTCTTTACGCTTTTTGCTGTATGTTTGTCAAGTCGCCGCGACACAGGAATCGCTTAATTCGATCCGCAAAAAAACTAAACATTCGATTTACAAAAATGTTTAGTTTTTTTTTTATCTTATTACAAATTATACATTGTCCAAATAGCATCCTAGAAATGAATCGGCCAAGAGCCTGAAACTGAATATGCTTGTAGGTCTAATGTCAGTAGAGAAAGAATGTGTCTACCCAAAAGAAAAATGGCTAAACATGTCTTAAATTTCAAAAAATCGGATCACTAGACATACATAGATATAAATTTTACCTCAGTTAGGCTAGTCACGAACTCACGGTACATTAGGCTTTATGAATGTACTCATATAACTTACAGTTGTATATATACTTGCTGGGGCATACAACCTTTTAGTACTTAAGAAATTTGTCAGTTTAACAGTGAATTAATTACCTAAAATTATAAGATATAAACATTTTTATACTATAAAATATCTTGGCCTTTCATGGCAATTTGTTTTTTATCTGCTTTTAATAGATAACTCAAAATCTTATTATACGCTAAGCAAAATCTTGGATTTTGTTTTCAAAGCAGTTTGTTTAATGGAGTCAAAATATTATAAACATTTGATGAATACGTACATAGGTATATAATATATATATATTTTTTTTTTATTTAAAAAATATTATACTGATCTAATTTTGTAAAAAGTTACATGTACATACATATATGTCAGGAATTCATAGTGTGGTTTCAGAAAAGTTCCCTAAAAAGGGGCGTCAAAGATTTTTAAGAAATTTTTATTATAATTTAAAGAAAGAAATCTATAAATTATAATGAAAATAACACTTAAACCAATCAAACCCAAATACATACTTTTTAAAAATAATGTACGTAAACAATGTCTTAATATGCTAATACCTTGCTATAATAAATCGTACGACATGCAAGTTCATTGCTCAAATTATAACCTTAAGAATTCTCGTACACAAACCTGCTTGTCCACATTGTATGCAGATTTATTTTAAAATGAACATAAAAACTAGATCTCAGCTAAAAAATATATTTGATTATAAAATGAGATTATGTTCAGATACAATATTCATTTTAGTGAGTTTTAATAATAAAGCCAATACATGTACGTAAGAGGACACTTTCTTCCCGGCACCGGCCAGTTCGAGTTGAGGTATGCGACCTTGACTTGCTTCAGGTACTGGTTATGCTCCCCAATCCATCTGTATAAGCAATATCCTTTCCTTTCCCTTCTATCTTTACTTTCCTGTCAATATACTAGCAACTTTACCATGTAATTCCCAAAAGTAACCGGATGACGGCAATGGAATTGACCTCAGTTATGTAAATTTAAGGGGGGAGCCTGCTTTAGAGGCTTCAAAAATCGATTTTTTCGAGAACTTTTTTGGGAAGGAAAGAAATATTCGATTGAAACGAAACTTTCAGGTTTTATTGTTATATATTTCGACAGTCTTCTCAAATTTTTGTATTAAAATATATGTCATATTATGCCTGGTACAAGCATTTCGCCGAGGCACCTTGAGTGTGCATAGCCCAAAAAAAAAAACCCCAAAAAAAAAAAAACAATAGTATAGCTTCTAGTTAAACCAAAAAAAAATCAACAAAAAGTGAGAAATTCAACAATTTTTCGCAAATTAAAAAAAAATTGTAAAAAAAAAACACTAGATTGTTTAAAAAATCACTTTAGATTGGTTAATCATAACTTTCTTAAGGTTTTTTAGGTTCAACTAGAAGAGAATTTAATCCCGAATACAATAAATGTTGTCTTGTTTCGATAGGACGTTTAGTTCTTTTCCCTATCTTTCCCGCCAATTAGGAATAATCGTAAAAATGAAAAACCGAGAAATCGCGCGTCAAAGTTTTCGTATACTTACCGCAATAATATGCTAATCTGCGATTCCTGGTCCATAGAATTGCCGTTCAGACTCTTCAAAAAACTGGTTTTCGCCCTGATGTGCGCTTTTGTACATGACCCACGCACTCGTTTTTGGTCACTGTGCACTCGTCGCCGTCGCCAATGTAATTACTATACATACATCCGACGATTACTATACGTAACGTATTACGATTACTATACGTAACTCCGAAAATATTTGAATTTGCTTCTGAAATTTTAGGGACATATTCTTGGATAGTTTGGGAAGACATTTATGCAAAAAAAAAACGATTTTTTTAAACCTTTAAAGCAGGCTCCCACCTTAAGTAATTGCTTGAAAATGAAAATGTTTGCTATACTTAAGCATCTGCCCACTCCTTCGGGCCAGCAGGCGTGAGTGTATATACATATGTATGTAGGCATCTGAGGTAAATTTATAATCATCTAGTCTGATTAAAAGACGTCAAAGTTGCAAAAGAAAAAATTCTACAGAAAAACAAGTAAGTAATTTCGTTTAACCTTGTGTTGCAAGAATATAAAATTGGTGTAATTTTTGTGACTTACAATTTCAGCACGTACTTGCTCATTAACATGTGCGAAACATGAGTAACGTTATATTTGCAAGGTTAAGTTAATGCTTGTGTAGTCTTTATGATATAAATCTCAATTGCGCTTTACAACTTATACTGCATTATGCAAATGTTGACATTGCCGTTTTATAATGTAAATTGAGTAATGACAGTAACTTACTAAAGATTGATTTACAGATAACCCTTTCAGGAGGAGGGGATCTGTCGCTAGCAGCCGTTATACGCTCCTAGCCTGGTAGTGACAGAACTTTCACCGTGTGTGGCTGTGAGTATCGGGATGAATTTTCCCCTCCAGCCGCTTAAGGAGACGTCCTAGTGTGCCTGGACTTAGCATAATAGAAAGTACCCTGAAGGTGGTAGAACACTAGGAGGGGTCCGGATGTCTTACTGAAGCTGTTCCCAGATTCCTCTTATTTTAGGCGCAGTGTGGCAACTAGCATGTGGCTTTACTCGGTCCGATTCACCGTTCCACCATAAACCCAGTGGAATGATGGCCCGAGCGGGTTTCCAAAAAAAAAGCTAGTGTAGTCTTTATGATATAAATCTCAATGGCACTTTGTAGTTATGCTATTTGAGTGTAGTATATGTATGTTAGCTATGTATGATGGTTCTTTGACACGCCCGATGGCTTGATGGATTTAGACATGGGAGGTGTAATTTGTCTCATTTTTATAGTGGTACTGACGTTGATGAACATTTCGAGATGACATTCAGTTGCTGGTAAACCCTTCGATTAATTACACCTGTTTTTTTAATTATTATTATTTGACGCGGAGATGCATCAAATTTAAGTATGTATAAAGAATATTTGTAGAACACTGAATATAGTTATAATTGAAACAGAATTACTGACTTCTTGCTTATTTGACAAAGTTCAATATTGATCCCATCTATCTAAGAAATTTAATTTTTTTAGTTAGTGATACAAAAACACAATCATAAATTACTCCCTCCCTCACTTGGATTAATTCCTGTATCGCTTGGGACACATAACGGACACAAAGAACACTCAGACTCTTAAACCACTTAAACCACTGCGCCATCCGTGCAGCAAATGGATAGACTAAGTATTCAGAATTTAAGAGTAAGTTTATTCTAAAGAGCTAAGCTATTTGAATACTAAGCACGCAAATCAACGTGATTGTCAACTTTACACTCAACATGCACCTATAAGAGAAAATCGTCTGATTCATCGACAATTTCAAGTGACCGGTTGGGTTAAGAAATCACAAAAAAGCTATAAACACGTAAAGAAAACAATTACATAATGACCTATAAAATGTATGCAAATATAGTTTAACTTTTAGTCGTCAAGAATCTGTGCACGGATTTTTGTTGCAGATTAAGTATGTACAACAATCTCTTCTTTCGTGTTCAGTATTGTACATAACGTATTTAAAATTATTGATTAAATTTTTAGCAACAGTTAATCCATAATTATAAGACAATTATAATAATTAATAATTTAATATGTAATATAATAATAATACTAATGTATGTATGTGAAAATTAGTAGATCTATACAATGTAATAAAAACCATGAAAACAATCCCACAATTCGAAATGTATACGTTTTGACCTATTGTCTGTTGATAAAGCTAAGTCTTGTACACACATTTCTCTTGTTGTGCTGGGTCATAAACTCATAACTTATGGGAGTAATCGAGTTAGTTAGCAACGCACGAATGCCACATTAGGTTTTTGAGTGACGATAACCGCTTAACTTTGGCTGGACTGTGCTCTTGATTGACAACCTTTTTAGTAGATAAAAGGAGGTCCTATCCACAGAGTACACCGACATTTCTTTAACGAATGTCACCTTGGAGTAAAAACCTGAATGCCGTTGTACCTGAGCAACATACCTTATTTAGAAGCGATTGGAGCCAGTGATCTCATCCTGATTATGTCATGCACATATCATTTTTATTTAAACGATAACAATGTTCTCAACTTGAAATGAAAAAACTGTTTCGTTATGCAATCATATCGGCTTACTTCAGAACTTCTCCAGGATGAGAGTGTGAGAGAAAGCGTCCATTGACTTGCAGGTCCATGGGCGGCGGCTGCCACTTACCGTCAGACGACCCGTCTGTTCATCTGTCCTCCTATATCATTAAAAAAATACCGACAATTCTGTCTAATGGGGTCCATCTGATAAAAAAGGTTAAAAGTCTGGAGCCGGCAACGCACTTGTGACTCTTGAGTTGCGGGTGTCCATGGGCGGCAGTAGTCAGTTACCATCAGGTGACCCGTCTGCTCGTTTGCCCCCTATCGCATAAAAAAAAAAAAAAAGCTGGCTTAGTTCTATTATTGAATTTTCCATGACTAGACAAAATTGATTGTTACTTATTGGTAAGTTTTCCGAGGCCTGTGCAAACCTAAATTCGTACATATACCATTCAATTTAAAGATCATAATGCAATATTTCAAAAGAAATATTCATTACTTACCCATAATACTATTGCCTAACACGGTCATGTTAATGAGTAATGGCATTTCACACAGTTCATTGTGCTATTTCTATCAGATGACTTATAAGTCATTCAGGTAAAACTGAATAAAACCGTAATGGAAATTGTATATAACGGGTTGTTTTGTCCAAAATGAATTGTTGAAATATAGTAACGGTATTTTCGTAAATAGAATTTACCTGTTATCGTAATATAATTTCGTATTATAACTAACAATATCCAAATAAATTTATTGGCTACGTTTATAAAGGAACAAAATTTATTTAAAATATTAATATTAAAATGATAAGCATTTCATTTACTTCTGGGAATCAAAATTAACCATAAATCGGTAAATCCAAGTGACGTTACACTTCTCATTTATTTATGTTTTAAAATTAATGATTAAAAATATTACAAACGTCGATTCTACCAATGTCAAATGGATAATAGTGCCTAGTTAACTAAAATAATATCTCACATATATATACATACATACAAACACTCACGACTATCTCCCCGGATGGGTAGGCAGCGCCGTCTCAAACGTCCACTTTTAGCATACTATTATTTAATCCGATTTCCGTAAGAGCAAGGCTATTGCCATCACCTGGACACTGTATGACAGAGTATATAGTGTCTGATAGATAACAGTCCGATCCCTTAGCCGCTTGTTACGACACCCAAGTTTACTGATGACTGATGGTGTACCTATTTATCCACCTAGGACGCGGCTAATATATCGCACTGCTACGAGTATTAAAAGAGTGTATCAACTCAAAATGATTTTTTTTTTCAGAAACGATAGAAAACTTATTAAATTTTCTGTCGTTTTACACACATACACATAAAAAAATTGAGTAATAATGTTGTTATATATTAAAATATATATTTATATAAAATATATACATATTTATAGAAAAGTGATCGATAGAAAACTTAATCAGTTTTCTATCGTTTCTGTAAAAAGCTTCATTTTGAGTTGATACACTCTTTTAATAGTAGTGCGATATATATGTACATGAACATAACTAAATGTAAAAAAGGTTATAATTACTATCAGTGTCGTAGCCCGCCATCTACGCTGGTACATATTTACATTAGAAAAAAAGTATAACGTATACTTTTTTCTAATGTAACTATGTACCATAGATATAGGCGATAGAGTGTATATAACGTATGTACATACACTATATCGCCGAAGATTAGTCAGAGCCTAATTAAGGAACAATTGGGAGTAGATAAAAAGGGAAATTGTGTATTGTGTGGATTGGGGAGTATAAGTATATCTCGAGCAAGGCAGGGTCGCATTCGTATAACTCGAGCTGGTTGGTTCCCTGAAGTCTGAGCCCTCTAACTACGACTATATATAACAAAATATACTTAAATACGCTCACGCCTGCTTTCCCTAAGGGGTAAGCAGAGTTGTATAAAACAAATATTTTGTTTACTATGCACCTGTTCCCTCTGCGAGCTTCATCATTAGAACACGAATAAAGTGTAACATTATTATTACTAGGTATTCATATAATTTCTAACTTTCACTGTAACTACTAAGGCGTGGACTATTAATCTCCTCTATTCTGAAGGCACTGACTATATTCCGCGTAATTATACCTTTTCGGATAATTCATTCCTCTACTGTTTATAGTTTATCTACAAAACCCATTGGAGCTAATTTCACCATAAATAAAAATATTATTGTATATAATATATTTAGACAAACCGTTACATTTGTTTGGTGTTAATTATTATATGTAGGTGTTCGCTATTTAAATTTTTGGCGCCAAGGAACTCTTGTATTTTTTTTTTATTAACAAATACAAATTCAAAACTATATGGAGCCTAGCTATACAGATAGATATTATTTATAACTGTAATTTAAATTCTTTAAATTAGAATTTGTATTTGCAAATCAACTGCATTCAATAAAATAAATATTTTTATGTTTATGGTTTTATGAACATACACAGGTTTCCGTTATTTCTAAATAAATCTGGAATTCTATTATTGTAATATAGTGTTATTACCTTTCTATAGATATCGAGATATTAGAACATAATCAGAAATACGTTTCCTTTGCGTTTCAGCTTTTCTAACTTTTTATCTTTTTACACGTTAGAAATATGCTTACTTTCATGTCAAGCACGTGTTTAGTTCATTAGTATTTAACTAATTACGTGATATTTATTCTCTTAAACTCCCTGACTAACACGCATCTCGGTCGTTAACTTTTTTTTTCAACGTGAAAGGGCTCTTTCCACGAACCGTAATTGCTTTCCAGCTGCGGGCTATGGTTCCCACAGACTACATAAGACAGTACCTATTAAAGCTATTTTAAAAGAATTTTAATGCTTACAACAACGCATTTGGAAATTTGTTTAACTTTTTTGTATGAAGTAGGATTAGAGATTGTGGTGGAACATTTTTGTTCGTTTGCAATCGACCTAATATTAGAATTCTAATAAACAAGAAATGTTATGTAGATGTAGTAACCTCTTTTTTTCAAGTTCTAATCAATACGAAATGTTTTTAAATATATACCACTAAATATTCAAGTATTGACTTTTAACTGATGTTATTTATTAATTATGTTAACAGAATGTCGTCAAATAAATATTAATTAAAAAAATATGTATTAATTGCTTATTCTTAATTATTATTACTGCTACTAAAATGAGTGATAATAATAATAACTCCATACTGATAGATGCTCCATACATCTTACATAAGGCCGTCTTATCCCAACTAAGCAGAGTTTGCATTATGGTAACCAGACTGCTTATAAGTATACTTATATATTTTTAAATACGTACATATTATAGACAAATTACACCCAGACACAGAACAGAATCCTGTTCATCAAACAAATATTTGTCCTGGGTTTATTTGAACCCACAACCTCGGCTTAACAGACAGGATCGCTAACCGTTAGACTAAGAGGCCTGTCAAATAGAAGCGTATCTTTGGTGCTCGGCTCATTGATCCAGGCTACATGATATTATTGAAGTACACTAAAATTTTTACAGTACTTTTTTTTTAGTGTAAGCCTACCATAATGACTGAACTTTGCCTGATGGTAAGCAATAAATGGATTCCAAGAGTAGTGGTCACCATCCTCATTGCATATCTAGTCAATGTAGTATGGTGACCCACACTACGGCGGCCTGGTTAGATGCTTTATCATCATCATTATTCACATCATCATTATCAGCTTATCGCCGTCCAATGCTGGCAGAAGGCCTCCTAATACCAAACATTAATTAATCAAATGTATTTGGGAGAAACGAATAAACAGAAGCTGTCATACATTGCCAAGCTAGCTGCCAACTGGTTATCTTGAATGTACAAACAAGGATATAGCATCAGAAAAGTACAGCCGCCATCTTGGAAACTCGACATGTGCGTGTTGAGAAAAACTATATGTATTAAGTTCATGTTTGACAGGTAGCTTAGAAACTTCGTCTTGATAGTTTCACTTAGTCTTACAACTTTCACGTTTAAATAAAGTCTTAGAGAATATTAGCATAACACATAACGTCTCCACGTTCACGGTTATTGAATTCGCAAAAGCTGTTAGTGATGTAGAATAAATTATGAAGATAATCTTGTAAGTCGTGTGTTCTCGGCGGAGTAGAATAGGGCCAATCCGCCACTCTAACTCTTCCCGTGGGTGTCGTAAAATGTGACTTAGGGATCGGTAGCTGAAGACGGCAATAGACATACTCCCTGTTACTCTGGGACTTAATTCTGAATGGCAAAAAGAGGGATTCTGCCGACGACTTCGAGAATATACTTGACTATTCTTTCTTCTTTGGTTATTTGGAAGTCTAGATACAGCGTCGTTTTGAAACAGGTGACTTATAAACTTGTGTGAGGATGTTTGTTTAATATACGAAGTTATGTAAGGCTACCAAAATTCACCACAACGAAGACTATCTTACATACAGGTCGAAAGGCTCGAGCTTTTGCTAATAAATACATTTATTTTAAGATATGAATCTTTAAAAAGTATTTGGTTTTTAATGCAGTCTTTAGGGAAACGTAAACATTAATCAACAATGATTTACTAAATCTTATTATTATTATTATTACTTGTTTATGGACTCTCTCGCTTGTAGTGTCAACGCAGATATTCCGGCAATGTCAAGTGTTTCAAAAGAAAAATGTGTTAAATAAATGCCCAGCCATTTAAAAAAAAATTACCTCATATAACTACCTCATAAAAATGAGTTAGTTAGTTAGTTGTTGTTTATGGACTTCAAACCGAGTATTAATGACAGATGCTCACCATACTGCATTGCATATAGCATTAAAAACTTTTTGGTGTGTTATTAAGATGAATGTGTAGATCTATAGATTATAGACCAAGGAGGTTGTACACTGTAGAAGATGGAGCGTCTGTAGTTTATTATAAAAATACCACAATACTTCATTAAAACGGCAGGTTTGACTAATCCATAAAGTAGATTCATAAAATTCACAAGGAGTGTATAATAATATAAATATTTTCATTTCTCAGAACATGGTACATATAAGGTGTTTCTTTGTAAATTTCAATTCACATATTCTACCATTAATCGTTCTAGAAATATTATTAAAAACATTGAAACAGTTAATGCATATAATAATTGAAATAGATTATTAGGATTAAATCTAAGAACAAAAGTCAAATCCGCGTAAAACATATTATTTAATACACGTTACTGCAATTAAATATTATGAAAATCTGATATATCGCATTAAATTTATTTATTCATATTTCGAACAGTTGTTTATTTAATTTACTTTTAATGTTGATGAGTACATTTAACATAAAAGGTGGTATGGTATGTGTAAGAAGAAATAATAACATTTAAAAACAGTATACATATAACCAATATAATGTACAGAATATTGTCTTCAAATTTAAACTTTTTTTTTTACGTGTGGAAACCCCCTCGGGCCCTGTCGGGGTTTTCGTTGGAACGGTGTTTCAGAATCGGACCAACTAAAACCACACGGTGTGCCATACTGCGTTTCACATTGGAAGAATCCTCGAACAGTGTTGGTAAGACATCCTCGTCTTCAAATTTAAATCGGTTCACAAATGGCGATCATATCGAGTAAAATACACGATAAAGCACAAACTGTAAATCTATGTAGGAATGTTTTTTTTTTATCTAAACGGCAGTGATCAACTCTATGACGACTAACTATAATACATAAGTCGCAAGACGACATGAACACGTAGTATAATACATACATATAATTAAAATTGAATATGCGTTGTACTCGCGGCATTATTTAATGAGCGAGTAATTTCCCACGGAACAAAAGCGAGCTATCAATTACTATCAAGTTCATAGCTGGAACTCTTCATTCTATAAAGTAACATACTTACATAGGCTCACGCCAATATCCCCTAAGGGATAGGCAGCGGTGTATTAAACAAACACATTTTGGGAAATAATCATAGAATTTGTTCCCACCAACGTAATAGGCAGGCCTACTGCCGTCAACCGGGCACTTTATGACTATCATGTTACTGTATACATTAGGTGTGTGGTTTTCGGTAGATGAGGGCCACCACCACGCCTCCCATGGGTGTTGTGATAGGCGACTAAGGGATCAGACAGTTTCTACATAAAGTAAATGACTAGTCAGTATAGTGTTTTTTTATTATTTGGAACAATGAGCTCTTTAGAAACTTTATTTTTGAATACTGCCTAAATCTACAACTAGGAAGTAATAATTTATTTTTCTGTGTTTCTTTGAACTTAATTAAATATGAAAATAAACTGAGTACCCAGCATGCTACTATTATTTTTAACCCCGACGGAAAGAGGAGTGTTGTCAGTTTATGTCTGTGTTAGTCTTTAACATCATAGCTCCTAAACGGGTGAATCGATTGTCATGAAGTTTGTTTTTGTTTGAAAGGTGTCCTAATCGAGAGTTTTTAGCTTTATATCGTTTGTATAGTACCAGATATAAGTATTCGACCCTGACTTGCTTTAGTTCTGGCTTGTTATACTCCGCAATATATCCGTATAAGCAATCTCCCATTCCTTCCCCTTTTATCCTCCCTTTTCCTTTCAATGAACTCCCATTTTTCCCACGTCTATGCTTACTCCTTCGGGGATACAGACGTGAGTGTGTGTATGTATGTATGTATTTCAAGATAATTTAAGCAGCCCTTTAAAGAACATCAGCTCTTATCACATTTAATTAGGTATATATATATTTTTAAATTTATGTTTATTGTTATAAAAAATCATTTTAATTTTAATTGACGTCATAAGAGCTGCTACTGCGTCTCAAAATATTTCAAAACTTTCGCATCACAGAGTGATATTGAAAATCGTTATTAGCTTTATTCTTTTCTTGTCTCCATCACAATGTTATACCACGGTTTGTCCCCCCCCCCCCCTCATAACCTCAAAGGCGGGCAGCGCACTTACGACTCTTGAGTTGCAGTTGTCCATAGGCTAAGGTTGTCATTTCCTACCAGGTAACCCATCTGTTCGTCGCCCCTCTATATAATAAACAAAAAAGAAAAAGTTTAGTGTTTTTTACTAGGCACATTGTATAACAAAAATAACCTTGTGTCATCATAGAAGCATCTCAATACATATTGCCCCATTATTAAAGCGTCTCACTACATATCTATTGTAAACCTTGAATAAATCATTAAAACTAAAAACACTAAGTACCAATATAAAATTTATGTATCCAGGCCTATAATAACATCCATACACTCACGCCATATTTCCGTCAAGGGATTTGTAGAAGCGCTTCAAACTTTTTTTTTAAATTATAGGGGGACAGACGAACAGACGGGTCATCTGATGGTAAGTGACAAGCGCTGTCCATAGCCAACTGCAACTCGAGTGTCGCAAGTGCGCTGTCCGCCTTTGAGGAGGGGAAAGAGAGGGGGATGAGGAGACGGCAAAAGGGGTGGGGTGTCAGGGGAGAGGAAAAGGAGAGGGGGAGTTTGGCCTCCAGTGTTGCTTATCCCTTCACAACCGGTTTTCTGTTAGGCCGTGGTATAGCACCGGTCGAGCGGGCCTGTTCGTGCCTATACACGGCTCTACCACGTAATCTAAAAAAACTCCTACATTTGACCAATCAATTAAGTCCGACTCTAGTAATAGGGGCAAGCCTGTTACCGGCAACCGGGTACTGTATGAACTATCTCTGTCAGTCTAACTGTGTGTATATTATTCAATCCCTTAGTTTCCTTTTACGACATTCACAGAATGAGATAGGGTGGCCATCTTCTACTTCAGAGATCCACACTTCTAAAGTGTTCTGAAATACTGAAAAAAATTATATTAGTATAGTAAAAAAAAGGAGTTAGTCTTTAGAACTATCAGTCTGAATTGAATAACTGTAGTAGTGACATTTTTTATTGGTTATAGTATATGTTGACTGATAATGTGGTCTGTAACACATCCCGCTTCAATCCTAACGAGCGGAGCAATGATACGCAGGTTAAAACTGCCTCGAACATTAACAGATCTACCCATATTTCAAATAGTAAGGCGCTTTCAACCTGCTTTTGTGTAATATAGTAATTATGTGGGAAAATCTGGTTTAAGTATTGATTAAAGACATTGTGTTCGTGAACTAAAAATAGAGAAAAATATGTATGCCACATTTGTAACACTTTTTTTCAGAGGTATCGTTATTGCTATTTTATTGAATCCCATTAAAAAAATCACAAATAGGTATTATTAAAAAAAAAGAGGCGAAGCGATTGTTAAAACGTAAAGCATATTTTATTCATTCATTCATCATTCATTCATTTTATTTTTTCATATTTTATGTTTTTATTGTAACAAAATTATTTGATTTTCTTTCTAATGCAAGTATATTATATGTAAAGCAAATACAAAGTAAATAAGGAATCCAGCGACAAAATATTACTGAATAAACAATACAACACGAATGAATTAAAGAATTCAATTTTGCACGTTTGATAGTTTATGGTCGTGTTGTAAAGAGATATATTGCCGGTTATTACCTACATACAGCGTTTGTTTACATAGCTAACGAATTCCATTGACACAGATTTTAAACATACCTACATAGTGTATTTGCTGAGACATGTACTACCTGCTCATATTTATCTAGGACATGTAATAAATAAATGTAATAAATCTTATATCTTTAAATGAGCAATTCTTGTATATATATATATATAATTGGAATCTCGGAATCGGCTCCAACGATTTTCATGAAATTTAGTATATAGGGGGTTTCGGGGGCGATAAATCGATCTAGCTAGGTTTCTGTTTTAGAAAACGTCGTTTTATCCGTGTTTTCAGGCAATGAAAAACTGCTACAATATCATTAGTATACGAAGGTAATCCAGGTACTAAATGAATAAAATGACATACAAATGGTATTAATATCTGCCCGATTTGTTGACATTTATGATTACTATTCCTACTTGGATAGGGCATGATGATACAGCCTATAGACTTCCTCAGTAAACATATTAGATAAAATGCTTTTTCCAATCGGCTTACTAGTTCCTAAGATTATCGCGTTCAAGCAAACAAAGAAACTGCTTTTTTATAATCTTAAGTATAGATTAGAGTTCGAGCCTCATTACTATATAGACACTAGATACTAGGTAGACTAGATATCTAATCTGTGCCTCCCAAGGCAGTAAAGAAAAGTATTAGCAATAAGCAGCAAAAATTTAAAAGTATGTCAAACTAATAAAAATGGTGTACATATAATGTTATCATGATCATCAAGCTCTAGTTTATCTTAAATATTGAAATTTGCAAACGTGAAAAGATAATTTCTTCCCATGGGCATCATTCGTGATTTAGGCATAACAATTCAATCTATGGGCCACCGCGAATGCGCGTAACGGAACGTTATGTTTTGATACTACAACAGTTATTTGTGTTTCTTTGCATTCTATAACTACATGAAGATCGAACGTTTTTAGCGTGTTTAGGGAATGTATATATATGTAATAAAATAAATTGATTTGTTTCGCTTTATCGATCAGTTTATGCATCGCCACCGATCTTCAATACTGGCAATACTGATAAATAACTTTCAAAAAGTTGGGTGGAATATTTACTTCATATTCAAATGTGACCACACTGCAAGCAAAGTTTATAGAAGAAAATAACGATGCTTTTTTCTGTAGATGTTGGATTACTTTGATCATTAGTTTGACGTCTCAATACGAATTTCACACTATAAACACAACATAATTTGTAAACAACTTCATGTCAATGTTCTTTAAGTCTAAGAATTCGAATAGAGAATAACTTTTTTTAGCTTTTCATAGTGTTCTAGCTTTTTTATGTGATGATGTGATGACAAACGAGCAGACGGGTCAGTAAACTTACAGTAATGTATAAGTACAGTTATCTCCATGTCTCCTAAATCTTGTTAGACAATTTGGATAAGCAAGTAATAGACAATAGAAAACCTATCTGAATTTATAAAAAGCTATAGTTTCAGCTTCACTAATTGTGTTTATTTCCTTGAACTCATTTTTGTAGAATCGAAATATACCCCACTTTTTAAAATTACAATGAGTTATCTAAATCTACAAATATTATAAATGCAAAGTATCTATCTATCTGTCTGTTGTTTTTTCATGGCTAAACGGCTAAACAGATTTTTATTAAATTTGGTATCTGGACACTTTAAATAATGGGGAAAGGCCAGAGGGTACTTTTTATCATCATACCAAGTAGCCACGGACGCAAGCTAGTATATTATAAATAAGTGGGTAAGTATAAAATAAATAAAGATGACACAGTTTTCAGCTAGTAAGGACACAGATGTTGACCTCGAAAGAACACCTCGTATTCAGTAGGACGCCCACTTACATATCTAATGATGTATTGTTTGATGCTCTTTTGTGTGACACTTCTGGCGTTCTTCAGCACCTTAATTGCCTTCTATCGTTTTTGTTTTGTATCAAGTGCATGTGAAGTTTTGACAGCTAATTGCTTTCAGTTTTAACAGACTGACTTACATTGTTTTTTTAATTAATTTAATTTTTTAATCAATAAGAGGAGTCCAAGAGTGATGGTCACCATCCTCAATGCAGCACGGTGACCCACACTATGGCGGCCTGGTGAGATACTTTTTCATGCCCCGCTTAAAAGAACCGGGATCCAAGGTGGAAGGATACGATTAAGCGGTAGGGTGTATTATAAGTTAGGAAGACGCATGTTGCATGCACTAAATAGAGTAGAAGGATGTAATGACCTATGACATGCGATGTCCTAACCTATTATATAACAAACCGGACGTGTGTGAGTCTGACTCACGTGTCGAGGGTTCCGTCAGAAAAGAAACTTGTAGCGATGTAGATATTGCGTAAAAACAATTTTCCCCGTACCTATTTTCAATAGAGTTTACATAATGAATTTAAAATACTTCGTTTTGCAATTGTAAAATAGACGCACAATATGAAAGACTCTTAACATTTCTCGTATAATCATAGAGAAGATAAGATAAGATAACATTCGATCGACTAGTTGACATCGTGGAAATGATATCCTCACGTACAGTCACGCTTGCATTCGGAGGGGTAGGAAGACACGACGAAGAAGATAATATTAAACATAATAATAGAAACAATTAAGTAAATTTTTTTATTGAGAGAGCCCAAAATAGGGTTAATTGATTGATACCTTATCTAGACACTGACGCAATAAAAGACAAGAACATTGCTGCACTTTGGGAATTAATGCCTCATGCCTCATCTCGGAAGGGGAAAGCAGAAGCGTAGTAGATGAAGGAATTGAGTATGACATTTTTGAGTTCTCTTTTTTTTTTAATCCTACAGCCGCCGTCCATGGACCCCTGCAACTCAAGACTCGTAAGTGCGCTGCAAGACTTTGAGGGTGATGAGGGATAAGTGGATGCGGGTAGGGGAAATAGGGACGGGGAATTAGGAGATAGGAAAGAGGAGAGGAGGATGAGGGGAGAGGAAAGAGGGAGTTGGGCCTCCGGAAACCTCCCTCATTTCGGGGAAATGCAACGCAAGGGTTACTTCACAACCGGTTTTCTGTGAGGCCGTAGTATCGCACCGGTCGAGCCGGCCCATTCGTGCCTAAGGCTCTACTACCACTGAGTATATTGACAATAACTCTTATATATAGGATAGAAAAGGAGGAAAAGGGATATTGGATGAGTTAGTATAAAGCAATGGCTGAAGCAAGTCAGGGTCGCATACCTATAACTCGAACTTGCTGGTGCCGGGAAGTCAGAGTCTTCTAACAAAAGTAATTAAAGAAGATAGAAAAAAAAACTATTATGCATATTGCTATTAAAGGTACTTTGCATTAGACAGGCGTGCCTTGTGCTTCTTATACAGTCTGATCGTATAAAAATACATCACAACCGCTTTCGATACTTCTAGATTACGTAAACGCAATTTGATAAGGTTAGAATCTCCTTTAACGATGTTGAAACTCGTACAAACCCAGTTAGTATGACACAAGAGTATCTATTGACATTTTCATACGTTTCCCTTGAGTGTATGAATGAATATTTGATCAGTATACAAGTATGGCGACACTGGGTATGTTGGTGGCGGAGAAAGCATATACTTGCCACCACCGGTACGCATACTAATGGTAACTTAAGGCATGGGCGAATGCGAGCTAAGCGTTCGTTTATTGCAATTAAGGATATATGTATGTACATATGTAATTATTAATAGGAAGCCGTAGCTAACAGCGAAGTGGTATTTCGGGAACAAACCAACTAAAACCACACGGCGTTTTGACACAAGAGGGTTTATTGCAGGGGACCCTGGAATAGACCCTAGCAACGAAACTTCCAGGACGATTTAGGCTAATATACCTTAAAATGAAACTTTTTGGACACGACTGCTTCGTAAATATAAAAAGAATATTAATAAAAATCTTTTATATTTTACTACCTACTATAGATCCGAAAGGTTGGAACGATGTTTGCTACCCAACCACGCCAGAATGGTACTAATAGTACAGAGATAGATTATAATCTGTAATAGTGCATAAGTAACTTTTTGTTTACCTGAACCTGAAAAATGTGTTTCAAATTCATACGCGATAAAAGTCACAGGCAACAGCTAGTTTTGTCAAATGTAACATTTTTATTTGATTATATTATTTATGAATTGTAAACCACACCTGATATTTGATTTTGACAAAAATGGAGGCGTGACGGCCGAGTTTAGTAATAACTTAACCCTAAAAACATTGTACGTTAATTTGTCCTTTTCTAGAGCAGAAATTTTCACTTAAATAAACTTTATGATTTGATAGTAATGTATATGGTATGCTCTGGCACGTATGGGCCGGCTCGACCTGAATATTGCCACAGCCTCACGGTATACACGCTGTTATACAATGCTTGCATTGTATAGTATAGGGCAGAGAGAATCAGAGACAGATTTTAGTGATATAAATTTTACTTGATCACCTTTGTTTGATAACTATGTATTGAATGAGACTAAAGCTATGACTGTGTTATTATTATTATAAACATATATTAACTATCAGACAGTGCCCAGTTGACGGCAATATGTTATATTACGTGTGACTAAGTGAGACTAAGTTATGAGATATCTCAAACTTCTCCTTCGGACATACAGACGTGAGTATGTACATACAGGGTGTCCGACGAAATTCAACGTCCAACGGCAAGTGGGGGGGCAGGTGACTGTATGACACCTTTGAATAAAATATTTAAAAAAAAATCTATTTTTTTAAGATATTGTTTTAACTACTAACTTTATGGTATTTCATAATTTGTTGTGTTTTCATAATTTCATGTATTCTAATCGGTTCTTGTATAATATTAAAATTATTGTATTTTCTTGAATTAAGATTATCTGTTGCGGATGTAGATTATTTTCGATAGGTTTCCCTATTGGCAAAGTAAAGGTTTCTAAATGTATTAGAAGTTTCACATATCTACCTCGGCTATATTTTTTGTGTATATTACTTAACTAATATCGATTAATGGACAGGTAATTGATTTCTGTTAAATAAAGTTTAATTCCGTTAAAAAAATATCACTATGAAAATAATCGAATTGGTGCTGGATATATTTTCAGATGCGAGTAACGAACTTGGTATGTAAGTACAATACGTACCTACCCGTTTTCGGTAAACACGTAATATTTTTGCATATGTGCTACGTAATATAAACAAGTACGTATACATACATAACAGTAGAGATTTGTAACATTTAATGATAGGTTTAATATGCTATTTTAGAATTATAGAAAAAAAAAGGGTTTGTCAAATTAGAATTGACATTTTAGTTAATAAACCTCCTGTTTTGTAACCTTTAACGCATTATTAAAAAAAAACCGTTGCCCATAAAGAATCACATATTTTGTTAATTCAAATACCTAGCGAATTGACGTGGTTAATACTTTTACGTGAAATGAAGTACATCATTCCCATCTCAGAACTACTTTTATTGTAAACAGTGGATAAAATAGAAGTGTTTGATATCATTCGTGTTTGAAAATTATGTATTTTTTAGCTAAAAAGTAAACAATATCGTATATAGTTCCATCGTCATAACTTGATATATCGAATCAATTCCAGCATCAGGTATTTATATAATTGATATCTGTAGAATCTTGTACGATCCAAGTTTTAATAACAGAAACAAAACGCATGTATATGAAACGAATTTTTTTTATAGTCAATCAATTTAAAATATTATCGATGCGCTATGAACGAGTTATTGAACTCAATTTTTTGATTATTTAAACATCACGATGATTCTTGACTATTCGATTCACTCGATATTTTTTTCTTCGAATCTGATTGATAAAATATAGAATATTTTAATCGTAATTGTAACTTAATTCTTTTAGCATCGAGTAACAGTAAACAATAAACCACTCAACCCAATTACATATAAACTACACAAAAACTTAAAAAAAAAAAATCACGTCTATCCTCTACATATTTTTCCTCACAATTTTATTTGGCTGTTACTTCAAAAATATATTGTTGGGACGATTAAAATGAGACCTCACAAGCCGAAATCCAATGTTTACACATGAGGGAATACTACTAAATGAACTCATCTAAGCTAAATGATACGTAATTGCTACAATATTCCTGCTACAACACGTCAACAAAACAAATGTTTTCCTTTAATTACATAACATTTGTATAGAAAGCTTCCGTAACACTAGTTCCCATAGAAATGCTATTTCTTTCCCATACCTTACTTGGCCTGATACCAGTAGCTGGTAGGTATTTTAAAGAAGTATTATTTCATTGTGTTGTTAGCTAGCCTATAGAACGATACACAACATATGTTATACATATGTATCTACATATCTACATAAATAAAGGGTTTTTTGTTTGTTTAAACGCGCCGATCTCACAAACATATAGTTAGATTAAAATTATTGTTTTATAATGGATGGAGTATTTATTAAGGAATAATATATAATATACAACATCACGCTGCGACAGTTAGGAGCGAAGCAGTGAGCGTAAACCTAAGTAATACTGCGAGAAACTAGCATATATTTTTTTCTTGTTTTCTAAAATTTTTTATGCGATACAATAATTATACTAGGGCAAACTAGCAGACAGGTCACCTGATGGTAAGTGACTACCGCCGCCCATGGACACCCGCAACTCAAGACTCAAAAGTGCGTTACCGGTCTTTAGGTAGGAGTACGCTCTTTTCTTGAAGGTTTGAAGGCCGTATCGGTCCGGAAATACGGCAGGCGACAATTTGTTCCAGAGGCTGCTTGTGCGAGGCAAAAACGCACAGTGTATATAATTAATAATACTTAAAAATAACTTTAAAAGTGTTTCTGCATCGAATAGCAACATGATCATAATATCCAAGAAAAATAACTTTACCTTTGACAATTAATAAAAACGTATTTGATAAAAAATACAATTCTTTCGTCAAAATCGTTTTATAAAGGATAAAGAAAGAGTATCTGTTTAATTGTTTTATTTCTTTGTTTACAGAATGCCAGTTACGTGATCAACAGACGATACTCGAAAGACAAGATGTCACCAGTATGCCACAACTTCGTGCAAAACGCGTGGAAAAAAGACTTCTGTTCTAATTGCTTCAAGTCGCGCGAAGAGCATGTTAAGCAAGAGCGGACAGGGACAGATGGCAGCAAATACCTAGCCACACCCTTCCAAAACAGAGGCACGTTCTTCAAGAAAACCCCCCATGGCATACTCAAAATGCACACTAAAAAGAAAAGTAAAAGAAACGTCACTTTTCCTGAAGAAGTCTGTAGCGTTATAGGCTTTGGAGGGGACGATTGGTCAGATGGAGAAGAATTTGAAATGTCAGAAGAGAATGATGACGATGATACGTTCCCAGACACGGAAGAGGAACGAGAACTCCTCAAAATTACGAAATCTAATACAGATTTTAACACTGTCAAAGCTAATTTGTTAGGAGATTCAGCAGCCAAATCTTACACTTCTTTATTACTGGGTAAGATGCAAACAGACTCTGATGGTAAAAAGAAGACTTTGTTAGTATCTGTCACACCTTTTGGCCAGGAGAATAAGCCTAATAATCATAAGTCACATGTCCGTAAACCCGCCGTTATACACGTATCAGAGGCTACAACCGAAGATACGTCTAGCAATTATAAAACTAATATAATTTTATCCTCGTACGTTAAAGAAACAGAAACAATAATTAGCGCAGACAATATAAATACATCTGCTGCTATTTGTACCGAGAAGTCACTGCTCGAAGAAATATCAGAAACCTTAGAACAAAATCGAATGTCTAAAAGTACAGATATTCACATAACGCAGAATAATTGTAATAAACCAACAGTGGTCGATGAAAAGATGAAAGAAAGCATGCAAGATGAACCAGATAAGAAAGAAATGATTGAAATGAAGAAGAATGGCATTGTAAGGCAATCACCGTTACATAAGACGAAGGAAAGGCCAAAGGTAAACTTAAGTCGGTCAGAATTTAAATTTTGTAAAATCAATATTGAGAGCACTAGTGTTGATTCAGCGGTTAGTACTTTGAACTCGACTGCTAATAACTCATTAGCGTCTGACGATGAAAGTTTTAGCGCTCGGACGGACTCTGACAATGACGACAGTGGACATTTCTCAGAAACAAATAAATGCGAGGAAACGGTAAAAATCAAAATATTCAACGAGAGCGATAACAATTATAAAATGTCACCGATTGGTCAAATAAGGAAAACTGATAGGCAGTCTAGCACTGGATATTCTACATTTCAAAGTCCGATTATAGACATGCCTCCTATATTACCAAAACAAACAGATAATATATTTTCTGCAGAAGCCAGTCGTGAATTGGCGGGTGAGCCGGACGGTAGAGCCGACCCAGAAGAGGCCACTGAAGCGCCCGCCTTACCAAAAAGTCCTATCCCCACTCTTGACCTGCGGCCGTCGTTTCTTCATGGTATGATAACTGATATACTGCCTGCCCACAAACCGGCTCTGCCAGAAAAACCAAAGCTACCGGTCAAGCCACTTATCAAACAGACCACAAAAAAAAGTGTTATCACGACAAGCCAGCAACAATTAAATATGTATATGCATACAAAGAGTGAAGATGAAAGAGTCGTTACAGCGTTGAGTGATGAAAAAAATAATGAGATAACTGAAGTACATGAAGACAAAAATGAACCGATTTATTACGCGCAACCAGTTTTAACTAAAGAAGATAGTGACTCATCACTAAACAGTATTGGTAAGCGGAAAGCTCCTACGCCACCTTCATCGCCAACTGTAGAAGAATACCCAAACATTTATCAAAGAAACACAAACGGGTTTGTGAAATCTGATGCACCTATAGTAAGAGAATTGGAAAAACGGGAGAGGGCCACTGGATCCTCCACAAACAAACCAAAATTCGTAGATGACATTCCTGAGACCAAGAAAATTGAAATCACTCCAGAACCAGCGCCACGGAGGAATATTTCTTTATCCCACGACAACTTACTCCTAGATGATAAGCGCAAAGGAAAACTTAAGTTTTCCATCAAGAAGTTACTCCGAATAGGGTCATCAAAAGATCTCGATAAGAAAGAGTTGACTGCCGCAACAGTGGCCAAAGTGCCGAATAAAACCGAAGAGATATATGATTTGACCCCGAAACCGAAGCCGCGCCTTGTGATCATACACCCGTTAGATATAAACGGGTTGAACGGAGTAGAGGTCGTCAAAACGAATTGCGAAATAACTGATTTGCGACGATTGAGTCACGATGACGTTTCATCTATCTATAGCGGGTCTAGTGCGGCAACGGAAGTAGAGACTCCGAAAGTTACGAACAAGCCTCCCCCACCTCCGAGACAAATTGGTGAAGATCAGAAGACTATATCAGTTGCACCAAAACCAGCGAGGCCACCGCCGCCGAAGTCAGCTGCGTTGCAGAAAAAACAAAAACAGCAAGCGTGGACTGCTGCACCGACTAAAGCGGATAACATTTATGCCAACTTAGGTAAGTAACCATACATTAACACCTCATTACTAATAATTTTCTGAATGTTACGTATTTTTCTTGACCATTTGTGTTATTGTGATATTCAAATTATAATTTTCTTATCTAATTCCATATTAATTCGCGACTGATATGCCAAAGACTCACGTCACTTGTACCATTTAAAGATAAACATCTCTTTTGTATTTAAAATATTTGCTTGTTTTTAAACTAACTAAAAGTATTAATATTATTTGTTAAACGAAAGGACTGATTATACAGTTATCTAAACTGTGGATTAAAACATGAACTATTGAACGTCTGTAATTCATTATAAGTACACCATGACTCACATTCAATATGAGTGGAAAACAAGAATAAGCCATTATTTTACACACTATTATATTTGTGCATACCTTACTGTGTTTTTCTAACTTTATACTAAAAGGATTATAATATTATAATCACTAAATTTAACTTAACTCTACAAAGCTAAATATCTAACTGTTGTGAATGTCCAAAGTACACTACGCCCAAAAATAAAGCAGAACATTATTTGTCTTAAGTCCAATATTATCAACCTTTAGGACAATCACATAGAGATGTATATAAAATTGCAAAAAAAAATTAAGTTTACATTTTTATATTCAAAAATAGTGGCTGCATATTAACATAATAAAATTGTTTTTTTTTTTTTTTAAATTCGTACCTAATATGATTTTGCTTTTAAAAACTCGTTCGACGTGTTTCTTATATTTATGGCATGTTTTTTTATTGCTTGTTCTTATTTGTCATAACTGTATCTTCTTCTACTTAGCAACTTTTAAAGAAAAGCATTTCGCAAAATCCAAACCTTCAATAAAAACTACTAATCACTAAATCTTCCTTCCAATTCAAATCCCAATAAAAACTGTAGATAACTATTTGCATGCGTACTAATTACGTGTTTATAAACCCTCTTAAATTTTAAATGTTAAATTTAAATGTTTACATCACCACCTCCATTTCATTAACAAAGCACACTTTATTTAGGAGAAATCAGATCAGCGCTTGCACCTCGGAAACCGGAACGGACAGCGAGTATGCGTGAAAGAGAAGCTCGTTTAGAACTTCCTAAACGAAGAAATCAAATAGACGACGATAAAGACGAAGTAGACGACGGACCTCAGGAGTTAGTTCAAGCAACTAACGACACAGTTATACATAGTTACGACGATGTTTACAACACCGCCAAATATGACGAGGAAAACTGCGATTCTGCCAAAAATAGTGACAGTGATTACGAATACGTACACCACGCCAGATCTAGCTCACCCGAATGTGACGCGTCTATAAAACCAAGAGAGAAAAACCCTTCAAGAAACGACACGAGAAAGAGTGAAGAAAACAATGGCGACTACCCAAAATATAATAACGGGGTATTTAACAGATCGTCGCTTCCATACTGCGGTAGTGAAACAGAGTCTGAAATTTATTCTCCCTATAGCTTTTATAGTTCAAATGACAATATGGATGGGCCTGGGAACGAGGATTATTCAAACGACATGACTCCAAAAACTACGACAAACAAACTGAGAGTTAGGAAAGGCCGCAGCGTGGTGCACAAGAACTTAGAAGACAATTATGGCGCAGTCGTTATTGCGAATCACGAAGCGCTCGCGCAGGTCTTAGAGCAGGTAATGTGTATAGTTACCTTGTCTTGATTTAGTAATGTGATTATACTGTATTTTGCTTTGCTCGCAATTTACTTTAATTAGAATAGGGCTTACATAGGTTGCATAATTTATAGTTATTGAAAAACTAGGTATATATATGTAGATCGAGACGCAGCAGCCTATTTAGGTAGTTGATCCGTTACATGACTGAAAACTACTTTTACTCTCTAACTTCCCTGGTTTTTGTAAATGAACAAGGAGTGCAAAACATTGTAGATGGACCAATGCTTACTTTTTTTTGAAATAAAAACGAGATTCATTTAAATGATTTTAATACCAGCAAGTTTCTAATACTAGCTAGCTGCTCATTGAACCAACACTCATCTTCTATTCAGGTCCAACAAAGCGCCACAATGCAGCCCTCGCTCCGCGGCCTAAAAGCCTGCACCAACTTGAGATGGAGTGACTTTACAATCCAATCATCTAAGACGAACTTCGTGAAAGCTGGCAAGCGTTTCTTCTACCCAGCCATCTGGACGTCAAGCCAAGGCCCTGTCAACGTCACATTAATGTTGTACAAGGAGCAAATGGCTTCGCAAATGGTTTGCCAGCAGTCGGTCCAACCGCAGACTTTGAGCTTGAATGCTATTACAGAGTTTTGTGATCTTGTGCCGCTTCTGCAATTCGGGGAGGAAGGCGATGATTTAGTACAAGGTGAGTGGAGAAGTAATATCTATTCAAACATATCGGAATGGGGAAATGGGCTACTAAGGCCCGCAACGAAAACAGCAATGAGCTTCACACTTATTCTGGGCGAATTCTACTACTGACAAATTCAGAAATATATACATATAATTGTTAGGTATACAATTAAATATGTATTTACGCAACTCTACAAGCTATCTTTCTTTATATTGCTCTTACCATGATCATAGTATTTTTGTTACCTATGTAAATAAATTTATTTAAATGTATAGCAAAAACTTAGATCTATAGTTGTGTTTGATTGTATGATTTTGTATCTTATATATTCAAATTGACTTTGAATAACAGCTTTGAAAATTCATATATTCCAATTTGTATTTGCATAACTCATTATTATTATGTAGTTCATCTAAATACATAATCTTGTGTCTATTAGAACCAGTTTTATATATAGCTAAGTGTGTTTTGGCACGAATTCCTTTCTTAGCCCAGATGTTTATTTCTCCGTGCGGTAATTAATGATTGTATTTGGACACGACCTACCCGGAATCTTGAAGTTACAGTTTATTCATAGTTTCTATTTTCTAGACTCTGGATGACCGATCCCATCGTCTTCTACGGAAGTGTTTGGTAACATAAACTGATCAACAGTATTGCTGTTGTTTATCTCTAGCTAGCGGTCCTCTGTAATTTCACCTGCGTTTATGCTCACTGCTCCGCTCTTAAGGATCGCAGCGTATAGCTTTATCTAATACAAAAAGTATCAATCAATCAGACTGATATTTCCAGAGATAGCAGTTTTAAATAAACAAACAAACAAAATATCTCTTCCGGTTTATTAAAATAGATTTTAACATAACTAAATTTATGTTAATGAAAGGTAATCTGTTAGGTAATTTGATATTTTACTTACCAATTATTCACTGCCATAAAATATTACGCAAATAATATATATGTATTTATTATCGAACTATTCGACTGGCATTCGCATTTGCTCCTCAGATCGTATGTAAATGTCGTTACACTTATTAACTACATACATACGCTCACGGCTGTACCCCTAAAGGAGAAGGCAGAGGTGTATTGAACACTCATTATTAACTACCTAAGCTTAAGTCAGTTTTAATTTCTTTTCCAGCCACTATAGTCGTGTTAGCACACGCGCAAGTCGACACGATACAATCTTATGGTGAGAGCTTGCACTCCGCGGAAGGCTTAACTACAAAAGAAAACCAACTGGTCGAGACAGAACAGATTCACGAAGCTATCTTCATGATGCTGCAGTTAATCAACGGGTTGAAATGCCTGCAGGCGCGTGGGGTCGAAGAAATTCCTGAATCGTTGACATCTTTCATTTCTTTGAAAGAAGTACAGCCTCTGGCGTCTCATGGAAGCACTTTGAACCTGCCATCGTCTCCTGACGATAGGTTGAACTCGTTGTGGGCCCCGAAGACCAACACATATGGGCGGTTATGCATTTTACAAGGGTTAGTGGCAGAATTTGTTTTAGTGATTGGTAGGAAATGATAGAGGAGCTTAATCATGCTGATGAATAGTATGTATGTACTAATCACATGAGATTATATACTTTGGTTTATAATACCTAGATGGCGACGCGGGGTTTTATAGGCGTTAAAAAATACAGCTTTTGTACTGATCACAAAATATACCTTGGACTTGTTACTAATAAAACCTTGAAATTTGCTTAATAGTATATAGTGCATAGCCTTTTTTAACGGACAATATGTTCATGCACTATTTCTGTTACATGACACCCAAGTTTTCTCTTAAATTATTAGAATTTGAAGTCTTACTAAGAATCCATTTATCTATATGTATTTTATTCTTTATTCCAGATTGAGTGACGAATGCAACAACAAATCAACAGACGAAGGCTGTCTCAACTCCTTGTGTAAATGCGCAATTAAAGCCACAGAAATACTCCTTCCCGGTGACAAACTTTCGCCTTTATTAAAGGAAATACTGCACGAAGAACGCGCAGTGTCCCTCAACCAAGCTAAGTCAGTCCTCGAGTTTATGCTCTGGGGACCTCTGGACGTTGTCCAAGGAGTGCCAGTCGAAGAAAGAGAGCTTTCCTTACAAAGATGGCTGGACCTTGAAAGGGCCACGGTCCTACACGGCCTCGTAAGAACTAGAGTCCAATTGAACGTCTTTGAACAACTGCATCTCTTGTTCTTAGTCCGATCCACGGCTAAGGCCATGTGCGATGCGTCGGTGTTACTCGAAAAAGCCAATGTTTATTGATTTGTAAATTTCCTTAAGCTTTATTCAGTGTCCTCTGCGTAACTTCAGCAACTTGATCAATGTGAGACGTATGGTCAACCTTCGACCATACTGTAGTGTAATCATGAAATGCATGAAAATACTAATCACTAATCACAATCACACTAATAATTTTTTTGGTTTTACAAAAGTTTACGAAAGAGACACTTATTTAAATTTAATATAAACTTAGCTTAGTTAGGCACCTAAAGACTTGATAATAACTATAAGAATGTGTTTGTTATACTTACAAAACTTGCATTTTGGGATGATTAATTATTTTTTTTGAATGAATGTGATATTTTGAAAATATACTGTCTGAAAAATAAAAAGGGACCAAAAGAAATCACGCTCAACATCGTATGAAATCAATCACCATTCAGCGATCCATAATCATTAAAAAACCCAAGTGAGTTCAAAACAATCCAAACATCAAATTTCCAAATTTAAATTTTTATTTTTTTATCTCATAAAATAGCTCTGCCATCAGACCGAATATTAACATAATATATAATTATATTTTGGATAAATCAAAAGTCAGTAGGTGCCAGTAAGTAGAACTGATGGTATATACTCAATGTACTAACAATCCGGTGCCTTAAATTGTATTATACGTAAGTGAAATGTATTATATCAAATGTAATTTATATTTTATACGAGCTCTGTTAAGTATTGAGTTCAAATTATTAATTTACTCTTGTAAGAATCCATCGAATATGAAAATAAAACATATTTCTTAATATATATGGTTGTTTTATTAGATAGTAGAAGTTTAATAATACTGATAATGAATTTTAATTAGTAATTTTACAAAAATTAAATATAGGCTCGTCTAGCTCACGATAGACTAATTTAGACTAAGAGGTGTGTATTGAGAAGACAAACATACTCAGCAGAGGTGTATAAAACACACTTTGCCAATAAGAATTTTGTTCCATTAACGTAATAGGGGCAATCCTATTGCAGTCTCCATACATATACTGTCTGATAGATAACAGTCCGATCCCTTAGTCGCCTTTTACGACACCCACGGGAGGAGACTTGGCGGCCCTATTGCCGTCAACCGGGCACTGTATGACTGTATATATACTGTCTGATAGATAACAGTCCGATCCCTTAGTCGCCACCGACTCTTCCGACGCCCACGGAAATAAATAGGGAGGCTGTATTGTATTGTGTATCAAGAATCACAATTTTTGACATTATGTGAACTAAAAATCGGGGACAATATATTTTTACATACAAATCTTACTCACTTCCTAAATTTCCCGCTCACAGAAAACCAGCCTAAAGCGACATCATTCGTGCTGTCGTCTTTCGCTGGTGAGTGAGTGCGCCGGAGGCCCAATGATGCCGGGGTGACAGTTATCGTGGTATGTGTGTGAGCAGTGGAGTGCTCCTCGTTGAATCATTGTGAGGTTGGCGTGGATCGAACCGTCGGCCAGGGAGACCCGTAGAAACGGTGGTGCCGCTGGCCGCCCGCGGCATAGAGAGGGGCCCAACCACGGCTAACCACCCTGGGAGGCTGCCCCGTCAGGTCGCGCATAATCCACGGAGTGGCTCGTCGTGCCGGTTGGTGACCGTACGGTGGGACCCGGCGTCCATTTCCGGGAGGGTACGGGGGCCCTTCCGTCCGGCGGTTCGGCCTCCGCCATGCCTCACCGTTACATGATGACACAGTATTTTCAGTCTCAGTTTACACAGTCACGATGACTGTCATGCCTTTTACGCCCCCTTTCCCAACTTTTATCATGGCAGTACAAAAAAAGAAAAATGGTCCAACAGCTGCATCCTCCTCTCCCACCAACCCGCTTTTTGAGGTGGAGTTCAGTAACATACGTGGACTCCATGCAAACCTCAGCGCCGTACACCAGCACCTTGAGACGGCTCGGCCGGCCATGCTTTTTCTTACGGAGACACAAATACGCCGCCCTGCCGACACGGCATATCTCTACTATCCCGGCTACGTTCTAGAGGAGTGCTTCCTCGCGAGGGCTGGGGTATGTCTTTTCGTCAGGGCGGATGTTTGTTGTCGCCGTCTGCACTGCCTAGAAGACGCATCCTTCTCCATCCTTTGGCTTCACGTGGATTTTGGCTCTATGAACCGGATCTACGTTTGCCTTATCGGTCCCATTCCGGAGACTCCGAGACAACTCGACTCTTTGACTACATGAGTCACGCAACGGACAAAGCGCAGGAGCAGTTCCCGACCGCCGAACTGGTGTTTTTGGGAGACTTTAATGCCCACCATGACTTCTGGCTGGGATCTTCCAGAACGGACCACGCTGGTCGAACTGCCCACGCATTCGCTCTCACGCATGACCTTACCCAACTGGTACTCCAGCCCACCAGGATACCAGACATATCGGGTCAAGCGCCCTCTTTGCTAGACCTTCTGCTGACGAGTCACCCAGCGCAGTACAGTGTAACGGTTCACGCCCCTCTGGGATCCTCCGACCACTGCCTGGTGTCCACCTCGGTGCCTCTTGTTGCCCCACCACGGCCTGTGGTAACAAGGCGACGGTTATGGCAGTACTCGTCAGCAGACTGGGATGGAATGCGGGATTATTTTGCATCCATCCCGTGGGCTCAACGCTGCTTTAAAGACAGGGATCTGTCGCAAAGTGCGTCTGCCGTGGCTGACGAAATCACTGTCTGTATGGAGTACTATATCCCCTACAGTGAAGTCGCCAGCACAAAGACCCGTCCCTTGTTCAATCGCGAGTGCACCCGTGCTGTCGCTCAAAAGCAGTCAGCCTACCGCGCATGGATCAGGGCCCGCGCTCATTGTGACCCAGACGTTGATCGCCTAAAAGCAGCGTTTAACAAAGCCACTAAGGAATGCAAGAGGGCTTACATCAGAGCTGATGCCCAGCGCATTGCACGGTTTGGTCAAGAACTCGTCGCATACCCTACGGGTAGCCGTAAGTTTTGGCGAATGGCCAAAGCCGTGCAGTCCAACTACTGCCAGCCTTCGCTGCCACCGCTGAAGTACCCTGACGGATCACTGGCCCACGAGCCGCAAGGGAAAGTGAAACTACTTGCTGACCTCTTTGCGGCTAACTCCCGAATCGACGAACGTGGCGCTCACCCGCCCACCATTGCATCTTGCGACTCCGCAATGCGGGATATTCGCATCCGGCAGAGGGATGTCCGTGCGGAGCTTCGGTCACTCGATGTTCGGAAAGCCAGTGGACCCGACGGTATTCGGCGGTGGTTCTTAAAAACTGTGCACCAGAGTTGTCTCCTGTACTGACGCGCCTGTATCGCTTGTCCTATTCCTCGGGAATTGTTCCGGAGGCCTGGAGAGAGGCGAACGTCCAACCCATTCCCAAAAAAGGCGACCGCTCCGATGCAGCTAATTACCGTCCTATAGCCGTCACCTCCATGCTCTGTAAGGTGCTCGAGCGGATAATCAACACCAAATTAATCCGCCACCTAGAGGATCACTCCTTGTTAAATGATCGGCAATATGGTTTTAGGCCGAACCGATCCACGGGTGATCTTCTAGCGTACGTCACACACCTTTGGGGTGAGCCTATGGATAGGCATGGGGAGTCCTTGGCCATCAGCCTCGACATTGCCAAGGCCTTCGATAGGGTCTGACATCGCTCGCTTCTCTTCAAACTTCCTGCATTTGGTCTGCCATCTCAGCTATGCAACTGGGTTGCTGCCTTCCTCCACAAGCGCCGCATTAGGGTTCTCTGTGACGGCGCGGCCTCTGACTTCCAGGAGGTTAGCGCTGGTGTACCTCAGGGCTCCGTCCACGCTGTTCCTTCTGCATATCAATGATATGTTGGCTCTTGGCAACATACATTGTTATGCAGACGACAGCACAGTACACGGGCGATACTTTGGACATCCTGCTGCCAAGCTAGCAGACGTTGAGGGAATACGACAGGAGCTTGTTGCTGAGTTCGACCGGGTCCTAAGCCGCATCTCTCAATGGGGTTGTGAGAATCTGGTCGAGTTCAGCGCCAAGAAAACACAGGCGTGCGCGTTTTCAAACAAAAAGTCTCCATTCCTTCCCCTTCCTACTCTTCAGAACACTCAACTGCCACTACAGGATAGGCTTAGTATACTGGGTATGGACATCTGTCGGGATCTCAATCCGCGTGATTACATCGAGAGCGTCACTAAGGCGGCCTCGCGGAAGCTCGGTGAACTGAACAAGGTGAGACGGTTCTTCTCGACGGAGATGTTGTGTCTTTTATATAAGACCCAGGTTCGCTCCTGCGTGGAGTACTGCTCTCATCTTTGGGATAGCTATGCGCAGTATCTGCTTGACGCTCTCGATCGGTTGCAGCGACGCGCAGTCCGTATTATAGACTGTCCTGAAGTCACCCAGTTTCTTGAGCCCCTGCAGTTGCGAAGAGATGTCGCCTCTATGGCAGTTCTCTATCGCCTACATCACGGGGAGTGTTCTGACGAGCTCTTCCAATTGGTCCCACCTTCTCCCTTCCTCTACAGGACTACACGTGCTGGCCTGAGGAGTCACCGTTTGCGAGTCGAAGATATGCGATCCCGAACGAAACGGTTTGGCTCTTCTTTCCTGTGCCGATCAGTGAAAGCCTGGAATTCCCTACCAGCGCACGTGTTTCCTTCCCAATTTGATCCCGGGTCTTTTAAGCGGGGCGTGAAAAAGCATCTCACCAGGCCGCCATAGTGTGGGTCACCATGCTGCATTGACTAGACATGCAATGTGGATGGTGACCACCACTCTTGGACTCCATTTATTGCTTACCATCAGGCAAAGTGGAGTCATTATGGTAGGCTTACGAATAAAAAAAAAAAAAAATTATATCAAAAGAGAAAGGCCTTAATTTAAAAATTAATAAAACAATACTACTTTCTAATATTTTATTGTCAGCATTGCAATATTATGAATTTAAGTACCTACAATTATTTGCAATTTTTTTTCTCTTACAAATTATAACTATATAATTAGATCTTTTAAGCAGATTGATTCACATATCAAATGTACGAGTAATTAATACAAATACACTCATTTTATATCTTAAGTATAGTATTAAAATAATTTAAAAGGAAAAAGGGTGTTTAACTTCTGAAACTGAATTGAGGGTATTTTAGTAATTTACCATAAAAACTTCAGTAGCCAAATAAAGTGGCGAGCATTCAAAGACCATCATCATCATCATCAGCCTATCGCAGTCCACTGCTGGACATAGGCCTCTCCCATTCCACGCCACTTCGATCTATTTTGGGCTTCTCGCATCCAGCTCCTGCCAGCCATCTTGCAAAGACCATGACTTTGTGCTACTAAAAATAGATTAAATCAGTGTAGTCTATGGACTGTGATGTTCCTTTTATTACCCTTTTAAAGGTTGCTAAGGATTTTTAAACCAACCATTTCAATAATTTGGGTTCATAACGCGACCTTCAAACCCAACAAATAAAGTTCCACCTTTCGTTACGTAATGAATTTATTCGAAACGCTGTAACAAATTATTCGAAAGTTGCCAATAATTTATAATGAAAGCTTTCAATGATTATGCACCTGTAGTAGTGCATTAGAAATGTTCTACTAATACATTAACAACTACCTTAGATATTGCCTAAATTACACATAAGGTTACATATTTTCCAAACTACTAACAATTTATTTTTACGCCAAAACTAATACTAATATTCGTAACAACTTTTAATAATGATTATTAGTAACCTTTTAATGATAACACGACTACCACCAAGAGAAGGAAATTAAACCAAGTCTGTCATCCAGTCGTGACTGTGGCGTGCTGCGTATATTATTCTTTGTTGAGCATAACGCAGGTTACATTACTATTAGAAATTTCGATAAATTATTAAAAAAACTATGATTGACTAGCTTTTACCCGATACTTCGTACGGGTGAAATTTACAATCAAGTATCTATATTTTTACTGTAAAATGAAGCCTATACTTTAAGGAAGACGTCTGACAATATATTTGTGAAAACTGCATTCACTTCCATAGAGTGTAGAGTGATACGCTAGAAACATACAGAGAGGCAGACAGAAAATCTAAAACTTGTTGGAAGGAATTTAAATATTTACAATATTGCCAACAAATAATATTCTGTTTCTTATAAAAAAAAACCTTTCTGTGTTAGTTTTACATTATATAAAAAGCAACTTAAACAGAACAATATTTGAGGGTTAATTTCACGGAATCATGAGTAATAATAAAATGAGCATACTTATACTTTAAGAGGAACTATATCTAAAAACTACTACAATTAAAAGAAAGTTGCTAACAATTACAGAGTAAATATTAATTGAAAAACTAGAATGTAACTTTATATTACAATAATAGACAGCTTGAATTACACATCAACAACAAGATAACGGAATCCATATACATTTCTGTCAAGTTACTTGGTAATACAAATAAACTTAGACGCTTTAAGTTTTAACTACTACAAACTGCCAACTGAATAAAATATAAATGTATGTCACAATACTTCATTAACACAGTTGATTGTAATTGTAATAAAGTAGATCTGACAGTATTTAATTAAATGAAAAAATGAGGATCAATTACATGACGAACACCTCAATGAATATCCTCTTTCTGCTTGCATTTAAATATTTTTATAAACGTAAATAAAATATGAATATAATATCACTATTCGAATCACATCACATGTAAAAAAATATGGCCTACAATGAACCCATCTTCGTTAAATAGCTATGACAGAAAAAGTTACAATACTGTGTTCTTATAGAAAAATAAAATACAAAAAATAAATTTCCTTAACATTAGTCTCCAAAAAAACATTTGAAAAGCCAAGCGGAATGTATTTCCCAAGAATGCAAAATATTAAAAATATAACATTCCATTTATAAAAAATGAAACGGCCAGCAGTGATAACCAATATTTGATCAATTATTGCTGATTGACTTTTATTTAAATATGATCAACGTCACAAACTACTGCTGGCCTTCTCATTATCAGATCTTCTTCCCATTAGCATCATATATAAAAATAGTAATAACCACAACATTGCGTCTATGTGCGCCTGTCACATCTTGCAATAAATATTGTGGTTAGATTAGTTGACACTGTATTGTTATAATATGAAGTGTAACATAATTAAAAAATAATAATTCTTGAACACATTGTAAAATTAGCAAGAATAGTTTGTTATTGTTATTAAAATTGCATTGCACAAAAAAGTTAGCCATGAGAAAATTAGCTACCTATATTGTTCGGATGGTCTTTCAACTGGCTGACTGACTTCACTGGTCTGTTGTTCTACTGAATACTGAGCCTGATTGCTTAGCCGGAGATGGTGGGTTCAATTCCCACAGGGGAGTGTGTTATCCATAAATAGATGTCACGAGTGTATTGGTGTGTGGTATTCTTTGTGAATATATAAACGGCATATGTATATGTTTGTAATCCGCGATATGTCTCCGCGATACATATATCATTCCTAGTGCGGGTGTGGTCTCTTCTACAATTAAAACACATTAAACAATTTTTTTTTAAGAAATTATAACGACACACAAGAAATTAAATGACTTATACAATTAACAAACATAAAATACACATACATTTTATATATAAAAGAGTTTTGACTTAGAACAAAAAATTACCATTTAGTACATAAATCGAGATTATATATATTATTTGTATTAGGCGACTGCTATTTATACTATACTTACTATACTTCACTATTTTGTCTACAATAATACATAGAAACATACATGTGTAGTAGAGATTGCATTTTAAAACATGATGTATAAAGTTCAAAATTGATTGAACGTATTATTTTACTATATCGATGACGCAATCAATTGGAAGTATTATTGAATTGTAATGAATTGTAATATGTCTCGATAATTCTCTTAGTGAAGCACAATATTTGAAGTAGCTATAAATTTTAGCTACATTAAGTGCTATTGTTTTCAGTTATTGAAACATACTGAGTCGTATAGAAAAAAACATCCAAATTTTCTTAAAGCAAACTTTCTCATGACACTTAATATTTCGCAACGCAAAAATATTTATTACAAGAGATGGCCTAGTGGTAGTATTTCGAATATGATTTTTTTTACCGTATTTTCTTTTTTTTTTTTAATACATATTGTTTCGGATATTATTTTATATATAATTGTTAAAATTAAAGTATTACATATTTTACATTCGTGTGTTGGCTAACATTATACTTATTTATATAATTGTTTAAAGTTTATTTTTTCATTTTCGCTTACAAATATTGATTATGTTTCATATAATTAAAACAACTACCAAATAAATTACAAGCCCTTGTTGAAATAAACATATTGGGGTGGTTTACCATTAGTGTTCTTAACTATTTCTTCATAATTTTCTTTCTCGAAACGTTTTATGGTGTCAATAGATAGTTTGCTGAAAATAAAAAGGTATTAAATTAATTCATCTTGTTTTCTATGAGGCCAGAGCATGGTGTCTACACCCCGAATAGTCTGAATTGAAATGTTCGGTATGCACTCAATGCACAATTTTAATGTACAATCGACAAATTCAAAGTATCGTTTGGAAGTGTCGAAACAACACAGATATCCCTCCTCTAGAGTGTACGCCGCACAAGAAGTTCCAAGTTTTTGTTATGTTCACGATAACTGCCGTGTGCATACGGCCAGAGTTGTGTCTAACTGGATAAGCCAGTATCTAGAAGTTACTCTAATTCCTTAGGCGTCTGGGTCCCCGGACTTCAATCCAATTGAGAATTTATGGGGTCTGATGATCTAAATGTGGGATAACAGAAACGAGACGTTTTTCCTCTTGCAAGCAATTGAGCAACTTTCCAACAAAATTTGGGATTATATGAGAGGAAGTGATACTTGCAGTCGCCTTATCGGATCAATGCTTTGGATGTTATTGCTGTGTTTACACTCGATTTCGATCGATATATTTCATATATTTTTAAATTTTTTCCTTCCCATTTCTTATACTTTTTTTTTATGCGATAGGGAGCAAACGAGCAGACGGGTCACCTGATGGTAAGTGACTACCACCGCCCATGGACACCCGCAACTCAAGAGTCACAAGTGCGTTGCCGGCCTTTTCGGTAGGAGTACGCTCTTTTCTTGAAGCTTTGAAGGTCGTATCGGTTAGGAAATATGGCAGGCGACAATTTGTTCCATAAGCTGGTTGTGCGAGGCAAAAAGCTTTGGAGAAGCGCACAGTGGTGACCGCGAAACTGGACTTCGCTTGATATATCGACGCCAAGGATTCCGATACTGGCTGATGCAGTTAGGGAAATGATCTCAAATTGAGGTGATACGATCAATGGCATCTTTTTTTATACTAAACGCACTATGCAAACAAGATTCAGTAAAGCCGTATGCAAAGATGGCTGAATCTCGTTTGGAGCACGTTGAAGCTGAACGCAAATTTAAGTAATAGTAAAACAGTCATCCGGGCACTGTATGTCTCTATAAGTCGGGGAAAAAGTCTTTTCGTAACTTGTATGTATGAAATTGAAAAAAAAATATCTATGGTTGTACTGTTTGTATCTGACTGGTTTTAATATCATCAATAAATACTTAAAAAAAACGGAAAAACACTTTGCCGCCTTTTTTCAATAGTTTTTCTCTCCGTTAAAATAACTGAATCTAACGAAGAAACTGAATAAATTTTGAAGTTTTGTTTATGGACCTAATGCAGTGTCAGTAAGAGTAGCCCAATTTATTTCAAGCGTTTTTAGTTTGGGAATTTTGATGTCAAAGATGAGATGCAGCTCACTTTATGGCTACGGATAAAGACGGTGCCATTTTTTATGGCAAATTTGATGCATATTAGTAGTCTATCTCGATATTTTGGTGCCACACGAGCTCTCTGAAAGAAACTTTTTTTTTCATGCGAGAAGACGGGTCATCTGATGGTAAGTGACTACCGCCGCCCTTGAACCCATTTGCGATTCTCTATTGAACGGGGTAATTCTACAATGGATCAGGGGGCACAGCAACTACTATGTAACGATGCCGCCGACGAGCTAGCAAGGAAGGGATCCAAAACACCAGTGGCAGACCCTACCACACTCCTGCCACTACCCTTCAACCTTTATCGCTCCTGGGTAAGGCAAAGGACTCGAGAAGCACACAATAGCAGATGGATTAACACACCTGGCTGCAGGCAATCCAAACTGGTATTAACTGAATTATCACCACGTTTATCGCGTAGACTCATCAGTCTTCACAGAACGGACATCCGAATAGTGGTCGGTAGCATTACAGGTCATTTGGCTCTGAACCGACACCTATTAGTCATTAACGCGACCGATAGCCCCCTATGCAGGGGTTGTCTAAGCGCGGAGGAAACGGCCGCCCACGTCGTCCTGGAATGCGAGGGCGTGGCTGCACAACGGGCAGAAATCCTCGCAGGCGCGAGGACGCTCCTAGAAGCCTGTGAACGCCCCAGGAGGCTTCTGCGCTTCTGGAAGGAGCTAGGCTGGCTCAACTAGTCAGCCTCCTGAACGCATAATGGACCGATCATGAGTCTAAATGCGGAAACTGAGCCCTTGACCATTACCATTACCATTCTCTATTGAAACGTAATGAAACCGAACTATTTTTGAAAAGATTGATCACTGCTGATGAAAAGTGGATCATCGATTGCACACGCTCTTGTCGTAAAGAGCGTGTGCAATCGATCAGTGTTAAACGGTAGTCAGGCTCAACAGACTGTAGCGAAAGCCGGATTAACACGCAATAAGGTGATGCTGTGTGTATGGTGAGATCGGAAGAGCATCGTTCATTATGAGCTTTTACCAGTTGGCAAAACCATCTCGGATCTCTGCTGCCAACAAGATGGCTACAAATTATCGAACAAAATTCGGTAATTCATCATTCATAAAACATTTGTTCCGAGTCTGGGTGTTCTTAGTATCCATTGTTTGTATGTTTTTCCCCCGCGACATAACAATAATTCCTAGTGCGGGAGTTGTTTTTAAAAAGAAAAATGTCAGATATATATATGTACATATATTATAATTAAGTAAATATAATTAAACTTTGATTTTTTTTTTTTATATAAAATAAGAAAAAAATGTTTCCCAGACGCTTTATACTGTCTGATGGATAACAGTCCTATCCTTTAATGACCTTGAACGACACCTATAGGAAGAAATAGGGTGACCCTATTCACCGAGAACAAGACGGCACGTCAGTAAATTATATACTCACCATTTTTGAGGGAAGAGAGCACAGGCTGTTGGCACCATAACGGTTAAGCTGAAACAAACGAAATTATACATTTTTTATTTTTTTATATTATAGGGGGACAGACGAACAGACGGGTCATCTGATCTTAAATGACAACCGGCGCATATTGACACCTGCAACTCAGGAGACGTAAGTGCGCTGCCAGCCTTTGAGGGTGATGAGGGGTGAGAGGAGGGGGACAAGGGTGTGGAAAAAGGAGAAGAGGAGTTGGGCCTCCGGAAACCTCACTCATTTCGGCGAATTGCAATGCAAGCGTTACTTCACAACCGGTTTTCTGTGAGGCCGCGGTATCGCACCGTTCGAGCCGGCCCATTCGTGCCTAAGCATGGCTCTACCACTGTTATACATTGTTATACATTATAATATCTGTCTTATCATTCAGCTACTTGAATGGAATATACAACCATTAAAATTATAATATAATCCATCCCCTGGGATCGAAGTATCAACATTTCAAATTGATGAAAACGTAACAGACAGATAGAAAGATACTTTCGCATAAGAGCGAAAGACGAGATCGGTTGAACCAATTTGGATATTTTAAAGAGAACTAACTAACGTCCAATTGTATTCGACAGAACGATGTACGTATCAGGTCAGCTAGTTTATAATATTAGTATAAATATAACTTGGGTACAATTGGAAGAGGTGTTGAGGGGCCGGTGGACGGGAACCGAATGCTAAACTATTTTTATATGACGTATTTGGACAGACAAACAGTCGGTAATCACCGGTCACCTGATGGTAAGTGACAACTGCCGCCCATCGACACCTGTATGAGGGTGATGAGTGGGAACAGGTGAGGGGAAAGTGGAGAGGGGTAGATGGGCCTCCGATACCCTCACTCACTCGGCAATACAATGCAAGTATTGTTTTTCTACCGGTTTTTTTTTTATTTTCGGTATTACTCCGGTCGAGCCGGCCCATTCGTATCTAAGCAATGCTCTCAAACTCTTAGTGGTTGGTAGTATTTTAATTATTGCGTTTGTAACACGAGTCGTGGATTCAATTGCCCTGTCCAAACACGGGACAAAAATTTACATAATCCACGAACAATTGTTCCGAGTGTTCTTTGTGCCCCTTATTTGTATGTTCGTCAAGTCCCCCGTGACACTGGAATAATCCCTAATGAGTATTTTTTTTTAAACACAATCCAATCATAATATACTTAAGTAGGTGTATGTAACTCACCAAGCGCCCACAATAGCAGTTTGTATCCCGACGTGCGCCCACTTGATCTTCTGCATCCAGCTCTTGGGCTCCAGCCGCTCCATGATGAAAGGCAGCAGCAACATGCCAGGAGCACACATCGTTATCCTGCACACAACAATTACATACTTCATCACCATTTTCTACAGTCTATAAACCCTGATGCAACTATTTTATATTCGGATGCTCCTCATGTCTTTCACATGTCCTAATCTATCAAACCGTAGACTCCAGGACCATAAACTCTAAAAACATAACCCCTCTTCTTGAGCAGCCGGGTAAAAAGGCAATATTTGTGTTCGAGCACACCAAATATATTATGGCAAACTAAGTGTTTCAACGTTTATTGAAAGCAACATTATTATATTTGACGGTAAGACCGATAACGTTTATTCTGTGATTTCTATAAAAAAAAACTAAAAAGTTAGATCTAGTATTGTTTTACTTAATAATAGAATTGCAGTTAATTAAATCTTAAACTGTTAAATCTGGTCAAACTAAGGAAGAAGAGAGGAATGTACGTAACTAATGAAAACTAAGAAAATGATGAAATAAAAAAGTAGAATGACAGATTAGTGTTTCGCAAAAATATTATTATATAAATAGATTAGGAGCTGACGGTCCTGTTGATCGAAAGGTTAGTGATCCTGACTGCTGAGCCAGAAGCCGTGGACTAATTCTTACATTACAAAAAATATAGGCATCCACAAATATGTTCCAGAGTATGACTGTTCTTTATGGCCGGTCTGTTCTGTTTCATATTTGTAAAGTCTCCTGCGATACAGGAATTAATTTTAATAAGCTGTTTATAAAAGGAAAGAAAATAAAGGTAGATAGATTCCAGGACTGTTATCACCTTCAGCTGGAGACTTGCGCTTTTAAACCTATGTAAGACAATTTACCACTACACCATAATTGGTACATACCATGAACAGTCCTCATTATCAAAGTAGCTAATATGTTCCGTATTTTATATTTTGGAACAGAATCATATAAATATCTTATAGTAATACAGAACGGACCAATCACAGCAAGCGCATTAACAATGAGAATGACAATGATTACAAATCAATCTCACCTTGACGTAATAACTTGAGAAATTCCTTTGACGGGAGCGAGTCGGGACTTGCCTACGATATTCCCATTCTCATCGAAAACATCCAAACCTGAAAGATAAAATAATTGACTATAAACATAACGCTTGTTTTAAACTGAAAATAAAATTTAAAGTAGTCATTTAGTGAATTATCATGAGTCAAAAAAACTGGTACATATTTTGTGTTGGCACTTTTATAGCAACACTGTGTTCGTGTTATTTGTGTGCGGGAGATAAATGAGAGGTCACTGGTCAAATAAAGAACTTGTTATTTCAAGAAAATTACAATGGGCACGACTTAAAGTAACAAGGTCTAACTAACGACTCTCTTACAAGACTCTCTGTACATGACTCACGCGTGAGAACCAATGCAAACTTAAAATTCTGCGTCAGAAAATATTGATGGTCTGCGTGAAAGAGGAATATTTAAAAAGGGAGTGAGCTGTTAACTAGCAACTGATACAGAGAAATGGAAGAAGACACATTGTGACAATACCAAGTAAATTTAAAACATGGGCAATGAGGTGATGATGATGATATACATGTAAATAAGGAGATCACGAGTTGGAATCCGCGGCCTCTGAAGACTAATTTTCTATTTACAGCGACAAGCAAAATAGAAGCGTATTTTTCTGATTTATATTACAAATTTAAGACACATGGATAACCAATATTTTATTATTCTTTGATAATTTTTAATTATTTAGACTCTTTTACAACAACCTATTCACAAGCAATACTTTGGTCAGAGTGGAAGAAACGCTATATAAAAAAAAACATTCCTCATATCATTCGTTGTGCCAATTTTTTTCATTACCAAACTTTACTCAAATTTCTCTTTAGTAACGAACGTGTGTTGGGTGTAATATGTGGTTGTTTTTCGTAAATAAAAAGAGAGGGAGGGAGGGAGGGAGGGAGAGCATGAACATTCTACATTATCAGCAAGGATGCAGAAAGTAAAAATATAACACATAAATTTCACACATTTCGAAATCCATTAACCATTTAGATTCTAGAGCTGATAAAACGACATCATACATACTATATATATGGCTTTTAAGCGCTGATGACAGGTCTGGCCTATGAAGAGGATAGTAGGGCAGGATCCGTAGTTAAATAAAATAGTTAACACTCCTCTGGATTAAAAGAAATGGTGTACTACTTCATTTTCGGTATAAAAGAAATAAGCAAAGCAAACATAAATAAAACTACAGTAAATCACAAAAATACGAACCCAATATTAGTTAATATACAGTTAAGTAATTGACTGTATTTTTTTATTAATTATTTTATTATTGTATGCTCACGTGCGTCGTCTGTAGCACATTTTATCAATAAACAAAGTGATCCTATATGAGTTCCGTTTACTCCTTTTGAAGTACGGAACCCTAAAAATTGGTCCCACTAAATAATTTATACACAAAAAGTTATTTTTAAGATAAGGATCAAATGTCTATACATACCTAAAGTGAGCTCCGTCTGTCTCATCAGTGGTATGTTTACAAAGTTGGCGACAGCTACAGCGACAAATGGCACAAATCTCTAAACAAAAGAAAACAACTTTATGTAATCGACACTGATATAAACATAAGGGGGAATATAAACATATCGACTGCACGGATAACGCAGTGGTTAGAGTGGTCACATCGCACTGCTGCGCTGAGTGTTGTGGGTTCGATCCCCACACAAGATCTGAGTCTGGGTGTTCTTTGTGTCATTTATTTGAATGTTTGTAAAGTGCCCCGCGATACAGGATTTAATCCTTGAACGGGAATTTAAAGAAGGTTTTAGAACGGTAAAGTACCCACGGAAAGGACATCAATTACGGTGAAGCTCTACGACAGCTGTACTGTTGAAGTTTTTAGGTTGGTTCACAAATTCTTCATTTTTATTCTTTCTTTTATACTATTTTTCGTTAAAACTTTAATCTATCAAGTTTAGACGTGCACAATCTTTATTTTTATCGTCACATCCTATCAGGTGATGTGGAAGAAACGCTTATTCAAATAAACACTAAAAGGAACTTGGGTTTCTGGTTGTGACTGTTGCGGTTAGCAAATAAAAGTTGTTGCTTTGCTCTGTTCCACTTGTTGCTTTCCATCAGGTAGAGCGGAGGCTTAAAAATATATTAGCAGCATTAGCAACTTACTCTTTTTTTGCTGACGTTATCTCGAAATGTGATATTTACCTATGACTCCCAATATTACGAGTACCTGGATGACCGAGCTGTGCTGGATTATTTTTCATTAATCGTGTAAAAAAACGGTCAAGTACAAGTCAGACTCGCGCACCGAGGATTCCGTACAAACCTGTAGGTATATAAGTTAAATTTATGGAATTTTTATTGCTAAATAAAATCCATAATTTCAATTTAATACCTCTACGCGTTAACGAGGAAGGGGGTAGTAAGTTTAAAATTGTTACAAAATGTTTTTATTATAACTAAAAATATATGGTTTTTACAATGTTTCCTTTATCTGCGCTATAAGACGTTGCTTCGTACGAAATTTCAAGATTCTGAGTTCACGGGAAGTATCCTGTAGGTTTTGATTCCTTTGCGAGTGTCGAAAATTTGCCGCATAAACGGCTGTATCTTTTGATTGCGTTGATCTGAGAAAAAGGTTCTTGACAGACAGACGGAAAACAAAGTGATTCTAATAAGGGTTTCGTTTTTTCCTTTTAAGGCACGGAACCCTAACAAGGAAAAATAATCATCGCCTCGAACCGGGGTCTTCTAGTTTCGGGATCGCTCTATTTCCCACCCGACTTATTACAACCTTGTAGATGGTGGCTAAAATTACCTTCGTATTCTAATGATATTGTAGCAGTTTTTCATTGCCTGAAAACACGGATAAAACGACGTTTCCTATAAATGAAACCTGGCTAGATCGATTTATCGCCCCCGAAATCCCCTGCATAATAAATATTATAACAGTTGAAGCCGTTTCTGAGATTCAGATTATATATGTATACTAGCTTTGCAAGTTGCAGTATAGATAAATAACCTAGATATGGACTGCAGCGCCATCTGTCGGGCTGATTTGTGAATATAAACCATCGAAGCGCCACCCAAACGCATACAAAAATAATCATTCAAATCGGTCCAGCCGTTTAGGAGTTCAGTGACATACACACGTACAGTAGAATTATATATATATATATATAAAGAAGATATATAACAATTGCTCGTTTAAATGTATTAAGACGATTTAAATAACACCTCACACGTCGCAATTCCATTACACCGTCTAAGCTCTAAAGCGTGACAACCAAACATCATAAATACATATTTTTCAAAAATAGAACCCTCATCTTAAAACAGGCGGGGAAAAACCGTCAGTCTATGGGAGTGGGAAGAAGACAGTCTATTGATAAACACGAGAGAATGAAGATACATTGTCTCTACCAACAATAGCTCTAAAAAGAAAACAATATAAGTAGTTTATTTCTCCGTTTGGAATCTAGTATAACTGCTTCGTCATGAGTTTGTACAACAGGTAAATTTTCTTTTTTTTTCTTCCAAATTTAAATGTTTCTATAGCTATAAATATACATTTCGCAATCGTTCGGTCTTATTCTTAAGTCAAACGGAGATAAGAAACATGTTCCTGAAACGGGGATTATCAATAATGATGACCTTTTTAATATACAAATAGAAATATTAGGTTCAATGATCTACGTGTACAAATAGATAGTACGTGGAGCCAAAGACACCGAATAATTAGTTTTTTTTTTTAAGATAACTCCCGCATTAGGAATAATTCCTACGTTGCGGTGGACTTTACAAACATTCAATATTAATTAATTTTAGAAATTACATTAAATAAATTAACATATGAAATTTGTAAAAGTACTGATATTTTTTAAAGTTCTGTTTAACTATTTCACTTTCTTATAAACAGAAAGAAAGAAAGAAAGAAAGACTTCTTTCTTCTTTCTTTCTTTCTTTCTCATAAACAAACTATTAATTAGTAATCTCCTAACCAAATTATTAGGTTAAAAGACACTTTATTCTTATAAGAACAATAAACAGTCTACTTACGTGAGATACACAGTATATGAATATATTAGTTGTTTGGGTATCTTATATAAATAATTGACTTTTATATATATATAATATAGCTGATGTGATATTGAGTGACAGAGTGAGGAATAGTGTGGTGTGAAAGAGTTAGTAGTGACTAAAATAGAAAAAAGTATGCTGTACAGGTTAGGTTATATTGGAGGATGAATGAAAGAAGATTGACGAAAGGTATTTATATGGCAGAGGTAGATGGAGTTGTCGGAAGAGGAAGACCTAGGCGAATGTTCTTGAACCAAGTCCAAGAAAATCTAAGCAAAGGCCAGGTCAAAAGTACCTTTAACCGACGAGCCTGTATGCGGAACGGAGTGAAATTTAAAGAAGCGACAAAAGGTATGTCAGAATCGTAGCAAATGGAAGGAAGTGGTCTCTGTCTACCCCTATGGAAAAGAGGCGTGATACTATGTATCTACATAATTACTTACATATATAATTCCCTGTATGCGATGATCCAATCCTGATTATGTTACATCGGGAACACCGCACCGCAAAAAATATTAAAATCGGTCGACAATTGGATGAGGAGTCGCTTAACATACAAAAAAGATACATACAGTCAAACATAGAACCTCCTCCTTTTTGAAGTCGGTTAAAAATAAATAAATAGATAACTTACAGCAAGGATAGGATTCTTTGCTCGTTTCTGTACGCCATATTTGAAGACAAGCGCTGCTCCCAAAGCAGCTGAAGTGGCTGACACGTATGCGACACCCATTTGTGTGGTGCTGAGAGGAGAGTTGGCATTCCGGTTTGTGTAATTCACAAGCGCATTGAATGACTGGTTCACCCATTGCCAGAAAACCACAGCAACTGGTGTTCTGAGGTAAAAAAAAAATACCATGTTAAGTGACTGCCGCCGCCAATGGACACCTGAACTCGAAAGTTGGAAGTGCGCTGCCCTCCTTCTGGGAGTAAGGGGAAATTGGGAGCGGAAAAGAGGAGATGGGCGAGAGGGGATGGGGGTGGGTAAATTCACTCACTCGGTAAAATACAACGCAAACGTTGCTTAACAACCAGTTTTCTTAGAGGACGTGGTAATAAAGCGTAATAACAAAACTTACTTTCAATATTAAGTTACTAGCTATCTACCGCGGCTCTGCTCGAGTAATCAGGGATTTATCTCTATTAATGGTAATATCCCTGGGAACGTATATGCAACACTTAAGGACTCGCTAATGGGTCTAACGTACCCAGTCTATCATATTTTTGTTTAGTATCTCTTAAATATTGACGTTTGCGACGTCGCCACACTAAAAACGCCTTTCAACGACAGTGTAATTATGTGATTTTTATACCAAAAAATAATAATTTGTTGTTCAAATTTGTTTTTGGTTATTGGCACAATAATTGTTATTAAATTCGTATTTTAGAGTATATATAGTACTAGCTGCGCCCGACAGACGTCCTGAAGTTGCAGTATAGATAAATAACCTAGATACCGACTGCAGCGCCATCTGCCAGATCCCCTTGAGCACACACAAAAAATTTCATCAAAATCCGTCCAGTCGTTTGAGAGTAGTTCAGTGACATACACACTCACAGAAGAATTATATATATAAAGAAGATGTATACATTTTTTTTATAAATAATTACTGAAATTATATAAAAATGGCCATAAACTCGTCATAAAACAATAGTAAATTATTTTTGTTGTCTTTTTCTTTATTTCACGTATCATTTATAATCAGAAAGTAAACATTCACTTTAATTAGCCAATTCTTGAATAAACATATGTTATTATACTAGGTCCTACGTACCCAGTACCGAGTATATGTGTTACAATTTAAGGCGCGACTCCTTAAGTGTTAATATCATATATATATTACCTGATACTCTTTACTACAAGCAAAGCCACGGGCAGAAGTAAGTGTTATATATGAGACTAACATAACACACAAAGGTCTCTTACATTGACTCTTGATCTTTACAAAGTCATGCAGATGGCCATCGCATTATGACGACACATACATACATAAATACTTCATACGCACATTCACGCCTATATGGAGGAACAGGCAGAGGCGTCTCCACTTTCTGCCAACCATAATTTAGGGTCCTTTTACGTAATACAGAGCTAACTTATTGCCCTCATCCTGGCACTGTAAGACTGTATATATACTGTCTGATAGACAACAGTCCGATCCCTTAGTCGCCTTTTACGACACCCACGGGAGGAGACTTGGTGGCCCTATTGCCGTCAACCGGGCACTGTATGACTGTATATATACTGTCTGATAGACAACAGTCCGATCCCTTAGTCGCCTTTTACGACACCCACGGGAGGAGACTTGGTGGCCCTATTGCCGTCAACCGGGCACTGTATGACTGTATATATACTGTCTGATAGACAACAGTCCGATCCCTTAGTCGCCTTTTACGACACCCACGGGAGGAGACTTGACTTGATGAAGGTATGCGGGGAGGGGAAAGAGATGGGGATAAGGAGATGGGGAAAGGGGCGGGAGGTCAGGTGAATGAATAAGGAGAGGCAGAGTCAGAGGCAAAGACTCCCCGTTGGGCCTCTGGAAACCTCACAAATATCGGGGAAATGCAAAGCAAGTGTTGCTGTACAACTGGTTTTCTGTGAGGCCGTGGTATCGCACCGGTTGAGCCGGCCTAGTCGTGCCTAAGCACGGCTCTACCACGTAATAAACTTTTACGACACACGTTTATTATTTAATAACAAGCAACTGTTATATATATGACTCAATGCAACACACAGTGCTCTTTTTCATTACAAAGATATGTCCATGACCATCTTATTATCACGACTTGTTTAAAATAGAATCGAGAAGCAATTGAATATTGGAAATATTGTTTTTACTAGGTACTTTGTATGATGTACTAAATCGGCCAAGGTTGCATTTATAGATCGTAAAAGGCTGTAAATAGATGTAAACGCCAAATTAACGTACATAAAAGTAAGTAAAAATAAGTAGTAAAAATTTTATGACAACCGCCGATGCATGAGGAGGGAGGGTTAAGGTTAGAGAAAAGAGAATAGGGGGTGTTTGGACCTCCGCTACCCTCAATTACTTGTTAAATAGAACGCAGCAATTGTTTGACAACCGGTTTTCTGTGAAGCCGTGATATTACTGTGGTCGAGCAGGCCATTCGTGCCTATGTATGGCTAAAATTACATATAATGATGCTTTATTTTAAAGTAATATCAATAGTATTTTTTTTAACTTGTAGCCAATATCAAATACGAGTCTGAACCAATTTCAGTAATTACCGTAAATACTTATAATTTCTAAGTAATAAATTTTTTGGCAACACTTAATATTGAGATGTGAGGGTCACACCTTTCAAGCGCATGATTGACATCGTTCCGCAAATTCTTGCGTGGGACAGAAACGCTTGTATAAAAATATAATAACGACACTTCGTTCATGTGGAAATTTTGTTACATGTTACATTTCTTCCAAAGCAGCCTTTAGACAAGAGCTATTCCAAAGTGCATCCAGATTCTATTATCCTCGTGGATGAGTAACAACAACAGATTTGTGCTGTTCAAGACTATAGTCAACATGCCAGATTTTACGTTAAATTTTTCTTGAGTAAAAAGCAGCCTATGTGAGTCCAGACTGTAATCAAGACCTGTGCCAAATTACGCCCAGACTTCGCCATTCTGGCGTAATTAAGTAACATCTGGAGTGATTAAGAACGAAACATTATTATAAAGGACTCCTCTTTGATGCCTCGTGTATGACAAAAAAGAGCATCAATCAATTAGCCTACCGTTGGACATATGCCTCTCTCAATGTGTGCCAAAGCATACTGTCCTCTTAAAGAGTATCCTATGTATTAATTATTACATGCCAGAAACTATATGTGTGCTGGATTTCATCCTAATAAGCTCTACTGTTTATGAGTTAAAGAGTAACAAAGATCTGTAAATCCATCCAATTCCTCTCAAGCTTTTATAATATTAGTGAAATAAGAATTTATATACCTGTACCACTGCAACATAGCACCCGTAATTATGCACCCTCCAGGCATCTGAAAGGACATTCTGCCGAAAACATTTTGAAGTTCGCCACTATCGGGGTGGAAGGCTGATTGGTATAGGTGTTTGGCTCGAACTACATCCTCGAATTTTGTACTAGCTGGTTCTTTGCCGTCTCTAAAAAATAATGATATTACTTAAATTCCCCTGGTCATAAGTTCACAACATAAAATAACTTAAGTAAAATATATATCAATATTATTTTTTTTATAATTTACTCCAGGATGCCAGGATGGATGACTGACTGACTGAACTCATCGAAGCAAGATAAAAAAGATTAAAAGATATATTCCTTAAATAAATTTATTATTATCTATACTATCTATTAAATCAAGTTGTGCTTACTTGTATTGCATATATAGTTCTTTTGCAGCCAGTAGTTCCTTTTCCGATTTTAATGTTAGTAAAGGGTTGGTGATCGCAGCGAAATGCCTGAACCTTCCCATAAACGTGCTTTGGTCATAAAGCGGTTGGGTTATGTCTATTCTCGTCATTCTGTAGAGAAATGTATTGTTAAAAAAAATATAATTAGAAAAAGCTAAATAGTAGTAGCAGTAGTAACTAAATATTTCAAATATGACATAGCTAACGCCATAAGTTCTTGATTATGCAAAACATACCTATTTACTAAATTTTTTTTTATACGTAGACCTGTGCAAATACAAATATTAGCATCAAGTTATAACCGAACCATACTTTTATATAATATTATACATGTATTACTTCCCATATTTCTGATTCTGATGTATTCTATGTATCAAAACTGTTGTAAATATGTTAGATGTCTGTGAAAGCCCACTATGCACTAGTGAGATTAATTGCTTGTAGTATAATCTATTTCATTTCATTTCATTTCAAATATTAAATGTATATTTTAGCAGTGCCATGATAGTGGTAGTGGTTAAGTTATCCAGAATCAAACCTACACTGTTATCCTGAAATGATGCAATAGATGACATTTTCCTTACAAAAAAATCTTCATAACAACATAACAGAACAGATCTTGATCACTGCTAGATGAAGATCTCCCATAATACAACAATACAGTTTACTTTTCAAGAAAAAAAAAGTTGTGGTCAGATCTCTACTTTTTAAATAATACTTAAACATTACATCTAATTTCTTGATGTATTGTTATAGATTTCTTCGTACATAAATATAATTTCTTATATTATACAATGAGTATAATAACTTATTTTTATGTAATTATTTTATTATTATGCTTAAATATTGTTTAGTTTTATTACTTAGAAAATTTGTTCGTTTACATGTATTGTGATAAAAGGCAGTTGTCGAATTGTTTTTTTGTAGTAAATGGAATATAAATTAATTTAATACATAATTTATACATCCTTACAAAACCTTAGGCCATTATTTATTTGGCTTATGACTTACACTCAATGGATATGGAAAACCATCAGCAAATAAAACTAGCGAAACCACAAATTTACATTACAAGACCTTGAATATCGTTAAATAAAAAACTAGACTAAACTATAGTTTAGCTAATTGGTACCACTAAATTTTGAGATTATATAAGTATGAACAATATATACATAAATACGTTAAAAAAATACTATGTGAAGGTTTTTAAAACAATAATCCACTTACGTTGATCGGGTATGCTTTTAAATTTCAATTTAACAGCCAATTTACCAAATTGTAGCGCCCGAAATAATCTAATCGGTCTATGCTCGTATGTGATATGAAATATGAAAGTAAACCTAACTATCTCCTGTCTCTGTCTACATATCAACAGAGGTTTCTGTCAGTGTCAAATATCGAATCATGACGTAGATATATAAAAGAGAAGATCTGCCCCCATTTAAATATATACGTCAAAAAAAACCTATAATAATAACCTAAGAACTACAAAAAATATTTTTTTCATTTTCATTCTCTCACCTTTAATATTTTTTTATAATGTCTATATTTATGATTTAAATCCCATATTAAAATAACTTTTCAGTATATCTTACTACTATTTGTTTACTAGTCTATTCAGTAAACGTGCAAACCACACCAATATAAAATAACTATGCACAGTATATTAAAAATTGGAATAAGTCGTATGCGTCTCGTCTGGACTTCAAGCGCAATAATATATAAGTTGTTACTTGTCCCTTCAACTAGGTATTGGAATGGACATTTAGTATGATGAAATTAGAAGGGGATAGCTCTTAAAAACTTTTTTTTACATACTTATCATAAATAGTATTCCAAATAGGCTCTGCAAAATCCATTTAATATCTAATAAGAATTTGTATAAAAGTACCAAGGTAGATAGGCTCTTAAATTTTTAAGAAGATCCTACCTAAGTCACGGATGAATCAATCAACCCTTTGCAAAACAATGTCATTTAAAGTGCAATTATCTAGTATGACATTTTTCTTCCTTGTATATATTATAGATTTACATTTGGGTATAATAGGTTAAGTTTGTTTTAGGCACAAGATAATGAAAGTTGGTGGAGATCATCCTATAAAAGTTACCAGTCTTGTGCGTCTTTCATAAGAGTACTTTAGAAAATGTGTGTAAGAAAAGTAGTGCTTAATGTTAATGACGAATAAAATAAAAAGTTGGGGTCCCAGAATTGCTTGCAGGAAAACTCCACAAGTGACAATGGCAGACTGAGATTCAAAGCCTTTAAAAATAACTGTCTGAGTCCTAATTTATAAGTTACCGTGAATAACATTTTTGGCAATTACGTCTAAGAGCAATTTAAGATCTCCTGTGTCAAACGCTTTCGAGAAGTCAGTGTGTACAGTGAGTTTTAAGCTTTATACGATCACGCCTGTATCCCCAACGGCGTCGCGGGGGTATATTAAACAAACACATATTTTATAATATGATATTATATACGTTTATGACATTTCGAGTCTAAATGAGTATGTTTATGAATATCATGATTGACTTGAAAAAACCGTATACAGTTATAGCCATAGCTATCCTGTTAATATTAATATTAAGCTAATTTAGTTATTTGTATATTATAAAAGGAAATTAGTAATTATAAAGAAAAATAATTATGACAAAATAGAATTGTTAGATCTGCAAGAATTGTTAAATTGCAGAGCATATAGAATTTTTCATTCGTTAAAATCAGTGGTATGATGTTGTCTGCGTCTAGAGCGTACAATATAGGAGATACAGTATGGTGTGTCAGTATATATATACACAGTATATATGTATATATATATATACACAATATTCAAGGAAAAACATATTGATGTCGAATAAGGACAGCAATTGATAAAATTGTTACCCTGTTTGTTGTAGGTGGAGTTACGCCATAACTGATAAACATTTAGCTTCAGGACACGCGACTATATTTCATATCTCCTCTTTTTAGATCTATGCCTTATGTTAAGTTGAGTAGTTGAAGTTTTGAGATTTTTATTATTATTATTTAACGTCTTTGAGTATGAATCAAATGGGAGTAACACAAACCTGGCCGTCACAAAATAGTAAAACAACTTTAAACAACCACTGCTTTCTTTAAAATAATGTAAATAAATGGAATAACTTAGAATAAGAAGCCGAACTGTCACTTTTCGTAATTTGTTTTATGGCAAAACAACGTTTGCCGTGTCAGCTAGTAATATATAATTATATATTATATTATATTTAATATAAATATATTATATTGTAGTTACTTTTTACGTTTATTGACGATTTACAAATCTGTCAGTTCTGAACTAGGCAAATTCTTATCTATGAAGTAATAAAATATGGCGGCTGTTGCAGAAACAGCCGATATGACGATTATAAAGGATTCTCAAATTTTAGTGAACGTTGAAGAAGCATTAGCAGATTTAATAGTTGTTTCATATTGCACAGACGATAAAAAGTTTCAGGGTGTGCTTTTGGACTCCAGTAAAGGGTAGGTCATGGAAATAAACAATATTGTGTCTTTATCGATTATTGACTATAACATGTGAAATTTATATTTGTTCAACTATATTTTGCAGTAACTTACCTTTTGGAGTATACAGCCTTCATCCAGCTTTTACCAAAAAGCCTGAACCGGGCGATGAAAAAGATAAATTACATTCCGTTAGTCAAAGATTCACATATCAAGAGCCTCAATATGCGACTGAAAATTTACAAAGATCTAAAAAACCTGGGTCGAAAGGGAAACAGCAGCAAAAGATGACCGTGCGACTGCGACCTCGAAAGGTCTTGTGCTCAAATTGTAAAGGCATCTGTAACGAAAACAATGAAAACGTAGACGTGTCTAAAAAGCGTAAGATAGAATCTGATGACGATACATCGCAGTATTCTGACTCATCGAAGACAGTGAAAAAGTATATAGTTGGTGGCATGCTTATTCCTAAGTTGTCAAGGTTGCAACCAAGTGAAATCTCTAGTGCCATTAAGGGTGCACCTAAAAATTCCATTAAGGCTAGTGAAAAACTAATTAAAAGTGATAAACCTAGTAATGAACCTGAAACTCAGGAAATGGCTTTTGTTAGTGTCTCTGATGATATTGATGGAGACAAAGATGATAATGATATGTCATTTAATTCCATGTTTTCTAGCGCTAAGACATTGAAAATATGTTTTGGAGAAGGAGAAGGCACTGTTGTTAAAATTCCACCACTTTCAGGAGATTTTAATGAAGATTCGGGTGTCTCATGTGACATGGGAAAACCTGCGAAAATAGACACTAAAGCAGCAAAGAAAGCACTCAAGAGAGCAAAGAAACAAGCAAAAAAGTCAAATTTGGAACAACAATTGTCACCTAAACACGTTGGTGCTTTATCACCACACAATAATGTTACAAGTCCGACATTAGACCCTCTAGAAAAGAAGCATAAGCATAAGGTAAAACATAAAAAGAAATACAAGAATCAAAAGAAAAGAGATGAAAACACAAGTAAATGCATGGACAATGAACCTATGGACTATTTCAGTGATATAAAAGAACATTGTATGAAACAAAAGCTTTCAATAAGCTTAAGGAGACTAAGTAGTAATTCATATGAGAAGCAAATTGAAAATGATGTGATAGAAAGTGGCTCCGAGGATTGGGATAATGAACTGGTACCAGATTTTCCTGCCACTGGCTCAGAGGGTGGTGGAGGAAGGTTATTAAGGGTTTCACCTGGAGATATTGTTTGGGGTAAAGTAATTGGATTCCCATGGTGGCCGGGCCGAGTTTTAAGTGTTACATCAACATCAAGAGCTCATGTATCATGGTATGCTTCAACAACATCTTCATTGATGCCATGTGATAGCCTAAGCCCGTTTCTAGAAGATTATAAAGTAAGTACTAATGCTGTGTAAATTGACTGATAAAATTTTGTCTAAAATACACATTATATTGTAGAATTGGTGGTCACTATTCTAAGTACAGTTACTACTACTATAGGGGTTTTGTGGCAGTAAGCTATAATCCGACAAACTCAATAGTCTGACACCGCCCTGCAAAACGAATGTACTGTACATTCGTTTTGCAGGGCGGTGTCAGACTGTTGAGTTAGTAATTTCAACAACACAATAGAGAGTTTTATTATAAAATGAACATCATTAATGCTGGAGAACTAACAAAAAACAACTAAACTTATTTAAGTTAGGTAAAAGTTATGCCCAAACCAATGTACTTCAAATGTAAGTATTTCAGAGGATACTATGGATATCAATGTGGAAATAAATTTTATGTACAGTGATAGGCATGTCGGATGATTATTGATGATTAGCGGGGATCCACTGTAATGTGAATGTTGTGATTTAGGTACATAGATCTAAATAGATAAAGTACACTTGGTTAAGTAAACCCAATTCTGATAAATACATACATACACTCACACATATATGCCCTCAAAGGGGTGTGAGAGGTGAGTGGGGGTGTTGAGAGGTTTAGAGTCCCAGAGGTGACTAAACACCTACATTTTGCCAATTAAAATTTGGTCCCTCTAACAGCCTATAGAAAATGCAACAAAAACTTACATGTATACATGAACCCTGAAAACATTAGACTGCCTTATTGGGCACTTGTGTTAAGATTACTGATACTAATATGTAGCAAATATGAATAGGTGCCAGGGCAGTTATGAAATTTAAATTTCAGTTAGGGTTAGGGACTGATATATGCAAAATTGGGCCTAAAAAGCCTCTTCTTACTTACAAGGAATACTTATTGGATTCTTAGAATAATTAAATAAACTTACAAGAAAATAAAAATTATTGAGAGAGAGAATTTCGAGCGGTAAAAAAAAAAGAACGATTTGTATTTGCATAGGTGCTGTATATGAATGAAATACATACTAAATGGAATATTTTGTTTTCAAAAATATAAAATACTTTACATAATTTCTCTGAGAAGTCATATCAAGTAGTACCTTTCCAAGAGTATGGAGGGCGAGCCATGGTTATGCAGGTATAGGCTGGCTCGTCGAAAAATAATGCGTGTGTTCATTGTGTTTCGTCGAGTGAGTGAGGTTCTGAAGGCCCATCTCCTTCCCTCTCCTCTTTTCTTTCTCCTTAAAGGTGGACAGCGCACTTGAAAGTAGATATCCTTGGGCGACAGTAGTCAGGTAAGCCGCTTGCTTGTTTGCCACCATGCCGTAAAAAAATAGTAAAAACTAAATTAACTATAAATGTTCATATATGCTGTACATTAATAAATACTATTTGAACAATTCAGGTGTGGCCTGACCCGATGAAAATCTGTTATAACGATACTCATTTTATATTTCGTCCCTATCCGAAACTTTAATATTAGATATGGTTGCGGTTATAGTATTTTTTTATGCGGATATCTGATAGTTTCGTTAGTTCGTTAGTTTGTTAAGTTTTTTTTTATGCGATAGGGGCAAACGATGTTGCAACGACGTTGCCGGCCTTAAAAGTGTATGGTTTATATTATAATCAGTGTCATTGATATTCCAGGCACGATTCAACAAGAAAAAGCGTGGTGCTTACAAAGAGGCCGTCAAACAAGCAACTGCTGAAGCTAAAAGATGCGAATCTCATGTTGGAGATCCTCTAGCAAGTCCTACCCACAACCTGGCAACCGTGTCACCCCGACCCATTGATGTGTTCTCATAAATGTAAGGTGCATCCGAATTTATATAAAACTCATGTGATATTTATAATTACTCAATTTGTCTGCACAAATTATAAGCTGTATATATGTATGTATTTAGTTAGTACACTGAAAATGTCTTTTGTACATTACTTTTTAACAAAAGCAAGATCATGTAAATAGTTTTCTCATATGTATTTTAGAGGAGTTACTTATCAGATAATCAGTTTTATATTATTAACACTACTCTTGTATTACGGGTGAATGCTGACCATCTCCATGTGAAATATTGCTTTAAACTTTGGTTCACGCCCAATGTGATACAAGGCCTTCGAAACAAATTGTGGGTCAAGATTACTTTCATCAACCAGTAAGAGAGGAATCTGTCGCCTTGAGCCTCTTAATCCTTGATATCTGCTGCATGCCCTGGATTCTATTGAGCAAGTTTCTAGAAGTATCTCTTTCTCTATGCAATATTGGGCAGGCAAAAAGGCCTGTATTGTCCAGTGGCAGTCTGAGTCAGATTTTTGCAAACCCATATGTACTTTTCAATTTGTTTTAATGAAGTTGTTTATCTTAAATCTTTTTGTTTAGTGTATCATCCATATTATAATATATGGTTATTGGTAATACATCAACATATGATGACATTCTATAATTAAGTAGTAATTAAGAATTAAATTAATAATACCGATATTTTGGTTGATGTTTTTTATACAGGGCTCCGGTGACTGATATTCAAGCAAAATTTCTTCTTTACTTCCCTAAAAAAATAGAATGATTAATCGCAATTATTATACACACGCTGCCATTCAATGCCACTAATACTTACACATAACATTGAAGTTAGAATGTTATCTTCTGAACAGAACAAGACCAATTGTTGTAGTTAAAATATTGCACCTGCATGCATTACATTTGTCACAAGTAGCTTCATGAACTACAACGATATAAGTAAACTGTAAAATTGGACGGTCCGTACAATACTAAGAAATTTTGCATCATCAAGCTACTACAAATCAAATATAATACAGTCAGTCAAGGAAAGGTTGGATTCCCAATAGTCAATAATGTAATCACATAGTGCAAGTTGACTTGAAGTGAGTTTTAGTCGCCTAAAATATATTTAATACACTGTCGTTGATGGGTTTGTTTCGAAACGTGTTTTCTATTTGGAATATTATCTATACAATCAATAAATATTTATCTATACCCTTTCGATCTCCAAATGTAGTGTAGGTGTTAAACTTTTTATAAAGTAAAACCATAAAAAAACTATATTTTTTTACAACTAAGTATCGCAGTCTTATACCAAATAACATGCAACAATAGTAACGAATAATAGCAGGCGGGAAAATATATGTAGAATTTAAGCTTAATACCACGCAAACTGTATTCTTGTGTTTGATGCATAGAAATGAGGTTGTCATAGGACTGGACTAGGATGTCTGTTACTAAACTATTTTTGTCATTAAATTATGTAATACACAACATATAAAGATTGTGTGTGTTGCCCAATGTGTTTCGACCTAATTAAATAATTAAAGTTTCAATATACGCACCAATATTGGTGCGTATATTGAACCTTTGAGTACTGTGTATGTTGTTCTCGTTTTGGTGTATTGCTGTTTATAAGGGTTATTTAAGGAGTTCACATTAAAGTTGGTGTGGCAAAGTGGAGTGAAAGAGAATCACGTTTCTTAACATATCTCGAACGTCCATATTTTTCCAAACGTAATTTAGTCCCATTTAAATACTCTGAACAAACCTATTGCCGTCATCTGGGCACTGTATGACTGTATATGTTTAATAGATAACAGTCCTCCACCAGCTCGAAAAGCCTAAAAAAAATTGTTCAACAATCTGACATAGAAACTAAAAGTGTTCAGTTTTGTGTTCATTGTATAAAAGTAGATGCAACAGTTGAATAGCTTAGCACATAGAAGTCTACCACTTTTATAAGTCGTTGTACCTGCGCAAAACGCATATTTTTGCTGGCGCGCAACTGGTCTGTTCAATTACTATTGGTTGTCGCGTACGAACCATAGCCAAGTCATCATAAAAGAGCGAGATAGCGAGATTCAGTTGTTCTTGGATTTAAAGTTTTAAAACAAAGCAATAACGTCTGTATTTACTTCGCCTTTGCATTCAGTTTTAGGCAGTGGTTGGTAGCGCTTTTCTGCGCAAACGAATGTAGCCGATGTTACTTATAAAAATGGCAGACCTATACTTAAATAATATTAATAAACTCTATATAACATAAATATATGTACCTAGTTCAAAACAGATATTGGTAGTCCCCATCTCTTAAATCAATTATACTGTTATTTTTAATCTAATAACAAAAAACACTTCATTTTTATTAAAAGTACTGTTACAATGCGTTTATTAAAATGTTTTCAGTTTTTATTCTAATATGGTCAGTGTTTCTATAGATCTTTAAATATTCTGATGTTGTAACATGCAATGTTCGGGTTAAGGCATTTAAGTAATGTTTAGTAATTTAGTTAGTTATTTTTCTTCTGTTTCTATTGTGACAACTGTATTTGAAAACAAATTGTTATGATACTGTAAATTTTATTAAAATCATAGTTTCCACTTTATTTTTAAAGGTTTTGGGATTGCGAAATATGGTCTGTTTGTCTCACAATATTATTTCTTTTTCTTAAAAGTATTCTAGGGTAAATAATAAGTACTTTTTAAATGATTTTATACACTGATTTCAATTCACTTTCACTAAGTTTATCTTTGTGAACAAAACTATAGCAATGATGTGCAATTATCATTATGTAAACCTTATGGCCATTCCTTTATTTTCTGTCTCTTGGTTAAATATATGATATTTGTTACATATATTTTATAACAGTAGGAGTAAACTTGCCAAGTGGTCTTACCACACATGGTTTTGTTGCTTAATATTAGAGTTCGATCATGCTTGGTTTTTTTTTCTTCTCATACTAAAAGTACTACTACATATATATATATCCCACCAAAAAGTGGGATATATATATATAATGGTGACTTCGAAAACGTTACTATTGTATGATCTTATGTAAATATTACAACATGTCGTATACATAGTATTGTGTAAATATTTTTTTATTATTATATGATATTATGTAAAACCGAGAGATAGATCTTGTTATTTACTTTTTAAGTAGTATTTTTTTATTAAAACAAATTTTATGTATTATTTAGTTAATATTTTATATTTTAGTTAAAAGTATTCCTTTGCAGGCAGATTTTTGGTGGTGTAAGGTCGGGTTTTGAATACAGACCAGATTCAGAGTTTCGCTGACTTGTAATTTGGTCTGACTGAGGAAAGCTGGAGTGTAAATTGTCCAGTTGGCAATAATTTGTTTATTACATTTTCTTGTTTGGGTCGTTAATTCACTATGCGTATTGCCTGGTTTCTGCTTTTGTTATTATTGAAGGGGTGATTCTCTGCTAAGTCTAGATTAAATATAACATTTATAAATTTAAATAAATCTGACCCAAAGATTATTATTAATCCCGTGATTGGCATAAATTTGCGTACAGTATAATCTTTACTGTTGTCAATGTGAGGTTAAAAGAACTTAAATACCACACAATGTTATTCACAATAAATGTATATTAAATGATGCTACCTCTCATATTTACTCTTCATATAGTGATCTCATCATTGAAAATATTATAACTTCAGCATTTTAATAACTAAATACTGTTTACTAACAGTTTATATGCTGTGAATATAGTATAATATGTATACTAAAGAATCAAATTTATTTATCAACAAAATCAGTCTGTTTTTAATGGCAACATTTCTTCCAAACCGAATGACGTCATTTCTGGGTTTGGTAATCGAATTCGTGTGTTTTGGGTTTGGCTTCATCAATCTTCATGTAGGAGCATCCATTTGGCCTCCTGTTTATATAGTCTGTGGTGTCCAGTGTAATAAAATTAAAAAGGGGATTTCGTAAAATAATGTTGTTTTTTAAGAAATCCACTTTTTTATTTTATTTACCTAATTGTATTAAATGTTATGTATTTTTACATATTCAAGCTTTGACAATGTTCTTTAGTCAGAGACACATGCTACGAAAGGAATTCCGCCAAAGATTGATGATCTTTGCCCAAGTGGTGATTTAAAATGTATGTTCATTATCATTATATTAAATATGCGTACAGAATTAAGCAGTTATTTTATTAGTGTAGTCAGCTGCGGTGTATTAACTTATCTTTACAGGAAGTGTATTTTTTAAATATAAATTCTTCACAGTAATGGTCTTTTTTTATTTTTATGACTTTTTATAGTACTGAGTTGACATCGTGGGACACCAGATAGGAACGAAGTTCCTTATTATAAAAATATTAATTTCAAGTTCTATTCGAGGTATATAGAAAATAATTATTCGGGTATACATTTTTTATAATGATTTTTTTATCGATAAAAATAAAAAAATACTTTACAAAATTATCTTAACACTTTATTTTATTTACAATGATTAATAAAAATATATAATAATAATAGAAAAAGAAACAGCTATTTACATGAATAATAATAGCAAACTGCAATAATAATAACAGTCATCACGTAGACTATACATTAGACATTAGTCATACATAGATACACCTCCGCAACGCCCCATAAGGAACTTTGTTCCAAAATTTGGTTTGTAGCACCGTCTAGATCAGTCCATAACTTGTTTAGGTTAAATATGTATATATATTATACATAAAGGTTCAAGTTTCCGTTTTTTTAATAGTTTTACTAGTTTTTTACTATTATCAATAAATAATAAATTATTACGCTTTTTTTAACGTTACGGACGTTTTACCGGCTAGGGTACCCCTCCGCAACGCCCCATAAGGAACTTCGTTCTAATAAACAATTTAAATTTCCCCGGCTTTTGTTGTATGTCAAATATAAAAAAAAACGGTATAGGTTTTATTATTTATGGGATCCAAATGTTTTGGGGGCTTCAAATAGTATTCTACTATGGTTGAAAAAGCACTTCAAATTGTTCTTAATATAAAGCAACAAAAAATATACTTGGCAAAATAAACACGCGTTCTTGCCATAAAATTAAATTTAATTTCTAACCTTTTTTCTTCCCGTGAAAACGCTGTCAGCCATTTTGGTGACGTAGTATTGGTAAAAATAATAGTCGTTTATGTAGGACCGGCACTCGTTCAACGTTAGCAGCTTTTACTATTTTTATGAAAATAATTAATAACAATCGCTATCGTTAGTGTGTAGTGTCTAGTTGTACAAATCCTAGCATTAAAACTCCCAAAAAACTGTTTATCAAAGTGCCAGATGATATCTGCTTTTAAAAAACCGGTTTGCATTTGAATAAATAAATAGGTACAAATAAAATGCACTGACGAAACAACACAATGACTACTCCTTGAAGTTAAAGTTGATAGATATGTATAATGTGATACCTAGCGGTTTACACTGAACTGACAGTTTTTACCTGTATGACGTCACAACATGGCGGCTCGTGTTTTAGGTCACTTGATATACAGATTAAAAATTAATACTTTTAATTTTAATATAATAAAACAATTGTATGCTCTTATGACTCAAAATCAGAATATTTAAGTATATGTCTACATAAATTTTAATTTTTATCAAATTTCACCATTTATTTTTCACTACCGAAAGTGCCTGTGGGCGATACGCCAGGATTTCTAGGTTTAGAATTCATCGCAATGAACACACGCACTTAAGATAACTTTGTTTATTTTCATACGACCGCTAGCACAATACTGCATACAGTCACGTTTTTATAAATTACCTCACAAAGGATTTATAAACCGTTATAGCAAGTATAACGTATTTTACATAGTACAAATGATTACTATACAATAAGTCTTAAAATTTAGCTTAATATTGAAATCGAATGTACTAATGAATTTTACTTTTTTTATTATTTATTTTAGACAAATTACATTTGTTTAATATTATCAACCGTTATTCCAGTACAGAGAGACAGCAAATGGCGCTGCTATCAATACTTGATTCTAAAGTTTATATAATGTAATCAATAATAACTTACAGAATAATCATATAAATTAATTTTAATAATTCACATTTACTTGAAAAAGCGATTGTTTTGTTTATAAAGTCAATGTTTGAATAAGAGTTCAAACAACACCAAATTACTTCTAATAGTCTAAACAGTGTTATAACTATTTGAATATTTATGCATATTTTAGATACTTCTGCTATAACATCAATATAAAAATCATGATGATGACTTGCGCCCATACGGCCATACTGACTCCAGCGCATCCCTTGCGGTGTTTTGTTATTACATAACTACCGACAATGTTTTGTTGTAACAAAATTACTCATGCTATAGCTATATATATATATAGCTATAGGGATATAGCCTACCAACTAGGCATCACCCATCCTGGGATCTAGGGAATATACAAGGCATCACCCATCATGGGATCTAGCCAACAAGATCAGATTTTAAGGATACGCGAGGTGGCCAGCCAGCGTTTAAGGAAGGATATTGGATAGGAAAATGAAGTTCACTGCAACATGATCACAAAAAACTGCATACATGAACACATTAATTACATTATGAAACAAATCATAAATTCTATACACACATTGTAATTATGCAGAGTCGACATTATCCCCCAGAGGAAGCAGAGGCAGTAGAAGGTAAGTCAGTCTCTATTGATTCTTCCGCACATATGGTTAATTCCTCTGAGCTTTCACAATCGCTAAGAGGATCTGATTCACAGCAGGACGTAAGGCATCGTCACTCCCAATTTTTTACTACTAAAATTTCTATAGGACCTTCTAATTTAGATGCTTAGCAAATTAAAAGTCCGCCCATGTCTGTCAGAACCTAGGTTGTCGTCAATATGCAATATTTTAATGGCAGGTAGGGATCATTTATTTTTAAAATAATAATTCCATAGGACTTACTATATTTTTTGATACTGGTCAATTTATAGCTAATTGTAATTCTTGTAAAGCCGTGTGCCATGGCCTGAGAAGGTTTCATAACTTTCATTAATCGTTCTACCGTTGGCCCTACTAGCTCCCTTTGCGTTACGTTACGTTTTTAAATTCTGTAGAGGTCATACTTTTATCTTGGTCTGTAATTAATCAAGTAGGAGGGCAAAATATTCAAATCAGATTTTTAAAACATTTGAAAGCAGTTTCACTTGTGCGATAAACACTAAAGCATATTCCGATTCATTAAGTTTCCCGTTCATTCTTCCATTTATATCTGCATGAACAGCATAAAAAGGAACAGTGATTTTATCGATGTAAAGTCGCCTGTCTAGCGCCCGATACTTCTTTTCTTATTCTGAACATAACTCAATTTCCAACAAATTGTCAAGTCATGTGAGGAAACTAATACTGTTTCGATAATTTTTTAAGAACCTTTTCCCAACTAAAATATTGAAGACTGTCGTGGTCCATTACATATAAGATTACATCTATAATTACGTAGGACAATAATTAACTTGTGTGTCTTGTTATTTATTTGTATTTTACGTCTCAGTAATCCTGAAGTATGTACTTACGTATGTATCTTCGATATTTTTGGGAATTGAATCGCCATTTAATTGTTCTACAATACTAGATAAAGTCGTATAGCGATTTTGTTCAATAAGGAGCTAGTTACTGACAGTTCTAGAATCGGGGATCGGATAATTTAAAAAAAAAACTTTGTGTTTGCTCATCTCTACCTATCTATCTTCATAACATTTTTTTTTAATCATCGACTGTTTCTTAAGCTCAATAAAATATGTTTCAAAATTACTAGTTTCAAAATGCCGAGCAAAACGACACAACATCTTGTCACTTCTCCACGTGTGACGTAAGCACAACATAACGTGCTGTGATGAGTATTTCGTTTGAATTGAAGATTTTATTCTTTTAGAGTTTTATTTTTTTATGTAAAATTAGAAAGGTCTATTACTTTTCTAATATATTAAGCCAGATAATCTTTTTATTTTATGAATATTCTTCTTTCCACATTATAGATTATTTTCTGATCCCTGTCCGAGCTACTAATAACTTTATTTCCAATTAGTCTTGGTTTATGACTGTTTTTGTATAACATTCATAGATTATACACAAATAATGACATTACTGCTGAGTATACGACCATCTGGAGCGCTACAATTATTTTTAGTCTGTGTGTAAACCTTTTGTTTTGTCGGTTTAAGTTTGACAGAGTTTGACTTTTATATGAGTTCTTCGGGAGTTTGAAATTTCGAAAACAATGTTCATTTAACTAAAATTTGCTTTATTATTGAAATAATCTAATATAACTGTTGCCGTTGAACATGCGACGTACTTATGGATCGAAGAAAGATACAGCAAATGTTATAGAACGTAGAGATTTGTTTCAAAACTTAAATGAAAAGACTACAGCTTACGATGCGTTTTCTATACAAAATATTAAACAAACTAAGCGGGAGTTGTCGTGTGTTGGTTCCTCTAATACTCTAGGCGTCGCTTCTAGTAAAGTGCGCAAGAAGAAGTTTGTAAAACGAATAGTGAAACAAGTTGAAACTTCTAGTCGGGAAAATACGTCTGCTTCTTGCTACCTTACCCCAGATCGGTCCATACGCGTTAATAAACCATTGGATCCATTCGACTTACTGCTTATGACATCACCTGGGCTTCCTCTGGAAGCTAGGGATCGAAAGGTTGAAACTGTTACCAGCAAAGTTAATGCATTCGAAAGAATTATTTCAAAGAAGTAAGTTTAATATTAAATTTCACACTTTATAGGAAGTATTGTATAAGAGCCACGTTTTTATTTAACTTTGTATTTCTAATTAACAGACCATGGCTGTATACAGACTGCACATTTTTGTTTCATTATAATTTTTTATTTTGTATAAGAATTTTCAATTTATTTTTTGTTAACAACATATTCTTTGAAACCAACACACACTGTTAACATCCAGACTGGACAAATATTTGTGGATAACACAAAAAAAATTACATACTAATGAAAATAAATAACAACATAATGACTATTTTACTAACTATTTAGGCCCACATTCAACAAAATATTATCCTTTGCTTATGTCAGTTGACAACTGCATTTTCAGAGATTAGCTTCTTGGTACCTGGCATTAACAATGGATTTTATTTTGTTAAACACAGGGGCCTTAGAATAATTAGACTTAACCATAGATCATGTTGAATACAGCTCGCCAAGGTATTTTATAATTAGACTTTCATAAAACTCATAATTCTTCATCAATCTATGTTTGAAAAAGTCATATAATTAATAATTTATAAAACTGTCCTTAAATTCTTTTTATCATTTATAAAAATAATTAGAGTTAAATAGTCTTACATATAAACTAAAAATAATAATTTATCAATGTTTTCAACAATGAAATTAGTATGCTCTGCATATATTTCTCCCACAGCGCTAAACAATTGTTCATGTGTGTTGTTCATTCAAATGATGTGGGAAGAGCACACAAGAATTATACTGCCGTCAGGCTAAGATGGGTATAAGGGCTAGAAGGCCAATATTCATTAATGTTCGCATTCCTCAGAATGTGTACTTGACCTAAGTCATTGGCTGGTGGCACCCATCAATTTTGGAGGCTGAATTTCTATCGGCTTTCGAGGGCAAATACTAGATACTTCATGGTCGACCTGACATCTATCCGGACCTCACCAACCCTGATATGTGAATCCAGATGCGGCTTATTCTGTGGTCAATGAAAAGCCATTAGAATCAATGGATTTGTTAAAGGGCCAGTTCTAGACCAACGCGTTGGATGTGGTCAACCACTTGCGCTACCGCAGTCTTGGCCAGCAATGTTGCCTCCCTGTGAGTTTATCCCCCGACCGTGACCCCGTGTCGCCCGTTTACCACGTTAGGCCCGGGCCTCAAAGCCCAGTGGTAACAGATGTTCCAAAGGATGGGCCCGAGATCCGAGCCCTGTGGAACACCCCACGACAAACTAGCACGATGGTTCACCTACTGCATGGCAGTCTAACAGTCTCCCGACGCTACTATGGTACATGTACCTATAGCATGCTACTACTTATTTAAAGTTATTTAGTCGAAGGCCTACATTGAGACATTTATAAACTTTAAAATAAAAGGCAACCACCATTTGTCTCTTATTTAAAAAGATAAATAGAATTTCACGGAACATGTAGATAGGTTAGGTATTTCCATAACTAACCCAACACGTAAATTAAATTATCTGACGAATACACACCTGGGATTCTAATTATGCCATTAACAACACAATAACGATCAACAATCTTTTACTTAACAATTTCAATTTTAACGCAACCAGCTTATGGAACAAATTGTCGCCTGCCGTATTTCCGAACCGATACGACCTTCAAACCTTCAAGAAAAGAGCATACTCCTACCTAAAAGGCCGGAAACGCACTTGTGACTCTTGAGTTGCAGGTGTCCATGGGCGCCGGTAGTCACTTACCATCAGGTGACCCGTCTGCTCGTTTGCCCCCTATCGCTTAAAAAAACTTGAGAGCTTTGAGCGGTAAGTAGGTAAACGAAACAATACCTAATTACATTTTTTTTTGGTTTTACCAAAGACCTTGGCCTACCTCTTTTGCAAGAGGCGGCCACACCGTGAAGTGCGGGGGCCTCCCCCTCTCTCAGTTTTATTTAAGAGGCGTGCGTGGAACACATCGCGCCACCGTCTCAGGCCTGCTTCTGCTAGGGCAACGGGCAGCCCCACTCGTTGCCCCCAGACCAGCGCTCATGGAGGCCGGAGATCGTTTCGCACTCTACGGTGCCTGGTGCGTCTTCTGCGGGTCGGGAGAGTACTTGTCCTGTCCCGTGTCCTTGCCGCCGCCTCTTTGGCCAGCATAACCTCTTCGCAAAACGAGATTCTATTTTTATCCTGTAAGCTATTGTAGTCTTTGTATTCTTCTTCTCTTCATACTCGTAGGCAGACGGTCATTTTTATACCGGTACAATGTTTCATAAATAATATTTGAAATAATAAGTACTTTTGCAAATTCGTATTTAAAAGTCCAATTCAAATGTTTAATATTGTGTCGTATGAACCTATTATGTTATTGTGAGAGTATAAAATCACCATATACATAACTTTTTTTTTTTTTTTTTACGTGGGGAAATCCTCATGGACTATCCTCCGCCGGGGTCATCAGCGAAGGGGTGTGCCGGACTTGACCGGCTAAAACCGCCACGGTGTTCCTTCCTCGCACCTGCTGTCGAGGGGCGCGGGAACACGATATTCTTCCGCGGCCAGCAGGTGACCGTCCACCGGAATGGACCCCATCTCGTTTTGAAGGGGGGGGGAAAGGATTATGCCTCTCCCCCCCACCATCCGTCCTTTAGGGAGGCGCGAGGAACTTCGGACCCGCTAAGCGAAAGGGGCGGTGAACTGAACCCCGGGTTCACCACCCTCGGGTCCCTTTACGGAGGCCGGAATTGGGCATTATCAGCCCTCCTCCGACGTCCGGTGCGTCATCTGCGGATAGGGAGCGTGGTCGTGTTTTGTCTCTCCCTTTCCGCAGCCTCCTTCTGTGACATAATCGTTTCACAGAAGGTGACCACTGCATCCCATGACCTCTCGCTCCCGACCATGGCGCGCACAAGCGCTGTTAGCGAGAGGTCAACCCCTATTTCAGTTTGTAAGGCACGGTGCGGCTCTTCCCATGCAGTACACTCTTGTACCGTATGCCGCGCCGTGTCTCTCTCGGAATTGACGCAGTGGTGGCACCGGGCGTCCGGCTCCCTGCGTATGTCCCGCAGGTATTTCCCAAAACATCCGTGACCGGTGGCAGCAGCAGAAGCACCTGCGTCACCCTATATGACAGGGAGCCGTGCTTCCGTTAGACCCAATTAGTGAATACTGGCCGGATTGCCGCGATGGTGTTAAGGCCATATGACGGGCGCAGTAGGCGGTAATGGTAATGGTAATGGTAAAGGGCTCTGTTTCCGCATTTAGACTCATGTTCGGTCCATTATGCGTCCAGGAGGCTGACTAGTTGAGCCAGCCTAGCTCCTTCCAGAAGCGCAGAAGCCTCCTGGGGCGTTCACAGGCTTCTAGGAGCGTCCTCGCGCCTGCAAGGATTTCTGCCCGTTGTGCAGCCACGCCCTCGCATTCCAGGATAACGTGGGCGGCCGTTTCCTCCGCGCTCAGACAACCCCTGCACTGGGGGCTATCGGTCGCGTTAATGACGAATAGGTGTCGGTTCAGAGCCAAATGGCCTGTAATGCTTCCGACCACTATTCGGATGTCCGTTCTATGAAGACTGATGAGTCTGCGCGATAAACGTGGTGATATTTCTGTTAATACCAGTTTGGATTGCCTACAGCCAGGTGTGTCAATCCATCTGCTATTGTGTACTTCTCGAGTCCTTTGCCTTACCCAGGAGCGATATAAGTTGAAGGGTAGTGGCAGGAGTGTGGTAGGGCCTGCCACTGGTGTTGTAGATCCCTTCCTTGCTAGCTCGTCGGCGGCATCGTTACCGAGTGAGTTGCTGTGCCCCCTGATCCATTGAAGAGTTACCCCATTCGCCGAGGCCAAGCGTTCTAGCGACTGGTGGCATTCGTAGATGAGACCAGAGTTCATGGTGTTGCCCATTAGGGCCCTTAGCACCGCCATACTATCTGACAGTATGCGGATGTTATATTGCTTGATGCCTCTAGACATAGCCGCTAGGGCTGCGTATGTTAGCGCAACACATTCGCATTGAAAAATCGAACTGTGCTTGCCTAGTGCCAGCGATATTTTTATGTTTAGGTCTAGTGAGTACACCCCGGCTCCAGTACCTGACCCCATCTTGGAGCCGTCCGTGTATATTCGGACTTCATTTATGCCGGAATGATCACTATCGTTCTCCTGTAGTTCTATACAGTACCTTCTTTCGAAGATGTGTTGTTTTGGAATCCTGTCACATGGGGCAGCTATCAGAGGTTGGTAGTCCACTAGTTGATTCCAGATATTGGAGTGTGGACCCTCTTGGTTATTCCACAGACTCAAGTGTTTTAGTCTGATTGTTGCCATAGCTGCCTCCTGTTGTATGTACAGGTCTAGTGGTGCTAGATCGAGAGCCACCTCAAGGGCGGCAGTAGGGGTTGTTCGCATGCATCCAGTGACGGCCGTACAAACGAGTCTCTGGAATTGCTACAACTTGTTTCTAACCGTGCTAAGCTCAGTTCTCTGCCACCAAGCAATAGCACCGTACGTGATTATCGGCCTTATTACCGCTTTATAAAGCCATAGAGTGATTTTCGGTGATAGACCCCAGGTTTTGCCGAGGAGCCGCTTGCATTGGTAGCGCGCAGTAGGCGGGCCCGCCACTAGGACCCCCCTCAGTTCGGACCGCCGCCTTTCGTACTCTCTCGGCGACGGTAGGTGTCCTCGTTCTCGCGCCTCTTCACGCCACTGGTGTAGCGACGCGAGACCTTTCGCTTCCAGGTTCCAGGGCAGTGATCCAGCCAGTAAGCTGCCTCATAGGAGATCGTGCGGTATCCTCTCAAGACTCTGACGGTCATCGCCTGCTGCGGCCTGCGCAGTATGGCGACAGTGGCTGCGGTCAGATGGTCGGCCCATACTGGGGCCCCATAAAGGGCCATGGACCGCACGACCCCTAAATATAAGCGCCGACACGCCGCACTTGGCCCCCTAAGATTGGGAAGCAGTGAAGATAATGCGGCTGCAGTACTCATCAGTTTCGTCGACAGCTGGTTGAAATGTGGGCGAAAGTCCCATCGACTGTCAAGGACCAAACCGAGGTATTTGATAGTGTCCTTGACAGCCATCCGCACCCCACTGACTATGATATGGAAGTCCAACGGCCGCGGGTTTCGAGGCCCGTGAAACACAATGGCCTCGGACTTTTCAAGGGCAACCCGTAGGCCCAGCCGCTGGATTCGTTCCACGATTTGGGAGACTGCAGCCGCAGCAAGCAACGTTGCCTCACCATGAGTCGCCCCCCAGGCCGTGACCAACGTGTCGTCCGCGTAACATGTGAGGTTCAGGCCTGGGAGGAGAGCCGCCCTCAACACCCAGTCATATCCGATGTTCCACAGGTGTGGCCCTAGCACCGACCCCTGTGGAACACCGCAAGACATCTCTCGGCGGCCCATGCCGTCCTTCCCCGCGTAGATGACGCAGCGCCCTGACAGGTAAGCCCCTACTATACGGCGGAGGTAAGGTGGCACCTGGTGGTATCTTAGGGCCTCCATGATACATGACCAGGGCAGGGTATTGAACGCGTTGGAGATATCCAACGAAACTGCGAGCAACACCCCGCCCCGGGAGACCGCTTCCTCCGCCAGGGTTCTCACACATTTAATCGCCCCAATTGTGGAGCGCCCACGCCGAAACCCGAACTGATGATCGTCCAGGTCCGGCCCGAAAGTGGATAAGTGGCCGACGAGGCGGTTGGTTGCGCGGCCAGGTATACCGTCAGGCCCCGGAGCGGTTTTCTTCGCCTGGAGGCGTAACACCGCGACGTGAAGGTCTGGTTGCGTCACCTCGGGGATATGTTCTTCTCTAGACTCTGCGACTATGGGTGGAGCCATCGTAGGTGGGATGTGCGCCGCAAGAGCGGTGAAGAGGGCTGCAACCACCTCTTCCAACAGCTGTGGCCGGAGACACTCCGTTAGAGGAGAACACCTCCTATATGGTGGGGCGAAGTTTGCCCCACCATATACATAACTAGCTGACCCACACAACTCCGTCTGCGTCGCACAAGAGAGAGGGTTGTAGGCCTATAATACAATTCTATATTTACCTTTTTCTTAAATCATTTTCCATTAATTTTCAGCTATTGATTGTAGTGTGATGTTATATAGCTTTATTAGATGCATGGGCTGTCCAACATAATTTAAAAGAATTTTTCAATTCAAATCAGTAGTTTCTGAGATTAGCATGTTCAACCAAACCAACAAACTCTTCAACTTGATGATATTAATATAGATATTCTCATTTAATTATATTAAAATAACAATAATTGGTGGATGCATAATGAATCATATAGCACAACACATCAATAGCACAGAAGAAACAAGCACTGAGTAAAAACACCACACACAAAATGCAGTTAGCTGTTTCGACATCACAAATATATATATAATAATGATGTAGGTACTAAAAATTTAAATTGGGAACTGCGATGAGTCTGCGCGATAAACGTGGTGATATTTCTGTTAATACCAGTTTGGATTGCCTACAGCCAGGTGTGTCAATCCATCTGCTATTGTGTACTTCTCGAGTCCTTTGCCTTACCCAGGAGCGATATAAGTTGAAGGGTAGTGGCAGGAGTGTGGTAGGGCCTGCCACTGGTGTTGTAGATCCCTTCCTTGCTAGCTCGTCGGCGGCATCGTTACCGAGTGAGTTGCTGTGCCCCCTGATCCATTGAAGAGTTACCCCATTCGCCGAGGCCAAGCGTTCTAGCGACTGGTGGCATTCGTAGATGAGACCAGAGTTCATGGTGTTGCCCATTAGGGCCCTTAGCACCGCCATACTATCTGACAGTATGCGGATGTTATATTGCTTGATGCCTCTAGACATAGCCGCTAGGGCTGCGTATGTTAGCGCAACACATTCGCATTGAAAAATCGAACTGTGCTTGCCTAGTGCCAGCGATATTTTTATGTTTAGGTCTAGTGAGTACACCCCGGCTCCAGTACCTGACCCCATCTTGGAGCCGTCCGTGTATATTCGGACTTCATTTATGCCGGAATGATCACTATCGTTCTCCTGTAGTTCTATACAGTACCTTCTTTCGAAGATGTGTTGTTTTGGAATCCTGTCACATGGGGCAGCTATCAGAGGTTGGTAGTCCACTAGTTGATTCCAGATATTGGAGTGTGGACCCTCTTGGTTATTCCACAGACTCAGGTGTTTTAGTCTGATTGTTGCCATAGCTGCCTCCTGTTGTATGTACAGGTCTAGTGGTGCTAGATCGAGAGCCACCTCAAGGGCGGCAGTAGGGGTTGTTCGCATGCATCCAGTGACGGCCGTACAAACGAGTCTCTGGAATTGCTGCAACTTGTTTCTAACCGTGCTAAGCTCAGTTCTCTGCCACCAAGCAATAGCACCGTACGTGATTATCGGCCTTATTACCGCTTTATAAAGCCATAGAGTGATTTTCGGTGATAGACCCCAGGTTTTGCCGAGGAGCCGCTTGCATTGGTAGCGCGCAGTAGGCGGGCCCGCCACTAGGACCCCCCTCAGTTCGGACCGCCGCCTTTCGTACTCTCTCGGCGACGGTAGGTGTCCTCGTTCTCGCGCCTCTTCACGCCACTGGTGTAGCGACGCGAGACCTTTCGCTTCCAGGTTCCAGGGCAGTGATCCAGCCAGTAAGCTGCCTCATAGGAGATCGTGCGGTATCCTCTCAAGACTCTGACGGTCATCGCCTGCTGCGGCCTGCGCAGTATGGCGACAGTGGCTGCGGTCAGATGGTCGGCCCATACTGGGGCCCCATAAAGGGCCATGGACCGCACGACCCCTAAATATAAGCGCCGACACGCCGCACTTGGCCCCCTAAGATTGGGAAGCAGTGAAGATAATGCGGCTGCAGTACTCATCAGTTTCGTCGACAGCTGGTTGAAATGTGGGCGAAAGTCCCATCGACTGTCAAGGACCAAACCGAGGTATTTGATAGTGTCCTTGACAGCCATCCGCACCCCACTGACTATGATATGGAAGTCCAACGGCCGCGGGTTTCGAGGCCCGTGAAACACAATGGCCTCGGACTTTTCAAGGGCAACCCGTAGGCCCAGCCGCTGGATTCGTTCCACGATTTGGGAGACTGCAGCCGCAGCAAGCAACGTTGCCTCACCATGAGTCGCCCCCCAGGCCGTGACCAACGTGTCGTCCGCGTAACATGTGAGGTTCAGGCCTGGGAGGAGAGCCGCCCTCAACACCCAGTCATATCCGATGTTCCACAGGTGTGGCCCTAGCACCGACCCCTGTGGAACACCGCAAGACATCTCTCGGCGGCCCATGCCGTCCTTCCCCGCGTAGATGACGCAGCGCCCTGACAGGTAAGCCCCTACTATACGGCGGAGGTAAGGTGGCACCTGGTGGTATCTTAGGGCCTCCATGATACATGACCAGGGCAGGGTATTGAACGCGTTGGAGATATCCAACGAAACTGCGAGCAACACCCCGCCCCGGGAGACCGCTTCCTCCGCCAGGGTTCTCACACATTTAATCGCCCCAATTGTGGAGCGCCCACGCCGAAACCCGAACTGATGATCGTCCAGGTCCGGCCCGAAAGTGGATAAGTGGCCGACGAGGCGGTTGGTTGCGCGGCCAGGTATACCGTCAGGCCCCGGAGCGGTTTTCTTCGCCTGGAGGCGTAACACCGCGACGTGAAGGTCTGGTTGCGTCACCTCGGGGATATGTTCTTCTCTAGACTCTGCGACTATGGGTGGAGCCATCGTAGGTGGGATGTGCGCCGCAAGAGCGGTGAAGAGGGCTGCAACCACCTCTTCCAACAGCTGTGGCCGGAGACACTCCGTTAGAGGAGAACACCTCCTATATGGTGGGGCGAAGTTTACCCCACCATATACATAACTAGCTGACCCACACAACTCCGTCTGCGTCGCACAAGAGAGAGGGTTGTAGGCCTATAATACAATTCTATATTTACCTTTTTCTTAAATCATTTTCCATTAATTTTCAGCTATTGATTGTAGTGTGATGTTATATAGCTTTATTAGATGCATGGGCTGTCCAACATAATTTAAAAGAATTTTTCAATTCAAATCAGTAGTTTCTGAGATTAGCATGTTCAACCAAACCAACAAACTCTTCAACTTGATGATATTAATATAGATATTCTCATTTAATTATATTAAAATAACAATAATTGGTGGATGCATAATGAATCATATAGCACAACACATCAATAGCACAGAAGAAACAAGCACTGAGTAAAAACACCACACACAAAATGCAGTTAGCTGTTTCGACATCACAAATATATATATAATAATGATGTAGGTACTAAAAATTTAAATTGGGAACTAATAATTTAGTATGAACTGTAATAATATATACTAGTTATGTTATTCTCATTCGGTCGTTCGTAAACGACTTCTGAGGCCCTTTCTCGATAGTAGGTACTACTGTACTAAATGAATGATGTCTTTTTAGTTCACGGAAGAGTTTGTTGTAGTTCCATGTCAGGAATGAATTCCTAATAGTATATGAACTACACAAGCCTAGTGGGAGTCAAACCCACAAACTGGCTGAACAGTCAGAATCTACATCAACAAGCTGGTCTGTTTAATATACATATGTTAAGAATGTACCCAATAAAACTGGAATACAACTTAATGAAATGCCATGTAATACATACATAGGTGATTATGGAAGGGAATAAGTAACGGAGCTTCAATCATTAATTATCAGATTTCCCTTTCTCTTTTCATTTCCCTTTTTTTTTTCAGAGAAGGCAGGACCTTTACTAGACGAAAGCCCAAAAAGACCAAAAAGATTAATTATTCAAGTACTGATAGTACAGGTAAGAGGTTTGTTATATTTTTTTACTGTTAAATGAAATTCAAGCAACAGGTTTCTAATTTGGTGATAAATTTAAAAGTAGGCAAATAAAAGCATAAAATTTGAAGAAATGATTTTTACCAACGTATCTTATAGTTACTTTTTATTGACAGCCTGTAAATTGTCTTTTCTAACTACAGAACTTAACATTGCCTATTATTTGTGTTGGCGAGGTTTGATGGCAGTCGCTTCACGTTAAATATCGAATATCCGCCCCAACTTAGTGCGAGAAAAGGCTCAGACGACGATGTCTGTAATTTACACTTGGACTAAAATTGCAATCCAATTGAATTTTTGTTCAATAATTTAATATACAACCCCATTCTTTTTCAGATTCGGATAAAGAAAACTTAGCTGATAGTATCAATTTAACAGTAAACACGTCAGATATAAGATCTCATAAACTACAAGTTGAAAAAATTGTCAACAATAGCCCTAAAATGGTTGATGACTCTATCAACAATATAGTCAATAACTTATCTCTACTAAATAAATTAAAACAGAAGTATAGCATGAATGATTCTGCTAACATATCTTTAAAAGTCAATAGACACAGATTGACAAAGAACTTATTATCACCACTATTACAGAAATCACCTTTATGCAGTACCCCATTCAAAGTTAAGTATAGGGGAGAATCTATTTTTAAGTTTTCACCCATAGTAGCCAGTAATATATGTGCCCCAAAACATGCAAGTTTGATGGAAGATAATGATGACAGTAATTGTAGTGTAGTACTTCTAAATAAACCTAAAGCAAATAGCCCTAATATTGAAGAAGATACTCTGAATTCCAGACCTAAATATATAATTGATGAAGTAACCAATAATGAGATATTACACCCTGAAAATAAAACTGATTGTAAAGTAGAAAAATCTCTTGAAGGAAAGGAAACTTCAAATATAATTGCTGATCACACTAATGCAACTTCTATTGTTGAAATAAGTTCTTTGCAAACTACAGAACTTGAACCATTTGTGGGTTTTTCAAAAGAAGTTATTAATGACATAGATGCTAAATTTAACGAACATGTAATTAGTATCCCACATATAGATGATAACATTAAAATAGCTGATGTTACCTATACAAAATTTGGTGAAAATGATTCTTATATAGAAGAAAGAAGTGATAATAGTAATAATTGTAGTACAGGTGAAATTGAAATTGCTGGAAATGACTGCTTTGTAAATGTTCTGAGTCATAAAGCTGCAATAGGTGACAACACTGATAATGATGATGATAATTCCTTACTGCAAAGGACATATGAAGATGAAAATTCATTATATGATACATGTCCAAGTGAACAGAGCTCTATTCAGACATCAGAAGAAAAGCAAGAGCCTGTGGTTCTGCTTCAAAGAATGAACGACTCTTCATTTTTCAAATACTATGATAAAATGAAGCATGAACAAGAAGATAGTGATGATGACAGTAATAGTATGAATTATGAAACTGGTAGTTTTGAAGATTGTAATAATTCAAATAAATCTTCAAATAGAACTGACTTTTGCAGTGATATAGAAGAAAATGTACTAGAAAATAAGACTGATAGCAGTGATGAAATAGACACAAATGATAAAGATGATGATAATAGTGAAAAAGAAAAATTTGTTAGTTTTGTGACAACAAGAAGAAGAAATAAAGTCACAAATAACTCAATGATTTCAATATTCAATGATTCCAATAACTATTCAAGTACAGACTGTGATAAAACTGTACTTAGCAATAAGGGAACAGAACTTGATAATAATTCTGATAAACATGTTATAAATGCAGAAGCTAATATAGAACGAAATGTAGATGTTGAAAAGATAATAGATTTAAATAAAAATTCTGACGATTTCGGTGATACTGCAGTTGAACAAGAAGCAAGACTATCGTTTGTCACACTTAGAGATAGTAATATTGCTGATGGGAAAAGTTCTATAAGAGCTAAAAAGAGTTCTGTTAATCCAAGAAGTAGTAGATTATCAGTTCGACAGTCTAGTTTGCACAGTGAAAGTGTCATACAAGATTCGGATATGTCTAGATTCTCTTACTTAGATACAAAACCAGGTATTGTTCTTAAACCTGGTAAGAGATGGGAGAGGTGTTTAAGCATCTACAGAAGAATGACAATGATGACTGATCATTTTGATAAGTCTATTTTAGAAGAAGAATCTACCTCAGCTAAAGGACGTAAATATAGACAAAGTGTAATTAGTACTATGGAAATGCAGGAATTTAATAGTAAGTCAAGTTAACAATTTCTAAATACACTATAATGCAAATGCAACTACATAGATTCATAAGCTCATGCCTTTACCCCATCAGGGTAGACAGAGACAACAGACCGTCACCTACTATAAACACAATAATAACTGACTACAACTACTACACACAATAATAACTTACTACTACCTACTACACACAATAGTAACTACCTACCACTAACTTATTATCCACGAAGGTCATTATTTATATTAAACTTATTAAACTGGTACATATATATGTATTTATAAACAGTATATGTAATTTAATTTCACAACTCACAGTGACGAGCTTATCTAGTATATATATGTATATTATGACCACTTTGCAAGGGAAAACACAAGTTTCCTAAATATATAATGTGCTACCCTGAAAGTGTAAGGTACAGTTATAGAAAGAGCATAACTTTTGGTTTGCTGTGGTTGCAGAGGAGTTTTTCGATGTTTCAATAACATTTTTTTTATAATTTCGTACAATTTGTACATAAATATTTTAATGTAGTAATCATACTTATTTCTATAATTCAATACTGGCAGTTGACATTTAAAGCTGCCTTTCAAACTTAAACAAATCTGACACTTCCATCCAAAGTTTCAGTGTAATGTCAGGTATACATTTTTCAAATAAAATTTAGCATACATATTTCGTGGTCATTTATGTTTATTCTTGTTTTAGATTCCCTACATAATGAATCAATCAATAGTCGCAGAAGTACCTTTGTCTCTAAGCCTAGTCGATCAACAATTAGAATTGTGAAAGTAAGTATAAAATTCGACAATGCTGGAAAAAGAACAATACTACATATTGTTTTTTTTATAATATTTTTTTTTGTCCAGGATCCTAATAGTACAAGACTCAGTATATGCAACTCAACATTATTGGAGGACTTGACAGGTATTTTTTTAAGACATTTATGCATTATACATAACATTCACAAATTTTAATGACCAATAAAAATACCATTGATAAATTGCTATTATTTTTATAAAAAACATTTATAAAAAATACATATATATATATTTTATATTATAGGTCGATTAGTAAGAAATTAGTTGTTCAACTCTAGATTCACGGGAAAATATCTCGAATTTTTTTACGCACTTTCCTAATATATTAACCCTATAATTTTACATATATAAATCTACCCTTTTTATGCAATTAATAATAGACTTACGTTATACATTATTGAGTTTTTATTACAATAAAAGCAAGTGTTAGTTTGAATAACAATTTTGCCAAGAAGAAAATAAAATACGAACAGGAAGCAATGATACTCTACATATTTTCAAGTTATAAGATATTTTATGTTTATATTCACGAGAGATCATGCTCCATCACACAAATATTTGTCTTGGGTGGGAATCAAATATTTTTTTGAGACAATTTCAAAATCAAGTTTTTACAAACATACTAACCGATTTTTGTTTTTTTTTTGTATGATATATTTCCGTTTCTTAGATCAAATACTGTAGGATTTAATAATTTATGGCGTAATATTTGATAGATAAGTCAAGTAGCCAAAGGTGGGCACAGTTGATCCAAAAGTTAACTTCGTTAATCGTTAATTCGTTAGTTAAAAAGTTAACTTCTATAATCGGTAAAGCGTTAAATTCTCGAAAATTTACCGTAAGTTAAAGTTAACCGTTAAAATTTAACTATTTAAATTATATTGATTTCGGACTGAGAGAAATAGGTAAATAAAACAAAAACTAGTAGAAAGAAGAATTAAACACATTTTTTATTTCAATAATTACGTAGGTTACGTTATTTTGCATTAGGTAATTGAGGGTTTTCAGGTGAATGTTCCCATTAAAGTTGACAATCGACACTGATGATCGTTTAGCTCGTAAAATATCATAGCCCGTAGAAAAAAGACGTTCTACTGCAGTACTAGATGGGATAGCGTTATAGCAGAGTTATGTTTAATAAAGATCTTTCACCTTGAAGGGCAGCATCCGTAAAAGATTCTTTTGGCTTTTTGTCTAGCCAACTTCTTATCAAATTCTGAGCTTGTTTTTCAGAGATTCGTGGCCTCTAGACCTATTTTCTTAATATTTAGTAACAGTGCTGTAAAAATCATCCCCTTCTTCATTATTGCTGCTTCCGCTAATACTAATAGTATCCTTTTCGTTTGCTACCCTTTCTTCTTTCTTTTGTTCTCCGCATCTTGATTGCAATACAAAGTGATCACTTAAGTGTTGCCAAGGATTTGATCATATTTCAATACTTTCAGTCCATAATATAAGTACATATAATGAATATGGAATTTAAGAATTTCTGAATGTAAACGACTATTTGATCAGTTTCACACCTGACACCACTATCCATCCAGCCAACACAAACAAAAAAAGTCACTATCATTAGTTTAGTTAGGTATATCTAGGTCGTATTCACTGACAGTGGCACTGGTATATCTAGGTTGACTGAGGAGACTTCTTACACTCACGCATAAGTTATATGTGCATTTCACAAGCACTCGTACTTCGCACATATCATCTCGCCGACAATCGCCGAACATATCATATCGTCGTGGCGTAGCTTGTAATTCAAAAAACAAAATGAAAATTATAAGATGTCAACAAACGACTAATGTTATGAACTAAAGTTCAATTAAACGGAAGTTAACAAAAGCGTTAACTTATTTTTAAGTTAACTTAAAAGTTAATTCGTTTAGCAGCTTGTTACCTTTGTTAATTAACGATTAACGGATTAACGAGTTAATGCCCACCTTTGCAAGTAGCATATTAGTATACTTATTATGGCCCGGTGATTTGGTATTTGGCTCTGGAACCAATAAGTAACCTAAAAAGATTTCCAGGACTTTTTAAATTTGCCACAATAGATTTTAAGTGCTTTTTTTCTGAATTTCTATTTTGAACCTCGTATTTTTGCCAATCGTTATGCCACATTAAAAAAACAGATCGCAATACCTATTTTTTTTGGAAAATATCTAATTTCTGACGAACTTTCCTATGAACATAGCTAACAGATTTATTTATTAAGAAAGTGTAACGTTCTGCAAATATGTTGCACAATAGTCAATTATACTAGTAAAAAACGTTTTCTAAAACTTTCTGGTATGTGTTTAGCTATAACTATTAATGAGCAAAAGTTCAATATTGAATCGTCAGTCAATATTGAGGTCGTCAATATAAGAATCAGATTATTTAGATCCCAAATTAACAAAAATAATTTACTCAAAAATAGATGAACGTTAGCTAAATTAAATTTGATGGAAAAACTACCTTAGTAAATGACCAGTCAAGTACATTCTTTAAATAATTTTAAACAAAGTTTTTGAGATCCAAATAACATTATATAAAAAACCTACATTCTACTATAAGGTTTTTATATCGGCAACACTAAGACTACTTGTTTTCTACTTTTGTCTGTGGTGTTATGTTAACGTTTTGTGCGTTTCGTGGAAGAGGACGCTTCGTGGTCTTTGTCCACAACTTTTATTTTATTTTTTATTTGGTAACTGCGTGTTAGTTTTCAAGTGAATTATAATATTTGTTACTATTACGAGGTAATAGTAAAATAAACATTATAAAGTGTTATTGAGTGTTGAACTAAAAAAGAAATTGAGCGTCTGCCATTACTTATCCGTAACGGGATAACAGCTTGGTTCTACGCCCTTTGTTCCATAAAGTGTCTAATTAGCCAAGTGCATGCATCTTTCCCTGCAATACACAGGTTAGTTTTTGATACGTTGATTTTAATGATTTTACAATTCCATGGCGTGTTGCGTAAATGTGAGAGACGATTACGCACGAGGGAAAGTACGTTCAAGAGTACTTCCTAGTACGAGTAATGTCTTAAGTTGTAAATGACGCATGGTGTTTTTCAGGATTTTTGAACGAGGAGTGTGATGATACTATTATCGAATTATCAAAACTCTCGATCGCTGATCAGACGCATGAGGTCACTGTACTAGACAACTTCCATGATACTTCTAACCGAATAGCTACAGCGAAGGATTACGTGTTGCGTCGATGCAATCAAACGGATCTAATACCATTTGATGAATGCTATCCGGATTCGTAAGTATTACTTGTCTTACTATGCCTTACAAAGTAAATAAATATCGTAAAATTAGGTTATACCAACACAATTAAGATATACATATGTATGTTCCTATAAAGTAGATATGTATGTGGGTAGGCATTGAACTGGAATATTTGACATAGATTATTAACATGCCCTACATTTCAAACATTAAAGTTCAGTGTTATGCTAAATTGCTACACTATGCTGGCCAAACTTTTATTTAAATAAGTTTTTTATTAATACAACCATCATAGATCTACTAACATGTAAACATTGCAAAGAGTTTCTATGTAAATATTCAATAATTATATTATTTATACTATAACTGTTCAGCTACAATACAAACTATGTTCGGAAGTACTTTACTAATCCAGGGAATAATGTTGAATGTTAAAAAAGATTAATATGCACCTTTTTTTTAATTTTTCATAAAATTGGTGTTTTTATATAATAAAAAAAAGATAATCTAGCTATAGAATTTATTATTTGCTTGCATTCCTTTGTGAACTATTATGTTATATGAATGAACAAATGATGGTCTGCCTGCAACATGAGTCACTATTCACATATATGTATATCTATTTTTCTTTAAATGTTGATCAATAAAAAATGAGCAATATGATCAAATAAAGTAATTTTTTATCTATTTAATCATTTACATATAATTCCAAAATCATATTTTATGCTACAATTAATATTAACATTTTCAATTTTTCATAAACATTTTATATTATACCCATAGATACAATATATCTTTGAACGGCTTCTGTAATTTTCAGTAGACAACAGTTATAAATAACAATTCAATTAATTATATGTATAGTGCATATATAATTAGTGCATGATGTGATGAAAATAGAATGTGTATAGTGTAGAGGTGGTAAAATGGTGGAACAAATGGATGAATTTGTATGTCTGGGATCAAAGTTTATTAGGGTCGGAAAGTGTGATGGTGATATAGAACGAAGACTCTCTCAATGAAGGCTTGCATGGCTGTGCATAGAGGTGTGTTGGTGCAAACACTTATGTATGGTAGCTAAAATTGGGTATGGCGAAAGAGGCATGATATATATATTAATTAATAGGGTATTTAATAGTCAAAAGCATTGGTGTACTGCAATACTGCTATTTAATGTCTTTATTTATTAAACTAGGCAATATGGTTTTGCTCTCCTCAGTAAATTTTATGCTGGTATACCTTTCTTTCATTAAATTATTGCATTTGTATGCTATACTAGATGTCAAAAGTATTATACCCAAAATCAGTATATTGATTACAAATATATTATATTAAAATATATGACTTGAAACATCACCAATTTCCTTCAATATTGGGAAGCAATATATCTATGGGTCTTATGTATAGTGAGTCAACTCACATTCTTAGGTATTTTGTTGTACCTTTGTAAAGTATTCAATAATTATTGCAGGTTATTCATTTATCTGCATCACAAAACTAAAATAATAGATTCAAAATAATCCAGCAAATACAAGTGCCATTTCAGCCGTTTAGGAATAAACAATGTATCTTTGGCACACGCTTCTGTATAATTATAATTTTGGCAATATAGTGGATAGATGTAAAGAAATTTAGAGCATATATAGCACAATATATTTCATAATATATTTTGACTACTTGATTATGAACAAAGTCAGTTCAATAAATTCAATTTGAAATTGTTCCTTCTGTTAAACCAATAAGTATTTTATGGAAGTCTGGAGTAGGAATAAACAGAGCAAGTATTTAAATGTTTCAGATATAGTCTTGATATCTATGTTAATAGAATATTTTAGATTGTTTTATTATAATTATTAAATAAAATTAAAATTTGGAAAGAATACATACAAACTGGTGCTGTTGTGTAATTTTTCCAGTTATGGACTAGAAATATGTAAATTTTATATGCAGGAAACGCAACATGTTGAGCAATTTCCTAAGCTTCTTCTAATATTTGTTAATATTATACTGCATACTGAAGTCAGTATGTCACTATCACATTTATTGCTCTTATAAGTACACCAACTAAATATTTGTACTAATAGATAGATATTGTTAGTTTGCAGTGACAAGCACACCTTCACTATAAAACTGGAGAATAAAACATGTATAAGTGTATAGCACAAATGATTGAATCAATATTAATTGCAGGATACAAAAAAAAACCATGAGAATTCTAAAAAGCATAGTATACATATATGTATATAAGTTGTCTAATACATTATTGTATAGTTTATAATTAGAAGTTATAAATTTGAATATAGCTAGTATTAATTTGTGTTATGTTTTGCAGTATTCACTGTAACCAGTTGAAAATGAACTCAAAATCAAAATTCAAAATGTATCTCTTTTAATTGTATGTATAACAGTATTAAAATGTTTGTAGGCAGTTGAAGAACTGCCACAAGATCGGCGAAGGCGTTTACGGAGAGGTATATCTGTGGAGAGCCAGAGATGGCCGCGCGCGCGTCTTGAAGATAATCCCCATAGCTGGAACCCTCAAGGTCAATGGGGAGAGTCAGAAGGACTTCCATGAAATCATATCTGAGATTGTGATTGCTATGTAAGTAACTTGTTTATATTTTTATACCACAGGAGAAGGCTATATTTGTAGGGTCTTCTTAATGGTAACTTGTTACTATAGCCTATAATATTCCTTTACTGGTGTGGTTAGTTTTTATGAATATAAATTTTATCCGTAAATTTCATAAATAAAGCAAGTACAATAATACTTTATTATATTTTAGAACTATTGTTAAAGGCGAGGTCAAGGTTGAAATATTAGTAATTTTTTATCATGTTTGCTTTGAATGTTAGTAAACGTGATGACTCCTTAAATACTGGGCTGAGATTTATTGCACAGTATGCTTGTATTTCATATATGTATGTATGTTTCTTAGAAACAGTTCCTTTGCCTCCATACTAGCACAGGCAGTACTAGCCCATTCTCTGAGGCCTGATAAGTAGTAGGTAGTATGTTAAAGAGTGCATATTTAGCTTGTATTATAAATAAATAAAATATAATTATCTGCTTATTCAAGTATTGTGCTTTTTATTATATTATATATATTATATTACATTTTTTTTTGTTTTGGATGACGTCTCAGAAATATGACTTTGTATTATTTGCAATCTCTATGTTAAGCATAGTAAATAGTCTTATCTGATACATTTCTTCAAGGCAGATGCCTACTAATAATTAAAGTGATATACTTTTTATACTGCTCAGGTAGCAAAAGAGGGTGAGACATTATCATGATGTATTAAGAACCATATTGTTAGGCTTATTAACAAGATTGTCATTAGGCAAATCTTTCTTATTTTACCAATCTTCTCGCAATTTCTTTTTACTAATTTATAAGGACGATTATTGGAGTTAACTCCTGTGTCATTCGTGTGTCGCTGATGCATGTACACACATTCAATTAATAATAAGATTTATTTTGGTTACAAACTATGATCTATATATATGATCTATATATAATAATATACATTAAAAAAATAGTGGAACTAAGGGCATACTTAAAGGTTCTGATTATTCCCTATGTATGAGCAAGTAAAATTAGAAACAGGGTGGACTGTGGCAACCTTTGCGTAACCGATATTTCGTAACCAACGTATTTAATAACCTGTCATTATTGTAACTTTACTTTCACTTTTGAACATGAAATTGTCATTTTCAAAAAAAGAATAAGCGTTATGAAGTTACTATAGCCGTTTCCGACTCAATTCATTGTTGCCGTTTCTTTGAAAGCAACGCAGGTGATTATATAACCATATTCAGTAATGTATGGATTTAAACCAGCTGTAACTAATGAGTTTACGTGTGACTGGTTTAAAGATGGCACATGTGTTTTTGATTTCAAGCAGTTTCTGGACTAAGATGGGCTTTTGTGATTGGTTTATTGGCGTAAGTGTTCATAGGCAGCTGTGAACATTTAACGAGAGGCTACAAAAATACCAGTCTATGACTGTAATGTTTGTGATGACAGGTGGTTTGAATAAAACTCAACTTTTTACTAATTAAACGTTAATCGTTCACTGAGTGTAACTAGGCTATTTGGTCCAATGTCAGTCTGCCACTACGTCCGCTGGTCACTTAACAGCCTCTTACATAAATTTAAAAATCGAAGTAGAAACCATAGACTAACAATTATCAAAGGAGGATGTTCCTGTGTATAGTTTTGTAAATCACTTAAATCTGTAATGATTTAATATATAGTTTATTAGATACAAAATAAATAACGTGATTGTTCATGTAACGCGCTCAATATAGTTTTCCAAACATATTGAATGATGCGGATTATTTGCGCACATTTGTGACATCATAAAACCTTCATAAACGTAAATGAAAGGACTGCAGACAATTGCTCAGACGCGTAAAGAACTTAGACTACCCGTTCATTTTATCACTATTATGAGTAAATAATGTTATCATGCATTAGTAATTGATTACAGCCCAAATGTTATAGTATTCGGGCAAACACGTTTACTAAATCTAATACTGATAGCGGTCTTAAAATGCATGACTCACTCATTCTACTCGGAAGTAAATTATCAATTATGGTTCATTCAATGTTCGTTGATTGGTTTAATTTTATCGTAAACATTGATTCAAAATTTCATGCATACGAAGACTGGAAAAAGCTAGTCAGTCGGCTAATAAATGTTTGTACAAGCAGAGTAAAAAAAAACCTGTCCTCTTACTATGAAACGTTGGATTTCATTCATCGCATAATAGGAGAAGCGTATAAGAAAAGAAAAAAAAATGTACTTCTAACATTGTTTTACGCTATACCTACGCAAATACTTTACGTCACCATAAGTTCGAAGTGACCTACATGCATGAAAATAAAACTGTTTTTGCGAATCACCTCGTAACCTTTTCAAAGCGGGTCGTTTCCGCCTGCTATGGTTGATCAATTAAGTACAATATATTCACCACTATGAAATTAAATACTATTTAATTATTTAAAATAATTAGAATGACAATGTTGAGAATCGTGTCATATCCTTGTTTGTTTAGGAATCGCAATATATTTTAGGGTTTAGTAAATTACAGTTTTGTAGTGGGACTATTGATTCGTATGATTGACTGGCCTGTTGGTCTAGTGGTTAGTGGCCCTGATTGCTAAGCCAGATGTCGTGGGTTCGATTCCCACCTAGAACAAATATTTGTGTGATGTGCATGATTATTTGTTCTGTGTCTGGGTGTAATTAATCTATAATATGTATGTATTTAGAAGTATATGAGTATGTTTGTCAGCTGTCTGGTTACCATAGTACAAGCTCTGCTTAGCGTGGAATCAAACGGCGGTGTGTGAGATGTGTCAAGTTAAGTATTTCTATAATATATATATAAAAAAGTTTCCCTTTACGAATTTTACAGTACCTTTCTAGTTTTTTTTGTTCTTGGTAGTCGATAAGACTATCAGGTCATCATCATTGTTCTTTTCGTTGGCCTGGTGGGGGCTGAGATGAAACGACGTAACTGAGATATAAAATGTCATGCCATTTGGCTCTCGCCGCTGTACTCTGTGTTAGAAAAAAAAAAAAAAAACCATTGATTCAAAACAATATTTCAACTTCATAGTACAATACAAGCTCTGCTTACTTTCGGATTAGACGTTCGTGTGTGAGATGTGTGGAGTGATTATCATTATTATCGTGAATACTAAGTCGTCACTGTAATTATCAGTTTTTGTTTAAATATTTTTAATTATAAACGTGGTAGTTCTGGTCACGGCCACTATTAGGTGTGCGCTATGCGGAATATAAAAGCTATGTGGGAAAATTAAAATACACACAAAAGATAGACAATTTTATCAGCAAATATATCCATCAAACCAAATATTATGTTTGCTTGCGGTTACGGAAATAATGTTCGAAATTTTTTTTCTTATCTTAAAATCTTCGATCTTTTTTATTCTTACCTTTCCATATTTCAGTTCACAAGGTCTAACCGACCTCCTGGATCTGAATATCGCAAATATCTCTCCTTGTTTTCATAAAGACCATTTAAAATTAATATTGAATGAATTTACATGATCAACCAAGGTTGTTCTAATTACTATGCTATTTAGTTATACAGATGATAGAATTACTAACTTGTTTTTGTGTAAGTCTTGGTTGCTATGGTGCCACCAATATTACGAAATGTTAGTCATCTCGTACCAGACCACCCACAATTCGCACTTGTAACATCAACTTCATTAATAAACCAACGTCATAATCTGAAGGTTCTTTTTTTATATGAATATTCAGTAGAATGAAACGTTCTCACCAACCGACCAGTTTGAGAATTGTTTATTTATAAAAATAAACATATTTTTCATAAATTTATACATACATCCACGCCTATGTATACAGAGGCGAGAGGTATTACCCTCTTACGTAATACTAGGCAAGCCTATTGCTGTCATGCAGTCATGTACTGCATGACTGGAAATATACTGTCTGGTAGATAACAGCCCGATACCTTAGTAATACGTACATATATGTGACCCAAAAAGCACCCTAATACGAAATAAACAGACTGGGCCAAAAAGCATTGCTTTTTGTTTAAATGCCAAATGTATAATGTTTACGATTTACTTAGGGCAGTCCTCAAAATGTCCAATGTAGGGCTTTGGCAACCCTAAAAGTATTCCAGCAAATCCAATTCTCCATTAAAATCTGTGAATTAAAAAGTTTCTTTTAGAATAATTTATAAAAACACTACATACTACCGATAAATAGAAATGATGTTTCGAGATAATATAACATTACATTTCTTGTCTCGTTAGTGTTACGTAAATCTGTATTTAAGAAACTAGATTACGACCTACTTTTTTTTTTTCAGGGAATTGAGCGCCTTGAGAGCGCCCATAGCAGAAATTGAAAGACACTTTGATGAAGGAAAAGACGTCGAAGCGCTTAATTTGCATGCTATAGAGAATGCCACTGATGTTTTTAATGAGGTAAGTGACTATATATACACTACCGTCCAAAAGTTTGGAAGCAACAAGATAAAATCAAATAAAATAAAAGTAAGCCATCTTAATTTTTTTTTATTGATACAGAATTAAAAAAATAGACAAAACACACTTCTACAACAATGAAATTAAATAAGTAATATAAAAATTAAATTAAATTTTAGCTTCATCGAAGTGTCCACCCCTCTCTTTAATTACCTTCTCGCATATTCTAGGCATCCTACTAATTAATTTCATAAAATACTGTTCATCTAACTTCTTCCATTCGCTCTGTAATAGTTGCCACAAATGTTCTGAGCTCGTAGGAGATTGATTTTTCACCCTTCTATCTAGTTCATCCCAAACAAGTTCAATGGGAGAAAGGTCAGGTGATTGAGACGGCCACTGCATGATTTTCACATCTTTTTTCTTCCTTAAAAAGTTCTGGCACAGTTTGGACGAATGTTTCGGGTCGTTATCTTGCTGAAAAACGAACCCAGGACCAATAAGATTCAGTCCACTGGGTATGGCGAAATCCTTAAGAATTTTCAAATAGCGTTCCTTGTTTAGTTTTTCGGTTATCCTCACAAGACTTCCGAGTTTATTGTTGCCGAAACACCCCCAAACCATGACATTACCACCACCATGTTTGATAGTAGGCACTGTACAAGCTTCTGAAGCTCTCTCTCCTTTAGATCGGCGCACAAAAACACGTCTATTGGACCCGAAAATCTGAAACTTCGATTCGTCACTCCAAAGAACTTTTTTCCATTGGTTTATTGTCCAGTTTTTATGTTCCTTTGCCCATTCTAGTCTGTTTTTCTTATGCCGAATTGTTAGTTTTGGTTTTTTAACTGCAACACAACCTCTTAGCCCCGCAGACAGTAGTCGTCTTTTAACTGTTGTTATTGACACGGGTGTTCCTCGCGTTTCATTCAGAGATGCGGTAATTTGTGGTGCAGTTAAGCGACGATTCCGTTTAGAAAGAACTCTGATGAAGTTATCCTCTTGACTTGTAGTGGATTTGGGCCTACCAGACCTTTTTCTATCTTCATTTTTGCCAGTTTCTTTTTTTCTAGCGAGGGTGTAGTGGACACCTTTACAAGAAATTCCGAGTTTTTTTGCGATTTGGCGTTCACTGTAGCCTTCCTCACGCAGAGTACAAATAGCGCTTCGCTGTTCAAGTGTGATTTGCTTGCGTTTTGCCATTTTCAATAAAAAAAGACGGTCAAGGAAGTAGTCGAAATCTTTTGAATACAGACGATGTTAATATCACAACCTTCGCGTTCTAATGCTCAAGTGTGACTAAATAAGGTCCAAAAAAGATAAAACTACAAAATATTTTCAATAAAACCGCATCAATGCATGAAAGAAAGTCCTCGGCGGATGAAGTAATAAAACACGTGTTTCGTCAAAATCCAGGAATTTGTTAAAACTCAAGGAATATGCACTAGTAATCCTTTTGTTTTGTGTTAAAAAATCACAAAAGGTCATAAAACTTTATTTTATTGCTATTATTTACCGCAGGGAGTCGGCAATCTTTTGTTTTGTTTGAAATCAGGTGTGCTTCCAAACTTTTGGACGGTAGTGTATATATTAAATATATAAGCCTACCATAATGACTCTGCCTGATGGAAAGCAACAAGTTGAGTCTGAGAGTGGTTGTCACCATCCTCATTGCAAGTGTAGTTAATGCAGGATGGTGACCCACAGTATTGCGTCCTGGTGAGATGCTTTTTCATGGCCTGCTTAAAAGAATCGGGATCAAAGTGGGAGGGAAATATGTGCGCTGGCAGTGAATTCCAGGCCTTAATCGATCTGCACAGGAAGGAGAAGCGGAACCGTTTAGTTCAGGATCGTATATTTTCGACTCTCAAACGGTGACTCCTCAGGCCAGCACGTGTTGTTCCGTAGATAAATAATGCATATAAGGTGCAATACCTGCTTTAAAAATGACCATAACTTAATATAAGTAGTTTTGTTATAAACACGGTTTTAGCTTTCTTGTAACTTACAACTATGTTTTTTTTTAAACTTGTTTGGTAATTACTATAGCTTCGGTCAGTACCAACAAAAAATTAAAAATGTTAAGTCCACAACGACTTCGACATTTCCAATAAACACCCGCGAGATTTGTGCAAATAAAGTAAATAAGTTTATAAGCGTATAGTATGTATAAACATCTGCGTAAAAAACCTAAATAAACTAGTTATTTGTTTTGACTAAATAACGTAAATGTTTGTTCCCCAGTCCGGTTTTCTTCCGACGGACGATGACCGACACGCATTTTATTTTCATTTGCGTCACATCCTTTTAATAATGAAATTAAAATAACAATAAAAACAATTTAAACGTATAAAACAATGGATGCATATGAATTATGTTCAGTTGTTCTTAAACCCCTAATCTAGAAGATGCTTGATCACCCGAATAAGAAAATTTTTTGATTGTGATCATCTAGTTACATTATACGTATATTTTATGATGCATTTACAAAACGTTTAAGGTAACGTTTTACGTTGCCGTTAGTTGACCAGTCTCATTTAATACAACAGTACTTATAAAATAAAAAAAAAATACACTGCCATTGTGTTCAATTAACCGAGACAAACTAAGTCCTTAACAGTTTTTTAAAAGCGAATTACGCTTGGTAGTCGTGATACAGTTATCACAGTAATCAAACTAGAGCAGTTGCTAATTGAGAATGATTGATGTAACGTGTGAAAAGCGACACGCAAAACAATAGGTATTTACATAATGTTTTGATCGTGATGCCACATGGAAACTGACACTGCATCCGACTTCTTGATTGAGTAGAAACTGGGTTTCATATTTAGTCGTATTTCGAGATGGTATTAAAATTTATGATTTAGATAATCTGTATATACTCATACTAAAGTTTGAATAAATAACCAAACAATCTTTAGTTATATTCGCGGTATTTTCTTTCCGAAATGACCTTCAATCCTTCAATAAATAAGTGTACTCTCACACATGAAAGTTCGGAAACGAACTTTTGACTCTTAATTGAAGGTCACAGACTACTAGAACTACAGATATATGTATGTATTGTGTAACATATAACAAGAAATCTAGAGTTTTTAATCTTCCCTAATTCAACTTTGCACATTACAAACAATACCATCAGCAAAATAATGATATGATGATCTCGTTAGTAAATCGTAGAGAAATAAAAAAAACAACAAGTCGTACAACCATATCCTTCATATCCTTATTTTTCATAAAGAAACTACTACGGAAAAAGTAACGCTAAAATTTTTTTGAACTTTGAAATTTGAACAATGGAAGAGCCATGCGTAGGCACGAATGGGCCGGCTCGACGGTGCGATACCACGACCGCACAGAAAACCGGTTGTGAACAGCACTTATGACTCTCGAGTTGCACGTCTCTATGCACGGCAGTTGTCACTTACCATCAAGTCTGTCTGTTTGTCTGTCCCCCTATATTATAAAAACAAAACTATTTCTCATTATTGTGAAAACTGCCATTTGATTTTATTTAACTGCTCAGTTTTATGCGATAGTCATACTTTATATATCTATTAACTATGAACTTCGATAGTAAAACTCGGTATTAATAATATGTCTTGACCTTTGAATCTAGCCGCTCGTAATCGCATACAGCATTCGGTCCAGACCTCTGAATGAGCCCGTCTATTCGTCTGCGATTAAATTCTTTAAAAACAATAATGAATTTGCCGATGAACGTACGATCTTGGGCCGTACTCATCGGAATCTAGAACGGATTAGATTTGAATTTACGTAATGACTGATGATCTCACTTGACCCATGTTTTAAGCAGTAAACCGAAAAGCATTTTTATTAAAAGTTTATATATGTATACCGTATATTTATATATGTTTATAAAAATCAGTGTAATATTAAGTTAAGAGTGAGCACCAATGAGGTTATACGTATTAAAAAAATGGAAACAATTTGTTACAAAATCCCTCAGTAATTAATACTTTCTCTTGGCGCAAACTCCAATGACATACACGTAATTATTTTTTGTTTCTTTGTATGCCAATGGTATCAACTTACAAATAAAGGTGAAATGTGACTAATTCATTACATTACACACACGTGCTAACTAACATGCTTATTATGAGTCACAGTTAATGTTCGTGATTGTTATAATATTCTACCAATACAGTCACATCGAAACCACCCAGTTACATCTACCAAGTTACGTAAGATCTCGACGTTGACGTCCCTCTTTTGATTGCGAGTTATATAATTATTAAATACGTTCCTATTTCATATTAATTTGTTTGTTTCCAAGCATGCCAACACGTTTAATTAAGTCCTTTATACACGTTTTGCTCATATAATTTACCTCTTTTAATGTTATTGATCGTAAAGATATATGTTGAATTTAATGTTCTAAGTATTAGAAAAACGTGAATACGAATTAGCCATATTGTAATAGACCCTTAAAAAGATAACCGAGACCAGTATTTGTTCTTTTTTGTATATCTGTCAGACGTCTTAATTTGTTACATGTATAAGCTTTTTCGGACGACCTTTGCTCAGCATTGGGACTGAATAGGTAGAAAAGAAAACTGCAATGCAGTAACTGTGCACTCACCTATAACTACAACAAACACCCTGGTGAACTTGTAGTTTACTATAAGGAGCAATAAATGGGTAACTAGTACTGATCAATCAATAGTCCCTTCCTGATTCTCGTCACAGTACGTGGGAGCATTTCTAAAGGACCTACCTGCTTTAAATTCTCAATACGGACCTTATATCACAATAACTTTAAAATTGTTATACCAGTGTCCATATTTCTTTTTGTGTCCCAATACTGAAGTCAATTTTAAATCTTTTGGATCATTGAAAGAAGACGACGTATTTTTTATGGTTTATATGGTTTCCTCTTTCATCGATTATAAAAATAAAGGCGCAGGTGCATGTGTAGGTAATGGACAAGACAGTATTCATATAAATAAAAAGACGATAAATACTTTTATTTTCCTTATACTAATTTATTCTCTGAAAGTATTCGTTTAGTAAATTCCAATTCCTTCGATTTATGAACGATTCGCGTAATCATAATTCCTCATAAATGCATTATTGGCCCAGTGTCCGCTACACGCAATGAGGTCATTACAACGTCCAAACAATTCTCAAAGAGTGATTCACTTTACGGTGAAAACAAAAGCATGAAATTTACCTTCGAATTAGAGTGAATCACCTATTCACTGCGAACAGTACATTTATTATTTGTTTGATAACGTTAGTAGGCCGTTCTCTTATCGAAACGAGACTCATTATCTTTGACCAGCTGGCGCATAATTTGCAAAATACATTTACAAATGATATACTTGTTTTATATCTACGGTCTTTACATGGTTCATTCATCGTGTGCGGTAGGTGTGTAAACGTAGTACTTTGTTTATCAGGAAACACGTATATCCTGAGGCGGTCGGTTTCTTAGCTGTTTTGGGAATGATAAATGTAGTTATTATGGAAATGCTTATTTTTTATTGCATTTTTACCTATGTATGTATAACATTTAAGACGCTGATTATGTAAACAATTTGGCCTGCCGTTGCCTGACGTTTTACGATAATAAAATGGACGGTTTTCTTTCATAATTATCAATGCGTGTCATAGTTTTGAATACAGCGTGTAAACAAGTATTAAAAATATATAACACCCGAGTGCATACAATTAAACTATATACTTATATTTAAAACCTAATGCAGTAGTGTGTATCTTAAATATATACTTATGTATAAAATTGTAACTATTTGTTAACCCTATGTTGATTTATGGCCCTAGGCCACTATATAAAACACCATACATAGTTACATACATTTGAAAATATCTCCTCCTTGCGTAGTCTGGTAAAAATATCTTAATAGTGGATGTCTTAATGTTATGGTACAATGAATTGATGTTATGATTTCGACCATCCGTCACCTACCCAACGAATTGTTTGTCCATTGACAACTGAAAAGGTCTACAGTCTATTTTGGTAAACTTCCTGTAGTCACCAAGTCAGAAAACAACTGCTGATGGTGTTCTTTTCTAAAAAGGCAATTGTTTTATACAAATGCAGCATTGCTTTATGAAAATGCACTATTGTTTTATAAAAATGCAGCATTGTTTTCCAGAGATTTAATTATTAAAACATGTCCGACAGATAGCGTGCATGCAACTTGCACGTGTCTGATATCACCTATCTGTTACCATATGTATGTGAATTTTTTGAATGATTGTACCATGTCAGTTGAATGTGTTTATATTACGAGTCCGCAAATTTGTATCCTAGATATGAACAGTTAAAAAGTAGTTTCGAATAATGTAAAATATGTAAGACGGTTCAGTGTAAGATAAAAATATTATTTTTGTATGTTCACTTTACTAGTTAGTTATTTCATTAAAAATGTCTTTGAATAAATAAAATAACTAATATTCCATTTATTTAAATCCACTCTTTGAGGTTTACAAAAAAAAAATGTGTTTACACTATTCACACGAATTAAACAATCACAGCGATTTGGCATTCGAAAATTAATTCAACAAAATGACTTTGATGAAAGTCCATCCAAACTCTTTTCAACAGTCAAAAAGTTGTTATACGGTATGCAATTTTCTTCAGTTTCGATACAGAAATTGTAATGGTTTTGTTAAATCGCTATTACACACTTTTATAGGAATCCTGATTGATTTTCTATTTTTCGGATCGATTTTCGATCTTCGATTGTTTTTCGATTCAATCCAAAAAAGGGAGGCAGCGTCGATTTCGGGAGGTCGACTCTTGAGGTCGCAAAATTTTATTTGTAGTAGCCTAGAAATACCTACATATTTAGTTATAGAAACGAGCTCTCAGTCGTGGTAGATCTGACTGTTAGGCAATATCAGTTTAGATATGGTCAGCTGAGGGTTAGGCAATATCAGATATTGTAACCCTCAGCTGACAGTTAAAAATTACATTTAAAAAGTTTTTTTTTTTGTAACGGGACTGTGACTGGTGAAAATACGGCCGGTATTTTCGACACAAATACACAATTTTTACGAAATAAGGAAATAAAGATATGTAATGTATGTATGTGTTGTATTTTCCTTGAAGGTACTGGCAGTAAGGTGCGTATACGGCAGTTACCCTACCCGCCTGCTCGACTTGTGGGATCTCTATGACGAGTGCAAAGGCTCTGAGAACGACAACCCAGCGATCCTGCCTGTAGACCAACAGTACATAGTGTTGGAGCTTGCCAACGCCGGCCAAGACTTGGAGAGTTATCAGTTTAATAACGCTGAACAGGCGCATGCCTTGTTCCTGCAGGTAAAAAAAAATACTGTCAGCTGTCAAATTGACGTTGTTTTTTTGTATGGAGTATTGGCATGCCATGTTTCTTACTTTTTGGTCATCATACGCAAGCCTCTTTTACCTGAAGCAAAACTATAGTAGTATTTGTGTTATATTTTTGGTTTCTAATTCATGAGTGTTACGGATTATTTGTCAAAGTGCTTGTCAATACTCCCAAGAAAATGTTTTCTTTTGTTTTTTTTTCAGTCGCTCTACTGCATGCACAAGTGACCTCCGCGGAAGATACGTGATTGTCTAGTTCAAGTTGACCCTGTATCTTGACTAGATTATCACTTATCCTTCGAGGGCGGGTTTCGCGCGCTTTTCATGTGCCAGATTGTGGATACATAGTTTTGTTTATTTTTTATGTGTAGCATGGTACTAATTTGTTTTTAAGACTCGTTTTGTATGCTTGCAACTTTGTTTTTGAATGTTTTTAACGGCAACAACTATGATGTATCTAAAGAAGTATTATATTTTTTTTTGCAAGTAGGTAAAAAATAAAGTACACAATTTAATTCAACTTAAGTTTTTCGAACGCAACCTCATGATTTATTAATAAAATTATAAATAAAGATTTAAATTTAATATCTCAACACAATAACAATACTTTTAAAGAGAATGTAAGGGGCGATAGGTATTGAAGTTTAAATATCAGACGGGAAGTTTTCTTAAAGTCAAATGATGCTGTATGTCGTCTGTCCTTACTGTATTTAAATAATATAATTTTACTAATATGAAAGTAATTGTGAACTTTTACTACTTATAATGAATGTATTGACGCCGCTCATTGCAGTAGAACTGGTATATATGTATATTTAGTAGTATATACAGTATTGGTGTATGTGTAGGTGGCGTATGGTCTGGCTGTCGCTGAGGAGGCGTACCAGTTCGAGCACCGTGACCTTCACTGGGGGAACGTCCTAATAGCTCCCACTGAGCAGAAGGTAAGGATACACTTTATGCATAAAAATGATTGTAGCGAATAATTATTTAAGTAATGCTTTAACTAAAAAAAAACAATCTTACTTTTCCAAAATTACTGTTACACACACTCGCGCTTATATCTCTCAAAGGGTAAACTGAGGCGTTCGTAAACGCTCACTTTTAAGCAACCATCATAAAATATAGCCCCACTTCCGCAAATAGTACTTCTAGTTTAATAAATGACTTCTTGTAATTGGGTGGGTAGTAAAGTGAACGAACGATATCTGGTAGAAATAAGTTAAACATTAAATAATAAAAATACTTGCGTGCTATGCTATTTGATAGTATAAAGATCTAAAACGACCGCCCCATGGTTCGTAATTAGGACTTTACCGACTAATTAGTATATCTCACTAATTAAGATTCATTTACTAATTGGGGCATTTCTATAAGCTTTAAAATAATTAAGGGCAGTTTGTAGATTGTTTTATTTTTACGACGATAAATTCCAATCTAATAAGTAATCGTTGTAATCTTAGGGGTCGTCCATTAATTACGTGATGCTGGATAGGGGTGGAGGGGGTTTGGCAAAAATTACAATATCACGCCCACGGAAAGGGGGTGTAGTAAGATATCACGTGTATTTAGTTTTTTGTCAAACACTCCAAAAGCAGTGTGTAGTGTGACCTTGACTCGCCGTTGCCAGGCAACGAACGAAGTCGCCGCGCACCGCGACGATCGCATGGCTCGGCTTGCCAGTCGCCAGTGCCAACTACTGACTTGCAAGATGGTTATCCAGTTGTTAGTGTTGAAATGTACATTAAATATGTTCCTTAAAATTCAAAAACAACCTGCAACCTTTGTCTAGACATTTTTATCATGGTCCTTAATTTCAGAATAAAATTAGATTATACTTTATACCTGTATTTAAAGATAATATTCAAAAATTTTAAGATTCTTTGTAGGTATTATAAAATACACGTGATTTTGGGTGAGTGGGGGGAGGGTTCTATGTTAGTATTAAACCTCACCATTTATCACCAAGGGGCGGGGGGGGGGGGTTAAAAATGTTAAAAAACATCACATAATTAATGGACGGCCCCGTAGAGATATCACTTAATTTACTACTAATTCCCACTAAACATGCACTAAACTCCATTATTTAAATAAGCTTTTCTTTGATCTCTACTCATTCTGTCCATCCGATCCAACAAGGATTTCAATCAGTATCAATTTGAATCAGTTTGATCCATCGATATCCAGTCTATATAACTCCCTTATGGGGTAGGCAGGGGCTCAACAAACACATTTTGCTAATTATAATATTTAGTACCACTTTAATAGGTGTCTTATTACCGTCAACTAGGCACTGTATAAACTGTATATATTATCTGATAGATAAGTCTGATCCCTTAGTCGCCACCCACGGCAAGAGATTGGGTGGCCCTTTTCTGCTCTAACGAGAGTAGCACGGCGACACCATACTGCACGGATGGCGTAGCGGTTTAAGTGGTCACCTTGCCACTATACTGCTGCGCCGAGTGTTATGGGTTCGATCCCCGCACGGATAACGCTTTGTGTAATCCTCAAATTGTTGGGCTGAGTCTGGGTGTTCTTTGTGTCCGTTGTTTGAATCTTGTAAAGTTACCAGTGACCCAGGATTTAATTCTAGTGCGGGAGTTGTCTTTTAAAACAAAAAAAAATAAGTAGTTCTATGGACTAAAAGAGCATATAACAAATTTATTAATTGTTAGCTAGAGTCAGCTAGTTTTGTAAGGGATTCATGCAAGAGCAACAGAACAAAAGCATATTTAATTACTTACATACGTACAACAATTTCATATTTATTGCTTGTAAAACACGTGTTTATACAAATAACCTTGCCAAAATGTCAATCAACCAGCCAAAGGTAGACGACATTGTCGGTTAAATTTCTCGAGAACTCGGGGGTATAGTTGAACGACCGCGATAGGACGCCGCTGAAATGTTTCTCCATCACTTAGTATATTTGAAAAACGTGATGGCCGACCCCTGTCTACGTCTTAGATCATGAGGTCATAGTGTTTGTAAAATCGCAGTAGTTTGATCTTAAACAAGGTGAACTACAGAATACAAAAATGTAACTTGTCTAGCTATTTCTTCTTTGCCTTAAAAATAATTTAGTAGTCCAATTTCAATCACCTCTTCCTGCGAGCTTGCTATCTGGGGTTGCAGGTGTCCCTGGACGGCGGTAGTCGCGACCTATTTAATATATATTAAATTCATAATTGCGACGGCGTGTTATGCTATTATCTAATCATTAACTTTTAATGTTTAGTCTGACAAATAATAATTAAATAAATATATTCACAAATGTAGTATTTAAATGTCAATATAATTATAATACTACATTGTATGCTGATAAATAAATGATAAAAGATTACAATTAAGTAAATATTTTATTCCGTAATCCTATGCCCTACTCACACCTCTTCTCTCGATAATTCGTCTTTTGCTGTCCAATACATTTTATTTTGGAACGCGCTCCCTCATGAGATTAGGATGATCACCAACCGCGACACGTTCAAAGTTAAAAGTCCGTGAATTCTGTTTGAGACAGTTGACTGAGATACCCCCATGACTAACACTATAACTAAAGTTTGTATATACATATGTATCGTATTTATGTGTATGTATATATATGTATGTATATGGTATGTATATAGTATAATTGTATATATTTATGCATTTGTATGTGAATATAATGTTTTCTTTTGTTTCTTAATATTTCATCTTTATACACCTGCCATGTCCCTCACTGAACCACCCAAAGGTTGACTGGTAGATAATGCCATGTGGCATTAAGTCCGCCTCGTGCGTTGTATTATGCAGGGAGAGTTTAAATAAATAATTTTCAATTGGAAACTATCCTAGTCGAAAACTTGACAGCGTTCCTTGGTAAAACAAACCACGTCAGACACCGCATTCATTCGATAAGGACAATTAAAGACTGATCTCGAATGATTAGAAACACTCTTATTATATTATTATTAGTGTAGCGTTTTCATCGTAAATATTGATACAAGTGACTCTATGCTAGATAACCATGAGACCGTTCATTGATAGTCAGATAACGGCTATCAATAAGCACATTGATATATCAGTAAATTATTTTATTTGCACATTGCTGTCTCTTGAATTCAATTATTCATGTTTATTATGGTCACGTGTGTACCTGAAGGTCCTTGGTTTGTTATACGAGCGAGATAGTGAACCGTTTCACAAGACTAGTATCAATTGCTGACCGTCAGAACAGAACCTAAACTTTTATATTATGAACAACTTCCCAAAATACGTGTAATGGTTCTCAGGGTTCATGTATGCATGCGTGTTTCATTATTATCTTACTTCTAAATGTCACATTTTAAATTATTTTAAACTTATGTTGTTTTTGGCAAGCCATACCTGTTTTGTATGTTTTATTAATGAGTTACTAGTTAAACATTATAGTTTATTATTATAATTTAATTTGAGTTTAAAAGTGATAGTAGCGTGTAAGATTGTAGACAGAAAGGTCATCGACCTAAGCTTTAGATGAAATGTCTCTGCAGGGAGGTCGTTCGTAAAGTTCACGATATTATTCACTGAACAAGGGTTTCATTTGTGTAATGAAGACTCACTGGACTGTTAGCTATAGAAGGCCTGGGAATGTTATTTGATATGATTCATTACACTATATTTAATTTGTATATGTATGTAGAAACAATTATATCAACATTTATACTTTTTGAATATGCTCTATAAGCCAGTGGTGGAGGAGCCCGGGCCTTAAAAAATTTCTATCTAGTTTGTATCTAGTTGTTGTGTACTGGTATATCGGTCTGGTTTTATCTTCTTTATGTATATAATCAGTTTTTTTTTGCCACAAGAATGTTTTATTAACACACGAAATTCATTTTTATCCATTGTTTCAAATTAAAAAACATTCTTTCACTAAACATTCTATAACTCAGGTACAACACACACAACTAATAGTACAACAGCCGTCAAATTTAAACACGCGTCTTTTGAAGATTAGGGCTTACTAAAAAAAACTTTGATACTAGTAGCGTCATCTATGTGTGAGCCTACGAACTTTTCAGCCCACCTATTATGTCCTTTCCGAAGGTTTGAAGTATCTACGTCGTGGCCAGATTATAGAAGTGGCCAATTCATGATATTACTAACCTTATTTTGAATTGGTTGAAATTCATAAAATTGTCAGATGAAACGGACTATATCGTTAAAACGTCAACTTTTGAAGCAATGTTTGGCCATATCATTAGTTTAGTAACTCCTACATATAAAAGACTTAATACAAACACTAAATCATCATAAAAACAAAACATTTACAGCTCCTCTAAATAGTAGATGAAGTTATTATTTCATAATATGATAATTGACGTTTGACTGATGTTTGATTAATGTGATCGACCATTCGTGAAATATGACCATTTAACGAAATGGATGGCCACATCACGAATTGATCATTATAATCTGGCCACGACATCTACATACCACATCAAAATCGGTTACGGGAACGGACAGATCGATAGATGTATAGATAGAAGTATAGATAACAAAAACGATATGTATGCGTTTTTGAAGTCATACTTTAAGAATATAGTTACCTTTGTTAAATTATTATTACTGATATCTATACTATTTATATGATATGGACATGAGTATTTGTAGGTATTATACGAATAATATAAATTTTTGAGTTGGTTGTTGTAGTCAATTATTTAGGTTTATGTTTTGTGTCTCCTGGCAGTTCGAAGTATGTCATGCTCGCCTAGAAGTCCTGCCAATACGCTGCCGCGACGAGTGTTGTGGGTTCGATCCCCGCTCGGGACAACACTTTTTGTAATCCTCAAATTGTTTTTCTGAGTCTGGGTGTTCTTTGTGTCCGTTGTTTGAATGTTTTTAAAGTTCCCCGCTACTCAGGAATTAATCCTAGGGCGGCAGTTGTCTAAAAAAACAAACGAAGAAAAAAAAAGAGATTTTATTTTATATGCGCTTATGAAATGTTACAAAAAACTTCAATAAAATATTTGACAAAGAGTGTCCTTGAGTTTCCTGCTTGTTCTTCTCCATAGGATCACGTACAGTATAAGCCCGATTAACCGGGTGGGTCGGGACCGAGAGGTCCACGGATAACTGGTTAATCCGAACGACTTTTTATTTGGTCTATTACATAGTAAATTCCAATTGAGTCACATGAAGTTAATGAACCCTACATACTAATATATAAAGCTCTTTGGTTTCTGTCAATATTGCGTTAATACTTGTTATTTTTTGAAAAATAATTGCTAATTTTTTATTAGTTTGTTTTTGGCCTCTTCTTTGGTTCTCTTCTGTCGCATGACTCATTTTACTTAGATGTAAGTAGTCGATTGAACTGCTGCCTGCTTTCTGTTTAAAATAGTCGAGTAAAATTCCAATGCTGCTTAACCCGCTCCCTAGATAAGATAACTCGATCCCGGTTAATCGGGGTTATAGTGCATTAGAACAAGCAACTAGCTTCACGACTGACTTAGTCTGACCGACTTCCTCTCTTGACAATTTAAAAGATATGATGATTGATTCAGTTGAAATAAACAATTTTGATTTGATATTGATTGAATGATGAAGGTGCCATATTGTTATGTAACAGTGGGCGACGTTCGTGATCCGCGGTCGTGTGTGCCGCGTGCTGCGCAAGGGTGTGCGCGGCGCGGTGATCGACTACTCGCTGTCGCGCGTCGCGCTGCGCCTCGCGCCCGGCGACGCCGCCGCGCTCTACAACGACCTCGCGCGCGACGACGAGCTCTTCGACGCGGTCGGCGACTATCAGTTCACGGTCTACAGGCTCATGAGAGACAAGCTGGGGTACGCTCATAGCTATTTCATGTCATATCGCACACAAAACTAAACTAATCGAACTAAAGTCATATGTGTATCACAAATAAATATCAGTATCTTTTACATTTGATGAGAATATTAATATTAACACGTGTAACTCAAATCTGCCGTAAGACAATATGACAAGTCTAGTTTTGTTCATACGATATATCACTCCATATCTGAATCCAATATTTCATTTAAAGTCATAGCATCTCTAATTTGCAGATTATATACATATAACTTACGTTATAAAAGTGAGAAAATGTTTCTGTCATGTAGTTATTCTACTAGTAGTAAGAACCTCTAGTAGTTCTATTAGTTATTCTACTCGTTTTACAGAAACTACAACCATAATTAGTAAATATTTTGCTCAAAAAAGTAATGATCTGCTCAGATCACTGGCTCTCAATAAAGAACCACCCAATTTGTAATGACAAAACATCTCAGTAAACAAGGACAGTAAAGCTTATATGCATAGATGTGTTTTCTCATCAATTTAACATTTCCTGTAAACATAAAATTGTGGATGTGGTGCCCAATTGCGAAATGTATCCAGTGTTTCTGTTGGAAAATTTAATTTGTACAGTATAAGACACACCCAGTAGACAACAATGAACTCGCCATCTTCTTACACATATTAACTAAATGTAATTTATGAATATATCCAGAGTTTATCCAAACTTGAACTGAGTAGAACTGAGAACTGAAATAAAAAATGCAGATTAGGGTTGGCTTAACCTAGTCCCATACAACCCCACGCAGATACAGGTTTGCGGGCTCACCGGTAAACGATGCTATTGGCCGTATCACCTCGTTATGCGCTTCTCCAGAAGCTTTTTGCCTCACACAACCAGTCTATGGAACTAATTGTCGCCTGCCGTATTTCCAGACCGATACGACCTTCAAACCTGAAAGGCCGACAACGCACTTGTGCCTTGAGTTGCGGGTGTCCATGGGCGGTGGTAATCATTTACCATTAGGTGCCCGTCTGCTCGATTGCCCCTATCCCATAAAATAAAAATTGCCACATGGGGATTTACTTATATGATTTTATAATCAGTCAAAATGTGTTGCAAATTGACAAGTATAATTGACATAAAGCTGCAGATTAACATAATGTCTCTTATCACAATGAACGCAAATGTTATTAAAATAATGAGTCGTGTTTTATTTTAACTTTCAGAAATGATTGGAAGAACTTCGAGCCGTATACAAACATCCTTTGGCTGCATTACACTGTTGATAAAATGATAACAGCCCTCCGCTACAAGAGGACAAACACGAAGATACACAAACATTACATTGACAAGCTGAGGGGAATCAAGAGCAGAATACTTGACTACGGTAGTGCCGCACAATTTGTGCTAACAGACAACGAACTATAAAAACGAACAAATTATGATAATATATTAATAAATTTTTTCATATGTAAATTTAATTCAAACTAGTCTTACAATGGGTTTAATAAACTGTTATTGCTCTAAATCTGACATGACAATGAATCGCATAAATTATAATAATGTAAATAATCCTTGCTTTGATAAATTCGTTGAAATGATGGACGCTAAAAGAGTTATTTACGATGTTATCGCATTCTTAGAACAGTATTACAATAGAGGTGCCTTCATAAGCAAGGTTGTGCCTTTGTTCACATTAATAAATTCATATATTGTGTTCACAAAATCTGTGTTTTATTCCTACCCTGCATTTATAACATACACACACATAGGAAAAAGTAATCTCTATCTAAACCTAAAAAGTACTTAACATTTTTATGAAAATTTAACTGATGGTGTACAGAAATGGAATCCATCTTAAATTTTCTGCTTGTGTGGATGAATATTTTATGCTTCCAGTATTTAACACATCAAAGTTTTTGATCTATCACATATTTGTAAAAAGTCGTTATGTACTGACCTCCCTTTTATATAGGTGGGTAGTCTAATTTTAGAAAAAAGTGTACGCAAATAAAAGAATTAGTTCTAAAACTTTCTATTATTGAAGGTTTAAGAAAGGTTAGGAAAGGTATTTTCCATTAAAATACCTGGGAATTAAAATTTTGGAATCGATACTAACTACTGCGCTAAACCGCGCCTAAAATAGGGAGGAAGCCGGGAGAAGTTTTATTAAGACATCCAGATATAGGAGGGCCTAGTGTGGTAAAGGAGATTTTCAGAGAAGGTACGCTTCTCTAAAAAGAATAGGACTCGCTTCCAACAATCATTGTACTGACGAAATAAAATTAACCGACGTAGATATCTACGTTTTGTCTATACCTATCTATTAAGTTACATACTTAGCGGCACACTGTTTTTTTTATTAGGTATAAAAGGGTCCTGGGTCCAACTATTATTATGACCATTGTGTAATGTATATTTCAATATATAGTATCCTTTATACTATACATTAAGTTATGTCGTAAAAAAATTGGATTCAGATTTTAAGGACAAGTCAATATTCTATCTACAATTTAAAGTAAGTTTTATATCGAGAGACATTGACTGAGGATATGGTAAAATCGCAATCGTATTTTACTATATCCCTATTGTATAAAAAAGTACAATAATAAAATATTTAAAGGAACTTTTGGGTGTTCATCGGCGGCGGGAGTCACCATCAGGGGACCCGTCTGCTCGCTTGCCCGATTACCCATAAAAAAAAGAGGTTTAATGTCTCTCCTACACAAAGGGATCATCTGACAAGTCGGACAAGTCAATCATCGATCGTAGTTGCTACGTGGTTTAGCATGTCTTCGCTGCATAATGTTGATGTATGTTTCTTTGTGGAGATGGCCATATCACCTCCAGATTATCAAATAACTTTAAGGTGTTCATTTATCAATTAGACAAAAAAAATCCAAATAGTTACAGAATCTGAAATAAAATATTGGAAATCTGAAAATGGTAGTTAATTGAAATCACGTGCCTGATTCTAAACATTTAAAGAAATAGGTAATGAACACGATGTTTCCGAACACATATCGTAGCTATCAAGTTATTCTTTGTCCGTCAAGTAAAGTCAACTTGTCAAGTCAATAGTCAGTCAATCGTTATCAGGTTTCCATCGCTCCTATAATAAGAAATAATAAAAATGGATAAAAGTAGCAAATAAACAATTAAATTAAATACAACATATAAGTAAAGCTACCTTTCATATTATTTGTGTGTATAAGGTGATTCAATATTCGTGATACTAAATAGGATCTTCTTTAAATAATTCAAAGGGTCTTTTTGATGGAGTTTTCTTGAAGATAGTGTTAAACTGTCTATATGCAAAGTATATTTAGCGTCAAAATGGAGGCATCCAATGATTCCTTGTCTGGTAAGTGGAATACGTACGTTGAAAATTAATATGTTATGATGGTGTACCTAATCGCGTGTTTTGGTGTAATTTAGTGTTACCTCCGCCTATGACTGGTTCTCCAGCTGTTCTCTTGACTCCTGGCCGAACAAGAAACATTGCACAGGACATGGAGGCGCTCAGGCTGTCTCGCCAAGACAATCCTTACTTACAGGTATAACTTACATAATACTTACTGCTGTATTCTTCATATTTTAGCATAATGAGTAGATACTACAATAACACTAGATTGTTAAATATAAGTTGTAAGTTTAATGTATTGTTTTGCTATTTGACAATGTCATAAATAACTGACAGTCATCTCAATGATATAATAAATTATCATTGAGAAGACTGTCAGTTGGAAATGGATGTGATGGGGAACATATGTTACTTAACATGTGCATTCATGTTGAAATGTTTAGTTGTAGTACATTATGTAAAGAGAGGAAATAATAATGATTTAACAATCATTTGCCATACTTCATATTACCAATTTGTTTGATTTTATATATTAAATTGTATGGGCATTTGATAAATGTATTGTTTTTAAGCAGTTATTTGAACATTCTCATTTTTTATTTGGATTTTGGTACACAGTGTTTCTATAAAAATGGTCAGTTACATTCCAATCACTAAAGAAAAATAATGCATTGCAACTTTCAATTAAGATAAATTTATTAACCCTGGATTGATAACAAAACTACAGACAATATGAAGATCATGATGATCATCATGAATTTGCAAAAATCTGTAATGTTAAAGTAATTACAAAATTTTAGTTACTTAACTTTAAATTATTAATGTTGTTACTTGATAAATGATTAGAAAAGAGCTGATGACTGTCATATCAAAAACATAACACCCCTCTTTTTGCATATGGATCCAATAGTCAATAAACATTGATAGGTAATGCACAATAATAACAAAATAATAAATAAATATCTTATAAAGCAACAATATATTAAAACAAAATATGGCCATTCTCTATCTTAATTATTATTAAATGTTTTTTTAAAGATTACTTATATTATTTTACAATTTTCAATTGTACATTCTCTAATAATATCTCACAAATGCATTGCCGGCTTTTAGAAAGAAGTACGAGTACTCTTTTCTTAAAGGTTTGAAGGTCGTATTGTTCTGGAAATACGGTAGGCGACAATTTGTTCCATAGACTGGTTGTGTGAGGCAAAAAGCTTCTGGAGAAGCTCACATTGGTGGAGTGCCATTCATCGGTGGTGAGGTGATGGGGATGGATATTTTGGCGCGTAGGATGATGGCGGAAACCTGCGATTTCCTCTGAACACTCCCTATGATACAAGCGACAGAGTGAAGCTACATCTCTACGTGATGATGCGAGTATGATTAGCGAGTTGCTCGCCATTGAATGCAGTCAAGAGGGAGAAGCTGGTACTGAGGTCCACCTGCATAGATATGAGAACAGAATTCCATGTGCGGTCGAAACTGCGCCTTATAAAGTGGCAGGCGGTGGGCCAAAGTGAAATACTGTCTCAATCTGTTTAGCACACCAAGCTTCTTCAAGACTAATCTAGCCTTACCCTCTAAGTGACCAAAGTGTAATGTAATAAACAAAGCCCATTTTAGTATTTTTATCTCAATGTAAGAGAGTTGTTGTATTCAAGAGCATGTATATGTGTGTGTATGTTTCTTTGACATGCTCTATAGAGATTTTGACATCACTATGTAACTTGTTATTAGAATCATTTCGTTAAATAATGAGGAAAAGATAATGAACTTTTTTAAACATTTTACTTGTTTAGCAAGTATGTTTAAACTATGTAGTGTATGTAGTGTCTAGGTTAAATATATGGTTATATTTAAACAATCTACAAAATTAGGTTGTTGCGCTGCATCTTATGATGTATTTTTCTAATTAATATTATTATTGGTTTACAGCAGGTGATGGCCAGTAGAGAGAGTTTAATAGAAAGTCATCATGAGGAGTGTGAGTCTGATGATACAATTCTCATGTCTCAGGTAAGAATAGATTTTGTGTGTGTGTGTGTATGTGTAACAATTAATTATACTAACCTCTTTTTATAAATGACAGTTGGGAATGTTAACTTTTTGAATTTCTATTGGTGTTATCTTATCTTGAATGCTTGCCTCTACAGGAATTTGGAAGTACAGCCTTAGACTTCATCGAAGACGACCCTGTCACCCTTAAGGAGGTCCACGAACATATGATACGGTCTCCTCCACCCACCAGTTGCTGGCCACGTGGTAAACCATTACAAATTAAAATAACTACCAAATATTACAAGAAAAGATCATTCCTCTTTGTACCAACGCTGAAAAGAATTGTGGTAACCATTATTAAATGTATTAAGTATTTACCTAATTTGTAAAGTACTGTTAACTAATATATTATTATTATTCTACTGCGATTAGTCCTTTTCTCATCATAACCGTTTTCAAGTCGGTATCTATAGAGACATAACTTATTACTATACAATTCAGATATAAAAATCTTTATATATTTTTTTTAAATCCTAAATGTTCTTCAATATCGCAATTGCAAACGTATATTTTATGTTTCTTCAGATCTTAGATGTTCATGAACTAAAATGAAGAATTGATATTTTAGCATGATGATGTCGTCTTTTACCCTACTGCTGGAAGACGAAGGGTTATTTTTTTTATACAAAGAATGCTAGCGCCGTGGGCACACATTACTAGTATTCTTGTTAACCCCTCCAGTTAAGCTAAATGCTTGTGTTAGGGGTGGGTTTACGACGGTAGTGTACAGGGCTGGGTTTGAACCCGCAACCACTTGTCCGACGCCACTTACATCTCGCTACCGCCGCTTATGTTTTCAGTAAATGTATGTGTGTATGTTTGTATTTGTTCGACATGTGAGATATAATTTGAATCGTCTTAACAGAGAGAGTAACATAGTGACACATTTTGAGATAACGTCAGCAGTAGAGGAAATGAAAGTTATAATTTCACTAGTTCTACAATTAAATAAGTGAATCACTCTGTCGTTAAGTTGACAGTTTTAAGACACTATAAGGGTCTGACACTGATTTGCTTGGCTCCATATTTTTCTTTTTTTCTTGTGTGTGTGTTCTTCATGATTATAATTAGAAATGAAAATACCGTAAATCTTAGTCGTGATGTTCTCGTAGAGTAGATTGGGGCCACGCTATCTCTTACCGTGTGAATCGTAACAAAGCCGTGATGTTCTCGTAGAGTAGATTGGGCCAGGCTATCTCTTACCCTGTGAATCGTAATAAAGCCGTAATGTTCTCGTAGAGTAGATTGGGCCACGCTATCTCTTACCGTGTGAATCGTAATAAAGCCGTGATGTTCTCGTAGAGTAGATTGGGCCACGCTATCTCTTACCGTGTGAATCGTAATAAAGCCGTGATGTTCTCGTAGAGTAGATTGGGGTCACTATATCTTTTATTGTGTGAATTGTAATAAAGCCGTGATGTTCTCGTAGAGTAGATTGGGGCCACTATATCTTTTACCGTGTGAATTGTAATAAAGCCGTGATGTTCTCGTAGAGTAGATTGGGCCACGCTATCTCTTACCGTGTGAATCGTAATAAAGCCGTGATGTTCTCGTAGAGTAGATTGGGGTCACTATATCTTTTACTGTGTGAATTGTAATAAAGCCGTGATGTTCTCGTAGAGTAGATTGGGGCCACTATATCTTTTACCGTGTGAATTGTAATAAAGGCGTGATGTTCTCGTAGAGTAGATGCGGCCACTATATCTTTTGGCTCGGCTGTTATGTAAATCGGTCTAAATTATACCTATTCGGGTTGGTATAATATGGGCGTATAGTGCGCCACTGCCTTACGTTCGGGAATATAAATCACCTTATCTTTTTTACATAATGTTAAATAAAGTATACCGTTTTAATTAAGTTTCTATGGTGTGACTGAAAGTACTGATAAGGACATAACCAATATCTAATCTGTAATCGGCAATCGTCGTATATAAGTTACGTATATACACAGAGCGATAACTTTTATCTATTTAACGGTTTGATTTAGACGTTTATGTTTTTATGTAGGGCATTAAGTGAATGTCTGATAAGTCTACACAGGAACAGTTAAAAATAATATACGTACATACATACATACACCCATTTATCCTCTAATTTAAATATAAATAGTGGGCAGGCCTATTTGTCATACGCCAGACTTGCATTTGGAGTATGTTGGCAGGAATGGAAGGTTTTTCTATTCTTAGACGAAAAATAATATCACATACAGATAGATAGATATCAGCAATAGCTCTAGCAAGTCAGGGGCCGATGCCTATAAGATAATATCTGTTATAGAATAGGGCCACTCTATTCACATCCATGGAATCTGTATTGAAACAGGCAACTAGCTTCACGAATGACTTAGTCTGACAGACTCTTACTTTTTTTCGTAATATATTTTTTTATAATATATAAACGTAATATATCCTGATGATTAAAAAAAACCCAACAAAAAATTCCAATTGGGTGAACAAAAAGCGTGAAACTCGCGTCATCGTCACCGCACGCTTCCCATGAGCTAATGTATGCTGTGTATAATCTAATAGCTCGACGATACAATTTACAAGTTACTTAATTTTCGCTTCTATCGGCAGTCCTCTTAGACTGCCCGTATATTTTTTAACCCCCCACGGGTCGTCACCCCCCCCGAGCTGATGTGGCGTGGTATGTCGGACTCGAACCGACTAAAACCACACGTTGTTCCGTCACAACTGGGTCTATTGCAAGGGACCTGGGTATACCCCAGGAGATATGCTTCCAGGAACCCCTGCAGACCTTGGCCCATCTTGTTAGTAAGAGGCGGCCACACCGTGAAGTGCGGGGCAACGGGCAGCTCCACTCGTTGCCCCCAGGCCAGCGCTCATAAAGGCCGGAGATCGTTTCGCACTCTCCGGCGCCTGGTGCATCTTCTGCGGGAACGGGAGAGTACTTATCCTCTCCCGTGTCCTTTCCGCCGCCTCTTTGGCCAGCATGACCTCCTCGCAAAATGAGGCTGCGAAATCCCAAGCACTCTCACTTTTTACATAGAGCACTTGGGATTCCGCATACATAACCATGATCTCCAGCGAGAGACTTCACGCACCGATAGCTGTCGCGAGATCGAGGCGCTGGTGCACTCACGCCTGTGCACTCCGTTAAGGTGTGGAGTGACCCTACCCTAGTACTGACCCTACTACCCCCTGCATGGGTGTCGTAAAATGTGATTAAGGAATTGGGCTAGTATCTATCAGACAATTTGTATATACAGTCATACAGTGCCTGGTCGACGACAATGCCCCCGATTACGTAAGTGGGTCCAAATTATTGTGGGCAAAAACCCCCTGCCCACTGCGGATTTAGGCGTGAGTGTTATTTCTACTTATTTTTGGTTACCATGAATTTACTAGACTTTTGGAAATGTGTGTCATGAATCAGCTGTTTTTCACCTGTGTTTATGCTCAGTACTTCGCTCGTTAGGGCAGTAGCGCGATATTATATAGCCTTCATTATTCAATATACAAATAACAAATTTTTTATTACAACTCTATTCTTTCAGAGATTTGCCGGTTTGAACAAATAAACAAAATACTATTTAGTTGTATTATATTTGTAATATTAGTATAGATTTATTCACCCAAGTATTCTTAAGAGTCCAGATATCATGTCTTTATTTTCAGTGTAAATAAACGACAAAAGGTTAATATTGGCTGCTATAACACAAAGAGACGCATGTTTTGCGTCTTCGCACTTTTTAGTCTTCACTTTTGGAGTTCCAAATAATGTTACGGCAGATTTTACAAAGAATTAAGAGATTATCTTACTTAGGGCTTCACCTTTACACAAATGCGAATTCCACATGCGCATTTGTTTACTTTTACGGAGCGGATTAATACTGTAATCAATAACATACTTGCCAGCACGCTAAAAACAATTTATAAACGTGGGAGATACATGCTTAGGCACGAATGGACTCGGCCTCACAGGAAACCGGTTATGAAGTAAGGCTTGCGTTGCATTTTCCCGAAATGAGTGAGGTTTCTTTAGGCCCAACTCCCCCTCCCCTTTTTCCTCTCTCCTCATCCCCATAATTACTTAATCAATCTACGTCATATCGATGCGCAGATCAGTACAGCACCATTATTTGTTATAGGGAAAAGTTAATTGCAACTGTCCGTCCTTTGATACCACCGATGGGTCTCGCGCACTTCTTGTAGCTTTGCTCTATCCCTCCCTACAACTTTTCCCCATTATACCATAAAGAAAGACGGAAGAATGGATAACAATAGGTGAATAATCCCAGGCCGTCTGTGCGAAATGAAATTAGTCCTGGTACCAGGACCGTTTTCTAAAATCGCTAAAAAGACTTCGGAGATACCGTCTCTTCCAGGGCAATAGTTATTGTTTCCTTATCCTTCTAGAAAGATCGTTATTATTCTGAAAAAGAAAAGTCATAATTGTAAAAAACATAAAAATATTGTTTGTAGGAAGCTCCGGTAGATAAAACCCTAATAGGCAGTTGTATTCAGCAGTAGGGCAGAGGCCTGCCCGCAGTTTCCCCTGCGTTTATGCTCACTGCTCCGCTTCCTAAGGTCGCAGTTTGATGTTTTATAACCATTAAATTTCTTCAAGAAACGCGCTATTGCAGAAATAAATCAAATCGGATTAGTAGTTCCTTCGATTTGCGCGTTTAAACAAATAAAGTCTACCTCTTCATAAAATCAGTTTAAATGTGAGATAGATAAAAGACGAAATTAAAGCTAAGCTACTAAACTACCTATACTGTAAGAGTTGATAGCTAAGCTAAGCTGAAACTAACCTCTCTTGCTTGCTTTAAAGACGTGTAATGATGTGGGAAAGACCGGCACATGTATTTAGTCCACATATTTGATCTGATCATAATTTGACGTAATTCTACTAGTAAAAAGCTTCATGCTGCTAGAAGCTCTTAGTGGACGCTTTGTTCCACAAGATCTTATACGGGACATAGTGTCTGTAAATTTTTTGCCTTTTTGTCATTATTCTAGTTCATTTCATTTTGAACATCCATTTAATAATTATTGATGAGTAGGAAGTGTTTAGTGAAAGTTATTTAATAGATTTCTGTTACGATTACAAGATATTACTCCCGATATTACTGTTTTGTTACAACCGTCAGCGTCTGTCTTGTTTGACATTGACAAGAAGTAATATTAATTGAAAACATAAACGATTTATTTATTATTAGCAAAAAGATTGAACCGCAAATTAATATTTTATATTCATTCAAGTTCTAGGTAGTCCGAGTAATGCTATGTTTTTATATTAAAAAGGAAAATATAGTCTGCGTCTAAAATGAATATGTTCAAGCTTTAGAGCTTACAAAAACTTTAGGTTTTAAAAGACGCTAAGGCAATACCTTAAAATATAGAATAATTATTTCAAACAGTAGCGTATACTCGTTACTAAAAAAAATCTTGTAGATTGTAAATTTAATAAATATCGTAATCATTATTTCAATTATGGCAATTTTATGTATTTTTAAATTTTAAATTATCGAGGTAGGAAATCCTCCCTACCAAAATATTTCATGTACATACATTAGGGTGGAGAGAAAATATTAGAACCTACTTTTAGCCCTGCTACTTGAAGCACAAAGTACATTTTGAAGTTCATAAAAATCATCAAAACTTGCTGTATATAAAATCTAAAATCATGTTGCAGAAGCTAAACATTTCATGCTCTATAGATACCCACTATTGTATAACAACGATAATTAGAGTGATGTACGTAACACGAACTTAGCATAAAGTACGCATGTCGTACTTTATGCTAAGTTCGTGTCTGACTGCGTCTGAATTACCAATTGCTAACCGATTAAAACATTTAATAATAATAATAATATAACTTAATACATTTCACACACGACCTGCTGAGTTTGGAGTCAGATATCTCAAACTAAGCAGAGCTTGTACCATAGTGGTAACCAGACAGCTGATAAGTATACTTGTATACCTCTAAATACATACATATAATAGATAAATTACACGCAGACACAAAACAAATGACCATGCTCATCACACAAATATTTGTCATGGGAGAAATTTAAGTATACGGGGGTCACACTGAAAGTTTTTAGAAAATAAAAAAACTGAATGATTTAGAAGCCTGTTAATATTTTTATTGCTTTTCGAAGTAGTCTCCGTTCCCTTCTATAGCACCGTCGCATGCGATGGAACCATTGACTGAAGTACTGAGCCCATTCTTAATTAGGGATCTCTTCTACGAATTGTTCAAATGCTGCCACGGCATCTTCAGGGTTTATATAACGAATTTCTCTAAGTTTATCTTCTATTTTGCGAAATAAATACAATTCACAAGGTGCCAGGGCAGGGCTGTGAGGAGAATGAGTTACTAACTCGACACCTTCGATACACAAATATTCGTTTGCTTCGACCACACCTAAGCTCATTAAACAAGTTGTAAATAGTGGCACGAGATAGAGCTTCATAATGATATGCCAATCGAAGTCTATCGTAACATTCTTGTTGAGTAATAGCGAAAATTTTCTCCACTCAAATCCATTTCGATGCACGGCAGACACTTTTTAAATTGCCGCCAATTTGTGAAAACATACACATTTCTGAAGAGTTCTTAATTCGAAATTAAAATAAACTTTTCATCGGCTGCTATTCTCACTGGCCTATTCTAAAAACTTTCAGTGTGACCCACGTATGTTAGATAGATATGGATACTTGACCTTGATAACCGCATTCTTAAATCGTAAAAATTTGCAATTTAAAAATAATTTCCGTGGTATCCCATGATCAAATCCTAAATCCGTTAAGAAGAAAACCCTTCGGCACTTGAGTTTTAAATAACAAAAACAAAAAAAAAAAAAACAGCAATTTACGGAATTTCTTACTATTAACATTTTATTTATAAATTGTAAATTAAATAATAATATTTTTTTTATAAATAAATATGTCTATTCATAAAATAACTTTATATTACTTGTGCACTTTAATAAAATAGATTTTTATACAGTGCCATTCTTCTAGAATTTTGTTTTGTTAAAAAAAAGCCTACAAGATGTTTTCTTTAATAAACTGTAGTATTTAGTGTAGACCACACCGCTCTACCATTACAGATTTTATCTCTATCAAGAGATTACAGTAGAGTGATAAGGCAGCCTATTGTATATACCGCTATTGTTTTGTATGTATTTCACTCTTCCATTTCAACTTCATTCGTTTACAATTAAGATATATATTATTATGCCTCTCGCTTTACACTTACCTTTTGTATCTAATGCCAATTGCGCATAATCAAAATATCACTATAATTAACTAAGCAATAATAATTCTAACCTCATATATTTTCCCGCTTCAAGACACACTGTCGTACCGTGCATCGAGCGCGTTCGACTTCGCCGCAGACAGTCCTGTGTCGTTCAGCGCTTTCTCAGTAAATTCGCAGGAAAAGGTTACTAACATTCATACCTAACTATGCTTGTCGCTTTTGTCTACATATTTTAATGTTAAGTCTTTAGATCAGGAGTGTACTTCTAAGCCATGTCGTTAAACATATAAAAACAAAAATCAGGCCAATCGATTGAACGATGAGCGAATAAAACGCCTGTCATACTTGTATTATTGGCGAAGTCTTAAAAGATTCAGATTTTAAATGTGATTTGTTTTCATTCGAAAAATATATTTTTTTATGTTTGAAAAAGTCAATGTCTTCTATTTAAAGCCGTGTATGTTAGTTAATATTTTTTAAACATTTTTATATGTGCTTGATGTCCTGCTTATGTGTTTGTTAGCTTGAGTGCATGTGTGTACCAACTATAATATTTTTTACTTCATAGTGTTTATTTATCTTAAGTCTCTTTTAGTATTATAATTTTTCTCCTTGGCTAATTCAGCAAAAAAAAAATTGAAACAATTCGACTTTCCGATATTGTAATTCTGAACTCAAAAAACAAAAATGTTCCCTAATATATTTGGTAGTTGCAGAATACAACATTTTCAGAAATAAAGACAGACTTCAGACTTGTAAAGACGTAAATATAATTATTATATAAAATATTTCTAGGAATTGTTGAGCGGCCGTTCCCCCCGCCGTGGTGCTCGCTCCGATGAGTCCCGCAACAACAATAATTCAGGCAGACCACGGTCTTCCCGGTCCGCATCGCCAAGGTCACATGACCTGACCTTGTGCGGACGACCTTTGTCTTTACCAGGTATTTACTGTTATTACTTACAGCATGCGTATAATTACTTATAAAAAATATCATATAGTAAATTTAACTTGACCGCGACTCTTATAAAAATCGTAAAGAAATCGGCGTTGTTTGTACTTGAGGTCTTTTCGGTCTGTACAACTGTCTAATGGCTAATCATTTGGCTTGACCTTGTGAGGTGACTTAAGGTCAGGTCAAGGACTTTTGTTGGTACAAATGCCTACTTATGATATGATATAAGAAAAATGAAAGAAACTATTTCTTTTGACGTAGACATTGAACTCTGACTTTGAATTGAATGAATTGAATGGCTGATGAAAGCCTACTGATAATACTCACCATAAAAGTTTAAGATTTGATATTAAAACGATTATTATTTTGCACTTAAAGTACAACTTACAATTTACAGGTGAGAGTCACCTTCGTAACGCGCTCAGCAGAAAGCAGAATAGTCATCCGAGCGAAAAGAGCGAGAAGTCCGAGCGCTTCTCTCTCTTACAACACCCGCGGCCCCTACGGAGACCGCACTGCCACCGACGGGATGATGACAGCGTCCATCTTGTCCAGGACTGCGATAAGTAATATAAAATATTGCCAATGAGTATTCATATAACGGTTATACCTGTTCGTTAAAAAAAAATGCGGTAATCGCGGATTTATTGTAAAGTTTTAGGTGACCTTGACCTGTCAACATGTTTATGATGACCTTGGATGGAATGAAACTATAATAATTTCCGCTCTAAGTCACCATTGTTATTCCATAAGCTCATCTATTAAAAGTCAAGGTTACATATAAAGCGTGGCCGGTTTTCGATGTTGATTGTTGAAAAATATTATGGAATTGAAATTGAACTTATCATTTCTTGTTCAAAAATGTATCTTCTGCTTTCTTCACTGAAACAGAGATAACTTGTTCGCTTTTAAATATGATCGACTACAAAGGTACTTAGGCGCGTCGGCTTTTATGCCGTAATTTGAAAAAAAAAACATATTTTTCGAAAATGCTTCAATTAAAGTAAGATATTAAAAGTATTAGAACAAAATTATATTCGTACTAAAGTAGCGAAAATAGAAGGTCATAGACAAAAACAACTTGCACAATGTTTAAACTATCTCATCTTTCTATTAGCAAGACAATAGAAAGAGTAATTCCTAGAAAATACATATAATTTAGTGCTTGCCAAAGATATAGCACACCAAGTTTTAAATAACCTGAAATAAAAAAAATATATAAACACAATATACTACACTAGGGTTACAAATCAATGATTTTGTTACGAAGATGTTTAGTCATACCGCGGATATGCGGTTGTCGTTGCGATACGATGTCAAACCGCGGAAATATCTCGTTTTGCTGTGGAGATACTGTGTCCTACTGCGGAGATATCTAATTATTCTGCGGAGATATCTAGTTACTCTGTGGAGATATTATGTTATACCGTGGAGATATTTAGTTATGCTGCCATGAAGTCTTACTCCACTTGCAGTGACAAATGTGTCATTGCTAATTTCTACCGCCTAGAGGACGGGAACACCACATAAATTCCTATAAAATGCTCACTGTAGAAATAATTCGCAATTATACCAAAATAGTTGTATTGTCGTTTAGATTTAATTCTAAAGTTTAATTGTTATAACTATTAAGCTTTATTAGATAATTGCTAGATTAGTGCGATTTGCTAAAATAGCCCTAAAAAGTGAGATTCAATAATGAAAGAAAAAAATAATCCCACTTTTTAGGTTTATTTAGCAAATCGCAAACAATTAAATAAGTACTTATTTTTGTTATTATTTTCTTACTTATAAAAACTCCAAAGAGTTATATCTACATATATTACTGAGTTACCGAATTAAAATAATATTTTTAAATATAGCCCACCATTGTGTTTATTGTAATAATATTTTAGTCAGCATAAAAACATTAACCATTTGTCTTATATACATATTATTATTATTTGTTAAATTGTTTCGTTGGCGATCGCTACTGAGTTTCATAACATTTTCTTTCCTTCTTGTAACCTGAAACGTGTATTCTTCTTAATACGAGAACAAGAAATTGTTATTAAATAAACAAAAAAATAATAAAAAATATTTATACCTGGACTGTACCTATATAATATGAATTATTGTTTTAAAGTATATTTAGATTAAATGATCACGATACATTGTGGCTAGAGTAAAATATGATTTTGGAATTATTATGTAAAATGTTTATTAAATATTAATCTTATTATGAAACCAGAATTTTGTAATTGTTACTCTGTGTATCCAAGTTAATAGCTTTTTTTTTTAATTCCAGTCTATTCATAGTCGACTTCTTTAAGGAAAAAATACAGTTCCTTTAACTGGTTATAGATTTGACCGTGCGGTCGAAATCGATCGACGCCATTATCAGTTGTTATGTGACAAGCATTAAACAATAACTAATTGATAAAAAATGACAGTTACTTTTTTCAGTAACTAATCACAATTCCATTGAAATATATTTAATTAAAGAACAAATATAATGATCAGCAGCAGATCAAACTGCACTTAAATACCCTTAGCAATCAGTGTTTGTAAACTTATTTTATTCGTTGCATAAGCTTCTGTTGATCATCGCCATCTAGCGAAGATAACCTGAAATATTTCGGAAAGTAATCCTGCATCGCTCTATATAAGTTTTCATACTGATTGCTATATCATTACTAAGAGTTGATCTGTAAAATACATTTGTAATGGCTATAATTGTTAGTTATAAATATTAAATTTACTAAATACTTATAAAAAATAAATTTCTTTGCTATAGCTAAAATTCAATTTTAGCGTACCTCGTTGATTTTTTAATCGGTAAAATCGGTTAATATTTTCATATAATTTATCCTCAATGTTAACCAATACATTAGTCAAGTTTTATTGTAATGAATCATTCTTCTATTGTGTGTTTTAACGGAACGGAATATTAAGGAAATGTAAACCTTAAGCCACGGCATTAACGTTTATTTACGAAACAAAGGCAAAGAGTGTGTAACTTTACTATTTAATGCCAAATGTTTAGACTAAGTGTGGTAGGCTAAGCCAAGGTGGCTTAAATAATAATTATATATGATATATTATTTAGACCGAAATTGGCCTCAGCCGTGAAATTCTAAGATTTAGAGATTCAAAAAGTAGGAGTATAATATAAAGGAAAAGGTAAGAATAAAATAGGTAAATAAGAAGAATGGTTCTGTATAATAAATTCATATTTATTTTAATGTGAAGTGTTGTTCACAAGTGCTGAGTGACATTGCATGGTGCTCAGGGCGGTCGAGCTTAAATGTGTTAAACTGTAAATGATTTACTTCTGTTGCTTTTATATGTTTACATATTCTAAGTCTATCCTTATGAAAATAATTTAAATCCTTATTGTTGAAGTAAAAAGATCTTTTTGCATGATAAGCGCAAAAAAAAATTAATTATAGAACGAAACGAATGTTACAAGCAAAAAAAGAAAGAAAATACATTCAAAAAGAAAGGCATTCTACTAATAATATATGTATGTAATCAGAAGATATAGTTTATGCCATAGAAATATCGTCTTTATGGTAAGAGTTTAAGAAAGAAAACTGCTTTATTGTTTAATATGTTCCGTAGGGACACAGTTCAGACATCATCAATATTGCCATATTATCAATAATGTTTGCATACGCCAAACTATACAATATATACGACTACCCTACACTTATATAACAACTGTCGAAGTGGAGTTGTTAGTTTTCGTACATACATAACTTTTAATTTTGTCGAGAAAAGATCTTTTAACTTCGATTTTATAATTTTGTGTTAATGATGTTCCGAAATACTCGTTAAGTGTAAGTGTAAAGAAATATATCTTAGATGACTTTATGACTATAACTATATTATGGGAATTTCTTGCTTGAATAAAGTATTGAGCTAACCATTGGTATAGTTACGGAGTTCTAGATAGGCAAGCGCACTCCATACGTTGTACATTGACAGCGATCAGATTACCTTAAACGTTTATAGATCCGGAGTCGGACTTTGACACATTAGGCAAATTTTCTAGTGTAGGGGACAAACGAGCAAACAGGTCACATGATGGTAAGTGACTTCCGACGCCCATGAACACTTGCAACAAAAGAGTGCTGTCCGCCTTTTCGGGTAGGTGAAGGGGTGGAAAAATAGGAGGGGAAGAGAGACGGAAAGTAGGTTGAACCTCACTCACTCTGTCACACAATGCAAGCAGTGTTTAACACCCGGTTTCCTGTGAGCATAAGCATGGCTTTACCACTGTACAGTTTCATTCCATTAATTATGTTAATTATGCTAGTCAAAGGAGTAATCAAGCTTTCTTTAATGTTCGTTTTGTTTCCATGACCCCATGTTCACCTATTTACTACAAAACCGCTCTTATAAACAATTATGATACAGAAAGTAAATGAAGCGACTACTGATTGTTTTTTTTAATCAAAATTGGGGATCATTGTCCTTTTTTCCTTTTTGTCCTCTTTTGTCGCCTATTTGAGAAATATATGTTTTAGTTTAAGGTTTAATTCACGGATTCTCTTTTAGCGATCTAAGGAGGTTGTGGAAGTTCGCGTCGGTGGGGTATGGGTGACATTTCTGCAGCAAGTCCGTTTGTGCATTGTTATGATAATCATATAAAATATCTGCCGCCGGATTGTATGAAGCAAGCAATTCCTATTTGTAGGTCGTGCCATTTATCCACTTGTACAGCTAATTGATAGTATTTGTTTAGTTGTTGATAGATATTGTAATGTCGGTTATTGTGACTGATGCGATGACAAATACTTATAATGATACAAATTCAGGAGACGACATAAGTGGGTATTATACTTACAAACTTGCACTTGGTCACATTTTTGATGAGTTGAAGTATAGACGATTCTTAACTGACTTCAAAAAATATTTGCCGCTACAACAATATTTTCATTGTCAATATCTCGACCATTAAGGAACGAGAGGCAAGATGAGAGAGGTTAAATTCGGTTTTACGGCATCTAAAATTGAAATTATTAGCATTGAGAATATCAACAAATACTACTTCTTTAGCAGAACTTAAGTTCTCCATTCCAAGGATCCTACTGATTTTATGTTGGGAGCCTCTTCTTCCTCGTCCTCTTACCAACGAAAAGTATTAATATATTTTTTAAAGTCAGTTTCAATATCATTCACTGTCACCCGCTCCTTGTTGTCAGCGACTTCAATTAGTCGTATTTTTTTTTAATACGGTTAATCAGTAGTGTGTGCACCATTTTTTAGTTTAGCAAAATTTAAGTTTAACCAAAAAGTAGGCCAATATTGTTTATTATATCCGTGTAGTTATGTTTTGTATTATATTGTAATATGGTCACTCGCTGGTCGATGTACCCAGACTGTCGATAGAATGAATAAAGAAATATGTATTTGATTCTGATGTTATGGTTTTATTGCTCCACGTAGTACCAATTGTCTAGGCTCTTACAAGTTATATGAAATATTACACACAACAGCTGTAATCACAATATGGCGCTGATACAAAGTACTCGGTTTAGAGAAATGAGTACGCGTCTGTTCTCTCTTGTTGTGTGCCACGTTGTTCCGCTTGTCTTAAGTGGCGGGAGACGGGCCTCTCTCTGCCTGACCGCCTTCCAAGTGACATTTGGTGGTTTATTGGCTTGTATCGACTATGCTTGCTAAACACACCAATCATATTTTTTTTTTGAATTGGGCTTTTGCGGTAGGTAATTGCACAAATAAATACAACAGAACATTTTATTTATAATTTTATTAAATTAATTATTTCTATAACTTTTTACATATAGTAAATTATATGTGCCACGTTTTGTCAATTACATTGAATAATGCTGCCATGTCACATCAGCAGTAGTCACAAAGTACCTAATGTATTGCCTCTACGATCAGACACGAATGGCTGCTCGCCACAACAAAGAGCGTCGAGTGCCCTTTACACGCACGACACTGAACGAATGAGCTCGCTTTTTTTATTCGCGCCATTTTGCACGTCAATTAAAAACGAACGCATTTATTCAACGTGAACGAATGAATGAACTAATACCGTCTATCACATTCACGAGTCGAGGTGTAAGGCTCGCGGCAGCCAAGCGTCAACGACGATCGACCCGCCTCTACGCACAACTTGGTCCAAGAATATATTTATGAAATAATTTGTATAAAAATTTATGCTCCAATATTTACAAATGCACTGATATTTTTTTTACACGCCGGACTAATTTTTTTAAGTTGGGTAAACAGTCGCAGAGGCATGTCGACCGTCGCGGACGACGGAGGATATTTATTGCAATTTTCTAATAACACATTTCTTATCTATAAAGAGGTGCGCGCGTACAGTGCGCGTACATTTCTAATACCCTATCGTTACAGTGAGATAACGATACCACGATACAGTGATACACCGTCTTAACAATAGGACGCTCTACGCGCCCGGAATACTACTAGTGAGTAAAATCGGAAGATATAGCAAAACAAAGTCACTGTAGCAATAGGATACAGATAATAATGAAGAGACAACATCGATGGCAGAGCTGACCGGTTTCTTTGCTAGTCGCCCGCGCGCTACTTACTATATTTGTATCCCGACGATACCTTCTCCCTGTTTCGTGATTTAAAATTAAAGTTTATAATTACCACACAATTGAGGAGCTTATACAGAATTTGTACTCTTAAAGCGTCCCGTACCCGCTGAACCCATTTTACATCCGATTGCAACATACCGGTAAATCGCTACGGTATTATGTCTATTATATGAACTATGGAACGAACGGCAAGCAAGTGAGTTGATCGAAGCAAACACTGGTACGATATAAAACGACAAAGCACTGTTTTAACAATAAATTAAATATTTTTTGTGATACATAAATAATAACCGAATAATAAATAATTTCTGTTCATATAAATATTCTGACAGAGGCATAGGTGTGAGCGTTGAAGTGAGCCGACGTCACGTCATGACGTAACGTGATGACGTAACGTGCCGCGACTACGCTCGCTTGTACAGCCTACTCTAACTTAACAACGTTCTTAGATGTACTCAGTCAACTCGCGACAATTACGTCAAAGTAATATGATAACAGCTGGATGGACTCGTTTATCGATGTAGCTTAACAAGTTATAAAATTTAAGTGACTTAGAACACATTAAAACAAGATACTGTACATTTTTACAATGTGATGTGAGCAGCGTTTAACATGTAACTCTATAGTGGCAATGCACGATCAAACAAACGAATGACAGTAATCCACCTAGGATCGAAACTTACAATTTCACTGCCAACTTTAAATAAAATTGTGAATGTGTCAATAAGATAATGAAAACTATCTCATTCACACAATCATGTTGACAGTTCTTTCATTCGTTCATTAGATTGATTAGGTGCGTTTGTTGCATCGTGCAGTGTTCACGTACGATATAGTATGTGTTGCTGTGGAAGCGAGCGTTGTGTCGCGGATTGCATGATTGCATGGCGCGCATTGTCGAGCTCGAGAGTGAGTGTTGCGCTCGACATCGCGACAAGACCAGTTCCCGCCAACGCGCATACAACACAAATTTACCTTAAGAGATCAAACTGTCATTAAAAACAAATATTATACTTACAAATGATAATACGTTTACAACTATCCTTATCATAAACATCCATTCCTAAAATAATTTACAATATTTTTTTTTTCGCAAATTATATTTAGATAAACGTAACTCATTCAGTCGGGCCGGGGAGGAAGTTATGAGATTGACTCGAACGAAGGCCCACCGAATGTAGATAGATATTTCTTTGAAAATAATATAACACAATGAAAATTCAGTCGCTCATCACAAAACTGAATCAACAATTAATTACAAGATACAATAGTTCATAACAAAAATATATGTGTGTAATATATGTGTGTACTCATCTAATGTTTTTTTTATGAATTTTGTTTGTAACAAAATGTAATGTCCAGCTATCATTCCGTGTACAATATATTATTTTTTGGTACATAAATGTCCACATAAATTAAAATCGCAACTAAATAACTGTGTCATTACAATTATATAAATAAAACTTATAAAGCGATTGCTAAGGAGCAAAGAAATTTTAGTTTAGTAGTAGAATAACATTAGGGCTCCAGTCCAATGATAATATTTAGGTTAATGGATTTTGTGTCAGTGGACTGCAAAGTAAAATAATGAATTATTTTGAGTGGAAAGTTAAGAAGGTGCAATATTAATTTACGTAAATAAGAAATATGTTTGTTGTTTAGCACAAGTACGAGAACTGCCCAAACATATGCAAGTTACTACAGCAGTCAGTAGTGACACATTTACTCAGCCGATTGCGTGTGACAATGAAGTGAGATCATTAATTATAATTCAACATTAATACTTAACAATACGATGGTTAGTGATGTGTTACGAGTAGTTGGACTTTATGCAATTTTAGACTGCACTGTAAACATAATAAAGTCAAAAATAACATAAAACGTTTTGTTACGACATGTTTACAACTACTGCGTCATTAAAAAAAAAAAGATATGAGTAAGTGAATGATTGTGATCAACACGAACGTAGCCAAGTTTTGGATTGAGCGTGGTCGAATCACGCAATCGACCGTGCATTATTGTACAAACAGCAAAATATGGCGTAATATCTGCCAATTGCCGTGATTCCAATCACGCTGGCGAGCCACGTTAAGGCAATAAGGTCTTATTCTACCTAGAGCAAAGTTTCAATTTGATTTGATACTTCTCAAGCAAAATATAATAATAATATAAAAAAAAATGATTTAAATAACAAAAAGGAAGTGCATAAAAGCCGCAAAGTCACGCTTATGTCGATCCACGTTATAGAAAAACTAATACTCATTGCCGAATAACATGTTAGTAACTGAATTTAGATGGATAGACTTGTTAAACAGTTACTTATAATTAAAAGAAATAATTTTTGGTGGGTTCCCTTTATTTTGTATTAAACCCAATTATAAAAACTTTACTCCAAATTCGGCGCATCATTCGCAGATCTAATTCTATTTGATTAATTTTTACAAGAAAAATAATTATATACAAAATATAAAATTGATATATCTATACAACATACACTATAATAGCAACTTGTTTTTCGTCGAAATCAATAACAATAAGTACCTAGAGACTCAAGAAACATTTCTTTTAAGACCTTTGAAATTTATATTCGAATATGTCCGATAGCAAAATTGAATAATAAATACAAAAATAATATGGTCATTTGATAATGTGGGCGAACAAGGGGCCCAGCCAACATTTGTACGAGTTGTTTACGAAAGTGATAGGCCCCCAAGGCTACAATAAAACGTATTATATAAAATAATAAAATTATAGTGACATTTAGCAGATAAAGGTTTGCACACATTGCATGTTTTCAACACAGTGGAATATGTGAGCGCGATGTTACCTATGGAATACACATCGCCTCACGAGACTACACAATATTGCAACTCATCCAAACGAGCCAGGCTCGGTACAATTCAATAGACAGAAAAATAAAGAAAAAACAAAATACAAATTCATCTGAAATGTGAAAAATAAAACTTTGAATATAAATTTTTGGCAATTTTGTACTTAGTGATGGTTCGCAGAGGTGTGTAGTGTGTTCACGTGTACAGTGTTATGTTGTGATACCTTATATGTGTCTGTATCAGTGTGTATGAGGTCGTGAATGAATGTCTGTGTGTGTGTGTGTGTGTTGCTGTGTGTGTGTGTGTCAAGATATGTGTACATGTCGATGTTTAATGTGTATGCGTCAGGTGTGCATTTATGTGTGAGTGTATGTGTGTGCGGCGCGGGCGCAGGTGTGGTCGTCGCCGAGTCACTCTGTCCGTCTGGCGTCACGTTTGGTCACAGAAACAACATTCGCCTTAGTACATGTATCAACAAAATGTTCTACGTTTGTTTACGTTAAGAAGTTGTAACGTCTAGCGGCGAGCCGATGTCGGCTCCGTGTTCGCCCCGCGCCGCCTTCCTCGCACCTGCAACGAAGGAAAACACCATATTGAAGCGCGTATGACTGTACTGCCAAAGTTTATCAAAAATAACACTAAAAAGCTTTAATTTACAAATAACTAACCATTCCCAGTTTCAACCGCGTTTACGTAGCGTAGCGTAATGTTTTATAGCCTTTCTTCCCTCAATAATTACTCTATCCAACACAAAGAATCATTCAAATGCAACTGATAGTTCCAAAATTAGTGCGTTTAAACGTACAAAGAATAAAAAATCTCTTCAGCTTTATTAACATAGAATTGTTGATATATATTCAATAACTTTCATGGGTATTTTACCAACATTTTCGTTCGTATTATAGGTATACGACCATGATTTGCTTGAGATATTGCTGATACTCACCAATCCAGCTGTATAATCTATATCCTTTTGCATTCTCCCTTTCTTGTCAATATGCTCCAAATGTTATGTTATGTCAATTCATGAATTGTTTAAATATAATTAAATACAAATTAGAAATTTATTATTTGAAATAGTATTATTGAACAATATGGTACTGAAGTGTCTAAATATAATATAATATGTTATAATAAATAATGTTACTACACTGTCGCATTGGGAATCCCTGTAATGACTGAGGTATGTAAGAAAGAATAAATAAAATAAAAAAATAAAAAGATCCTATCCCATTCCCAAAAAAAAAGAGAAGAAGAAGGAATAAGAGATATTATACGTACCTAGACCCTCGTTGGGCGAGCGGCGCGCCGAGGCCGCGCGTGTGGCGCGTGGGTCGCGTGTGGCAGTTGCGTGGCGCGTGACGTCACGCGAGGCGAGCGCGCGCGCCGTCGCCGCGGCACGCCCACGCCGCTGTCGCCGCTGTGCCCCGACACTAGCGACTCGCTGTCGCTCTGGTTCGACGTGTAGCCGATCACGTCTACCTCATCTAGAAATTAACAAAATATATATTGTTACATACACGTAAGACAAGATAAAACTTGCAGGAACAAATTATTAGTTAACCAACCCCCCCCCAAAATACAATATAAATATAAAGTTGGTTACGCGATTAATATCAAAGAACCTCAGCGAGTATCCAAACCTATAAATACTTAAACGACTGCGCCAGAAGGAGGGTTATGTTTTTTGAGTGTGTATATATATGAATGTATAATGTGTTTTTGTCACGACTTAATAGATTTTGACGGTAGGTGTCATTTGAATCGCTTTAATGACAAAAGATAGAATTTCGAGATATGGTCAACAAAAAAAAAAATATAGTTAATAACATAGTTAGATTTTTTTTCGCTTTTTTAGTAAGCACACTTTTTTGTACACACATGTACATAAATATTTATCATTATATTATCCTCAGACAGACGAAGAGAATAAGTATTTTTTTGAACAGCAGTGTCTATATATACATATAGACAGAAATATCTCACACCTTCTCTGTCACTTTGAATGGTCGGCAGCATTTGGCAGGTGCCCCAATTCCCCGACCCCTTGTTTTTCACTACGCTCGGCTCGCTTAAAATCCTACGAGCGATGTTTCACAGGGCTTTTAAATTTCGCGTTTAATTAAAAGTGTGGATGAAATTTGTGAGAGAAAAAAGTGTAGCTGTATGCAACTATTACATATTACGGAATTCGCATTCGTGCAATTGTGGTTTTAAAAGTAACTAGTTGGTATTTTAATTGTTTTGCATGGTAAAATGTTACTTGGCTTTAAAGAATTGAAGGATTACTCCTTTTTATTTTACTACTGTTTGGTACTAGGGGATCCTGGAGTCTCTCTAATTCCTCGCATACTTTGATATTATGTTGAGAGAATGCGTGTATAAGTACGGAGCATGTAAAAGAACGTCACTATGGTATATATAAAAAAAAAGAAATGAAGTGCGTACCGTGTAGAAGAAGTACGGATTAAGAAGTCGCTACAAAATATGGCTGATAAATTAAGTAATTTAGTGATAGGACCAAACGGTGAGGTAGTTCGGAATCGAACCGTCTAAAAGCACACGGTGTTCCATCACAAGTAGGTTTATTGCGAGGATTAAAGCCGGAGACCACTGTTATTGATAGGGCCAAGGAATTATTATACAAAGGTGTGAGGCACCATACACAATGACTGTCAATCCTGATTGGCGTTAGTGTAATAATTAGTTAAGTAAGATAACAAGTTAAATTAATATTAATTTTATTTTTTTGGCTCTGAGACATATACACATACATATTATACATAGATACTTATATATATTCTCGAAACATATAGCCTTCCTTCTTGCTCAATATGGTAAAAAATGCTTGTTAGTCAATAGTATACGGTTTCGCCGTAACTTGATTGTCGTCAAATCCTGGTCAATGTAACCCATTCCATACTTTACTCTATAAACAACACCCCTACTTTCTGTGTTATTCAACTACGCAATACTATACTCTTTGTATCCTAGAGATAGTCTTCTCTATTCTCTTTTGCAGTCGCCTTTCAGCTCGTTTACGGTAATATGCTCTCAGCCCTTATGCATTTCAAAGAACACGGTGGCAATACGCTTGCAATTTTCCTTTGAACACTTTCGCTACTTGAAATTGCATGATATAGAGGGTTTTTTTTAAAGTTCTTGTATTTTTAGTTATTCTATTGAGATTATTATAAGATTTCTATGAGTTATAAATAATATTTCGTTATATATTTATGTCTATTTTAAGAAGCTACAGTTTGACTTTCACACTCACGATACGAGTACGTGGAAGTTAGACGGTAAATATAAAAAATAATTAAACACAAATTTTATTGGTAATTTCAGTGGTAGAGCCATGCTTAGGCACGAATGGGCCGGCTCGACCGGTGCGATACCACGGCCTCACAGAATACCGGTTGTGAAGTAACGCTTGCGTTGCATTTCCCCGAATTGAGTGAGGTTTCCGGAGGCCCGATTCCCCCTCCCCCTTTTTCTCTCCCCTCATCTCCTTTCTCCTTTTTTCCATCTCCTCATCCCTCCTCTCTTCTTTCCGCTCCCTGCATCCCCCATCCCTCATCACCCTCAAAGGGGGGCAGCGCACTTACGACTCTTGAGTTGCAAGTGTCCATGGACGGCGGTGTCACTTACCATCAGGTGACCCGTCTGTTCGTCTGTCCCCCAATAGTATAAAAAAAAAAAAAAATTTGCTATTCTGGAGGGTTGGCAATATTCTGGCGAAGTTCTTAATTTCATCCACAAAGTCTCCATGTTCTTAATTTTTTTAATAGTTATCGAAGTTTTTCAGTTCTTCGAGTCGCAGACAATACAACAAATACAAAATTATAACGATCGGTGTATCCATACTTAAGTCATAAATCAATATTTATGACTCAAGTATCTACATCATTTAAAAGTACGCAAAGTCCGGTTAGTTAACTAACCCGACTTTTAAATGATGTATCTTAAATCAACATTATGTTAAATAAAATTATACCATTTCTACAAAAAATACTACAAAAATAGCTTTCATGGACGCATTGCACACTTAAAAAGAGGATGCATGAACAAAGTTCTACGTCGGTGTTTTGTTTTTTTTTTTGTAACTTCAGACCTTCACAGCTAAGCTGCTGCAAACACTGCAACAGTACAGTATGTTAGCGACCAATTGAATTTCATTTACGAGATGTAGCGTCCCCTACATAGATATTTATTACAATAGTACACATTTATATATGTACATATATTTTAATTAATAGCTCGGACTTCCCGGCATCGGCCAGTTCGAGTTATAGTTATCCAACCCTGACTTGCTTCAGCTATAGCTTATACTCCCCAATACATATGTATAAGCCGTATTCCTTCTCGTTCTATCCCCCCTTCACTGTCAATATGCTATAAATTTTCCCATCTCATTCCTAAAAGTGCCTGGATGACGGCAATAGGCTGGTCCCCTGTTGCGTGACTGGGAATTAAGTGTGATTGGCATAATGTGGGCCTTATTTACGCCTTTGACTATCCCTTCGGGGATACCGGCGTGAGTGTATGTATGTATTTGTACAATTTAAAAAAAAATGAATTTTGTAGATATAGTATGTAATCGATTTAAAAGAAGATCACTAAAGTATATAAAGGAATGTACATGTATTAAAAACATACAAAATTGACAAATAAGTTTAAAGCAATAATCATAAATACAATATGAGTGTAAAATAGCCTAGTGCTATATTAGAAGATGAGCAAAATTTCGACATCAATTGTAATGAATATATATGTATATGTATAGGTTTCAAGATTAAAAGATAAAAATGTAACAAAAATGAATTAATTTTTAAAAGCTATGAATAAATTGAACATCACAAAGTCAAGTAAAATACGGAAGAATTTATCTCTAAAAAATGTTCGACATTTTATATCTTTCAATTATGTGTATAAAGGTATTTGGAGATATAGTTAAAAACATCATTGCTAGAAAGGGTACGAACCAAATATAAGAAGTACCTTAGTTTCTTTAGCTAAGGCTTTGAGTGTTCTATAGAAATTTAATGTTCTATTTCAGAGCTTAAATATTTTTCGACGCTCTCAGAAACTATATATTTATAAATAAGTGTGTATTTTAGAAAGGTGCGCTTAATGTGAGCTTTTCATTAAGAGGTTTTAATCGGTCGGTGTCTGGCGCCGCACCGACGGAGGAGATTTGTGTGGCGCCACAAAGTATTCTCCTAGTACTCCTTTCTACCCAACTTCACAATTGCAATATTTAGGTGCAAAACATGCTCTAAATCTTATTCCTACGTGGTAGAGCATTGCTTAGGTACGAATGGGCCGGCTCGACCGGTGCGATACTACGGCCTCACAGAAAACCGGTTGTGAAACAACACTTGCGTTGCATTTCTCCGAAATTAGTGAGGTTTCCGGAGGCCCAACTCCCCTCTCCTTATTCCTCTCTCATGACTCCCGTCCCTTTTCTCATCACCGCATCCCCGACTCTTTGCCCTCCCCGCATATTTGGGTAGCGCACTTACGACTCTCCAGTTGCAGGTGTCCATGGACGGCAGTTGCCATTAGGTGACCCGTCTGTTCGTCTGCCCCCCTTTAAGATAAAAAAATATATAAGATATTTATAGCAACGGCTTCTCCATTGACACTCTCACCGCTCCAACTTCGTACATTCTACATTGTTCAATCTGTCCTCTTATGGAAAGCGCTTACTTTCGACATCAGGATGGCAAAAACTCGGCTTTGTCTTCAAATACATGTTGCGGACACATGCCTTATAAAATTCTTTTAAATCTTAATCCCTCTCCTCCACGAATATATAACATGTATTATATGTATATACATATATGTATGTATAAATATTTCTGTATTATGTGTAATAGTATCATTATTACTTATTATATATGTATATATACTTCGTAATCTCTATACCTTTAAATAATCGGACTATAAAAAAGGAGACAACCGACTTCAATGCGTCTATCATAAAATTTAAGATTAATATGGTTTTCTCATGGATGTCATTATCACAACTGGACCAAACTCTCATCTAACTACCCTTGAAGTACATCCTTTCCAATAAAAAAGGATCATCGAAATCGATTGGCGTGAAATTGAGTTACTCGTCCATTTGTCGCGCACATGCTTAATGCAAATTTAAGACTTACGTGGTGCCATTGTCAGAACTGTACCAAATTAAAATGGGACCACACGAGAAGCACCAGCTTTCAAATAAAAAAAAAAATCGTCGAAATCGGTTCCCACAATCACAAGTTTTGAGTTAACAAACATAAAAAAAAATACAGTCGAATTGAGAACCTCCTCCTTTTCGATGTCGGTTGAAAAAAACACAGTTTTGTCTTTTCATCGCCGAAAGGTCGACTGGGAGAAAATGCCTAAGGCATTAAGTCCACCTTTAACAATTTTTGTGCATGAAGTGCAAAAGCAAATATAGAAATCACAATTTTGTATTGCCCGCAACTTCGTTTTCAATCGAGGTTTCTTTTCTATCCCTAGAGAAAAGTACTCTGTAAGTGTTTTCTGAAAAACGTGTCCTCTGAACCCTTGATTTTCAATTACAAATTTCTTAATAATCAGTTAAGTACTTAGGGCGAGTAGTGACAACTAGAAGATGAGCTGATAGGTGACTTACGCATTCATAATATCAAGTATATATTGATTATATTAATGAGGTATACATACTTGGATGAGCCACGGTTCGTTTTTTTTATATTTTATGGGACAGACGAACATACCGGTCATCTGATGGTGAGTGTGAGTCTATTACAAACAAAAAAAAAACAATTAAAGTTACCAATACACTAATAATTTGTGTAAGGGGCTCGGACCTCCCCGCTACAAATGGTTCCATTTACAAATATGCAACTCCTACGTTCTCCATCAATTGTTTATACCACCCAATCCATTCGGGGATACGGGCGTGAGCGCAAGTATGTACATATGTATGATAACTGCTTGCTTTTAAGCTTTTTTTTTCTTGGGGTCCCCACGGGTCGTCACGTTACCGGGGCCGGTAAGATGGTATATCGGACTCGAACCGACTAAAACCACTGTGTTCTGTCATCGCGTCTTGTAGCCAGGACCTCAGGTATATGGTATCCTTATATAGGCTTGCTTTCAAGCTTGTCGTTTCTTAATATTTTGACTGTATATAAAAATATCTCATATCTGCAAAGTGCTACACACAAGTATGTCATGATGTTAATTCTTGGCGTTCTACGAACTCGCCGATTACCCATACATTGCTCATGCTGATGGACAGGTAAATCGATCGAGGATTTCAAAACATGCAATAAAATCGTTATCCAAAGTACTGTAGAATTTATTCAGTTTATAACTTTCTAGTATTTTACTATTTTACGAACTTTCTAGTTTAACTTAAACCATTACATGTCGCGATGTAGACGCGTGGTTCCCGGTGTTGTGGGTTCGATCCCCCACGGGGCAAAACTTTGTGTAATTCTCAAATTGTTGTTCTGAGTTCTTTGTGTCCGTAATTTGAATGTTGGCAAAGTCCCCCGCGACAAGAATTAATCCTAGTGCGGGAGTTGTGTAACAAAGCCAATAGAAATGGTCTCGTCAGTGTTTTATCAGACAGCATTATATATATACATGTTTGTCATGCCCATTGCATGTTTGGCATGCCCTTACATCAGTGGGACTAAATTATTTTATGGATATATGTATATACGTGTGTAAAATTAAATAATAACATTTCAAAAGGAAATGCCTGATATGTGGTGTTCCTACGAATCCCGGCACAACTTTGTTGAGACTATTTATAACATACTGGCACCAGGCGTGCAGAAAGCAACGGCGTTGGTTTACAAAGGCATTCGCGCCAATTTCCTGCAATACATGTTAAATGGTTGGTGGCAATCGCGCGACACCCGCCGAGCGTATTGCACTCCCACCCGGACCATTACCGCCAAGAAATATACTGCACACTGTAAATTACATTTAACTATAATTATAAGGGAGATGAGATGCAGATCTTTAACTAAAAACCACTTTTTAGTTAAAGGCAGGTAAGAGTAAATTCTTCATTCATTGTTTAGAAGACACTCTTGTTAACCTGCCGAAGGAAATCAGTATGGCACCTCTCCTCTTCCATAAACTGGAAGAGTCATCAGAATGGTAGACGTATATGAATATGTATCTTTAATATTATGGTTTATATATGTCTGTATATAATTTAATAATTTCAACAACTCTCTATATGAAGTAACTTTTAAATCTAACCACAAAAGAAAGAATGTGAAGTTAAGAAGTGAATAAATTAAGGTTTAAAAAAAACAATTTATAAGTGTTTGCAAGCCTATACATACAGACGCTCACGCCTGTATCCCCTAAGGGGTAGGCAGAGGTGCATGAAACACACATTTTGCCAATAAGATTTTGGTCCCACTAACGTAGGGGCAAACCTATTACCTAAAATCGGGCACTTTATGACTGTATATATACTGTCTGATAGATAACAGTCCGATCCCTTAGTCGCCTTTTACGACACCCACGGGAGGAGACTTGGTGGCCCTATTGCCGTCAACCGGGCACTGTATGACTGTATATATACTGTCTGATAGATAACAGTCAGATCCCTTAGTCGCCTTTTACGACACCCACGGGAGGAGACTTGGTGGCCCTATTGCCGTCAACCGGGCACTGTATGACTGTATATATACTGTCTGATAGATAACAGTCCGATCCCTTAGTCGCCTTTTACGACACCCACGGGAGGAGACTTGGTGGCCATATTGCCGTCAACCGGGCACTGTATGACTGTATATATACTGTCTGATAGATAACAGTCCGATCCCTTAGTCGCCTTTTACGACACCCACGGGAGGAGACTTGGTGGCCCTATTGCCGTCAACCGGGCACTGTATGACTGTATATATACTGTCTGATAGATAACAGTCCGATCCCTTAGTCGCCTTTTACGACACAAACGGGAGGAGAATTGGTGGCCCTATTGCCGTCAACCGGGCACTGTATGACTGTATATATACTGTCTGATAGATAACAGTCCGATCCCTTAGTCGCCTTTTACGACACCCACGGGAGGAGACTTGGTGGCCCTATTGCCGTCAACCGGGCACTGTATGACTGTATATATACTGTCTGATAGATAACAGTCCGATCCCTTAGTCGCCTTTTACGACACCCACGGGAGGAGACTTGGCGGCCCTATTGCCGTCAACCGGGCACTGTATGACTGTATATATACTGTCTGATAGATAACAGTCAGATCCCTTAGTCGCCTTTTACGACACCCACGGGAGGAGACTTGGTGGCCCTATTGCCGTCAACCGGGCACTGTATGACTGTATATATACTGTCTGATAGATAACAGTCAGATCCCTTAGTCGCCTTTTACGACACCCACGGGAGGAGACTTGGCGGCCCTATTGCCGTCAACCGGGCACTGTATGACTGTATATATACTGTCTGATAGATAACAGTCAGATCCCTTAGTCGCCTTTTACGACACCCACGGGAGGAGACTTGGTGGCCCTATTGCCGTCAACCGGGCACTGTATGACTGTATATATACTGTCTGATAGATAACAGTCAGATCCCTTAGTCGCCTTTTACGACACCCACGGGAGGAGACTTGGCGGCCCTATTGCCGTCAACCGGGCACTGTATGACTGTATATATACTGTCTGATAGATAACAGTCAGATCCCTTAGTCGCCTTTTACGACACCCACGGGAGGAGACTTGGCGGCCCTATTGCCGTCAACCGGGCACTGTATGACTGTATATATACTGTCTGATAGATAACAGTCAGATCCCTTAGTCGCCTTTTACGACACCCACGGGAGGAGACTTGGTGGCCCTATTGCCGTCAACCGGGCACTGTATGACTGTATATATACTGTCTGATATAAGGTGACTAAGGTGATATAAGGTGACTAAGGGCACCTTATATGACACTCACGTAAGAAATTTGGTGGCTTTATCTACTCCACCGACAACCACGCGGCAAATTTAATATTACACTACAAAGCTAAATTGCAATCATAACAGGCTTATGGAGTTTAGTTTTAATCCTTCAAACATTTTGCGATAGTGCAATAAACAAAGTTCAAATACCACGTATTCCTGTGTTACCTTTGAACGTGCAGCGCACTAAGCAGAAAGTACATAAATGGATGCAATTCAGGAATTTCGGGTGGCAAAGCGGACAGCAATTGTGTTGCGTTGATCGTGCAACTTTGAAATGGAGAGAATTTAAACGTGGAAATGTATCTGAAATTTATATGAAGCTCTGTGCAGCAGTAATAAAACTCTATAATCTGTTTGAGGCATTAGATAGTTCAGTGCTTAACAAAATTATTTTTACTTCATATTTATTTCGAACAAATTTAAACTTTCTTTAGTCATTCATAAAGATCCTTATTCTGATTTTCATTTTCATCTTTTACTCTTCATATTTCCAAACACAATATAACGAGTTTCATTTATTTTCAATTGGCCCAAGTAGTTCGCCACAAAACGGGTTTAGCTCAGCGTACCGTAATAAAACGATATACATTTAAATATGTATAAAGTCGTATGTTGATTTCGTACCAGATCCAAATGCAGACTTGGATATAAATCTGAACAAGTTATTATCAAGGTACACAGGACGCATGAATCACTCGCAATTCACTCTCACACACAAAGCATGTAGTATGCCGCAATATTTCGACACGCGAATTTATTTTCACCAGAAATTGAATGGGACGGGTCTACCAAATTGTGTTAACGTACCTACAACTGGTTGTGATGTGCCTTGGGGGTGTGCTGTGAAAGAGTTTGTTGTTTTATGTATTATTATATTACAGCGTATGTTTTGAGAACGAATTTAGTGTGTTGTGTACATCGATATACTTGTATGTATTGCCAGCGTAGTGACAATGTAGCTCCGAGTATACGCCAACTTGTCAGTTCGCGCGAATGTTCGTGACAGCCGTTGGAAGCCTTGTTTGAATTTTTTTGATAGCTGTTTTAAGAGTAACTACCCGCTTGGTGATTTTATTTACTTATGTGTCTTGGTTGTATATTAGTATTTTTTTAAACATTTAGATATTAAATAGCTTGAGCCTAGCCGAGTTTGCTCGTAGGTTCAGACTAGGGTGAGTTATTTCTTACTAATTGTCAGTCTTTGTTACTGGTTGCATTACCGAACAGGAGAATTAATAAAAATAAGACACACTTGCCGATGACATAACTGATTCGTTGACAGTATCAATCTTAAACTTAACAGTAACAATATTAGGAAGTAACAGCGATAGCAGTTCTCAAGCCTTTTTATTCTCATTTTAGTAATTCTTTCTATATGTATTCCAGATTCACACTAATAACAAACAAACAATATTGATAAGATTCAGCAAAGTTACAAATACATACTGTTTATATAATTATATGGATAATGCTGATTATAAATTAAACGTTCATTATTAATTGGATATGGCACGTGTCATGTGCTTATATTCTATGACTATGAATTAAATAATCGTTTACGGAAAAATAACTCTTATATTAATGTTTTTTTTATCCAGATTTTTACCTTCATCTTTATTTATAATCAAATTAATGATATTTTTTTTGTTATAATCAAGTGAATGAACTCCTGCACTAGGATAAATTCCTGTGTCGCGGAGACTTTAAAAACATTCAAACAACACACAAATAACACCCAGACTCAGAACAACAATTTGATCGTTGTTTATTGCACTTGGAAAGGAAAAGTGACTTAATATTTAACTGTTAAACACGTTCCAGCCTGTATGTACAATTAAAAATATTCTTAAATTAGTCTCTTTATATATATGTATATATACACAACTATCGATGCAGATTTCAAAACATTTGCACAAACTCCCAGATTCTACTGTCACAGTTAAGTGACCATTCAATGAAGACTATAGACTCCCAAACTTAAAATCTGTAGGGAACAAGTGAGTCTAACCAAAAGGGAGCTTCAGTCTTATTCCTGAGGGACAAGCTAGACGGTGGTGTAACGGTCTGGCAGCCTCCATTATATCCTACCGTCATGATTTGAAATCCAGGGCATATTATGAACACTTTGATACCAGTATATTAATATGATCGTGAAACTCAGATTCTCTCATAATCTATTAGTTGATGTCTTTGTGAATATTTAATGGTATTTGGTATTAAGAGTTTGTTGGGGATTAGTAGATATATACATGTTAAGAGATAAGTGAATTGCTCGAGGGAATGGGTTTGGGCCTGAATGTTGAAGTACTTGTTGCTTGATTTATGTAAGGGCATTGGCAATGACTAAAATAGTTTCTGGAGACAAAAGAAATCCGTATCTCAAATAGTAAATTGTCTTTAGTTGAGAGCAAAATGTCGTTTGAAAGGTAGGATTTTGTAAAAAGGTTTGCTGAAATTCTCATTAAATATATTTTTACCATACTATAGTTGGTACGAGGTTTTAAGAGTTTATGTCATTACCAATGTTTACTGTGTTTATTTATTTATTACACAATGTTCTATTAACCCTTTAGTGCCTTCATATAACACGATTAGGATTATCTTGGAAAGCTAAAACTACCATATTCATCAGAGATATATCCCTAAATTTAATTACTCGCTACGATTATCATAATCAATCATAAGATAAGAAAGATAGATACACACATACATGTCAAACTTACAAAATTTACATTACCAGCCTGTCAAACGATCTTGCCGTTGCATCTAAAACATACTCTATAAAACAATAAAATATATTCTGAAGGGAATGTGTATAATTAATGAGATATTTATGGCTGTATATTACCGTGAGGACACCTGTCCCCTCCCGGAGAGCCGATAAATCTCTTCCCGATAATTTACTGATTGTTTGTCTTAGCACATAAATTCACTTATGATGTTATTCGTATTACACTCAGCCGTCTGCACCTTCGCAACTTTGCTTGTGTTGCTTCGGGGAATTCATCCATCGATTGGTCGAAAATAGGGAATTGAAGATTATTTAGAGTTCAAGGCGAATACTGGTGGAAAATGTTAAGAGGTAAATTTGTGAGTATTCAAATAGAAAAATGTTTTCTTTTTTTGGAATCCCTGTTGGGCGCCATTAGATCTTGATGGATGTAATGTTGAAGTGTCGTTGTATATCTGTCTAGTCGGCATTTTTGTTACATTGTTTCTAAAATGACATTGTGAAATATCTTCTATACTAAAGTTCACAAAAGTAAGGTCAAAATTCTATTGAATGCCCACGAAAATATCAGATCGTGGAAAAAGACAAAGTAACCTTTTTGCGTAAAATTTGAATGTCATAAGACATTCGACGCGTAAGAATAGAATTGAATTCCATTGAAATTGAAGGAGAATTAAATCTTATACGACAGGTTAGAGAAAGGAAGCTAGAGAAATACGGGTCGTACTAAAACATTCACAAATCGTACTATCCAATTTAGTTAATGTGCCCTCTGAATTGTATTCTGATTTCTTGGTACGTTAATATAAGGCCTTGTCCGTCTTCTTAAATAAGTTCCGAAATAAAGTCTAACTAAGTTCAGTAATTGTAGTACTTGAATGCTTAATACAGTTTAATACGAAGACCTTTTTACTGTTCAGTGAATTGAAAATCAAATCTGTTTCAGTTAGTTAGTTAGTGTTGTATTGTGTTAAGTTATAATACAAACGCTGTTTAGAACTTATGTTTCTAGACCAGATCAGATAGTAAAGATAATATTGAAGTTTGGTAAATTATAAACAACTACTGCCTCGTTAGTCTAGCGGTAAGCGCCTGCAACTGCCGCTCAATTCAATTCTCGCGTCGGGCCAAAAAGTGCTATTGGGTTTTTCTAATAGAAAATACTCAGTAACAGTCCGAGTTTGGAAGTTTGGGGTGTTACATCCCCGTGCCGTCGATCCTGGTTGTCATGAACACCTATCACAGTCGACATTTGGAAGGCAGTGCCCTCAAATATTCTGACAACTAGTCCTTCTATCGAATTGAGGTAGCCCTCAGGTTTTGCGGAGGTCAGATGTCAGTCGTTCCGTGGAAAATCAAGTTATTCCCTGAATCCGGTATTCAGGCAATAACTGGTTGGACTAGAAGCCTCAATATACATGGGAATAATAAGGCTAGGAAGAAGTCAAATTATAAGTAACGGCTACAATGTCCTTGTTAAAGTAAAGTACTCAAAGGTAAACTTTGCATAATACGAACCCACACATTACATCATCTAGAAATACTCCAAAAATTTCTGGCTCTCTCATAATAAGAACAACGAGATGAAACGGTGGAGATGGTATTTCAAAATAGATTTTCCGAAGGATATGAATACCCGGTGGAGAATCGTTGCTGTGATTACATTACAGTAAGTGTCCCTAACTCTCGTTATTCTCTCAAGATTTCGCCCGCCATTATCATAACTACATTTCAACTATATTATAATCGGTATAGATCGTCGACTTGCATCTAGAAGATAAAACTTTACGTGCAGTTTCACCAAAGTTTTATGATGTGAGGTGACTTTGTTAATTTTAGTTAAATAACTTGACTGCTGGGCTGTTAAACTTACCTAACAAGTTTTATTCAGTCGCCACCGTGTACCCTGTTACAAGTACGAGGTAGAATTTTTTTTTTGATAAAAACTATACGCTTAAAACTTGTATGTCAAATTTTAAGTTAAATCCTTCCTTTGAAAACTCCTAAAACCACTTGAATATGCAGAAGTTTTCGTTGCAATTTTTTTAACTAATAGCAGTATGTCTTTGCAACAATTTAGTTTAAATTTGTCTTAAAACTTTAAAATATTGCTAAATTACTGTTTTCGTTGTAATTTTCACGTGTGTCAATCATTGTCATTGGTGTGTTCTTTTATACTCAATTGTATAAAAATGTTTTGTGTCTAGTTTTATTTAATACCGTAACAACTTCTGCCGTAATCAGCATGACCGCTTTCCGAGTTTTGAACAGTCAACAATGTATAAAGCTGTGGTTTAGTCTGTGTTTCTTTAGTTGATTTTAGCAGACTTCACATTGATAATATTGAGTGCTGTTATAAATTTGCAACCCTTTGATGGTACCGACGACCTCGGATTTGCAGACCTTATAACAGATAGTGCGCTGTATATACTCATACACCTGATTTAACACGGTGCATTAGTTTGCAGGCTTCTTGTAGTAAATTCGTGTTCTATAATATAATGTATAGGTACGAAAACTTTAGTAAGCAGATGACCTGCGGCACGATAGCATTGTTTATAGACCAGTTCGAAGGAGCCCAAGCTGCGGTTAAAACTATAGATATATGTATACATATGTAAACTTATGCCTCTTCCCGAATGGGTTAAAATAAAACAAGGCACCATCGGGCAGTTTAGGTGAAAGTAATAATAAGACTATTTCCATTATATATTAAGTGAGAGCGGCAGTGTACACTTTGAAGAGCCGTATTACTCCTGATCCGATCTTATTCTCATCCTTTAACACTGTTAATACCCATTTTTCTCGGCAGTCTAATGAAAGAGCCGAGTTTGTTATCCCTCAGAATCCCTCTCTTGAAAATTCAGTTACAGCAACATTTTCAACACTCTTTTGTTTGTGTTTATTCCAAATAATGTTTTTAGCATGCTTACTTACATTTAAAAATAGAATTTGTTAAATTACGTCACAATAATATGAACTAATTTGAATCAAGAAAGTTGTTAACGGTTCATTTCCTGAAACTAAAAACAGAAGTACCCAAATTGCGGTGCATATGAAATGTCCCAGAACGTGTAACATAAACAAGTGTGTTGCGACCTAATTAAAGTTGGATAGTTGTGGTAATTAGAAGCCGCATGCCTCGACGCCTCGGCCCCTTACCTCAGTCCTCCCGGTACTGATAACACTGGAACACGGAAGGCTTATCAGAGCTGAGGGTGCTTCCACACGGCATGGCTACATGATATTTGGACACGCAAAGTGTGAAACTTTGGCTGTTTTCAGGAACTTAGGTTTTATTACTGTCGGTCTTGACGGCGTGCACCGTGTTGGTAACAAGATCAATCTTTGTCTTATCTTAAGCAGCAGGGCATTTTTATAAATGTTGGTGTTATGAAATTGGTGTTTTTATAGCCTGGTTAGCTGTGTTTACGTTGTAATATAACCAAAAAAACCGCTTTTGGTATGACAATGAAATTAATTAAAAATTTTGTGCAATACCTCAAATCAATGTATATTTTGAAGTATATATATGAGTATAATCTCATACCTTGTTTCCTTCAGGGTAGGCAGAGCCAACAGCCTGGTTTGCTTTATATCCTTATAAAATATAAAAGAAAAAAATATATACATACCTTACGATACGAGCTTCCTCAACTGTCATTACAAATTCCATAAAGCCAGCGTGTTCGATTGAGTTTGAAGTATTGTATAAAAGTTTAAATAATATTATTTATTATTTTATAATATAAAATTAATTATTATAACTTATTTTAAAGATACTCTGCTATATTTTCCATAATATTGCAATCAAATTGCACAATAAATTTCTGTGATTTGTAATAATAATAATTTTAATAATATTTTATAAAAAAGGCAAGTCATTATAATCAAATTTCTTTTTTTATTTCATAACATCAATAATTATTCGAAGCCATCCTGTTTAAAAACTAATTATAGATTAACACACACAGTCACCGCCGCAAGCAACTACAGCTTGCTAGGAGAAATGTAAAATTAAAATTATTAGATAATTAAGTACCTGCCTGTGTTGATCTATAATCGCCTGATTTTTAAAAGTTGAGCCTTACGAGAAGAAATCAGATAAACTTATTGCCACTCTTTGAAATCACCTGATGCTTCTACTAGAACAACATTTTATGTAAAATGTAGAGCATTGTTTTGTTGAGAGCTAAAATTTTTTTTAAAAGAGAATGACTAAAATTAGGCTTTGTTTAATAAAGCTGACATAAAACTAATTATGATCCTGAAATAAATACACGTAAACGTAATGCTACGTTTTAGAGACTTTTTTCCATCATGAAAAAATCCGATTTAAAACGAAAAAAAACACGCCAATTAGAATTACCGTTGACACGGGGCACGAGGTTATGAAATCTCCTATTTTCAACCTCATTCAATTATTTAACACTCGTAAATTAAAACTCGGAAACCGCTCTGGACGAAAACAATAAAAACTTGAAGCCCATTTTGACAAATTAAGAAAATAAAAATTCAAAATGGCGGATGTAAGTTAATAGTCAAATTGATTTACGTATTCAATTAAATACACGGAGTAGAATGCTAGTAAACATACGGTGAATTCAAAACAAAGAATGAATTGTAGTTTTATTTTATATGATATATTATGTTTATATAAAGGGTATAAACCAATTCTCTTTTACTGCTTTCATACTTTGTCTCTTTTTACGTATTGAACGTGTATCGCGTTGTCTTTTTCTAACGTCAATACTGGCATAGTTATTATCTATGATGCTCTTTGTCTAAAATATTGCTGTAATTTTTCTCTCGGTCCCCTATCGTACGGAGCGAAGATCTGATAATACCGCTTTTGGTATAGATAATCTCGAGATTTTTTTCTTAAACGATGATAAGGCGGATGTATTTTTTATTAAACTTCATTTTTTTCCGTTAACGTTTGGTGTGTCAGAGAAATTACGATTAATATATTATTTTTGAAGGTTACATGGCTTCTTTATTTTTTGGTTTACGTTATGCTTTTTGTAATATTTTGTAAATATTGATGATATCAATATTTTGTTTACACTGTCTGTTACGATATAATAGGTAATTTTTCTGAATTGTCAGGAGCTGCGGTCGAGTTAGGGTTATAATTCCAGACAAAACAATGAAACTTGAGATGACACAATGAAATATCCTACTCCGTATAATTCTACCTACAAATGACACAAAAGCTACCTACCTATATAATGGAGTTAAGAAAGTCATTCGTATCAATTTACACGTAGCTGATAATATTCATATGAGATTACACAACAATGGGTGTAGTCGGTGTAATTAATAAAGTGGGAGCGAGAGGGGCCGAAGTGCGGTGAGAGAGCGATAAGCTACGATTCACGTAAATCACTCGCACTAATGACGCTCTGCTGCTGTGGATGCGGGCTACTGGAAATGGCACCACACCGGAACGAAGCAAGTTTTGAACTGGAGGGATATTTTGGGAAATGTGGGAAACTTGGTGGAGCTTGATGATATACATTTTTTTTAGCTGGCAAAGTGGACTAATTAAGTGTATTAAGCTGACTGGCGACTGCTGCTTGACGTCAAGTAACAGTAAAATCAAGTTTGCCGTTTTCGGAAAAAAACAACTTGGAATCTTATAGGCTCTATTCTAATAAAAGTATGTATTAGATAGGCTATGATGTCCTAGGTGTAGTGTCACTGTGTGTGTCGTGGATGGGGGCTTGTCATCTGCAGGCCAGCGTTACTTAACATATAGTAGTCATTCGAACGATTGTTCATATTTCAGGATAATCTATTACATTGTCCTCATATTTTTAGGCGCTTATAAAGTATGTAATAAGAAAATTGTGTAAAATATTTGCAAAACAGTGTGCCAAGAGTTTCTTGCCTGTTCTTCACGTAGCTTCACGGTTGATTAAGTATGACTGACTTCTTATGTTGACAATTCAAAAGTATCTATTATGAGTTTAATTGCAAGTAATTTGATTTTTGTGTTAAATTTCGATCAAACTTAAACAAACGACGAAATAGTATATTTTAATAAATTAACTTAATGAGAATGCCATACATATAAATTTGAGGTTCTGAAAAAAAAAAACATTTTCTAAAGCCGCAAAATAGTAGGTAATACTAATAAAACGATATTAATAAACGTAATGAATGAATGGATATAACTCATTCTTAATTTCTATTCTAATCATAAAAAATCAAATTCTAAGACATAATAACTCTTTTGACAGACTCAATATAGTAATGAGTTATTCATTTATTTATATTCCCAATTATTTGAAAAGGTTTTAGTATAGTTGTCCCAATTAATTTACGACCAGTATTTTGCTTTTAGGCTTTTGATGCGCTTTGAGTTATCATCCATTCAAGGTAAATATTATTCGAAAATTTCAAGCGAAATTCTCGTACTCCAAGCCATTATAAAGATGGGAGCACATAATTCATAATGTTTACCAGTTTTACCGGTTTTAATTCGTAAAGTTTCGTAATGAATAGACGATTCGTTCATTACCTGTTTTGTTGGATATAACTTTTATATATTTTTATGAATAATGAAGGTTTAGGTGTGTGTTTGCGACGGGAATTATCCCTTTTTCATATCAGATAATTGTATTAGGGTTATTTTCGTATTTTAGGAAATTTTATAAATTTGTTAATAGATTAACAAATGTGTTTGTATTGCGTGTATTTTGACTAATTTTATTTCGACTGGCCTATTGGTTTACTGGATCGTGAGTTCGATCCCAAGGACCCAGTACAAATAATTGTGTGATGTTGTGCAAATTTATATATAACATGTATGTATTTAGTATTTATATATATATATATATATATATTTATATATATCAGGGTGTGAGTATAATTAAATGTTGTACCTCATGAAGTTAATCAAGTAATAAAATAATACAAGTACTACTACTACTGCCCACATTTATACACCCATGAAATAATGTTGGTATTATCGTTTTGTTGCCTAGATTATATTATATGTAGAATTATGCGTACGACGTCTTCCAACTCAAGTTTTAAGAGCATTTGTGTGCAAGTGATAAGAGATTGGCAACTGTGTTGTCACTAGTGGGACCTAGTTGACGCTAGTACCAGACTCTTTAAAGTATGGTATATGTTGTTCTAGTGTAGCATTGAAAAAGAATGACGAAGTACTTTCATGTTATTTATTATTATATATAATCTACTGATATTTAATTTAGTTCTCAATTTAGTCTTATCTCGTTTATAAATAATTGAATAATACTACTCCTTTATTATACTTTAAATTGTATTTATTACTTTCCTGGTAAAATAACTAGATGTAATGTCGTTTCTTTCAGATATATGAAGATATTTTTTTTTATATACGTTTAATAACAAGAAAGCCGTCTGTTTGGCATCTTTTTAAATAATATCCCCCATGGTAGCTTTGGAGTGCCGTTCTACATAGTATTGTTTTTCTTTCTAAAACTATCAAGACTAGAACTAGAAAGACTATCAAGGTCAGTATTTCTCTTTGATAGAGAGGCTATGCGAAGATAGAAACTTAATTGAAATGGTGACTCTCAAGCTATGGAATTACTTGAATGGAAATGTATTCACGGATGCAGTTAAAGATGTGTTTCAATACAATTTTTGTAACATATAATTTAAATTTAGGTACATGAAAGATGAAGCTGGAGACAAGGTCAAATAGAATATCATTTGACATGAGTATCATATCAAACACGTTAGTAGTTTAACAAGTTAAAAAGTCCAGCCAAAAACTAAAAAATTACGCTAAATATAACTAGCTTATACATAACGATGCAGCGATGTAAAGACTAGCGATATTCTATACATCCAAATCTCTTTCAATATGGTTCAGAGGGTGAACAGGCGAACAGACGGGTCATCTGAAGGTAAGTGACAAGTACCGCCCATAAACACCTGCAACTAAAGAGTCGTAAGTGTATTGCCCGAGTTCGAGGGTGGTGGAGGGGGAGTTGGGACTTTAGTACCCTGATGTTTGTTAACAGGTTTTCTGTTTGAGCTTGGTAGTACTCCGGTAGAGCCGGCCTATAAATTTAGAAGTAATAGTGGAACAAAAACTCACATACATAAATCCTAAACAAGAAAAATTAAAAAAAAAAAAAACAATTTTTTTAGCTGACGTTTTCTCCAAATGTTATATAATGACATGTGACACCCGCTACTAAGACGATTCAGATATTAATCCGTTTTTTTTATATCAAATCCTATCATCACATGAAGTCGTCTGCTCCAGGGCATAAACGTAATGCTTCTTTTTGCGCAATCGTATAAACAGAACCAGCCGTCTACAGAATATTAAAACAGTTGAATCTGAGGGCCCTTCTATTTCATGATACGCTCACGAACAGACGGCCTCGACACCGCCCTCGAAGCGCAAACAAACAACTCTCGACGCACGTCTACTTCCACATCCACACTTACACACATACACGTACATAGACATACGCTACTTCCGAATCGGTTTGAGTAATGATTTTGGATTTTAATTTTTTTTTTTTTTACGATAAGACTGATCGTATGTGAACGCCCATGGACACCTGCAACTCAAGTCATAAGTGCCGCTGCCCGTCTGTGAGCTGGCTGAGGAGTAACCTCACTGACTCGGTGAAACACAACGCAAATATTATTGGAAACGCTGCAAGGAAAGGTTCTTATATTTATTTTTAACTAACTTCGAAAAGGAGGAGGTTATAATTCGACAGACTTCTTTTTGTGAGAATGTTACGCAACATATACGATGATTTTATAACTATTGTTTTAAATAAAAGGATAGTACTCCAATATATGTATGTACCTCAATACAATTTATCACGATAGTGCTATTGAAATCAGATTTATCCTTTGTTTAATGGTTAGGTATGTTTTACTTTTTAGTGTGGTTCACGATGGGTAGAATAGGATCAAATTATTTCCGTGCGTGTCGTAAAAAGCGACTAAGGTTTGGACTGATTTCTATCAGACGGTATACATACAGTCAGTGCCTGGTCGACGGAAATGGCCTTCTCTTTCTTTCTCTCTTTAAAAAAAGACATTGCACGCCCTGGAATTAAATCCTGAGTCCATTAAAGAACACCTAGACATAGAATAACAATTTAAAGTTTACACATAGTGTTGTGACAACTGGATCCACCTCGCCACTACGCTGTAGCGCCACTGACACCACTTCGCCATCCGTGCAGTTAAAGTCAGTTACTTAATTGTGATTAAACTATGGTTTAGTGTAATATTACAATTAAATTTGAACTCCACTTGTTAATTTCTAAAATTTTTGAAAAATAATATTTTTATTGAAAAAAGGAATTAAGTATTTTTTTCCATCTTTAGTTCCTCAATTGTCCCCTATTACGTTAGTGGGATCAAATTCTAATTTGCAAAATGTGAAAACACCTCTGCTTACACCTTCAGGGATACAGGCGTGAGCGTATGTATGTATATAAAAAAGTGATGAAATATTTTTCCTCGGTGTTAGCAACAAATTGATCTTGCAACAAACGCATCTATTCGGATAACACAATAATATACTCGAAGGTACGGCAAGAGCAGTCGGTCGCGCTTCACATCACTTCGCATATGCGATTACGGTAATGCGATTTCAGTAGCCGTGGGCAGTGTGCGCGCACCCTTAATTAAGGTGACTGCTGCGAAATAACGTATAAAATATAATATGCTAAATATTGTATTTTATACGTTATTTTCAGCACAGCATGATTGAAATTCGTGTGATGGTTATTGCTAATTAACGTTATCGAGTCAGTTCGTAAAATTGTATTTAAAGGCACAGAATCATTTAGGTTCCTATATGTTCCTATATTTTTGGCTTTGTTTCTTATTATTGACTTCTATTCAGCTATTCTTGACGTATGATGATGCAAAAATTACGTCATTCTAAAACATTAAGTGTCAAATAAGATTTGTCGCTATTGTTTATAATTTACTAGCTTCTCTCCGTGGACCCGTCGGCGTGGTTACTGTTGATAAAAAGCAGCCTGTCCTTCCCATATCCATATACCAAAGTTAAATAAAAATCTGCTATTTAGACGTGAAAATATAACAGACCGAAAGATAGATGGCGTTACTTTCGCATTTATAATTTAACTGAGATTAATCATGTTTTCTTTTTGAATATGTTAAAAATATTACGATTTTTACACCTAACAAAAACAACCTTCAATAGATTCTATTTTATTCAGATTTGCTTAACATACCAATTGAATAACAAATAAAAACCAAATAAAGATATGTGTTGGAAGTTTTTGTGGAGTAACAATAGGTAAGGCATGGAGGCCCAGTAAGAATAAGTGTGGTGACTACACTTAAATTGCTAAAGTTAATGCATAAATAACAGGTAACAATGTAGGCCGGCCCACAGTCCTTTCTACCGAGGCCATAAAAATGGCGTAACGTGAATTTACGCGAGGAAGGGGATCATATTCAGGAGCTTTGGAAATGTACAGTGAAAGAATTTTATATTTACCGTTACCGTAACTTTGTAATAAATATTATTGGTAGGGGTTACTATTTCTATCGTTTGTCAGTATAATAAACACATTGCATAGTAATCTTTCGCATGCAAGAAATTAATCATTTTTCATATAAACTTTTGAGGTTGCTGAACTCTCTAAAGTTCAGTATATCATTCTCATTTTTTTATTATTTAAGGAGACAAACGAACTCACCGGTCATCTGATGGCAAGTGATAACCGTCGCCTATGGACACCTGCAACTGAAGAGTCGTAAGTGCGCTGCCCGCCTTTGAGAGTGATGAGGGGTGAGGGGATGAGGGAAGGGGAAGGAAGAGTGGGGGATGGGAAAGAGGAAAGAGGATAGGGAGAGTTGGGCCTCCAGAAACCTCACAAATTACGGGGAAATTCATTAGTTTATTAGCCGTTCCTTTCGCGTTTATACTCTATGCAACGTTCCCTTGGGTAATAAGCTATTGTTATACAGCCTACCTTAAATAAACGGGCTATGTAATGCAACAACAATTTGTCAAATCCAATAAGTAAGTCCTGATGAGAGACAGACGAACCGACGGGTCACCTGATGGTACGTGACAACCGCGGTCCGTGAAAACCTGCAACTCAAGAAGCGTAAGTGCGTTGCCCGCTTTTGAGGGTGGTGATGCGGGGAGAGGAAAGAGGAGAGGCAAGATGAGGAGATGGGCAAGAGGAGAGAGGAGATGAGAAGAGGAGGAGTTGGGCCTCCGGAAACCTCACTAATTTCAGATCAATCAAATTTCAGAATCGGTTTTCTGTTGGACCGTTGTATCAAACCGGTCAAGCCATCCTGTTCGTGCCTAAGCATGGCTCTACCACTGTTAAAACTGATCTGGAGGTACATACATGTCCCTGACTACTTGAGCTATTGCTGACACTCCACAATCCATCAGTAAAATCAATATCGCTCTCCCTCAATTCTATCTTCACTTTAAACTGAATTAAAGAAACCAATCAACAAGTGGACGCCGTTTTCATGGCCTCCATCTCTCCGCTTAAGCTTCTACCAACGGCCCGTTTGTTCCTTTCAGCCGGCACAGTGGAATACAACGCGCTACGCTGTATTCAGCGGCTTCCACCAAATTCAGCGGCTGTCATGTTAGTTAATAGTAGACAGCACGGCTTACACGTTTTTCATTAGAAGCTCTACGTTTTGATCCGCATTGTTTCCGACCATGTTTTTAATTTTACCAAAATCTCTTTTGTAGTAGAAATAATTACGTTGGTTAGTGTTCAGTGTTGTCATTTCTTTATAATAGAGGCTTTGGTGTGGACAATAAGTTAAATTTATTTGGCAAAAGAAAATGCTTTTACCTAAATTGCGTGTTGCCTGATAATTATAATTTATTACAATAATATGGATGATAAATGTATGCACACGTTTTTATTCAATTGGAGTACACAGTCATATTTTGTTACCTTCACGTGTTTGAGGGTAAGTGTCGAAACTAATGCAACTAATGTTCTCTTGAAAGATATATTTCTATTAATTGTCCGTCACAATGTCCGTCGCCCGGCTTGCAACTAGAAAGTCGATAAGCCGTGGATGCCGGGTCTGGCGAGATCGATAATAAAGAAGCCCGTCAGTTTTCAAAAGAACATTTTCAAGAAGAAAAACTCAAATCAGCTAATATATTTTTTGACGGATTATCATATGCTAAGCGGCTTCCAGCTGTACCAAAACAAAAAGCAAAAAACTCACCACTTTCAGAGACTGATGAGGGCGACCGCTCCGCAGTCGACACTCCAGACGAGGACTCTAATGAGGATAGAGAGTCAGCGCGCGTGGCGTGCGCGTGCGTCATCGAACTCTCGGAGAGGGTGCGCGTCACCTCCCGGGGCGTTGAGCAAAGCTGCGTTAATCGCCGCCTCAGGTACCGCTGTTCTCGAGCCAACTGTTCCTTGTGTCCTACATGCCTCTTTTCTCTTTCTTCCAAACTCTGAAAAGAGAATGAATATTGAAGCTTCAACACAGAAACGCGGATCTACTCAGATGAGGCAACGTTTTGTTTATCGTGTGGAAAGCTCAGGGTTTTATATTGAAGTTCACAAAGTATTTATTATATCTGATTCGAACCGACTAAATCCATAAAATTATTCCATTCCAATCCAATCATTAATAGTGTTTTATTGAGTGATTGAGTGCACTCATAGACAATACAATACGATATGTGTTAGTTGTTGCTCCTTTGCTATATATATATATATACATATATATATTTTTTTTTTTATATATATATATATGTTTATATATATATATATGTATATATATGTATATATATTGTATATCCTTTAATGACTTATATAGTATGAATTGTTTTTTTATATACATACACATATACATATATACTTAGTTTTTATTATGTATTTTATTATTTATATAACACGAAATAGTGCTTGCAGGTATCACTCGACACAGGTAAACCTCTGCAGAACCCAATACCTGTGCTCTGTGTTAAATGGCATTTATATACTTATTAAAATACTAATTAAAGATATTTTAGTCCAAATAAGCGCTTAAAATGCTATCATTTGTGAGAGTTAAACATAGCGCAATCGTTTTATCCTCCCCTACATATTGAAGCGAGAAATACTGACTTACAGAGTCGTTTCTTGTGGCGCTCATGGGAAAATGGCTTTTTCTTGAGCCTTATACACAGGGGACCGTCAGACAGGAAAAAATGGGGATCCTCTATGTTCTCGGAACTTGTACACTCGATGAATTCCCTCTTTTGTTTTTTCGTCGTACGTTGTGCTCCCGTCTTGATCATGTAATATACATTACTGCAAATGGGACTTAGTTTCGTGGAGTTAGAAAATAATGAACTTTATGTAAAGCTATTCAGGAGTTACAAAGACTTAAAAGGATGTTGATACGCCCTTTTTCTTCTTTCTTTTTGTATAGATAAAGAATTATACCCCTAAGGTGGCAAAGAAATATACCACCTAACTCATGCTCGCACTTAAAAACTATTTCTCTCATAAACTATCACTTATACGTGAAAAACAAATTGCTGTAAGAGTCTTTTAGATGATTAGGTTACTTTCAATATAAAATGTCTTGAGAGAATTAGTATAACGTTGCAGAATTGGATAGTATATATTTTGTATAGCCGTATATCAGCCGTTAGCAAGTTATAAAACAGTAATATATTACGATTAACAACGAATGAATGCCGACGGTGGATAAGCTAATAAATCAGCAGTCTTATTGCAGCGTAAAATATTCTGGCCTCATTGTGCTCGTAATTGATGATTTTGTTGATAGTTTTACAACCCATTACATAAACGTAAGTACATTAGTATATCATTCATCATGTACGTAGACGCATTTACATATATCTTAACTATACCAACATAATTATCTCGCTTCTATTGTAAATATGGAAATATCTAAGGATGATTGTTACTCAGAAACGCCAGAATTGCTGAACAGTTCTGTGTGAAATACTTTTTATGGACATACCAAGTAGGCGAAGCCGCGGGCGGAAACTAGTAACATAAACCCGAAAATGTGTTTGTTTGCTACGCTCTTATGTCTTAATTACGAAATTGATCATCATGATATTTTGTAGCACTTTGCCTGGGGTACAGAAAAGGGTATCTTACTCAGAGAGAAAAGCTTTGCTTCTGATGGATAGGCATTTTAACTTTTACGTCTGGCTGGTTATAAATATGTTTTTTAATAAATAATACATTACGTATTGATGTAGCGATCGAAAAAACAGTAAGCCGTTTCTTATATCCTGTACTTATATTCATATTGCAGGTATCTCGAAGTTCAGGACATCAATAGTAAACTAGAGTTAGAAAAGAAAGTAGGTTGTTTTTGTTATACTCGTAATATAGGGGGACAGACGAACAGCCCGCCGCCGTTGGACACCTGCAACTCAATAGTCGTAAGCGTGCTGCCTGCCTTGGTGATAAGGGGTGGGGCAATGCGGGGAGGGGAAAGAGGAGACGAAAAAGAGGAGAGGGGGAGATGGGCCTCCGGAAACCTCACTAATTTGGCGAAATGCAAAGCAATGGTTGCTTCACAGACGGTTGTCAAGCCACGCTTGCGTTAGTAGATATAGTGTCTTTTAGCATCATAATTTACTGTCTGTCCAAAACAAAACAGGATACAATAAAATTCTCATATTCGGGTTTAATTTTGGCCGAGATCAGCGGTGGGAGGCTGCAGGCGGCCTAAGATGATATATCTGGTCATAAATCTGCCACAACTCAGCCGACGCTACGCGACGTCCACCGGCACCCTTATTTTGCACTCCAGTATTAAATATTCTTTGGAGTATTTTTAAATTGTGGGTAAATGGAAAATTTCAGTTTTAAAAAAGCTATGTACGTACGAGTACGTACCGGGGGTCATTTTAAATTAGTCTTTTTATTTAATTTTTTAACGTTCACAATTTGAATTTTATTTCGGTCAAAATTATATTTACAAGTTTGAATACTAAAATCTAAAAAAGACTAGTTTACTTTACATCTACATGTAGATGTAAACTAGTCTCTATCTAATATTATAAAATATGTGAAAGTAGCTCCGTCGGGATGTTTGTCTGGTTCTTATCTTATCACGGCTAAATGGCGAAAAGAATTTAGATGAAATTTAGTACGATGATACTTGAACCCTGGACTAGAATATAGACTACCTTTTATAAACATACCATGTGGGCGATGCTGCGGGCGGAAGCTAGTGTATCATAATTGCTGTATTGTTCACAGATCATAGAAACAAGTAATTTAACGATTGTGTAAGGTCAATTAAAATCCATCAACACAATTTACGAGTTATTAGTTCGAATTAAAGTACCGCTATTTATAAATTAATCCGTATTTTTATTACACACAACAGACAATTTGTAATGAAAACCACAATGCACATAGGTTAGATTTTCAATAACAAATACATGAAGCAAGCAAAAAAAATTGTCTAGAATTTCATTAAAAAATAATTATTTTTAAAATTAAGATTAATTTACTTACTAAGTATTATTTTTACATATATATGTTAGTGAAAAATTAAACAAAATATAAAAAAATGAATTAATTACTAACAGTAATCAGATATTGTTTGTTTGGATTTTCATGTAACGTTTAGAAAATAAACACATATTCCAAAATAAAATAAAAAATGGTTGATTTCCAATTGGAGGGATAATACCACCCGTATAGAGACACTAAGTTACAAGACCCTAACGCGACTTCCTAACAATATTGCTAACACTTCCCAATTCATCCGTGAAAGCAATATCCCCTCCCTATATTGTTGTTCATACCCATAATAATTCCCAATATTCACTTTCAATAGACTCTCAATACTCAAATAGACTAAAATAAGTTCCTATTACGCTAGTGGGATTAAATTCTAATTGGCAAAATATAGGTGTTTAATGCACTCTGTCTACCCCTTCGGGGACACGGGTGTGAGTGCATATATGTATGTATGTTATTTATTTTTGTTTGTAACCTTATGTAAGTTCAAATAACGATTTTCACGTATTTAAATATAGCCCCTATGTAGTCACCGTATGAGCCAACCTACGTCTCATCGATTTTGTGTCAGACTATTTGAGCGTGGAGCGATCCAAATTATGTCATATGAGAGATTACTGAAGCTATCATACCCCTGTGTTATTGCTCGCTATTTATTTTTTACGATCGGATCGTTCCGTTTAATATCAAAAGATTTCGCCTTTCTAAATAATCCACTTTCACTGAACGGTGAATAAACGTGAACAATCTCAGAGTTTTGCATTTTAGGAGACGATTTCCGTAATCCTTACTCAATATTATAAATCTAAAAGATCTCTTATCTTTCCTTCGTTTATAGATTGATCCGATAAAATCACTTTCACGGAACTAAGAGGAGTAACCCACGCACTTCAAATTTTGCAGTTACTTTTGTTGATAGCAAGAACTGACAAAACTAGTAACCTCGAACTTTAAATTTCTATGCCTCGACCCGGAACATAGCAGTCTTATTTATATTAACCGACATTGTAAACAAATAAAGATTGATTTGGTTAAAACTAGAGAGACTAGTTTTTACCAAATCAATCTTTATTGTAGGTTCCTAAAGTAAGTTTCCTATAAAAGTCGTAAGTTTATTAAATAATTATTCACAACGTTGTGCGTGTCTAATTTATAGGAATGACTGTTGTGCTCAGGATCAAAGCTCTCGGTTAATTGCGGCGGTAAGACCCGTTATGGAGGACTGGCTAGAGAGGCGGCATGGCAGCCTCTCTTACCGGTACACGCAGATACTTACCGGACACGGCTGCTACGGTAAGTACCTGTGCCGTATAGGCCAGGAGTCAACGTCTCTGTGCTATCACTGTGGAGGCTGTAGCGAGGACACTGCACTCCACACCTTAATGGAGTGCACAGCCTTGGGTGCACCAGCGCCCCAATCTCGCGATGGATATCGATTTGGGAAGTCTTTCGCTGGAGACCATAGTTCTGTCCATGGTCCAAAGCGAGAGTGCGTGGGATTCCGCTGCCTCATTTTTAGTAGTAGGGCTGGCCGTTGCCATAGCAGAAGCAAATTTTATTACATTGAAGAACGGTGAGGCCCCTCGCACTTCACGGTGTGGCCGCCTCTTACAAAATAGGTGAACCAAGGATAGCATAGGGTATACCCAGGTCCTATACCATATTCCTGGAAGCAGGATAGGGTATACCCAGGTCCCTTGCAATAGACCTAGTTGAGGGCTAGCTGAGTTATTAGGGGGCTTATTGTCGATAACGGGGCACTGTCTGATAGATGAAATAACAGTCACATCCCTTAGTCGGCCTTTACGACACTCACACGTGTAGAGATAGAGTGGACCTATTCTGGTCTACTGAGAACCACTAAATATTAACAACATTTAGTTATGTTAAGTACAAAGGAAAGGTTCAGAGTTTGAGTCACAGTTTAATAGAATTGATCATGCTTAGTTATGCGTCGTGTTATATTACAAACTTTTAAAAGTAAGTCAAAAAATAACAAGTGAATTGTTAAAAATTATACATTATTGATAAATCGGCCTGTATCATTATTTTCATATTCTTACTAAACCTACACACACATAAGGCATATATGTACCTATCGTATACATACATGCACACACATATGGTTGCAAAACGATGTGTAGAATTTGTTTCATTATGAAAATTTGCCCGAAATTTAATAAACAATTAAAACGTCGACTGGGTAATAAATTTACTTCAGAAAATTTTGAATACAATTTGAACAAAGTTTACCAAAGAATATACAATTGGGAGAAAGTGCAAGCAATATTTGAACATAAACATGCAAATTTCGAGACTGATGAATTTTAAACATTATACTTCGGAATATCAGATATAAGTTAATTGGTTATTAGAAAAGTTTTCCAATCTGCATGAGGAATAGGCCGGTGGCGGAATTTTTCGCGGCCATGAAATATAGATGGTATCAGAGTACATTGTTTATTTAGGCAGACTAGATGGAAAATGCCCGCGGACTTCGTTCCGAAATTTCCTTAGATTGACCTTCGTCCAATTGGAATAGAAACTTATTTGATATTATCTACAACGGAAAAATCTTTTTCTTCGTCTATATTTTGATTATCTATGAATGAAAATAACGATTGCTATTAGATTAAGTTATTTTCCTATTCTTTTTGTATGATGTATATTATTATTATTTCCTCGAGCCAACAATTCATCAGCTTCATGCCTCACAGGGGCGATTGATGACTCGTGTATAATCTGTTCATGTCCATCATGTTACCTAATTATGGTTTCAATTCCGTAACAGGGTAGTCCAAATACATTTCTCGTCTTTAGCTTTAAACGATATGTTTCCACAAAAAGTACCTCACTCTTGTAAATTCTCATCGTCAGAGAGCTTTAATTTTACTTTTTACTTGACCACTTGATCTTCACTTTCAAAATCAGAATTTATGCGTTGAGGCTTATTAAACGTTATTCTCAGAGCACGTACCAGTATTTACGAGTAGCGATACGATGCCACGTAGTCTAACGTGACTACCGTAACTTGAACAAATTTATTTTGATTACTTGCCCTTAATTTGTTTTAAAGGAAAGTAATGTGACAGTTAAATTTAAGAATGACTTGTGTGTTAACAGTAAAAAGATCGATAGCAAAGATATCAGAAATGTTTCAATTACATGAAGTAGTAATTTCTGGTCTACTAAAACAGAAATCACTTACACTAAACAACAGACGATCAAAAGGATTTAAACACAGAAAGAGTTAATAAAGAAAAGGTTATCGTATATCCTTACGAATTTTTGTTTCAAGTATAGCAAAGCAAAATAATCTTTATAGGCGTGTGAACCACAATAAATTACAAGGCCGGCATTAAGCATCTTACTTCTCTCATATTAAAATAAGGGTGAACTTCATTGTAACGACATTCGAAATTCAACGCCATCAACAATTTGCCTAAACCTTGAATGTTTCCGACGGTAAGCAAATGAAAAGTACCGTTTCAAACGCGTTGCGATGTGCCTGCGTTAACGATGACGCCTTTTAATTAGTCCTGCATATTATACAGACTAACGGTCTAAGTTTGTAAACGTATTGGCAAGCGGTTGGTGAGGACTTTTTTATTTTAAATTATGGGTCTCCGTGAAAGTCTAATTGATCTGAAATCGCGGCACTAGCACGATGGTCGTTCCTTGAATAATTTTATCAGATTCATACGTCTATAAGAACTTTAATAAATAGACTACTTATTATGTCAGGTCCAGTCTGAAAAGCTTAATTTTAAATAAGCAGCAGCAACCAGTACGTCCCCTATCAATAGCTGTATGTTTATCGAAAAATAATAAATTGTTGAACTAAACAAAGTGTGGCACCATTACCATATTAGATACGCTCGAAGTCTATTTATAGCGGTCCTTTTAATTACTCATGCTGAATTCAGCAATGTAATTAATGGAATTCGCGATAATCGATAGGAGTATGCCTTCGTGGTTAGGTAGCTCAAGAATAAGATCCTGAAACATACATATATACCGGAGCTTTAACACTCCGAAAATGTGTATATAAACCACTCTCGCTAAGTTTATTCAAACTTAATTAAAACTCAACCGTACCACGTCGACATAAAGCTGAAATTTTCCAACAAATTTGACTATTAATATTTGGTGAAGCGAGTTAGGAATAATAAGGCCTCGCTTCATTGACAGCGGTTTACTTTACGCTCAATTAGTTGAATGACACACGTGTCGCTCTTCGTTGAGACATCGTCGTGTAAGTACGGCATTTTGTACCACTGTTATATTTACCTCCGTAATACGAAAATCTTCGGATGAACCATGAATGCAGAGAGGCTGGAGATGTTAAATTACCTTAAGATAATTGTGGGATCTATTCTGACATTTAGTGTACTCTTTATTTAAAAGGATTTAAAAAAAATCTAACAATAACAATAGACTTAACTATACATCTGAATACATTGTCCAAGCTTCGTATCTTGCGGTGTACCAACTTTTTTCACACAACTTCCGCACTAAAAATTATTAAAGTGTCACGGGAGACTATTTGTATATCACACCAATTATTGTCGCGTGTGGAAAGCAAAACGATACACTGATGACGTATTAGAGCACACGTGTAGATACACTGTAGACGAGAAGTAGATACAGTTACGTCATCGGTACGAAGGTACGAAGGTACCGATGACAACGGGTCCAACATCCTGACAAAACCATTCTACGCACATCCCACGCCTCTCATCATCCGATCTCGCATTGTTTTAGCCGAGGGATTTTGTAAAATGACACCTGCCGGTCCTTCAGGAGTGTTATGTCAGGAGGGTACAGCTTAAGACACCACGTTATTGTCACAATAGACGTATATTTCCTTAACATTATAGGAGGTTAGGCTTTTATAGAAGATATTTATTTCGATCAGGGAAAGGGAATCACAGATAATAAATATTGGGCTCATTAAAAAGATAACTACCATAACAGGAATTACTTTTGTATCGTGGGGGACTTTACAGACATATAAACAAGTGCTCATCGGTAAAGATTACTTGCAGTAGACCGACAGGCGGACAGACGAATTAATTTCTGAACGAGTCTATATATACAATGTTTCTATTACAAAACCTTTAACGTTTTTAAAATCAATCTGATTTGGATTCGAAAGCAAGGCACAATACAACAATAGCAAACTTTGAATTAAATTGCAACATATTCAAACTGGGGTCACAGAAACGTGACCAATAACAATGTACTCAGTGCTTTAACTTGAATTATAAATAACAAGAGATTACGACGCCTGTAATTGGGCAGATTCCGAGTTCTGATAACACATCTGACACTTGGTCACGTTCGGGAAAAACGGCAAACGGTAGCTCTGAGGGTTGATTTGCCATCGTTACATGAGAATATATAAGACTCCTTATATCAATTATTTCACTTACATAATGTATGAAATGCTTTTCCTTTTACGAAAAAGCGTAATGATGATTTTAATGTTATTCATACTTAATGTAACTGGGAGCCCTAAAGGTATCATCGGATAGGTTTCTTAAGCCCAACATTTCTGCTCTCTAAATAAATAACGTTTCAATTTGAACTTTTATTATTCTGAAAAGTTTAAATTAGTTCAGTACTGAAGTCTTTCAGACTTGGTTATGAAGATATAACTTGTTTAACTTTGTTAATGCTAATTTTTAGCTAGACAATAAGCATTTCTTCTCAACGACGAGTTTAAGAACTGATGAAGTGTATTGATTCAAAATTTGATAGAGCAACATCAAACGAATTTACACCTTAACTAAAACAATTATTTTTTTACCAAAATGTGGCAGGTTTTTTAAATAAATACTACCTACTGCGCGGCATGAGCGAGTCATTATAGGTTTTATGGGCCATAACGCGGTCCCAACCTTATAATTCCGACTTATTCAACTACGTGAAAACAAAAATAAATCACTACATCGATATCACGAAGGGACTGACGGCAGGGGAAACAGGAAGATATGTATACCGTAAATGTATCGTGAGGACTTGAGAGGCACATCATGTACATACATATGTTTGAATAAGCAATAAACTTAATTCAAATTTAAGTTACTGAGTTATACAAAACGGTAGGTACAATGACTGTTATGATATATTAACACGACATAGTTTCTCCATTATCCGTCTCTCGGCATGCAATACTTAAAATGTATAAATAATATATTTTACGAATCTAATTATAACATATGAAATATATGAAAGATAAAAGAATGTCAATTTAACAATTATAATTATAAATAAAATGAATAGAATACAATAGAATGAAGTGAAGTGTCACTAGAAAACTCGTTAAATTAAGGGAACATACCACAAATGATTTTTTAAATTCAAATATTTCCTTAAGTAGCAGGTTACGATAATACTTCTTAACGCGTTCCTTGTCCACTTTTCTTAGTACGGTACTATATAATAAAAAAGTATCAAACGATGGAATATACGAAGGTATCTCAGCAAATAGTAAACACTCGTTATATCTGATTATTGAAGCGGAATATATGTGTTTTGTTCTTCGTTAGGTAAGTCTTTTTTGTATTTCGTTGGCTAACGACCAATAATACAATTTTTGGGTGTACATAGGTACTAACAAAGGAACGATATCAATTTCTTCTTATGCCAAGCAGAGCGTCTAAAATCGAGGAGTCATTTATAATGAGAGTAAGAATTGAGATTGATTTGTGTATAAATGTTTTATACTTTAAATGCCTCCGTTTACATGAAATTGTTTAATAAATGTGACAGTGAATGATAATATTGAGGAATAAATAATAGCTATGCTATAATAGATTATTTCTGATGTCCAGTAAAAGGCAACAGAGTTTGGCAACCTCCGACATGCCCTTCAGTATTTGACGACCCACAGTAAGACGATGATGAGAACGTCATCTGTAATAGATAGAGCTTTGACGTGGCATGACCAATATTGAAACTAATTAGACACTACATAAAGTTTATCTTGTTCATTTAGAAACAACCGTAGTTTATCCATTATATAGACCCTATACAGACGCTAATCTTTTATTCAGAAGTTTAATTAACTACACAGAACATCGAGCGCTTATATAATATAATTTCTTAATTATTCATTCGTGAGCAACTTTGAATTTATTTTAATGTAAACTTAGTCTAAATGTAATTTAACATGAAACAAAATATGATGTCGTCTTTTAGATTTCATCATCATTCATTTTTAAGGCGACACAGATTTTTAACTAATGCCTCGCAAAAGTACTCGGGTTGTTAGCGGGGTCCTTTCCCGTCCCATTGAACCTCACCCGCTTATTAAATTTCCTATGAAAAAGTATACGATGAATGATACGCCCCTCCCTGCAGTAGTTCAAATTACATGTTTCATGTCTACAAATTTGTCTGTTTACTCAGCATGAGATTGAATAAACGAGATAGATCTAGCTACATTATTATAATTAAAAGAGCATTATTAATATTATTCCTCAAATGTGGGTAGATAAAACAATCCATATTTCAAAATAACCGTCACAGCTATTCTAAAATCAAACTCTGCATTCGAATATCTGAATGACGCGATGGCTACGTCTGACGCGTCAGCGTAACAAAGAGCGCTGATTGATAAACGACTGAACTGTGCATAGTGATGTCACAAAACGGGTCTAACGGCTCTGACCGTTATTGGCTTATAATTAATTATTAGGTGTATATTCTGATTGCAGAGCTCAAGATCAGAAAATCACGGAATTTTTGCAAATTAATGTAATTATTCTAATTTGGGCACAATGAAGTTTTTATTGCATGCATATTTTATTTTAAAATCACCTGTTTAGATAGAAAGATAACAACTTTATTTGTACAACATTGGTACAATTAGAATTATAAATAGAAGTTTAACACAGATATTGTACAAAGGGCGGCCTTATTGCTAAATGCAATATTTTCCAGGCAACCTTAGGATGGTACAAAATGATTCGGAGAGACGTTGGTAGTTTGAAGCACATTTCAAAGGAAATCTAGGGTTACCTAATAAATATAAAAATATACAGATATTCTGTACATTCAGTCCTTTAGTATACTTAAATATATAAGTACAAAATATACATTCCCAACATGAAAATATACATATACGTACGTACTTGAATATATTAAATAAAATAGATACATATATACAACTATATATCTACATACGGCATACGGAAAATATCAAACTAATGTGATAAAAAATAACCATAAAGGAACATTTTCTTAAAATTGGTAATTGTTTTCGCTAGCCTAATGTTGAGTGGTAAGGCATTCCACAAACGTACAGCTACACTTTTAATTCACTTGGAAACTCAAAGTCTATCTTTCAGTATTTGAATATTTCTATTATATACTTGTATTCATTATTAAAAAGTCTGGCAACATCCATATCCCAGGTTTAACATGTTAAAAGATGTGTTTACCGCTACTAATTAGTTGAAATGGTATAAAGATTTTGAAATACGATGAATTTCGCATTTCGTCTCTTTGGCTTTACCTCAATTGAATCAAGTACAGCTATTTTACTCTGGATCCGTATATTTTATAAATGTCTAAGTTTTCGATCTGATTTCTATATACAACATTATACATTTTTTTGAGGTTAATTTATCACAAGATTGGCGGTTTGTATAATTTTTACAATTATACAAACAGCCAATCTTGTGATAAATTGACCTCATTATAGAAGTAGAAAAGGCTACAATATGTTTTCAAAATATTAATAGATTGTCTAGACTTCTGTCAGACATCGCCACACCTACAGGCTGTGTAAAGAAAATGTTTGATGGTGTGTTTTGATAGTGTATAGCTGATGACCGTCGTTTTTGTTGGCGACATATAAAGTAATAATCAGTAGGTAAGTTGACGGATCGTAGCAGTATTGTAAATCTAATAATGAAATTCTCTAGTAAAACTTATTTGCGGGGAAAGCTAAAAAAAAGCGAAAAATCTTGTGATTAAAAATATGGTTTCGTAGTATTCTCTGAGGAATATCTCTGTTTATTATTGATTACATACACACACGCCAATATCCCCGAAAGGGTTAGAAAGGCGTATCAAAACAGTTTAACAACCCTATTTAGCCCCACTTACGTGATACGATAAAGAAAGGAATGCTGCGTTGGTTTAGAAAAGTCGAAAGGGTGAGTTAAGAGCTACTATGTAGAAGAATCCATTAAGCTTCTGTGAGTAGGCGAGTCTGTACGGGTAGACCTAGAAAGACGTATACCGACCAGATAAGCAGTATACTAAAGAAGGGTTAAATTGAAAGCAACCATAACCAATGAGCGTTTATGAAAGGACTAGTGAACGTAGAAGTGCAAGTAGTTGTCAGGATCGTGGCAAGTGACGTTCTACCCTCTCTGCCTACCCTGCAGTGAGCATATGTAGTCAGCTTTCTATCCATCTGCCGGGCAATGTAAATACAGTGTGAACTAAATAAATAAATACAAAAGAATTTATCTCAGTATAACGGTAATTGAAAAGAAAAACTGATATCTTCCGCTAAATTTATTGCCGACACAAACCAGGAAGTATCCCAAAGATTTAATTACAGCAATTTTTATCAGCGGCCAAGGGTGTTCTCGGGCTATCACTCATAAGTTGCGTAATAAAGAAAATTTGGGGTAATAAAGGCGAGAAACGAGCTGCAGGAGAGAAAGGTACCTTTCACTACGATAATTGGTAAAAAGATGAAAGCGAAGTCAGGAGAAATAGATTTGTTTGGAAAATTGAAAATTTTAATATCAAGCATAATATTTGTACCGTAGCGGAATCGAATTCATAACGGTTGGCGTATGAGTAGTGGCGAGATGAGGCGATACTTCGTCATTATTTACCGTCGGAGAGCCATGCTTAGCCTGTCTCTCATGTCTGCTCGACCGGAGTATTACCTCGGCTTCACAGAAAACCGGAAGACAGATAATGCTGTATTGTATTGCCGAGGAAGTGAGGGTACCGGAGGCCCCACTCCCCTTTCCTCTTTTATCTCCCCTCATCCGAACCTTTATTACCTTCAAAGGCTCTACGCCATGCGACAACAAATTCAACGCTAAATTTCAAGATTGCATGTTTTAAATATTACAAATACCGAATCTAAAAATTAAAAGCTTCCAAAAAACATACAAACAAGGTTTGTATACGCCGTGAATAATGTTGTATTGTAATCTTAAATAGTAGTTTTTTATATTACAGCAAGGTCTGATAGACTACACACAGTACAGTTTTCCTTGTTACACTGTATCTTGTCATAATATCACATACATGATGAATATCAGAACACTTAAAATTTAAAATTAATTAAATAACCATTACAATTATAAAACAATTATATTTAAATTGAATTATATTCTTATATCCGTGTAGTTCTTGGTGTGGGATAGTTAGGAGAAGGAGTAGAATAGCGACCCCTCATTCCCGGTGGTGTCGCAAAAGGCGATTTAGGGATCGGACTGTTATACATATATCAGATACTCCTATACCGGGTCTACCGGGTACCACATAGTCCTATTGCCGGGGTCTCAGGTGTACCCTTGAAAGGAAATCCCTGTGCACCCCGGCAGTGGATATAGGGCCTGCTACAAGCTACGATTATAGCAAAATGAACAAGATGATTAGCAAATTCGTGGTAAGCTTTATTAGACATGATACTCGTACTTTTACTTGCTTAAATAGCAAGTGACTTACAACTAAGTTATCATTGAACCTAATATATCCCTCGCAGTGGGTAGTAAGACACACAGCACAGTTCTCGACAAAGCGCAAACTGAATCCAAATGCGGTTATTGGCTCCAACTTACCCGAGCAGTTTAAATATTGGCTTACGAGATTAACCTTAGCTCTTTGACAGTCCTGCATCGACAATTTGTTTACGTATCTCTTCTTTGAGTTTACAAACAGCTAGTGGATTATATAGATATGAATGTCTCAAAGTATAATATTAAACCTCTCGAGATTGTAAATTGATCATTATATATTAAATATTGATAACTAGCTATACTAATATTATCTCTTAATATCTAGTTATAGATCAACACCGACAGGTATTTAATTATTATATATTTTCAATATTAATTTACCATTTGACAGCCATATAGTTGCGATGACGATGACGTGTGTGTATTTTTATTTTTAAATGTTTTTTAAATAAAAATTTTATGAAATAAAGATATTTAATTTTAATTTAATTTCAAGTAACTTAAAAGAGAAACCGAGTACATCAGCTCAAAAAATAAATAAAAAAACGGTATTGAAATATTTTCCGTCACCTTTAGCATCCTTACCATCTAATATATAAAATTCTCGTGTACCCGTGTTTATTATCAAACTCCTCCGAAACGGCTGGACCAATTTTAATGAAATTTTGTGTGCGGATAGGTCTGAGAATCGGTCAACATCTATTTTTCATACCCCTAAACGATAAGGGATCACCCTACAGATACAGATTTTTTTATTGCAGAAAATTGTTTGCCGGGTCAGCTGGTATCATATTGTAATATTATTAAAATTAAACGCGTTTGATAGTCTCATTACTCAAAACGGCATTACCGATTTCAATATTCTATCTTCCGCTATCCGCTTTAATACAAGGTTGATTTAACGCAAAAAAATTATATAAAAATAGTATAAAAACTACATCCAAAAGAAGCTGCACGCACGCTAGTTATGAAGGGTGGCAAATGGTGGTGTACTTGACACGGATTTATAAACTCTGACGACTTCAGCTACCAGAAGAATACACATGAAATCAATAGCCTAACCCCACCGCTGACCACCACTACAAAACCATGGGACTACTCAATATCGAATAATCAATATGGAATTTTATTCGCAAAATGTTGCTTTTAGTATTATGGCTACAATTAAAACCTGAATCTATATACCCATTATTAATGATTGATATTACAGCTTTCAAACAAATTGCTGTGTAACCGAATAAACAAACAAATAAAATCAAAATACTATCTACTAAATCACACATAGTAAAATAACGATACACAATTATTTATAACAAATCGGAAAGATATAGTTTTTCATATTTTATAGAATACTAAGTTTGACAGCGGCTTTGGTCGCATTCATGAAACATAAGAAAATTGGTTCCAGATGAGGATAGAATATTTAAAATCGGTTCAGTAGCTTCAAATAATTTGATTGTGCATAGTAGTTTGTAAACGATAATATCTGAAGATAAATAACGAGTTGATTTCATTAAATTAATTCCTGTTTATCGGCTGAGGACGTAATTTATTTTTAAAACCAACTATTGGTTCGAGCCTATAATTTTTTCCCATTTTAATAGAGAGGCCAAGAGTTTCTAATGTTAGTTACTTGAGCTGGATGTTCAAGTTTTTATGCCAGGCCTTATATCTTTTTTTCTTCAATGTCATAAATGTTACTCCATTAGACAATTGTAATAAAGATATTTTTCGTTATATACCAACGATTCATCAGAAGTCAGAAAGTCAATTTCAAACGGATTGATATCACAGTTCGATAACAAATACTATAAGAAAACCTACCCATAAAATAAGAATATCTCCAATCTGTATTGGTCTTCAGTCGTAAAAATCTAGAACTAAATTCATTCATTCGACTTTCATCGAATGAAGATTTCGTGTTTTTCAACTGTGTCACATCAATTCATAACAAAAGATAATCTTTATTATCCAACATCAGAAATGAAATGACGATGGAGGAATGGAATCACTACATTTAAATGTGGTAGATAGATGTTGTAAGGGAGCTAACATGCTATCAGACTGGAACGCCTAACCGACTACTAAATTTCCGCTTGATCCAATCGTTTGCATCGCAGGAATTTCACTTATTCGGTTTTATAGAAACCAGACCACAAGTTAATCACGAAACAACGTTCCTTTTCTTGTTCAAAAAGGCAAGTATTGTTATTTCATAGACACCGATAACAGTTTACTCGTTATAAGGCAATTTGAGAGCGTCTCTGGCAACACAATTGTGAACTACTCTATTTTATTGCTTTATGAGTGTCAGCTATAAAAATTTGTTTCTTTAGACAAATTTCCTTGACATCACAACCGTTTATAAGTTATCTAACATATTGTTACATTGCTAGTATCAAATTGTCTGTACGTAACAAAAAACAGACACACACATCTGAATCTAATGTAAAAAATCCGCAAATAATATGACAAACAAAACACACTGAAGTTAAAAATGAAAAGAATTTTATTTTGTAAATATTTTGTCAATAAAAATATCAGTCCTGTAGCAATATCACTTTTTGACGGACCGGTCTACGTCGGAGGATAGCTTCCACCAAAATAAACGGTGCGGTATAATGTAAAATTGCCTTTAAGCGTAAGTATCAGTAGTGAGCTTACTGCTATCGTACATCAACATTAAATACATTGTATCATTACAGAATAAGTCTGGTTGCACTTAAATAATTCATTACTTGAGGGTTCTTGTAATTTTATAATTTTCACGCTCCTTTCGTGAAGCTCAGGTCTACTCGTTTTTCCCAACGGTCGTCGGTTCTGCGACTAATATGGCCAGCCACTTAAAAAAAAGCTGATAATATCCTTTTAAAAATGCAAAGGTACTTACATTTTGCATTGTTAAGAAAAAAAGTTTATCCAGCTACCAGTCATTTGAATAACGTTGATATTTTGTGTACAAAACTTCTTGTAATACATCATTTGTGTCCGTCTTTATTGCTGTGAGAGATTTATGGTTTCCGAGTGTCCCTTTGAATAATCTTTTCATAAAAAAATGTTTTAAAAAGTTTTATAATGAACCGTTTTTGTAGCGATGTCTCTTTCAAGACTAGATGGTTTTTATTTATTCTGAAAAGCGGTGGTGATAGGCATTATTACAGTTTTCTTTCATATTATTTAATAAAAAATAAAATGTAACACAGGGGAATATAACGACATTAAATTTTCATTTTAATATCGATACTGATAAAGTTCAAACATAAGATCAGAAATGATATTCCAATGAAATTTATAACATTGAGATGAATATTAAATGCCTGTGTACAATTTTGGTTTCGATACACTTGTAATGTTCACTTTAATATTTGAACGAATAAACAATTCTTTCGGTTCATTGATTCGTATCAAATTATTTTAGAGCGGTTTTTATTACGAAGGCAATGAAGAGAGAAACGTTTATTAAAATTGTCGTATACCTTCCTTTAGTAAAATATTATTCTGAATAAAAAGGGACGAAATAAATCATTAATTATGATTATGATTATATTAAAACGCTGAAAGTGCTCGTCAATAAAACTTTAAACGATGGGAGTGCACAAAGAAACGCCCATTATCATCATTATCGGCATCACCATCTTGGTAATTGTTAAGAGTATTCAAATCAGTTGATGATATGACTACACAAGGCACTGTTGGTCACTAGTGTCATCAGAAATCCAAACTCAAAGGTAGGTTATTTTTTTTTATTTTTTTTTATACTATAGGGGGACAGACGAACAGACGGGTCATCTGATGGTAAGTGACACCGCCGTCCATGGACACCTGCAACTCAAGAGTCGTAAGTGCGCTGCCCGCCTTTGAGGGTGATGAGGGATGGGGGATGCAGGGAGCGGAAAGAAGAGAGGAGGGATGAGGAGATGGAAAAAAGGAGAAAGGAGATGAGGGGAGAGAAAAGGGGGGAGGGGGAATTGGGCCGGAAACCTCACTCAATTCGGGGAAATGCAACGCAAGCGTTACTTCACAACCGGTTTTCTGTGAGGCTGTGGTATCGCACCGGTCGAGCCGGCCCATTCGTGCCTAAGCATGGCTCTACCACTGAAAGTTATCAAGTGTATTTATGAGTTTTTAAATTACACATGAGAACCGTGAGTTTGTAAACCACCGTATGTGTGTAAAATACTCTGTTATTCCTATCTGCTTTATGTATCATACTTGAATAAGAGGTATGTAAAAGGGACTTGTAGAAACAAGTGTGTATATACTCTTAAAATTATGGTTATCACAGTCATAGTTCTAGCTATACACAGATAGTTCCTCTACATGTGTTTATAAGTCTTATACATTTAAATACAAAAGATAAATGCACTCAATAAAGTTGATTGTATAAAGTACATACACATATGAATAAAATAATGTAATTAATAACTGCTAAATGGACCCAGTTTGTTGTTGTCTAAGATATTAATAAAAATCTTGAATGATTATAGTAAAAACTTAAGACATCGCACACCGACCATCTGATGAAAAACTAAGCAGAGCTTGTGATACTGTAACCAGACTATCGTTAAACATACCTTTTTTTTAACGTGTGGAAACCCCCACGGGTACCACTTCATCGTATGAACGGTGTCGCGGTTATGTCGGTTTGGAATCGACTAAAACCATACTGCTTACGTCATGTAGCCTATAGTCGGGAGTCAAGGTATGCTAGGTATATAAGGTATGCTTGAGGATTACCACTCAACTACCGACAGGCTTTGCCCCCTGGCGTCAGGCGTAGGACGTCAGGTGGGTAAGCTTCAGGCCAGCCCGTGCTGCTGAACCCGCTTTAGTGAAGGCCAATGCTCATGGAGGCCGAATCACTAAAAGCTCTTAGGCGCCTGGTGTGTCCCCTGCGCGATGGGAGAGTGCCCCTTTTCTCCCGGTTCCTTTCCGCAGCCTCTTTGACAAGCATCACCTCCTCGCAGAATGAGATGGCGGAATTCCACGCACTCTCGCTCTGGACCTCCGCAAAGGTAGCACGCAGGCGTTCGCTCTCAGCCTATGCGACACAGGTGCTTCCCGAAACATAAATGTCCCGAAAGCACCTGAGTCACGAAAAGAAGCCGTGCGGCCTCTCCAGCCAGTCCTCCATGACGGGTCTTATCGCCACAATAGTGGCGTGCCCTGCGATCGGTCGCCCGCCGTTAAACATACCTATATATTTCTAAATATATACATATTATAGATAAATTACAACCAGACACAGAACAAATTGTCATGCTCATCTCACGATTATTTGTCCTGGGTGGGACTATAACCGTGAACTCTAGCCAGTCAAAACTAATCTTCTAAGAAAAATAACTTATTTATATAGCCGTTCAGGGGTTTCTTTTTAACAAAAACAATCTAATTCAGGTCCACTACAAAATTTAACTCAATTTAGTAAAAAGTGTTCTGTTTTTTGCCGAAAATAAGAAGCTAATTGCTAAAGCCTAACCTCAGCGAAATCATAGCAAGCGGGTTTGAGGCCCGGAGTGGGCAGTTTTAAGCTGACATATTAATTATTCCCTTAATTAATACTTCTGGATTAGGATAGAGAGCTTTTGTTAATGGCTGTTGTATGGGGATTTGTAAGTCGGTGTTGCCAACAATTTGGAAAAGTATCTAGTAATAAATAATACAATACTTAATAGAGTCTAATTTTGGTAACTTCTTCTGTCTGCCACATCTGCCATGGAACGATGGCCGTTGGAGCAAATGAGTCCTAGAGTGTAGACTGCGAATGGGTAAAAGTAAGGTAGGGCGCCCCCAGGCAGATGGACTGACGTCCCGAAGAAGGTAGCTGGGATAGATTAGATATAGTGTTTATTGATAAAATGTAAGCAAAAACATCACGCTATGATTATACGGAGAAGAACAGTGACGATAAACGCGGGAGACCTGCTAGTTTCAAACTTCCAACAAGGAGAAATGTTCCGTTTTTTGAGTATATGCATGTACATATGTATGATGTCTTATAAACTCTGAAAAAAAAAGCTGGTCCTCTAGGTTAAGTCGGGTACAGAGTTAGATCAAACATTTTTAAGTTACCAACAATTTCTATTTATAAGTTGTCTTGCTCGAGCTTGTTCTTGTTGGTGTTTTTGGTATGATTTATATGTAATCACTATTTAATTATCTCTCCCAACTATCTAAGAAATAATTTGTTATATTACACAATGTAATTTAGTGTTAATATCTCATGTAAGTGAATAGCATGTATTATTTTGATAAATAAAGGTATCTTAAACCTGAAATGTCATATAGGCTCAATACAAGATGTACAAGAGTCTTTCAGATGATATGAAAATCTAGAGGCATGTCAAATCTATTGAGGAGTCTCATTTACTGCAGGAGGATTTTGAACGCTTCCAGGTATACTGTAGTCGCAGCAACCATGATTTGAATATATCCAATTGCTGTGCGTGTTCCTATTCTCGCAAACCTAATCCAATCAAACATGTTTACACTCTCAAAGATATGCATATAACCAGGGTCATTCAAATTAAGGATTTCGGGATAATATTTGACCCAAAACTTATTTTTGACGCTCACATACATAATAGCTACGCAAAGAGAGCTTCGAAGGTGATTAGATTTGTCTGTCAAATATCATTCGACTTTAATAGCATTAATACCTAGTAAAAATCCTGTACTGTTCCTTGGTTCGTAGGCACCTGGAGTATGTCTGCCAACTATGGAATCCTATGTGCTACATTTAAATTAATCGTCTAGAGACCATTCCTAGGAAGTTCACGAGATACATTCAATGTCGCTAAAACTGCTATTTGGTAGATAGCAGTAGGTAGCAGCCTACAGAAGTCGTTTGGAAAAAAAAAAACATTTACTACCAATACCTACTCAATGTACGGCGTAATATTGTTGATTTATCATTTATGTTCAATGTAAACAATTCATGGTTCAATCGATCGGCGGAGTTGGTGGGCTAAATTGACAACATGCACCATCAGCCTTTCTACGCCGATCGCATAGTGTACACATCCCGACGGTGAGTACAAATTATAGACAAAACTCTTAACCAATTAGAGCGAGCGTATTTCCAATTTTTTTGTTTAATGTGTGGAAACCCCCTCGGACCTTCATCCCACCGGGGTTTTCAGTGGAACGGTGTGTCGAAATTGGATCGACTAAAACCACACGGTGTACCATGCAGCGCTTAAAATAGGAGGAATCCGGGAACAGCTTTAGTAAGACATCCGGACCCCTCCTAGCGCTTGTTGCCTGCAAAAGAGCCGTATTTACAATATGACAAGCCAAGACGTCGATTAATCTTTTGCCACAACTGTTTCCAAGAAGAAATAGTCAACCTTCAACATTTTTTTGGTAACAATCGTGAAGCTTATTTAACTTCTAATAGATTTCAATTTTATTATTTTATGTGTGATAATTTTTTATTATTCTTATTATAGCGCTTGCTGTGTTAGTTAATCGAGTTACTTTCGTTACTGCCTAAATGTGAAAACTTTTATTGTTACCTGTACATGTTAACTGTAAGTTTTCCTTTGAATAATAAAATAAAATATATATACTTATACTAAGTATATGTATACTATATAAGTAATCAGTAAGATATGTATATTATAAAGGCGTTTTAAATATTTACAAAAAAAGATCAGGCTAATGTTTTGGATCTCGCAGCTAATAAATATATTATCTGAATACCTATGTTGAAGGGGACACTAAGAAATTGGTTGTGACGTAACACCCAGCGCTGCTACAAATTGACACTGACAGTCTCATTTTACTCGGCTAAATTGAGTTGTCGGCAAAAATAAGGACATGTTAGTTACTATATTCTTTACACTGAAACACATTTCAATATTGTTGTGTGTTTTAAAATACAAGACAAATTTGTTTATTGCCTATTCATTTTTCCTATTGAAAGCAATTCGAACAAAACCTGAAAAAGTTTGACATCTACTAAATCTTATATACAAAGTGTACCTTCACGGTTGAATGCCGGCGATCACTCAATGTCTACACAAATTGACAGCATATAAATAACTTATTCTTTAGCAAAGAGAGTCAACCTAACGTATGAGAATTGCCATGTAGGGATGTTTAGATAATACACATGCTCGTATTTACGGAATGTAACACAAGCGAATGCAGAGATAACACTTTTTAAGGTGGCTGCTTTCTACATGTGATACACGAATCTCTTATCTAACCATTTTTAAACATGTTGCACGTAAGGTGAAGAATTAAATGGCGTTAAAAAAAAAATATATATAATATATGTATTTACGTAGGGCACTCTGAAATCTTTTAGAATAGGCCAGCAATGCGAGGCAACCGATGAAAAATGTATTTTATTGGGAACTTTGGTAATCTGTGGATGTGTAATTACTTCATATGTCATTTGTTTTTACAAATTTAAATAGTGTCTGTCGTAGATTGAAATGGATTTGACTAGAGAAAATTTTTGTTCAATGATATATTACGAATTTCGTTGCGGTCTTACTCAACAAAAATGTTACGATAGACTGAGATTGGTACTTCATTACGAAGCCCCAACCCGTGCCACTGTTTACAACTGGTTTAATGAGTTTGAACGTGAGCGAAGCAAACTCAATGATGATTCTCAAGAAGGACGTCCTTCTACGGTGACTACTGAAGAAAACGTGAGTGCTTTGCGATTAATGATACAGATTCGGGCATCTTAAGGCAAGATATGTGTCAAGCACAAAAAGTCAGATGCATACCCCATAATTTCACGGAAGATCAAAAACGCCGTACATGACATCGTCATACATGATGAAAGCTATATAAATATTGTTACGAACCCCAAAACCAAAAGCCAATCTGCGCAATGGATGTTTGGACGGATGTGTCATTTCGCAATAATCATTATAGAAGGTAAAAGAAATGTTACAGCAGATTTTTTGTGTGATAGCCATGTTTTTCCATTGTATGTATGTATATTAGAGCCTAGTCGGCTTGATTTCGACAACTGAGGTGTCATTTGAAATGTTTTATTATTTAACAATTTTACTTGTTATGTAGGAACGCCAGAATGAAAAATATGGGGTGATATAAATATTTATGAATAATTTATTATAAAGTGGAACGAAAAACTTGAAAAAAAAAGTATAAACTTTACTTATGACATATTATATGGTCCAGCGCGAAAGTGCTATAATTCAAAAACTATTTTCCCAGTTGTCATTGTAGCGTTGCATGATACGAATATCGCACTGAGCGACATTTATCAAAGCTAGGCTATTAATTTAGCAGACAAGGAATACAGAGCGTGTGTGACATGCACGCTAATACTAGGGTTGGCGCATCGAATTTGTCGCGCTACACGTTTGAAAAAGCATAATTACAGTGGGAAAGCCCGAATGATTGAAGTCATTAACATAGACGTATTATAAATAGGAACACACATATGTACGTCCATTTTGAATAATATCAAGAGCAAGTTTAGCTTATAGATTCCATTATTCTAAGTAATATAGGTCGTAGCTAACGATATGATTATAAATGGTGGTAGTGCACTTGACCACGAAGCGAAGTCCAGTCCACCAGTCTAGAGAGAACTGCGAAGTATTCATTGTAATTTTAATGGCGCGGAGAAACGCTAATAGGAAAGTAGGACGCCTCCCAGCCAGATGAACTGAAGAAGCTAGCTGGAATAGACTAGATGTTGACTCGATGGGCTGAATGATGACAACCAACAGTACTTTATTAATACTGTATTTTATCTTTGTGGACTAGCCACATTGATTTATTTAAGTAGCGGTAGCATAATGACTAAGGAGTAGGACCTGCAATCGTGTGGTTGCGGGTTCAAACCCCACTCAGTGCACTATCGTCGTGAACCCACTCCCAAGATATCCGCTGGAGGGGTAACAAGAGTACTAGTTATGTGTGAAATTTTAAGCTATAAATACTCAGTTGCAGTCCTTAAACCTTCAGGAATGTCACCGACACTTAGGCTGGTCAGAAATTTCTAAAATCTAGAAAAAATTAACATGCACATTTGTGTATCACTTATCACGCTTTACTTTGAAAGCATTCTGTATGAGGTATTCTTAACATAACGATCAGACTTTAAATTATTAATTTCAAAAAGTAACAAGCTTTATGCAAAGTCTGCAATCTACAAGTGAAAGCTATAAATAAAAAAAATACTATTATGGAATAGTAGTGGCAACCCTGTGCGAGTTGTAATTCATTATGCGATCATTGGAATGCTAATCGCATTGTTTAATTAAAATAAAACGCTAAACACCTATTATTTAAAGTCATATGTGTAACACATTAACGTCAGCGTATACCGAATTATAATAAATATACATGAATTTAGAGTTTTCACCATTATGACTATGTCAAGTATAACTGAGATGTTTCCGATTCCCGCTAGTGTGAGAAGTCGAATTCATCCTACAGTTTGACCATGTCTACTAAACGAATTCATCCTACAGTTTGACCATGTCTACTAAACGAATTCATCCTACAGTTTGACCATGTCTACTAAGCGAATTCATCCTACAGTTTGACCATGTCTACTAAACGAATTCATCGGACAGTTTGACCATGCCCACTAAACGAATTCATCCTACAGTTTGACCATGTCTACTAAACGAATTCATCCTACAGTTTGACCATGTCCACTAAACGAATTCATCCTACAGTTTGACCATGTCTACTAAGCGAATTCATCCTACAGTTTGACCATGTCTACTAAACGAATTCATCCGACAGTTTGACCATGCCCACTAAACGAATTCATCCTACAGTTTGACCATGTCTACTAAACGAATTCATCCGACAGTTTGACCATGCCCACTAAACGAATTCATCCTACAGTTTGACCATGTCTACTAAACGAATTCATCCTGCAGTTTGACCATGTCCACTAAACGAATTCATCCTACAGTTTGACCATGTCTGCTAAACGAATTCATCCTACAGTTTGACCATGTCTACTAAACGAATTCATCCTGCAGTTTGACCATGTTTACTAAACGAATTCATCCTGCAGTTTGACCATGTCCACTAAACGAATTCATCCTACAGTTTGACCATGTCTGCTAAACGAATTCATCCTACAGTTTGACCATGTCTGCTAAACGAATTCATCCTACAGTTTGACCATGTCTACTAAACGAATTCATCCTGCAGTTTGACCATGTCCACTAAACGAATTCATCCTGCAGTTTGACCATGTCTGCTAAACGAATTCATCCTGCAGTTTGACCATGTCTGCTAAACGAATTCATCCTGCAGTTTTAACAACTTTTATAATTCCTGTTCCGCTGGTAAGGATGGTAGCGCTAAGTTTTATAGTCTACATTTTTCGTAAATACATATTTTATCTAATACAATAACAATAATTTAAATCTAATTTATAGTTTTAGATATAAAAATGTTTAAACAAACATACAAAAACAATATTTTGCGTATTATATTAGTAACGATATAATATGGCTTGGGTATTATACATTGACTGTATGGTGTAATAACTGACGATTTTGTCTTGATAAGTCGAGTCTTGGGTTTAATTCCCGGCTTACAAAAATTCTTATGGGGTTTTTTTAAGGGAAAGTCAATATCATTTAGTCAAGTAAATGGTGAATGGTGTGTGAAAGCTCGAGTTCTAACTATGAAAATAAAAAAAAGAAATATTTTAACAATGTTTGTGGGTATTTACACAATAAAGATATGTTGGTTGACAAGGACTGGCCTATTGGTATAATGGTGAGTGACCCTGACCACGAAGTGGACATTAATTAGCGTTGTAACGTCATTTTGCGATTTTTGTTACATTTAGAACTTTGTAGCAACTTAGAAAATCTTACTACTTGTTTCGAGGTGGCCTCGTTTGTTCTGCGATATTAGTATACGAGACTATAGTCTCATAGCTATAACTTCTTTACAAACATTCAAGCAACGGACACAAATAACACCAAGACTCAGAACAACAATTTGAGGATTACACAAAGCGTTGTTCCATGTGAGAATCGAACCCACGACACTCGGCGCGGCAGCATAGTGGCGAGGTGACCATTTAAACCGTTACGCCATTCGTGCAGTCTACTAGTTTAGTAGAAAAAAGAAATATAAATATACAGATAATTAGCCGTTTATATCAACAATACCGAGTGATCTTGAGTCTTTGCAAATATCTTTTCCGAAAGTACAAACCTCGTAAAAAGGATATTATTTTCGTACTGTAAATGGTAAGAGGGTTATATCGCTGCACAGACCTCTATAAAACTTAAAATAATTAAAAAGCAACATTAGCTACATGTATAAAAAGACATATTAACATGTAAGAGTTAAATAATGACCTTATATTACATAGTTTAAATTATTACTAGTTTTTATGTTAACTAATCACACAAAAAGGTAATTTTATGGCATAATAACATCACGTTTTTATTTCATGTTTAATTAAAAAGTTTTAGCTATCTAGATTCCGTTGAAAAGTACGGTTTCAGAGTTAAATTACGCGTTGTAGGTAAAACGACGCGGAGCTTTGCCCGGTTATATAAGTTTATATGTAATAAGAATAGCAACGTCAAGGCAGGATCAAAACTTTTTCTCAAGTAGAATTCAAAAAGTGAAAAAAACCTTTTTTTTTTGTTGTATGCCTGTGTTTATGATGTGAATTCTACGCGCCTTATAGCCTAGATTTCGATATATGACGTTTCTTTGAATATTCGAAATAGTGGGAGTGAATAGTTTTAATAAAATAGAGTATAACATCTCAAGATGTAAGTCGAAAAAAAAAATAGAGTAAGAGAGGTTACTACTACCACTAGAGGTTACGACTAATGCTGTTAGGTTTTATACCTTTTCAGTAAGTTTACTTGTTGCTTAATGGGTAAAATAATATTGTACAATTTGAATACATTTTCTGTATTTATTATGGCCTCATGTTTTTATAGCACAACAGTCTTCCTTTAGGTAATGCCGTGATGAGGTTGAAAGCCTTAATATTCTGACTGGTAGCGGACGGAATCTGTGACTGACGGGGGTATAAAAAAGCGAAAATTCGAAAACGAACGTTATTCACAACTTTCAAATTCTTTTTTCAGACTTATTGTTATTCTCTTTTTTATGCTTCACAGACATAAACAAGAAGACAAACTTCAATCAAACTTGTTAGCAACATAAACACGTCATCACAAACCACAGGCACACCCGACACTCCGTTGAGATAAACTCATTGGATATTTGAATTCGTATTCCAACTGTATTATTGTGACAATCTGCTTAATTCTTGTACTGCGAGAGACAGAGGAACTCAAATAGAGTTATGAAGTGCGAGACAGAGAGAGAGAGAGTCGAGTTGCGTCACATTCTACTATTCAGTGAGTTACACTATAAGGTAATGAGTTATTCAAGTGTTGACGTGTGTCGCTGCTGATTAGAAATTAGGTAGAGAGATATTCGGAAGCAATGGTAGCGTTATTACGAACTGGAAGAGTTATTTTAGTATTTTATTTTGGCCGCTCAACACCCCACAGCTAGTAATCCCACAAAAAAAAAATGCATAAAACAATTAAAATTCATCAAAAAAATATAAATCAACTTTATCCCCCAAATTTATTTTTGCCGATATTACCTCAAAATATTATAAGTCACTCTCACTGTTAAGACGACTCCAATGACACCTCACATGTCACGACATCCGTCAAGCCGTTTAGGCTCAAGACCGTGATAAAGAAACATCATACACTCGAAAAAGGTAACCCTCCTTTTTGCGCAGTCGGGTAAATCATGGTTCAACGCACGATGCTTCAAGTAATATGCATAAAGTAACCCTTAACAAGTGTGTACGCAAATTGATCTTACAACATTACTCTTAAAAGTAACCAGATGTTTCAAGGTTAGATCTAAGTAATATTCAGGCATATAAATTATAAGTGGAAAGAGTACAATTTAACTATAATCTATTATGAAGCGTTGGGGCGGTGGGAATCTATAAGTTTTCCGATTAGCGGCCCACCCCCTACGTCCGGCGCAAAATCCACCCCTCTCAACTCTACGGGGTAGCGCCACGACTTCGCATCCCCACGGAAATTGTAAATCTTGCTGTTGCTCCTACAGAAATTTATTAACCATAATGGTTAAAGGGGTAAATTGATAACAATTTCGTTGCTCACCCAAATACACGTTCGGTAAATTAATAATATTTGCTTTGTTCACCATTTGGTAAATCCTACTGATTACAATGCAGAGGAAAGGATTCATCTATAAATCAACGGTAACAGACACACAAGTCGAAATACACTTTTAAAATTACAGCGATATTTTTCGTTCGGATACATAACAATAAATTGTAATGCATTTGTATTGAAAAGTAAACAGACTTTCCATTTTATCAAACTCAAAATCTTCGAGTCACTGGTGGTTCATAGTACCCCATATTACCAGGTAATCGGTTACGTTATGCTTAAAGACCAGGTTTTCAGATTCAGCTAGGTATGTATCCAGGTTCACCAAATAAATGATTATTTGGTGAACGTATCTTTGCGCGCAGAAGGACATGCTCATAGACATGGTTTAAATTTTCAGTAAAAATTAAATATTTTGCTGCTAGAGATGGCGACGTGCGATGAAATGGGGTACGTGACTTTAATATTTGTATCATTTAAACACGTTCAATATCTATGCAATTTTGGCGCTAGAAGCGCCATTAGAACTACTCTAAAAAGCCTATTTAAGTAGGAAGATCTGTCTTGGGAAAATATCTTCCGAACTAGAGGGGCTTCTGGCCCTGTGCCTTTATTTCGAGAATTTTACAATAGCTACGTTTAGCTGAGTGTGTTTGTTTTATGGATGTGATTTTGACAGCGTTTCATGTATGGTGTATATATAAACAAAAGGTAGCGAAAGAATCAGAAAATTAATTTATACTACCACTGTATAAAGGTTTTAGTTAGGTCATTTACATTCGCTGTTATTTAAATAACAAAATTCTCGTTCATAACCCCTTTTGAGCTCAGTAAGCTTTTATCTTTTATCCACACATATGCATATAGTCCAATTTAATAACATTTAGAATATGCATTTAATGTTTCATACACGTAACTATCTGTCACATTGTTTATTCATGTAACAAAATAAAATATTATTAGAAACAAATCTGTATATTTCATTCTATATACATATATCTGGATGCATTTCAGTGTAAGAAAATATTAACACATTAACACAGAAATGTTTTATTTTCAACTTTTTGATAATATTTTCACATACAAACACTATACAGTGCATAGTGGTAGAGTCATGCTGAGGCACACACATGAATGGGCAGGCTCGACCGGTGCGATACCACGGCCCAACAGAAAACCGGTTGTGTAACAATGCTTTTGTTGTATTTCCACGAAATTAGTAAGGTTTCTGGAGGCCCACCTTCCCCTCTCCTCTTTGGCCTCATCACCCTCAAAAGGTGGGCAACGAACTTACGACTTTTGAGTTGCAGATATCCATGGAAGGAGGTTGTCACTTAATAAAAAAAGCTTGCATCTCTAACTGAAACCCTCACATACAAATAAATAAGACGCGTCAGGGATTGCAGCGACAATATTGAGACCTCAACCACTCACCTCAATACATTTACAGATAGACATACACTTTCATTGGTAGCGACGAAAAAAGAATTTTAAATTAGGAATTTCAACAAAAGCTACTAAAAAATCCGGAATTCCGGGTTGTGAATGATATCACTAGATTGTAACTACCGTATCTAATTGAAAGCGACGTATCAGCGGAGGGATTTATAAACTGCGTTAGGGTTACGATTGCAACGGCATTAATTAGAGTGTACCATGGGATGGATTTGTGTAGCTTTGTACTATAAAGGGCGCTGTTCATTGACAGACTTGTTACAGAGGATAATAACTTTGGTGAGTGGATCATAGTTACGAAACTGCTACGTTTGTACACGTGCATTTCTGACATCAATAGGACTCTTAATCAGTTTAGTAACTTGAATAGCCGTGTATGAACACAATGATACATGACTTATGGAGGGATCTTGGGAAGATTCACATGCTGCTATGGTTTTAAAGTCATATCCTAAGTGAATTTATTTTATTTCACCTTCATTATTTTCATCTTTTCTCGAAATTATACATAGAATGTCTCATTTAAGTTAATAATCGTCAATTTTATTAATTTTTGTCTCGTGTATATTATTTATTACTAGTCTTATCCCTACAGTAAGTGTATTCAGCAAGCGATTTAAATTACATTAATTATTAATTTGAATTAAACAAAATTCGAAGTCATAGTTACGCTAACACTTAACAAAACGGAACTAAAACGTACAACAGATAAACGCATTCTTAAATATACTAAATATATCACTTGTTTAGTAAAGAAACTACAGCCTTTATAGGCTTGCAACAAACTACACGAACAAAAAATATCATAGATAACAGTTTTTCTCAAATACTCAGACCTCCTAATCCCAAACACCATTACCAAGAAAAATGCGCACCCATTAACTTTGTACGGTCAGCAAAAACAGTACAATACAACACACGTCATATCTGTATGGTCAGCACCGCCGTCATGTTTAATGTGACGTGTAAAACGAATAGTGTAGCGGGGTGTGAGGATGTACGGAGGGGACGTGAAGGCATTACCATGTGTTCTCATGTTGATTTAGAAAGTTTACTTTGTAATTCGGGAACGGCGTGACTTTCTAGGATAGTGTCTAGTCTTAGTACCTCGGAAATAGTACGTGATTGAGTTTTTTTCTCGATGAAAGGATGTCCTTTTCTGCGCTCCTGGCAACATTTATGATGACCAGCTGAGTAGTAAAAATGTGAAAGCAAAATATTTAGGAAGTAGTAATAGTCAAAATAATTAGTAAAAATCATAAAAACGGCTGTAGAACCAGAAATGAAAATATGTGACGAGTAGATTTCTATAAAAAATAATTGTTCCAACTGGAACGACACCTCGGTCGCAACCACATCATGCCAATTTAGAAGATCGACTGTTATTTTCAGCCAAGTATCGTATTCATGCTGTGATCTTCGAAGCTCCATTGAGTTTTTATAGACACTGTTTAGTGCTTACCAAGCGGACAATATGCTCTTTTCAATTTACTTATATAAAAACCTACCACCGAACAATAACCCGAATATCAGACAGTCTATATGTATGTCTAATAGTCGGGTTATTGTCTCACAGTGTGTTGTACTAGTGTCTAGTTGTACTAGTGTCTAGTTGTACTAGAATATAGGTGTTAGACTATACATATGTGTAATATATATAAAATCAATAGATCATTTCTTTATAATAATATAGCAGGATCATGAACCGGTAGTAGTGTTTCTTTCACAATGGCATGGTGACGAATGCGCACCGTGTCCGGTGTCCGGCCATCGCTCATGGCCGTCCGGCTGCCGTCGGACCGGACGGTCGGACGCGCCCTACAACACACCGAAACGCCATTCCGGACAATATATGATACGACGCTCTGTACGCATCCTATCGGTCTTCTTTGACACCTATATGTTGCAGTATTACAATTTTACAATAAAGATTGATTCAGACCTTTAGACAGATAGACACAGACAGTTAGTTATTTGGGTGATTCTTATGACTAAACTTTCAAGTTTTGTTTCGTTTATAAGCGCATATACAAACATTCACACATACTTACGTTCACACCTGCATCCCTGAAGGGGTAGGTAGAGGAGTTTAAAACACCCACGTTTTGCCCCCTGGTCAACAGGGGGCGGTCTTTTGCCGGCAACCGGAAAACAACAGTAGTAGAACCATGTTTAGGCACGAATGGGCCGGCTCGACCGGTGCGATAACAGGGCCTCACAGAAAAACGGTTGGGAAGTAACGTTGGCTTCCGGAGGCCCAACTCCCCCTCTCCTCTTTCCTCTCCCTTCATGCCCCTTCTCCTCATCCCCCCTCTCTTATTTCCCCTCCCTGCATCCCTCTAACCCTCATCACCCTCAAAGGCGGGCAGCGCACTTACGACTCTTGAGTGGCAGGTGTCCATGGACGGCGGTTGTCGCTTAACATCAGGTGACCCGTCTGTTCGTCTGTCCCCCTAAAGTATAAAAAAAAACTAACGGGGCATCTAACGATTTAAAGATGGAAAAATCAAGAGTGTATTTATATAACAGAACAAGACAAGGCAGTGGAAATAATATGATATTGCTTATTCAGATAGAATTGGGGAATCTAAGCTGCAGCTATAAGCAGGTAGGGTTCGAACACTCACAACTAGAACTGGTTGTATGTTGAAGGTCCTTTTATAACTGAGATAGGGCGAAAAAATCTTAGAAAATGTTTTGATACGTAGGACTTGCATATAACTGGTTCCTGGGTCGATTACTACCCTTACTAAACAAGTAGCTGGTGGGATTAACAAATCAACTAAAATCATGAGATTCCTGTATTGTTTAAAAAATCCTATATTTATAATGAAGGAAATAAATAGATACAACACACGAATATACAATAAAAAAAGCTTTTAAATTTCGAAAATAGAAGATTTATGTTGCCAGATTAATTATAAAACTTCAACAAGTTATGGATAACACTTAACTGGACGGCCTAAGTTAGTCACCTCCAAATCGGAGTTGGCATGAATATTATATAGTTAATAAAAGTAAGTTACATTCTAATTGAAAGTGACAGTGAACTCTAAGTTTAAAAGTCAATTAGCAAACAATTAGACTAACTTAATTTCAACTTCATAAATTATATTCAACTTTTATATTTCTGCCCCAGTCCGCGAGTTTTTGACAAACCTAATGCTTGAGGGAATAAAACTGGACAGCGTTTTAACAGCACAATCTTGTTTACAAAACTGGTTTTTGTTTGAATTCAATTAGGAATTTGGAAAATAAAACATAAAAGTATTTTTATCTGTTACACATTTCAACATATACTATTATTATATGACTACGTTAAAACAATGGCTCCTACAGCCATTTTGAGCTGATGCAATCCTGACATTTTCGAGATATTGTTTACAGTTTTTTTTTATATAATATAGGGGGACAGACGAACAGACGATCACCTAATGGTAAGTGACAACCTTCGTCCTTAGACACCTGCAACTCAAGAGCCATAATTGCGCTGCCCGCCTTTGGGGATGAGGAGGGATGGGAGATGCTTTCAGGGTAAAGAAGACAGGTAATGAGGAGGTGGGAAAGAGGACAGAGGAGGGGGTGAGGGGAGAGGGGGAGTTGGGCCTCCGGAACGGAAACGTTACTCACACCTGCAACTCAAGAGCCATAAGTGCGCTGCCCGCCTTTGAGGATGAGGAGGAATGGGAGATGCTTTCAGGGTAAAGAAGACAGGTAATGAGGAGGTGGGAAAGAGGACAGGGGGGTGAGGGGAGAGGGGGAGTTGGGCCTCCGGAACGGAAACGTTACTCATTTACGCCAACGGTAATAAGCTTGCCCCCTATTACGTTAGTGGGACCAAATTGAAATTGACTAAACACATACATACATAAGCTCTCGGTTTTCACCCATCAGGGTAGGCAGAGACAACAGCCCGCCATTGGCTTATATCCTAACATTCATCACGAGGTTGCTCTACTGTCATTAAACTCTTCACACAAAGCGTACTTCTGACCTGTCCTTTCTTTATTTGCAAAATGTGGGTGCCACGTCCTGCCTACCCTTTTGGGGATACAGACGTGTATATATGTATGTATGTAAACTATCCAGGGTAAATTAACACACATACATACATTTTCTTTTTAATACACAAAAAAAAAACATATTTTCTCAGAACCTCAAGTTTCTATGACAAAGCACTTACCATTACCACTGAAAGCATACGTAGTAGAAAAAAAAACATGCCTCGACAAGGGCAAGGCTCGGAGATCCTTCCGAAGTATAACGGGAGAGAGGGTTGAGAGGGGGACGGAAGTGGCGGGCCGGAAACGACGTCGGGCGGAAGCGTGTGAACCCTTTGCCTCGCCCTTTGTTTATCGAGGCCGGAGTGCAACACAGTAAGTGAAATAGCGGTGTGCTTCAGATTTGAAGATAATTACAATTCCAACTTAATATTATACCTAGATGCGGTGGTGAGTTTGTTTGCTGTAACACCGTAATTAGTCAGTTGAGCAGCATGAACTTTAGAAAACACTTTTGTGCGGGTACAGAAAATAATGGAGGGTAGCCGTCACTCAGAAAAATATACTGGTTCTGTAAAATTAGTAAAATTTTGAAATAACGATAGGTTTTGATGACCGCTTAATAAATTCTCACTATCAACCAACGCGTGTGCACATTTAATATATTTTCATCATGAAAAAATGTTGCTATAAAATTATTCCAACACCAAAACTTTTTCGTTCCACTACAGCAATTCATCATAAATATAGCGGTTCCCCAGACATGTTCAGTTGATGTACTGCTTATATATACCTAACGACAAAAGGTTTTCTCACAACTATTACACGAAACAGGAAACGGATGTCGTTGGTGACGGCGACTCTGACGTTTAAAGGGCGCCAAATAATCCCCGAACTGCCTCCAGTACCAAATGAAAAAAGTTTAAAAGAAAACTCGCGTTTTTATTTTGGCCATCTAATATTTATATCACAGAACATAAGTTAAAAGAGAGCTAAGTTTGCAAAAAAACAAGGCGATTGATAAATCCTAAATGGAAAAATCCTCAATGGTCCTTTTTGTTTAGTTTTTATTATTGGTCATAAACAATCTAATTATGATTGTAATTGAAAATAATCACATTCTAAGCAGTATAACAAAAACGGTTTATGTGTCAGGTAATATCAAAATACGGGTAGCCCAACTTACTTGTGTAAGTGGATGTCCATCTTAATAGCAATAACTTTGGCTGTTAACATGGTGACGCCAACGGTACAAAACACTACCTTTAACGCTACTGAGACTCGTTTAAAAAAAAATGTGATGTAAAGATATTTTATTGTGTCAAGTAAATAGTATGTGTGTTAAAATGTGTTCAAGAATATACCTTACTACTAGAGACAGATTTTTTTTTTGAATATTGCTTTTACTTGAATATTGTGTTTACATTTAAACTCAAAATAAAATTTAACTAGTAGCAGATCCTTTAAAGAATGTTGCTTAGTATGGAACGCCTGACATTTTCTTTCCGAACTTGGCTGGCTCACTGTCAGTACTAAAATATTAAGTTTTCTACCGCTTAATAAAGATGATACTTTGTAAATTTTGTATGTCGAGCTAAAAGTTAGAATGCCACAAACTTCCTCCTATGGAAATTCTAAGAGCCTTTGGGGATATTATAATTGACATGAAACAGGAATAAAGAAAATAGTGAAATAACATCTGTTTCTTACAAAGTAGTTGAAAAACTGGCTGAGGGGAAATGTAATATAATTGTTTGGCCAGATGTGAGGGTAATTAGATAATTGCATAAAAAGTTCGGGGGTGGTTTTTGTTTGATTTCCTTTACGTTATATCTTGTACAAACATAAGGAGAAAGCCAACATGTTACGTTAAGTACATTTTAATTTAAAAAACCACCAAAAATAATGAAGTTTATGAGTTATGCTCATCATGAACGTAAGAAAAATAATTAAGTTAGTGAGTTATGCTCGTCATGGACGTAAGAAAAATAATGAAGTTTATGGGGTATGCTCGTCATGGACGTAAGACCGTATGAAAAGAAAGTTTTGCAGTCCAAACTTGGGTAACATGTAAAAAACTATGAAAGTCCACTCTGAAAAGGTCAATGTCAAAAATCACAACATCCCCAATTTTTTGCGTGTAATGAAATGTAAGTTTGTATGTGTTACGTCTTTTAATTATAGAATATTGTAATGGTGAAATTTTCATTTATTGCAGTATTATAACTCAGATATTATTATATTTCTAGCAATAGGACTTGATATTTCAAAGGAGAGTGCTCAGTGATTTTCTTAGCTTAATTAAGGATTGATTCTCAGCTTGATTAGGTTGCATTAAAATGTGATGTATTTTAGGAAAAAACACTTGGACCCGTTACGTTAGTGGGAATGAGTGCTATATGTGGGTGTATAATACAACTTGGCCTACTCCTGGGATACAAGCGTGAACGTATACGCATATGTTCTTCCTTTCTGTGCCAAACGTTTAAAGCCTGGTAAAGTATACAAGTGCAATGTTTAACTTTCCAACAAATAACGAAAGCCAATAGAGTCTTAGTCAAGTTTAGAGATGTACCAGTTTGACTGTATCGATGTAGAGGGTTTCTCTCTAGTTAAATATTATATCACTTTTATTACTATCAAAGAGACTATCGATATACATACATACACTCACGCCTGAATCCCCAAAGGGGTAGGTAGAAGCGTTTTGCTAATTACTATTGAATCTTATTTACGCAATAGGAGGCAAGACTAGACTAGCCTAGAATTAGATGGGATTATTAAGAGTATATTGACAGGAAAGGGATGCTTACACAGTTGGGTTAGGGAGTATAAGCAATAGCTCACGCAAGTCGGACATACTCTAAAGTGTGATCGCCTGCTAGTCAGGTGGTCAAGGACTGCTGGGGTTCCCGGATGTTTCCTTCTGAGGGCATAGCAATAGACGCGTCACCGTCAGCTGCGGTGAGATGATGACCCGCGGGGGTTTCCACACATACAAAAAAGGGTCGTATATCCATGGCTAGCTGGAGCCAGGAACTCCGAGTCATCTAACGAATGAGTCTATGGATATTATATATATAAATAAATATGCTCTGAGCTTATTTATGTATGTATGTATATATACATATCTCACTCATTTTTCGGGGTAGGCAGAGACAACAGCCCACCACCTACTTCTATACTTACATATGTACATGTGCTTAGTCTGCTGTCATTAAACCTGCCATACAAGCCCTTACTCCGAACATCACCAATCTGATCGGTGTATGTTCAGCGTCGTCTACTCCTGCCAGCATTCCATTCGAGTTTGCTATGTATATTTTTTTTTGTCATTAGTTCCTCATTAACTCTCTCAAACCACTTCAGCAGATCCTTTTAAATTTTCGTTACTATGTCTTACATTCCTCTTCCTGTCAACCAGTCTAACCCTACACATATTATATGTCATAAGGGTAGGGTAAAGATAATTTCAGAATATTCATTTTTGTTTTTATATACATATAAACTTTGATTGGCTTAAAATTAAACTATAAATACCGTAGAGTTTTGTCTCATTCCAAGATATTGTTCTTAAAGTGCTTGCATGCTTCGAGGGTCTACAGATTTTTCTTCTAAAGGCGTATGTGAAAAATCTTAACCCTTATGTGCTGTTATTTAGTAAGAAAGTTAAAATACACTTACCTTTATAAATCTTTTGGCCTTTGTTAATAGCCCTAAGGTTGTGTGTCGTGACGCTTCGGGTCCTAGAGGTACCATGTCCTTTAATTTTTCCAAGCAAGTTCTTAGATGTGCTCTCCTGCAACAAACAAACATAAACTTTGTTTAATTATTACATATATATTTTTGAGATTGATTAAATATTGAGGCGTTTATATTGTTCTCCGTTTACATTACATATGTTCTTTGAAATAAAGATTCCCTATTTTTAGCATAAAACACACACAAAACCTTATTAACATTTCTTGTCGAAAACAATCTTGACTTTTACGAATGTTCCGGCCAAGTATTATCGTCTCAACATCATTAAATAATAATAAAAACACTAACTATAATACAGAAACTGCTTCATTTTATATTAATATTACTCGTACCTTGAGTTCCTAGAAATACTGATAAAAAACACACACTCCATTTTTATTGCAAAACATTTTGATTCATTCTTTATATTACAGACAATTCTTGAGAGGCCCTAATACTATTCAAACACAATAATATGTTGCAAAGTTATATTTCAGCACTGAAAGTGTATTACGTTACATTTACGGGAGCTTTCATAACGTACTGTTTTCGCTTTAGTAAAATTGTGCGACTGTGGGTATTACCATTGTTGCGAAGAGATAAAAATAAAATGAGTTTGAGTTATGATTGTATCGTTGCCGTAATGTTTTAGAGCCTGAAACAGTATCGAATTATAATATAAATAAGTATAAGGCCTTTGGGGATTCGATAAGGTGGCATAAAATGAAACGGGCTAAACACCGTGATATCTAAAAAGTTTGCTTAATTCTGATACGTTCTGTAACTCAAGAGAAAAATAGTAAATTTATATTCCACAAAAGTAATTTAAAATATGATAATGAAACATTCGATTATATAAAAAAAAAATATCAATAAATTTTGAGTAGTCAAGAGTAATCAACAGTGGTAGAGCCATGTTTAGGCACTAAAGGGCCGGCTCGACCGGTGCGATGCCTAGGCCTCACAGAAAATCGGTTTTGAAGTAACTCTTGCGTTGCATTTTCCCGAAATGAGTGAGGTTGCTGGAGGCCCAACCCCCCCTCTCCTCTTTCCTCTCCCCTCATTCCCTCTCTCCTTTTTCCAATCTCCTCATCCTCCTCTCTTCTTTCTCCTCCCCCATCCCGCTAACCCTTATCACCCTCAAAGGCGGGCTGCTCACTTACGACTCTTAAGTAGCAGGTGTCCATGGACGGCGGTTGTCACTTACCATCAGGTGACCCGTTAGTTCGTCTGTCCCCCTATAGTGTAAAATAAAATATACTAATGAATGCTGTTAAAATAATCGCGAAACCTTCTTTGAGAGGGGCTTTTAAAGGCCGGCAATGCACTCCCGCCTCATGAGTTGCAGGTGTGCATGAGCGGCGGTAATCACTTATCATCATCATCATCATCATCATGGGAATGAGCTGCTTCATTAATGTACATGAGCCTTTGTTTTTCGTTTATGTTTTTCGTTTATACTTTTTCTTTTTTTTTATACACATTGACATTTTATATTTTACTTTTTGACATGAATACTTACTTTGTTAAGTATTATATTGTTTTTTTTTTATTGTTTTAATCTTTGTACTTTTTGACATGAATACTTTGTTAAGTATAATATATATATTTTTTTAATTAAAAAAAATAATTATTGTAAATGTGAGGACTATGTAGGTTATTTCTTTTTTTTTTTCTCTTTTCTCCTGTAAGTTTGTTTTTTAACGATGTCTGACTGTTTGAGTACTTTTGCGGCCTACCCAAATGTCCTTGCTTTGGTACTGTTCGTCAGTCCGTTGAGCTCCTTGAAGTTCCAAGTTGAGCTACACGATAACTGACAAATGCTTGCACTGTTTGGACGGGTCCACTCAAATGAGCGTGGTGCTTTCTTCAAAAGCTCATCTCAGACGTTAGCGTGCATGTTTCTCATATGTTTTTGACCAGTACATCTGTATGGACTTTAAAACAGACTTTGACCTCTGAGTTTGTTTCGGTGTTTCCTCTCAGGGTAGTCAGCTAGGAAACACCGGCCTCATCTAGCATAAACTAACAGAAAAAAAAATATATTGACGTGTAAAAGTGTTGTTATAACTTATTTACAAAATAAAGATCATTTATCCTTTATCATTTATCATCAGGTCTGCCTATTTGCGGCTAATCTCATTGTTCCTCTACCTAAAAACTAAAATTTAAGTACAGATGCACTATTACCTGTTTAGAGTACACTTGTTATTTTTGCTCAATTTATATAGCAGGACCGCATAGGTAAGCTGAGGTGATAATTTCCAATCGAGTTATCACAGTAGCGATACAAATTAGCTTTGTTAGTCGAATCGTCTTGCGTGCCCGAGAACCAACTACATAGCTGGCTTTGAACACGGCTCGCACTAATTTCATTCCACTTTGTATTTACCACACAAAGACTTGAGGATTGTTTTATAATGAGCTCGCTATGTTGCTGTTTTACACAATTTACTGTTAGTGGCAATTTTTATACAATACTTTTAATATTAATAAGATACTCATTGCCCCTTTTCATTTTACCTAGCAGTACTGAAGTCTTCCTATAACACAATACCTATCGATTGTTTTTTTTTAAATGTATACATGATCGCAAATAAAATATTGAAGGTTCGTTGTAAATAATTTCGCTATGAAATATTTTTTTATTTCATATAATGTGTATGATGGACAGACGAACAGACGGGTCACCTGATGGTAAGTGACAAACGCCTCCCATCGACACCTGTAACTCAAGAGCCGTAAATATGCTGCCCGCCTTTGAGGATGATGAGGGATGTCTGGAAGGGAAAGAGGAGAGGAGGAGTTGGGCCTCCGGAACCCTCACTAATTTTGGGGAAATGCAACGCAAATGTTGCTTCACAACCGGTTTTCTGAGAGGCCGTGGTATCGCACCGGTCGAGCCGGCCCATTCGTGCTTAAGCATGGCTCTACCACTGTAGAAGATGTAGATTTTTGGATTAAATACGTGATGTATAGCGTTTTGGAACTGCTTTTTTTCTTGCCGTTATTCAAAACTTCTGAAATTATATATTTATACATATAATTGTACTTAGGACTAAATATCTAAACCATGCTCTAGTAGTCTAGCTGATGCAGAGAAGAACGCAGGGTATGCACCCGACTTATTTAAATCTAATTATGGCCGGCTAACGCCACAGGTTTGCCACAGGTTTTTAAACATTATTTGTTAAATACATATGTATATACACACATAAGTGGTAGGCAGGGGAATACTAATCACCAACATTTTGCCCATTCGAATTTGATCCCACTAACGTAACAGGGGCAAGCCTATTGCTGTTAAGGAGGCCTGCCCTCTACTATCAAAGTACTTATGGAGTTAATCTAACGCTAGGTCCATCAATATATTTGTGTACTTCAGAATTTAAGTTTTATTTAAAAAAAGCTTCTTATATCAAAGTGTTATTACAGGTAATCAGAATTTCTCAATCATTGATTTACTTGCAGTGCTATAAGAATTCGCTCTACAGTACGTAGCAGGTCAACCTATCTTTGTATGGTTTATGTTTTTATTAATTCATTTGTATATATTGTTTTTTTTGTAAATATTAGTTAATTTGAAATTACGTGTTTAGGACACCAAAATGTAATTTTTGGTATGTCGGACTTCGAATCGACTAAAACTATCCATGTTCCATCATCGTGTCATGTAGCTGAGGTCTCAGGTATACCCTAGAAAGGAAATCCCTGTGACCCTGGCAGACTCGGTCGTAAAACGAAACACCATGGTATTACCCATACCTAAATAGGCACGCGCGGAGCATTTCGCGCCACCGTCTTAGGCGTGCTTCTGCTAGGGCGACAGATAACCCCGTCCATCGCCCCCAGGCACACTCATGGAGGCCGGATATCGTTTAGCTCTCTCCGGCACCTCGTGCGTCTTCTGCGGGATGGGAGAGTGCTAGACCTCTCCCGTTCCCTTTCCGCCACCTCGAGCATCACCTCCTCGAAAAATTGTACGCCATAACTGGCAAAACATTTAGTAATTACTGTTTCACTGAACACCGTGTACACATTCCTTGTCCTAATAACGTTCAATAAAAATAAATAACTTTGATTTGGTCTTTATCGTTATTCACCACAAGATAACTAAAAATGTGATCACTATTACGTAACCCAAAAATTAGCTATCTTTAATATTTGTGACCATCAATTTCTGCAATGTAGCACTACTCGGATAAGGCCCCTATCCCACTAGATCTACATAATTATAGGTGACCGTAATTCCTCCTATCTTGGCTCGTAAAACCGTTTATTTTCTAAGAAAATTTGTAAATTTATTGCTATGTTATTCGTTAAGAAATGGCAAAAATGGGGCGAAGAAATAATGTGTAGATATAAGAACAGAAAAATAAAACTAGGTAACTTCTGGCAGGTGATAGGTGGCTTTCACTAAAATAAACAAACCACTGTTCGTTCAGAAACGTGGCGGACATATTAAAAATACATTAGGCTTAGTAAAAAAATCACGAGCAACGTTGCTATGTAAAATGAGCTTCCGTTTTTACGATTTTTCTTGCTTTGCTATTTTGTTAAGTTGGTTGGTATTTTCGTCGTTTCTTGAACACGTATAAAGAGATTTATCATAATTTTATTAATTATTTGTAAGTCAATTCGTTCAGTAATAAATAGTCTAAGTTAATAGTGTAGTCCAGTATCTCCAAAAATATTTTTACTATTAGCGGGACAAATTTGTTTTTTATAATGTAGCCAGGTACATTTTGGCACAGAAATTATAACCCGACTGCGCAAGTAGGTAGGTTATAATTAAAGAATGTGTTAATATATTTAAGATATATGTTTGTCACGCCGTAGAGCATAAGCGTCTTGATGGGTTTTGACATTCTAATATTACTTGAATCTCCTAATTGGTGGGAGGAACAGAGAACGTAAGATTTTAAGATAAAAACTACAAAAAAGGGCTTTTGACTTTTCTGTTTTTTATTTATAAAAGGTAATCTGTATTATTATAGACTATATTATATCTTTATTCCAAATTTAATCTAGATCCGTCCAGCTGTTCTGGCGTAATTGATTAAAAGTATGTATGTATGTAAATAACAAATTTAATTCATTCCATTGTAATGTGGAGCCTCGATACTGATCGTGTAGTTCCTAGTGGAGTACAATAGTGCTATCCCATCTCTGCCCGTGGGTATCAGAGGCGCGTAAGGCATTGGAATCGTTATCTATCGGCTGGTATGTATGCAGTTTAAAGAGCGCTCAGTTTACGGCAATAGGCTTGTGTTTTTTTAAAAGAACAAGTTCCGCACTGGGAATCATTCATGAGTAGTTTTGTCCCGCACGGGAATCGAACCCACGACCTCCGGGTCAGCAGTCAAGGTCACTAACAGCTATACCAACAAGCGTGTCAATTAGGCATGAGTATATTTATGCATGTATAAATATACTCATGCCTAATTGAATATTTGTATAAGATACCATAAATATTAGCCACTTCAGTAATAGATTCGACTCGCCTTCTCTACTCCCAAGTTCAGACCGGCGATAAATTTTTGCCAACACACAAAGATAGGCTCTTAGTTAGGACATTAAATAATCCACAGTGTTACCAACTGTACAGAAGATATTGTCAACGTAGAAAAGCTATAAACATAACATGGCCCGACTTTATCACCGCAAGTATAATGAAGTTAGATTCTTAATAGCAATGTTTAGTGATCGAGTAAAGGGTATAAGGTCTTGTGTATATTGTACGAATCAATTGTATTCGATTTAACATACAATTCGAGTCGATTGTATGTTTGTTTAGATATTGTGAATACAAGATTTTTTTGGTTTAAAAATACAATTCCCGCACTAGGATTTATTCATGTGTCGCGGGGACCTTACAAATATTCAACCAACGAACACAAAGAACACCCAGACTCAGATCAACAATTTCAAGATCACACAAAGTGTTGTCCCGTGCGGAGGTCGAACCTACAACACTAGGCAAGGCAGCATGGTGACGAGGTGACCACTTAAGCTGCTACGCCATCCGTGCAGTAAATAATATGTATATTTAATGTTTGGAGCAAGTGCTGTCTTTCTTTGTAAATATTTGATTGTATACAAAAGTTATATTCCAGTAGTAAATTGGCAAATAGTTATAGGTTATTAGAGGGCTCAGGGTTCCCAACATCAGACAAGTATATACGATTTTTTTCTGCTTACACGATCAATATTACTTTTTCTTTTATTTACTTTTGTTTTCTATTCAATATACAAGCAATTCTATTTCCAAAGTGTACGGTTGACAGGCCTGACGATTATGTAAGGCGGACTAAATTGTAGTAGGCAAAATACACATACATACATGGGTGAGCGTATCACGCCTGTAGTGTTATGGTGAAGGAAAGGAGCAGACGGGTCACCTCATAGTAAGTGACAACCGCCGACGATGGACATCACCAACTCAAGCGTTGTAAATGCGCCGTCCGCCTTCGAAGTTTATTTATAATTAAAATCATAAAATTCACGCACGAGAGAATTTCGAATAAAATGTCAAAAACCAGCGCCATTTGACCAAATACCAATGCCAAGTCACATTAATAATATTAGTTTAGGATTCAGGCAAATACTCTACATTTTTCAATATAGGTCGAGGTCAGAAAGCTTACTCAGTAGCTGGCGATTAATAGCATTTGCGAGGATGTCTGCGGTTAGACCTTACAGAGGCATGCTCATGTTAAAAATAAATTATGCTACAAGTAATTCTTTTTGCAGAAGGAATATTATTTTCATTTTGTTTGGTATAGGGGGACATACGAACAGACAGGTCACCTGATAAGTGATAACCACCGCCTATGGACAACTACAAGTCAAGAAGTGATTACGGGAATGATGAGGGGAAGGAAAAGAGAAGAAGTAGGATGAAGTAAGAGGAAAGGGGGAATTGAGCCTCTGATACTCTCACAGACTCGGCAATACAATGCAAGTAGTATTTGTGAACAGGTTTTATGTAATACTCCGGTCGAGCCTGCCCATTCGTGTCTAAGCATGGCTCTCTCAAGGTGAAAATATGGCTCTTTAAATTAATTAATTATTAATTAATTTAAAATAATTACAACACGATTGGAAATATTGGTACCTACAGTTGTAAGAAAGGCATCTGGAAATATAACTAACGGTTTCCATAGCGAATGATGTCGGTGGTTTTAAATGTCGGTTGGATAAGCCTCGTTCTTTTTATGCCTTTATTGGCATGCCTATTTTATTACTGAATAAATACTTATGCCTATTTGCCGTTCGGTTCACGGTAGGGTAGAATAGGGCCACCCCATATCTTCCCGGTGGTGTCGTAAAAGAGGACTAAAGGATAGGACTGTTATCTGTCGGACAGTATGTATACAGCCATACAGTGCCTGGTTGACGACGAGGATGAGGAGGGATGGGAGATGCCTTCAGGGTAAAGAAGACAGGTAATGAGGAGGTGGGAAAGAGGACAGGGGGTGAGGGGAGAGGGGGAGTTGGGCCTCCGGAAACGTTACTCATTTACGCCAACGGTAATAAGCTTGCCCCCTATGACGTTACAAATTCAAATTGTCAAAATGTTGGTGTCAATATACCCCTGCCTACCACTTAGGGGATACAGGCGTGAGCATATGTGTATATATATGTGTTTATATATATATATATATATATATATATATATATATATATATATATATATATATATATATATATACGAATAATTGTTGTTGTTTTTGCAGCTAAGTACGATTATATTGGGTATAAAGCTGGGTGTCCGTCCTAGATTAGGTATATTTATATATATTATTTATCGTTCATATTAGTATCATAAACATTGGACAGATGAACAAACAGTTCACACGTAAGTGACAACCGCAGCAGTCCATGGACACCTACAGAGTCGTAAGTATGCTGTCCGCCGTCCGAGGAATGGAATTAAGAGATGGCCGCTAAATGACAATGAGAAGAGGTGAGGGAAGGGAAGGAGAAGAGGGGAGCTTGAGCCACTAGCAAGCATTATTTGTGTACCTGGGGTCTCTTACGCTAAAAAATAAATAATAACGTCACATTTGTTAGATGATTAATAAACATAGACCCTAATAATAAAACAACAATGCTGAGCGTAACCACCATAATGAACCAAATGCTACCGGTTGGCTATTAGGCTATATAAAAAAGCTATACAAGCCTACGAGTCGCAGGTGCGGCTTTCAATAAAAAAAAAGTCGGTCGGTTCATATGCACCCTTAAACATTACCAGTGGCTGTCAGCCGTAATTACACCGTTTGTTGGACATTATCATAGTGGAGAGCGTCCAATTTCGGCTTGACGACTTTTTTACGAGTTAAGACTCGTAAGTAATTTACGAGCTCGTAAAACGTTGCCGTGCTCCGCATATCGCGTTGATAACAATGTACAGAGATATTTTAGTGAATTGCCACGCGATGCCTCGTTACTTTATGAGTTTGGGGATTCGCGGCTGTTCATTGGAATAGATTTCATTTTTGTGGTGTAAATCCCCAAGGGTCGTCATCTCACCTGAGCTAACAGTGAGGTGGTATGTCGGAATCGAACCATTTAAAACCATACGGTGTTCCGTCACAAATGGGTCTATTGCAAGGGACGCGGGAATACCCTAAAAGGAAGCCTCCGGGAACCCCCACAGGCCTTGGCCACCTCTACTGGATTACAGATTGGTAGTTGTGTTGCTGGACGGTGATGACCTTATATTGATGTGACTGATACTGAGAGTATCTATAACGTTTTTGGAATATTAATTTTTCTTCTTCTCCAGATAATATATTAAATAATTAATTCGTAGATCCAATGATAATCATAACTCGACACATCTCACACGGTGATCAATGGTAGAATTCGAACAAACGACCTCTGGTTTCCATGTACAGAAAGAAAAAAATAAAATACATTTAAGATACGTAAGATACACTCACGCCTGAATGCCCGAAGGGAACGCAGAGGTCTAATGCACTCCCACATTTTGCCATTTTTAATTTATTCCTACTTACGTAATAGAGGGTAATACGTAAGATTGAAAAATTCTACTGGCGGGAAAGGGAAGGGTAGGGATATTGTATATACAGATAGATTCAAGCAAATGAAGGTCGCATACCTATAACTCGAACTGGCCGGTGCCAGGAAGTCCCGAGTCTAGAAGACTCACATCCGTCACTCAAAATCGTTTATTTTAACTGAACCAATAATAGGTATTTAAGAATTGCCAAGAGAGAAAGTCGGTCAGACTAAGCCAGTCATGGGGCTAGTTGCCTGTTCCAATACGTAGATCCTATGGAGAAGAACAAATCAGAAATCCAAGGACACTCTTTTTTCAAATATTTCACATAAGTTTTTTTGTAACAGTTCATAAGTGCACATAAAATAAAATATGTGAAGACAATGCAATGCATTATTCTAAAATGATGTTTTTGTTAATTAGTATTCTATGTTAAGTAAAAGTAGTCCAGAGATGACCAGCCAAGATCAACAGTACTTGTTCACCAGCATCATCCATCTCAACTATATCAAAGGGAGCCGAACGACCCGACACATACGCCACCATTGGCGGGACTACTACATACTCCATACAAAATTCCGTTTTAATTTAAGTTTCGGACCAAGTTATTTTAAATCACGTATTATTATGAAGTAATAGTACAAAGACTTTAGTAAGGTTTGCTCGGAGGCAATATCCGTCGGGGAGAGGCCGGCAGAGCCTCCAACTAATTTGCATTTACTACGCAGCCTGGAGCCACCGTCTCTGATAGTTTCCAAGTGAAAATACTAATATTGAAATAGTCAGTGAAACAATATTCACAAATGAAAACTATACACATATGTACGTATAATATTTTTAACATATTAACGTACTATTCATATAATTTATTTACCAAGAGAAAAGCCGTGATTATTAACTAGTTATATAATAATTACATACCAACAAAGCGACTCGCTTCCGTAGCAGGAGTCTACATTCCGTAGCGATGTCTACGCCACGGCCTACGTTACTACGTACGTAGACCTGTTATATTTTACGAACTGTTACGTAATTTTTTACTAGTACATGATGTAATGTATGTTTATTTTATTTTATTCAGTAACAAGAACAAGTTTTGCCAGAGGCATTACTTGTTCTTGTTACGTTATTTTCCTCCAAATCCAAATCCTCCTTTCATTTTTCCTCTACCCTGAGCCCCAGCCCTTTATCCCATCTTCGTATCCCCATCTCTTTCCCCTACCCGCAACCCTCAACCCTCATCACGCTCAAATGCAGGCAGCGCACTTACGATTCTCGAGCTGCAGGTGTCCATGGACAGGATTGTTACTTACCATCAGGGGACTCATCACTTCGTCTGTCCCTCTATAATATAAAAAAGTTGGTAGCTAGAAAACACCACATTGTTAATAGACAAACATAAAAATAGATCAGTTGATGAGAGGCGGTAATTTTAAGGGGTTGTCTTTTATCAAGAGCCATGTCTTCGGACGACCTTTGTATGGGAAAAGTGGAGAGAAATAAGCAGTAGATGGTGGCGTACCTTTTGAAGGTTAAAGATGTAATTAAACAAATATGGAGACGCATAGAGTATCCAAATACACATAGATACATAAACATACCAATAAATAAACACAAAATGTATACCAAATACATATGTATATATTCACATACACACTTGCAAATACATACATACATTCATATTTAGATATACCCAAGTACATCATAAAAGTCATAATACTTATGTACATACGTAGAATATAAGACTCTTCTATTATTTTTTCCTTCATTTTTAAGACCTTTTTTAAATATTGCTTTTTATCTCTTTCATTTATACTAATATTATTAAATGGTAGGGATTGTTCGTTTTATTGAAAGCGTTAACAACTAATCAGTTTTTTTTTGCATTAAATGGGACGCTAATTGAGGAAGATTGCTAGCTACTATTGTATCACTTAAGTTCACTATGAAATAAGTGGCAGTTACTCAAGTAGCGACGTTATCGCTTCAATCGAACATCGATTCTTTATCTTAACTATAAAGATATTAACACAAAAGGTATAAAAAGTTATTATTTTTTTAGTGGTTTAGTGCTATAGGTAATTTCATAGTAAATGACTAAAGCTGTAATGGATACCTGCAACTCAAGTGCGCTGCCCGCCTTTGTGGGTGATGAGGGAGTGGAAAGAGGGGAGGGGGTTGAAGGGAGGGGAAAGAAAAAAGGGGCTTGGGCCTCCCGTACTCTCACTCAGCAATAGCATGCAAGCATTATTTGTCTACCGGTTTTGTATGAGGCCAGGCGAGCCGGCCCATTCGTGCCTAAGTATGGCTTTCCCACGCTAAACGATGACTGTGATTAAGTAGCATTAAGCACTTAGAAACTAAAAAATACCTATTAAAACATTAAATATAAAACTTTAAGCAAACATATTCAACATTTATAGCCGTCTAAATTAAATAAGAATCATAAAAAAATTCAAAGCATTTAATGAATAAAATGCTTATGTCCAGAGACAACGTAGAGAAAGACAATATGTACTTCTGTAAGAACTCATTTCTAAATTATTTACATAGTCAAATAGACCATTTAGACAACAAAGCCTCCGAGGGTCACACGATAATGACCATCAAATGTCAACCAACCTCTTTTAAACTTGGTACCCGTTCCCTATTTCAAGCACAGTGTATATATATAAAGAAATAAAATATTGCTGTGAGTAGACAGACATATACATATAATAAAATGTTTTGACAAATAATATTGTAACCATCTTGTTGGTTATGTGGTTAGTGATCCTGAATACTGAGTCAAGTCGTGGGTTCTATTCCCACGAAAGATAAACAATTGTGAGCAGGATCAAATTAAAGACAAATTAAATTTCTTTATTTCATGAAACAAAACAACAAAATTTTAAATCCCTCTTCAAAAATATTTAAAATTGTAGATCAATACACAGAGCGTCCCCGCAACTATAAGTTGCTTCGTCAAGTGTGAAATTAATATAAAAAGGTAGTTAAATAACTACCTGTGATGATCTAAAACCGCCTGTTTAAAATGGTTGAGACTTATGAGAAGAAAGCAAACTAACTTATGGCCACTCTTTTAAATCATCAGTTTAATATTACAATATTTTGTGTACAACACTATTTTGTTGTGTGCTAAAATTTAATTAAAATTCGGCTATTAAAAGAAAGGTAACTAATAAGCAGATAAAAAGAAGTTAAAAAAGAAGAAAAAATAAACAACTCATAAAGGTAGAAAATGAGAAACATGTTAGCTCACATTACTTTGTATTGATTAATTATTTTAAATAGTCTGTGAATTTCTAACAGTTCAATCCCAAGGGTTTCTATTCCCCATGAAATCCATCACTGAGTAAATAACCTTTAAGGCACAACTTTTGTTTTATTGTTAACTTACATTTATTTAGACTTAACGTTTGCATATTGTCTAGGATTTTAGTATAAAATATCGCACATTTACCTGTTTTTTGGAGCCTGGAGGCGGGTACAACAAATATATGTTTATGACGTATGTTATAAGAGTGTATACTCACTAAATACTGGTATTTATTTAATAAACTGGTATTTATTTTAAGATAGCAAGTTTTTATTGATATACTGACATGATACCGTCATTATATTCATTTCTAAGAATTTCTGCCTTAGCGAATAACGATTACCTAAATTATCAATTGCCCGGATAGCCCTCTTCTGAAGCACAAAGACAGTCTGAATATCAGAGGTGATTTATTGTTTTTCTGGGTTAAATTTATATATAATATGTATTTAGAAGTATGTATATAAGTGTGTTTATCAGTAGTCTGGTTACCCAACTCTGTTTAGTTTAGGATCAGACAGCAGAATTTGAGTTTAAAAGCCTCCAAAAAAATGTAATCAGATAGACCTGCCAGATATAAAGCCTACTTAGTACCTTGGAGTACTGAAGCTAGGCAGTAGGACAAACAATTATACCAGCAAAATATTCCAATAAAATTAACTCCATTCTAAGGAAATAGAATGAAGGTTCTTTACTAGTAGCACAATTCAAGCAATATACTGAGATACATCCTATGTGTAATTTTATTACTATTATAATTTACTCAATCACGCCAGAATGCCAGAAATTCTGCACAGAGTTAGGTTACACAATTATATAGCATATCTGCTATATATCATATCGGCCATAGGTTCTCCTAACGTGCACCACGTTAGGAGAACCTATGGCCAGAAGTAAACTGTTATGGGCTGAATAATTATGTACTTAGAACTTTTTTTACAGTACTTTTTTTTCTTTCTTCTTAAAAAAAACTCTTATTAATTATTATTGTATCGCGGGGGACTTTACAAACATTCAAATGAACAACAATTTAAGTATTTCACAAAGTGTTGTCTGTGTGGGGATCGAACCCACAACAATAGGCGCAGCAGCTTAGTGGCGAGGTGACCTCTGCGCCATCCGTGCAGTCAAATCAATTTGCAATCTTTTATTTACTAATGATAATAATTTTACATCGAAATTAAAATAAAATCATGTCAATTAGACTTTTCTAGTAACACGAGTGTGCTCGAGGGATATGTGAGAGTTGAGAGAAAATAATAAAGATCCTTGATTCGACCCGAATGTCCTTCAAACAAACATAATACCTTAAAAGACACAAGGCTCATAGCCTTCTATTTATGTTGTTCTGATATTATAAACATTTTTCTAAGTCGCAATATAAAAACATATAATATAGACTAGAAATAAATTTGTAGCCTCTAAAATGCGCTCGAGGCACAATGCCAAATAGTACCTTCGTGTCTTTACGAGGTTGGTGGTCGAAAACACGTATGTCCCCGTAGCAGGCGATCCAACCCAATCTGTATGCAAAACGTCCCAAGGGTGGGGATCTCATTTCCTACCCCTCCCTCCTACCCGTATACTCCAACACGTCCGACGTCCGTACTGACCCACCCTAGCCTGTCAAAAGATGGATGAATTTGAAAGAATCCCACAGCCCTACGGCGATTCTAGGGCTACCACTGAGCTATAAAATTATTCCAGATTATTTTTTAAATTTCTTATTTTATATTTCAATTCGTCAAGTATTTATATTATATTGGGTTTTATTAAAAATATTAACTAAATTATTATAAAGAAAATGATAAAAAAACATGTCCATATAAACTTTTGTGTGACCGATGACAGCTCACCTTCAAAAGCGTTGTATGAAATCGAAAACAAAATTTTCATATTTTTTAAACACCGTTGAACCCTTTTCTTTAACGTGTGGATATCCCCACGGGTACCACTTCATCGTGTGAACGATGACTTTTGGCTTGCGTCATAAAGCTTATAGTCGGGTTAGTTAAGGTATGCCCTAGAAGGATTACCACTCACTAACGACAGAATTTGTCTACCTGGCAGGGCCCGCTTTTCTTAAGCCAACAATCATGGAGGCCGGAGATCGTTAAGCCCTCTTCGGCACCTGGTGCGTCTCCTGCGGGATGGGAGAGTGCTCATTCTCTCCCGTTGAGCCCGATGCTCAGGCGACCACACAGTGGAAAGCGGGGGCCTAGCCCCCCTCCAACTTAGAGAGGCGCGGGCAGAACACAGCGCGCTACAGTCTCAGGCCTGCTTTAGTTGTGACAACCCTACGCAGTCCTTAGGATCGTCACGTTAGGGTTAAGCATATCTTAACATTTTTGCACGCCCGACTTGGCTTCGATTTATTTTTTTATATCTTCATTGTGACCCTTGCATACTACATTACGGCGGCTTATTTTTTTCCTTTTTGACCTCCTTTGATTTATAATCTTTCATTTAACTTTGCTTAAAGAAATATTACGTCAGTGGATTTTATACATATTTCATGTTACTTATTATATTAAAAGTTAACACATACAATTGAAATGATTTACATGCGAGCGAAAGACACGTAAGACCAATGGCGTTGCCAATATTTATATAATTAATTTGTTGATTAGTACTTGAGTATGTTTGGATAATAGAAAAAGAGACTGGCCTGTCGGTCTAGTGGTTAGTGATCCTGTTAGTCATGAGTATGATCATTTGTTGTATGCTGGTTGTAATTTTTCTATAATATTTATGTATGTACCTATTTAGAAAAATATAGCTATCTAGTTACAAAAAGACAAGCTCTACTTAGTTTGGGATCACATTTGGGTCTGTTTGCGAGAAAAAAATATTTAAGGTAAAAACGGAAATTTAACCTGTAACGAAAGGCATTGAATTCTGTTATTATGACTATTTTGCTAACTACCTCGCGATCCTCCGAAAGCATAGATCTACTGAACTGTATGCTACGTCGTAGAGAGTACACCGTCGTAGCAATGCTACGTCGTAGCCAATTTAATAAGAAAATATTACATTTACACCATTTTGAGCAAACGTGTCTGGTGGTTTTTAGATGTATTGTTTTAATACAATAATTTATTTATTTATCATGTCTTATCCGACTCCACAAAATATGAGGTTCTAATATTTTTATTTTTGAGATTCAAAATTTGTTTTTTTTTGTTAATATTTATGTTATTGGACATTGTAATTAGAAGTTAATGGCTCTGCTTCTAAACTATGAGATATTCCCAAAATTATTTTATAAAAAAATATATAAATCATGAGTAATATCAAGAGATGTGTGCTTGTTTGAGATTAAAGAGGAGAAAGAGAAGGACCACTATAGCTTTTTTAGTGCCTATTAGGGGATATAACGGCTTTCTCCCCTTTAATATTTGAACAATAACCGCTAGGCTCACATGCTTTCCATGTAGGATTGTATGAAGAAATATAGTATTTCGACTAACCGATGTACGGCTGGATGTAATACATTCCGTGATCAGATAACTGATGGTTTTCATACATCATTTATGAAGGTAAGTTTTGGGTAGGGCCATAAATTCAGCGATTAGAAGAAGGAACATACAACCAGACTGCATAATAAACTTACACTTTTGCTAATTTTATCTCAGAATCTTACACCATTCCACTTACGACATTCCTTCCATTTATCCTTTGAACCTTTTCCGATTAAGTTGGTGTCGACTTTCAATCTAACTACTAAGCAGCCGAATGTCGATGTTATTGTATTCACATGAAACGACTAGGATATCGAAAAGATATTGCACCTCTGTAGTTAGACATGGTAGTCGGCCTTAGTTTTTAATGACACCCCCTAATTATCGAAATAAATTAGAATGTCGAAATCCATGAAGCCGACCTGACAAAGGAACATCATATATGAATATTCTTAAAAGCATAACCCTCCTTCTTGGACTGTTGAGGAAAAAGTCTAGTCTTAAGAAATCGGACTGGCCTGTCAGTGTAGTGGTTAATGACCTTGATTGCTGAACTGGAGGTCGCGGGTTCGATTCCCAAGCGGTATAAAATTGTTGTCAAAATTGTTGTGCGTTGTGCGCGTTTGTTGTCCCCTACTGTATAATAACTAGTGCGGGAGTCGGCTTAAAAAAATGTATAATATACGATTATTGTTAGAATGCCAATGTCAAAATCAAATCAGGACAACTTATGATAATTGAGTAACATAAAAAAATAGAGACTGTTTTTGATTCAAGATCCACTGAAAGGGAATTTCACCTTTAAAAAGACAGCAGCAGGAGGAGCAGGAGTTGATCCTCCGTAGGTCTGTCGTCACCTAAGTAGGGCACAAGCGTTGATCACAAAAAAGTTTTATTATGTAAGAGCTGTTACTATTACTAAAAATAAGCTTAAGATATAAGTGTAAATATACCATATAAGATATAAATAGGCGGACTTAATGCCTAAGACATTGCCTTCCAGCCACGTGGTTGTATAGGTGGAGCAGAGAAAAGAACAAGTGGCACTAAATTATGGTAACCATAAAGTGGTCGTTTAGGTATAGTATGTATGTATTTGCAAAAAAAAAATCAATATTAGTGAAGCTGTTACCAGCCGCTCTTATCATAGCCCGACACGCAAAATGTTGAACAAACGCCACCATTCAGATGTAAACGACGGCTCACCGCGTCAAAAAATACCCGTCCTTTATCACATCCACCTTAATACTGCTCTAGTGTCGTACTGCTTATCCGCTGAGGGACGCCCTCGTAAAATACCACGATAATGTTACACATTCTCTTTTTAAATTTATATTCTAGAAGCGAACTTAAAAAATTTTTTTTTATTACGCTTTTATTATCTTAACAGAAGAGTATTTGTAGGCTACCTGTACAATGGGTTTTAAGCTACTATTTTGTTGGTTTCCAATCATAGCTATTAATTACCGACAATTGAGCACTTTTTAGAATGCTTAATGCAGCCTCAAGTAAGTCTCAAGCATTTAATATATGCATAATGATTCAGTGAGACTTATATGTTCCCTATATTATTTTATTTCTGATGCTAATTGTTATTTATTTTTGAAGAGCCTGTGAGCAAATAATGTTGTATTTTATAATGGTTGTTTTTATTATGATTACTATACAATTACTATATTTTGCTGTTCTGCACCTATTGCATTAAAATTTTAGTTCTTTGGTCAGTTAATACTCATTGTGTTCTAGTATATAATTTTATGTTATTGTTGTTACACAAATAAACCGACATAAATATCTCAAATAGCTTGTAACCAAATAACACGCAGCTAATATTATAGTGATGGACAATTATGTAATGTTGTTTGTATCTAGTCATTATTATTATATTATTATAGTCATTCACATTATTCTATTAAATGCGTTTTTAATATAATGATAATAAAAGGTAACATCTTGGTCTGTATCTATTCAACGATGTAATCTTTAAACGTAATTATCATCCACTTCAAAACGTTGGATTGAATTGAAAGTTCGCATACTTATCCAGGACCGCTGATATGACAATAATGGAATAAGTTTGTCCGATATCCTTATCACGATCTTCAGGATTAACCATTTTACCACATCTGAAAATACGGTAGTGTCTTGTGCCGTATAATGAAGCATATGTGACCCTTCAAGACAAGCATATGACTAATGGCAGGAGCCACTGAGGAGTTTCATATATTTTGCAACGAATATTAAAAACTATAAATTCACGCTTTATTGAATATAATAAATAATAGACACATACGAGATTAAATATAATAAATAACATACATATTGGTAATAGCAAAGTGTTTGAGGGTAGAGGTTGAAGTTCGTTCTATTTTTATATCTTACATTGAGATAAACCTTTTTTTTTACAGACAACTGCTGCACTAGTATCAGTTTCTGTATCGTGAGGGACTTTACAAACAATCAAATAACGGACACAAAGAACACCCTGACTCAGAACAACAATTTGTGGATTTTACAAATATTTGTCCCGCGTGAGAATCGAACGCACGATATCTGGCCCTAGGTCTGTACGTAACTCCGCGCAATATACATAAAAATATATATCAAGTACATTTATATAAATGCCTAAAATATCCCTAGATTCTGATGGTTAATTTGAGTAAGGCTTTCATCTATGGGGATCCACCTAATAACAACTGGTAACTAAATAAAAAGGCTAATTTCAATGGTTATCTTCACCGTCTCCTTGACTCCACAAAAGTTTACTTAAATACATTTACCACTTTCTCCCTTTCCCCACATGAAGGTAACATAGTGTTCGATCAAATTAATGATGTCGGTGAGGCACTCAGACGGTGCATCGAGCGCACAGAACAATTGATTTTGTTTGGATACATACACCTGTTTTGTTCTGTGTTGTCGCTAAAAAGCGCTGATTCTTTTTAAATATAGGGTCAATCAACTACTTACAATGTCAATCTTACTGATGGTAAGTGGTTATAACACATGGGCACCTCCAAATCAAGAGCTGCCGGCTCTGCCCATGCCTTTGAAGGTTTGTGCCCCAGTAAGATCACCGCTTATTGCTTCTCAACCGGTTTTCGGGGTCGTTCACTATAGCCATATCGTATACCGATTTCAAGCTTAGTCCTTTGAATAAGTCGTTGTACGAATTTGAGCTTTACTGTGAATGCTATTATATAAATGTAGTATCAGTTGCTATGTTTAAGTGACGTAGTTCATTTACTACTCAAACTCATTACCTGGGAACTGTGATTAGAATATTAAAGTATCGCTGTTTGTTCCTTAGAATAAGTCAAAAAAAGAAAATTAAAACTGAAAACGTAATTGAATAATACAAACACAAAAAAAATATTATCAATTTCCCTTTTGAAGCCTATCAAAACTAATAATACTATTTTATATTTTCCATGAGCCAATTCTAAAAATAAAATATGCCGATTCAATGTAAAAAGCAGCAGAGAGCCGGGTTGAAAATAAAATTTAAGACCAGTTTGTAATTCCGCTTCCAATAAAATCGGGTACAATGTTCCCGAGAGTTGGAACAAAGAGGTAATACCGGTACCGGTACCGGATATCAGCTGAAGGAGTGTGCCGCGGGCACTGCACTCGTACACATTCAATCACGCAGTGTGTTTGTGTTGTATTGTTATAGTTTATTTATGTACTAATATACTGTACTGTTTTATGTACTATGACTTTGAATGTAACCGGAAAATAAGTTGGACTGTTCGAGTTTCGTATTAAATGTTTATGAATTTTTTAGACTTTCATTTTTATGATATGGTCAGCTGATGGTAAGTGACAACATCCATCCATTGAGGGTGGCCAGATGTGGGGGGATGCGGAAAGAGGAAAGAGTCGGGGGAACAGGAGTACGGGAAGGCGAGAGGAGAGAGAGAGAACATTTCTTATGTAACACGTTAGAAAAAGTAAAATTGATTTTTGAAAATAGAACTTTTTGGCTTTATAAATTTGAATCTATTTATGCTTTTTTTATTCTATAATAATAATAACTTCATAAGTCTCTTCGGCAGCCTGATCCCAAACTAAGCAGAGCTAGACTGCAGAAAAACATACTTATATATATTAGATCGTGTTAGTGTTGCCCCTCATAACGTTATTGAAATCAAATTTTCAGTGTCACAATATTGGTGTTCAAAACATATCTGCCTACACCCGCGTGTGTATTTTTATATATTAATCTACATCTCTTGAGTCTTTTTTTTTTTTAAAATAGAATTGTACATTACTTTGTAAGGTCTCTAGTCTGTCAGATGTCAATCATTACAATAAAGGGTAAATATTTTATTAAATTAAAATTGGAAACAACGCAATCCACAAAAATAGTTCTCACAAAGGACTTTGAGTCCATCAATCAAACTTAATCAATTATAGGAATCTTCAAAGGCGGGAGTTACAACGGGGCCTCACAAAGGCAAATTTACTCAAAATGAAATCCGACGATATTATTTACACTATATTAGTAGAACGGGAGGCGTTGGCGACGGAAGCGCCCCGCTCGCCGGAAATGAGCTTTCGATATCCGCACCCCCAACCCCCACTTTGTCCAAATCAATTTCTCTTTACACCATCCAAAAATGCATTGCAACATATTTAAGCGTGTACATTTTATTTTTACTTGTGTTGCTTTGTATTCGTGCTGTGATTAAATTAAATTTCTGAATGCGATAGACCTATTCCTTTTTAACGACCGAGGTTCAAAGGATTTTAAGCGGCGGTAGTGTAAGGGCTAAGCCATCCAACAAACAATGAGCCCAATACTGATGACACGAGTTATTTTAGCTACCTGAGTAAACGGGGAATACCAAAAACATGTGAGCTACGTTACTAGTGTTCTTTATACAAAAATGTGTATTTGGTGCCGCCAACAAACTAAAATAGAACTTCAATCAATTAGCTTATTGCAGTCTACAGCTGGACACAAGCCTTCCCCTATTGTACACCATGGCACTTGGGGTTCCGAATGTCGCATCCAGTCTACCAATGTCTTTTTTCATGACAAAAATTAGGTTATGGTTCGCAAAAAAAGGTTTTATAATTAAAAATAATCAATGATAAAAAATAATATGATTTTATTGTTAAATAGTTATCGTGATATGATATTTATTTATATGTTTGTAGTTAGTAATGACTTTCGCGGGCATATTGCGTGCATACCATGTGGCGATCGAAATAATAATTCACAAATTTGCTAAACGAAATAAAGCCAGAGCGTGTACATTGAATTCCGCTTTAATTATTTCACAACCCATCATTATCCATCAGATAGCGGTACCATTTTATGCGATTTCTTTTATATCAAAATATATTCATTGCTTCCAATGCAATAAATTTAATTCTGCCTGTGTAACGTCAAAAAGGATTGTATGAGTAAAAGCACAAGCCTTGTATTTATACTCGTACATTCCTTTCAACATTTGTTACTTTTATTTTAGTTTTTATAACCTTTTCCATATTAAGGATATTACTAAGTCATTAAGTCATTAACGTGGGAAGGAAGCCTTGTTTTGGCACGTATGGGCCGGCTCGTTGGAATATTACCACGGCCTCGCAGAAAACCGGCTGTTAATAATGCAAGCATTAAAAATGCAAGCATTGTTTAATGCTTGCATTATGTGACCGAGTGAGTGAGGTTTCCTGAGGCCCAAATCCCTTTCCATTCCCATCTTTCTTCTCACAGAGTGCACAGCGCTACTGTGACTCTTGAGTTACAGGTGTTCGTGGGCGGCGAAAGTCACTTACCATCAGCTTTGTCCCTGGTATACTCCGCTTGTTTGTCCAACTAAGCCATAAAAAAATTGTAATTATGAGCATCAGAAAGCGATTTGTTCTAGCTCTTAATTAGTTTCCATTCCGTTACCGGTTTTAATTTCATTAAATTTTCTTCAGTCTAACAAACATAAGGTCAGTCGGGCCATCTCATAAATAAACATAGATAAAACAAATGCGACGAAAACCAACCGTCGAGGTAAGTGAAAAGTAAAAAACAACCAAGTCTTAGTCTCGAGTGTTCACTTACCTCGTGCAAAAGTCGAGGTAGCTACCACTAGCTTCACCAACTTTTAAATTGAATTCACCAGTTAGAAAATTCTCGGCAAACAAACACGATTACCGCTTCTTTCGTCGGTCTGTGTTCTCCGATACATTTAAGTTTCATGTTATTAGTCAACCAGAGTTCATGTCATTAGTCCTAATATGCTATAGGTACAGATGGAAGAATAAAGCTTTTTATGTATTTTATAATGTGAACTCATCTCGTTTTTTTTGAAGGAATGCCTAAAACGCGTAACATTATTTAAAGATTAGTACACTTAATTAGACACTAATAATTTTCACAAATTAATTAAAAAATTGACCAAGTGCGAAGCGGACTCGCGCACGAAGGATTCCGTACCATTATCCATAAAAAAACGGCTAAATAATAAACGAATAAAAAAATGTCTGTTGTATGGGAACCCCCTTAAATATTTATTTTATTCTGTTTCTTAGTATTTGTTGTTATAGCGGCAACAGAAATACATCATCTGTAAAATTTTTAACTGTCTAACTATCACGGTTCATGACATACAGCCTGGTGACATGGGACCGGAACAGACGGGCGGACAGGCAGACAAACAGACGGACAGCGGAGTCTTAATTTTAGGTTCCGTTTTACCTTTTGGGTACGGAACCCTAAAAAGAACGAAAAACGTCAAATTGAAAACTTCCTTCAAAATATTTTTGTATTTGTTACAGATTTCATACATAAGTTTTCTGTGAAATTGAATTGGTTGCAATGGGACCGCCATTGAAATTTTAACCAAACAGTCCAACTCTGAGTGCGGAAAACTGTGTGATTATGAATGCAGTTTATTATACTTTCTCATTATTGTGGGTGCATTAAACATATATATCTTTTAAAAATAATTATCATAAATAGTAAACCTACACTATACTTGCAATTTTAATCAATGATCTTAACTACGCAATTACAGCTAGTACCTTTTACCTACTATCATAACCTCATATCTCTTTTATTCTTGGGGGAAGCCTTCGCTCATGATGATGATACAGGTATACCCGAGGAGAGTAGTAGAGATTACATACACATAAGACAACAATTTTTAATTTAAGACGAACAGACGGGTCACCTGATGGTAAGTGACAACCACCGTCCATGGACTCAACTCGTGAGGGAGAGGGGAGAGAAGAGAGGGGGATGAGGAGATGGAAAAAAGGGAGGGGGACAAGGGTGAGAAAAGAGTTGAGCCTGCAGAAACCTTTTTTTTATATAAATACAAACGAACAGACGGTTCACCTGATGGTAAGTGACAACGACCGCCCATGGACACCTGCAACTCAAAAGTCGTAAGTGTGCTACCTGCCTTTGAGGATCATGAGGGATGGGGGAATGCGAGGAGAAGAAAGGGGAGTTGGGCCACCGGAAACCTCACTCATTTCGGGGAAATTCAACGCAAGCGTTACTGCACCGGTTTTCTGTGAGGTCGTGGTATCGCACTGGTCGAGCCGGCCCATTCGTGTCTAAGCATGGCTCTAATACTGGCGGTTTTCATATAATTATTTATTCTTTATATAGATAAAAGATTTCCACCGATTTATTGACTCATCACGATATCTCTGGAACCATAAGGCATAGAGACTTAAACTTTGGTAGGAATATTCCTTTCGCCGATTAGAGGTCAGCTAAGCACGGATTTTATGAAAATCTACCCACAAGGTGTGTTGCGGGTGTGTCAACAGGTGTGATAGTACACTATAACCGAAAACGTAGCCAGATGTGTAGAACCGCTCAAGTATTATTCAGTCAACTGCACATTTGTATTTGTACAGTGAGATAGATAATAGCCCTGTTCCTTAGTCGCCTTACGACCTTACGACACCCACGGGAAGAGACAATTTGCTCTCTCAACTCTACTACGACAATATTATTGTATATTTATATAATATAAATAATATAACAGAACTATTTTTTATTTTCTAAAAATGACAATTAACGGATTAATTCCTGTGTCGCGGGTGACTTTACAAACATTCAAGCAACGGACACAAAGAACACCCAGACTCAGAACAACTATTTGAGGATTACACAAAGTGTTTTCCCGTGCGGGGATCGAACTCACAACACTAGGCGCGGCAGCGTAGTGGCGAGGTGACCATTTAAACCGCTACGCCATTCGTGCAGTCCGATTTTTCTGTATTTCGCTCTGAGGTCCATAGGGTATTTATTTCAAACACTTTGAATGCCAGAACATATTTCCTATTAACTTCGTTGGAAATTGTTATGAAAGAATTTCCAGTTCTGATATTTTTTTTGGTCCTCCAAACTTTCGGAACGCCGACGTAATTTAGATAATTCTCGAAATATGTAACTTCAGTAAGAACAAAGGGAGAAACTTCACAATTATGTATCATTAACTTTCGTATTAAATATACCTACGATAATTTGGTTTCTTTTTATGGGACAAGCCTGTATTTTACAAAATTCATCAAAATTTATGAACTCTCTGACATTTTTTTTTTATACTATAGGACAGACGAATAGACGGGTCACCTGATGGTAAGTGACAATCGCCGTTCATGGACACATGCAATTCAAGTCGTAAGTGCGCTGCCCATCTTTGAGGGTGATGAGGGAGGGAGGGAAAGAAGATTGGGGATGAGGAGATAGGAAATCAGGGGGGGGGGGGGAATAGGGTCACTCATTTCGGGGAAATGCAACACAAGCGTTACTTCACAACGTCAACAAAGGGCCGTGTTATCGCACCGGTCTAGCTGGCCCATGCGTGCCTAAGTATGGCTTTACCACTGTTAAAACGACGCATACTAAAATTACAGTCGAACAGAAAACATTTTCTTTTCCATATTTAAATAAACATGCGCCTGAATCCGCGAAGGGAAGACAGAGATGTATTAATCTCCGATATTCATCATCATTTTAAATTATTAAAAATAACTGGCAAATAGTATTCATATATTAACCATAGACAAAAAACAGATAATAAACTATACAATAGCATATTATCCCTGGGGGTGTATGCAGAAGAGATATGCTATAAAAACTATCATTTGACAGTGGCCATCATTCGTAATGTTCGGAAGAAATCAAGTGGAAACCTTCCCTTACATTATGGCTAGCTTGTGAAAGTAACAAGTTCTGTGGAATAATGACCGAACTTTATAAGAATATGTGATCAGAAACGACGGTGTTAATGTTGTTTTTGAAGTCATGTTAGTAAAAATCGGATACCCAGATTTGCGCTAAAAAAAGAAATGTTCCTAATACAATACTTTAGTGGTTTAAAATCATCTTTCTGGTTTAGGGCACATCGGTTGGATGGTAAAATTAATTTTGTTTTATGTTAGCATCGTATTCTTAAAAGTATACAATTAGTTTGTTATACAATTTTTTATTATATACTATAGGGGGACAGACGAGCAGACGTGTCACCTGATGGTAAGTCGAGCCGGCCCATTCGTGCCTAAGCATGGCTCTACCACTCGAATATTAATAATAAGTAATATTATTAAGGATATAGTAATATATATTAAACTAGGGACCCAAACACAGGGAAACTGCAAGAACAGCTCCGTGAATTAGTAAAATAGAGGTATATGTTTTTAGAGAATTTATGTAAACCTATACTACTTGTTCTATTCTCTGTTTTAATCACTCACAATTTACAGATACAGATTGATACAGACCAAATGCAACAAATTCAATGATTTTAAGTTTTTTTTTTTCAAATTATTGTGTCGTTCATAATAATTCTGCAAAGAAAGGGATTAAAGAATCTGGTCTCTCTAAGTAACAAGGGATTAAAGAATCTGGTCTCTCTAAGGCCAGAGTTTTATACCTACCGTCATTTATTAATGACCTGAATTAAATGTTAAAAAAAAAATTAACTAGGAGTACTAGGCTCGCAGAAACGCAAAGAAGCTCTTTGCAATTCACAAGCGCCTATATAGAGGTGTGTATGTACAGTATGCCGTGTTTTTCGCGCAGCGTTAGCGTTCCCGAGATAGCTCTCCGGAGAAACATTCGTTGGTAGATCGTTAAACTTGCGCCAATTTATTAAATGCGATATATAGCGTGTATGTACTGTCCCGTCCGACTTGTGGATTTAAGACTAGACTCTACCTTTCTTACGTCATGATGGGTGATGTTTCTTATGTAGAACAGACATTATTTTTTTCGGTTAAGGCATGTTTATTACTTGGCTTGGGGTTTAGTTTTGAGCTGAAAGTTTTTGAGCGTGATTCAGGGTCAGACATGTTGTCTGGGAGTGGCATGCATCGTTTTCGAATGGCAGTGAGGTCAGATGTTTAGTCAAATCTATAGTGTGTTTAAAATTAGTTTCTATTTTTCAAGGAAAGTTGAAAATATTATGTTTGTTCCAAAATCACGGCAGAACAGTTGAACGGGTCTGGATGAAATTTGGCACAGAAATTGATTAAAATGTACGTAAGGAAGTCGAGGGCATTCAAAGTTATATTTTTGGTCCTATCGAGTAGAAGATACCTATGACGTGTATCAGACATGTTTAAAGATATAATGGATGAGAACTAAAACCCATTGATAATAGGACTTACGCCTATATCCCTGAAGGGGCTGGCAGAGGCGTTAGAGAAACACGTTTTGAAAAACATAATTTAGTCATCGTTATATCTTTAACGGTATGCATGTTTAGACGAGATACTATTTGTATTATCTTAACTGTTTATATTATTTTCACAAAACTTTTGCCGGTAAAAGCTTAATAAATTAACAATCAAAGTCATGATTGTATCTATGTATATTATTATTACAATGCTTTGTTAGTTAAACTTTAATAACGAAGAAATATCTTGTTATCCAAAAAGAGTTTTACAAATTGTATATCTTTTTTTTTCTTATTTTTTCGTGTGGAAACCCCCACGGGTCATCAATTCACCAGACCATGAGGGTGAGATGACATGTCGGACTCGAACCGACTAAAACCACACGGTGTTCCGTCACAGTGGCTATATCGCAGGGGACCCAGGATACCCTAACAAGGAAGCCTTCGGGAACCCCTGCAAGCCTTGGCCACCTGATTAGCAGGTGACCACTCTATGGAATGAAGGGCTTTACCCCCCTCTGAATCGAAAAGGCGCGCTAGGAATACGGCGCGCCAACGTCTCGGGCCTGCTTCTGCTAGGGTAACGGTCAGTCCGACCCGTTACCCCCAGGCCAGCGCTTATGGATGCCGGAGATCATTTCGTACTCTTCGGCGCCTGGTGCATCTTCGAGACAGTACTTGTCCTCTCCCCTTCCCGTTCCACCGCTTCTTTTGCAAGCATTACTGTCTCGCAATACAAGACCGCGGAATCCCACGCACTTTAGCTTTGGACCATAGACATGACCATGGTTTCCAGCGAGAGGCTACCCACTCCCATAGCCGCCACGAGGTCGGCACGCTGCTGACAAATTGGATATCTATATAAAAAAAGAAAGTCAGTCTTTTAATGAAAACTAAATTGGACGTCATAATATAAAATCTGTTTCAACCTATCAATTGATTAAACTCCTAAAACACTCATTAAAAATCGATCTAGAAACTTCTCGAACAGGTAGCAAGTCTCTCAGTATAAAGGACATTAAAAATCCAGTCGTTGCCCGATGATATTCAAAGTGAAGTAAACAGCGATCTAACCGACTTGGATTACGACTGTAATTAATCGAGAGTGTGCCTTCGCGACAAGACCAACGACCCCCTCCGCTTGCCACCCTAACGCCCCCCCCACTTGCCAGAAGAGCTTTATTTTTACAAGGCAAGAGACCTCCATTTCATTAGAAAGCAACAAAAGATTTCAGTGAGAATAGTTACTTTTATTAAATGCTCAATTGCGTTGATTATTTTTTTTTACAGATTTCTTTTACAATTTGCTGCTGTAGTAAACGGTACGTTTTTCTTTTAATGTTTCTCTCATGTTCAGGTTTTTATTTTTATTTATTTTTCCGTATATATGGAGAGAACTCGGAGCTCCCTCCTACGGCAAGTTCGAATTACAGTTATGAGACACTGCCAGAGCTTGGCAAAACGTGGGTACTGAATACGTCTTGGCCATTTTCTTTCCGTGCCTGACCGAAACCAAATGATGTTCAGTCCTAATTTCAAGGGACCTGGGAATACCCTCAAAATGAAACATCAGAGAATGTCATGATAATGTCAATATCATGTGAACGGCCTTGTCGCCTATTTATTAGGAAGACAGGCGAACAGCCGGGTCACCTGATGGTAAGTGACAACCGCCGTCCATGGCCACCTGAAACTTAGGGATGGGGGATGCGGGAAGAGGAAATAAGAAATTAGAGATGTGGGGAGAGGACAGAGGAGAGGGCGAGTTGGGCCTCCGGAAACCACACTAATTTCGGGGAAATGCAACGCTAGCGTTGCTTCACAACCGGTTTTCTGTGAGCCTGTGGTATCGCACCAGTCGAGCCGGCCCATTCGTGCTTAAGCATGAGGTCTTGATTACCCTTCAGTTTAAAGGGGCGCACGCAGAACACTTCGCGCCGCCGTCTCAGGCCAGCTTCTGCTAGGTAATACGCCTCGCCCTCGCATGAGCGTTTTAATATGAATATCATATTTTAACACACCGCATTTTTTAAAATGAAATAAGAAAAGTAGTTCCCGTAAGATTTTTGCCCACTTGGGAAATGATGTTTTGTCAAAGTAAGTAACACAAATAAAGTAGTTAATATGGGATGGCTCATATAAAATGAGATCTAATCGCGAGATATTATACACATACTAGTAAAACACCACTAAAAAAAGTGTTTAGAAATATTTCCACAAAAAGTGTTGCACGTTCACACCGAAAAAGTAAACGATATTTTTTATAACATAGCTAACCGAAACTGGCAGTCATAAGCGATGAAAGCTAACGACGTTCGGCAATATTCAACGATAGCAAACGACTGTGTTGCCATCACAGCGAAAAACTAATTCCGCAAAATGTTCGTTAAAATAATCTAATTGGTAGCAGGGCGTGTGATAGTGTGGAAGCACTAGAACAGTTAATTTTTACATCGGACGTATTAAGGTTCGTAAAAACAAAATATGGGAAATTTAGAACGAACTTATTGTCACACCACTAATGAGCTTATTTTTATAAATTAGGTGAGAAAAACAAGGGAGTAACTATATTCGATGCCCAGCAAAATATCGCTTATGTCACACACATATTTGGACACTTAATTGTGTGATAAGCGTGATTGTTTGTTCTAAGTTTGTATTCATTAGATCTGTATCAGCAGCTTGGCCACCACGGTATGAATAAAAACTCACTCCTTAAAATGTGTGTTAAGTTTTGATGTGGTACTTACCTGTTAGTAATTGTTACACAAAACAAGCGTACCGTAAAAATGTAAGTCTGCTTGGTTTGGACTTAAAAGTGTACGAGATGTCTAAAACACAGGTAGATAATAACTTTAAATGCGCATTTTCAATTAGTTTGCGCTAATACTTCAGCTCGTAGAAAGGTATAATTAAAAAAAAAAAAGTATTTTTTATTTGATTGCAATGGGACAATACTGCATGAGTATACTGTTTCAAATAAAACTAAAATATTTGAAAATCGATCGGCAATTAGCGGAAAAATCACTTAACCGTGTTAGAGCCATGCTTAGGCCTGAATGGGCCGACTGGACCGTAGTGATAGCACGGTCTTGCAGAAAACTGGTGGACAAACAATGCTTGCCTAGTGATTGAGAGTACCGGAGGCCTAAATCCCCCTCTCCTCTTTCCACTATCTCACCACCCTCAAAGGTAGGCAGCGCAGTTACGACTCTTGAGTCACAGATGTCACTTATAATAAAAAAAAGATCATAAAAAAAAAATGAATTTAGACCTTCTCCTTTTTTTGAAGTTGGTTAAGAACACATTTTTTGTATGATCTAACAGTGGAATTATCGTTCGGAAATATTGGCCAAATAATATAAAAAAGTTGCCATTGGTCGTATCACCTCAATTTGAGAGCACTTCCCTAACTGCATCAGCCACTATCGGAATCCTTGGCGTCGATGTATCAAGCGAAGTCCAGTTTCGCGGTCACTTAGAGAGTAAGGCCATATTAGCCTCGAAGAAGCTTGGTGTGCTAAACAGATCGAGACAGTATTTTACTCCGGCCCACCGCCTGCAACTTTATAAGGCGCAGGTTCGGCAGCACATGGAATACTGTTCTCATCTCTACGCAGGTGCACCCCAATACCAACTTCTCCCTCTTGACCGCATTCAACGGAGAGCGACTCGCATCATCGACTTGATACATTGGCGTTGCGTAGAGATGTAGCTTCACTCTGCATCCTCTATCGCTTGTATTATGGGGAGTGTTCAGAGGAATTGTTCGGACTTATACCGGCTGCTGGTTTCCGCCATCGTCCTACGCGACAAAATATCCATCCCCATCACCTGGACGATTGGCACTAAACCACTGTGCGCTTTTTGCCTCGCACAACCAGCTTATGGAACAAATTGTCGCCTGCCGTATTTCCGAACCGATACGACCTTCAAACCTTCAAGAAGAGAGCGTACCTCTACCTAAAAGGCCGGCAACGCACTTGTGACTCTTGAGTTGCGGGTGTCCATGGGCGGCGGTAGTAATTTACCATCAGGTGACCCGTCTGCTCGTTTGCCCCCTATCGCATAAAAAAAAAAAAAAAATATAGCCTGTGGTTCATTACGTCGCGTCTTAAGTTCCCCCTGGGCTCACGTAAAACTAAATCTTCTTAATTTATAAGGAGATTTAGTTTTTTGCAACTGTAAAATAACAGTATGAAAGCTCGTTATGATTTTTTTTTATGGACGGACATAAAATGTTAAAATAGCGGACATCAGCGAACGGACGGTCAGCGGGGATAACCATTTGGGGAGTTTCAAAGGCTTTTATGAATTCATAGCAAAAATAAAATACACTCAAAATGAATCATGTGTCAGATTCGAAAAAGGATTTTAAAAGTAAATTCTAACTAAAAAGTTATTGTGTATAATGTTCAAACATTTCAAGAACTTTCATTTTAAGCACTGTAGTCTTAATTTTGTCTTTTAGTCAGGTGCTAATATAAAGAGGTAGTTCGTTTGTTTGTTTGAACGTGGTAATCTCACGAAGTACTAATCCGTTTAGAAAAAATATTTTTGCATTAAACAGTCAATTTATTTAGGAAGGCTATAGTTATATCACGCTACTACCCAAAGGAGTGCAGCATTAATGATAAATATCAACAAATTTGTAATTAAATAAGGAATTCTATTCCAATTGCATTTAAATATCAATTTTGCAGTTTATATAAAACTAGTTGAAAGCCCCTAAACTAAACATGGAAATCAATTGAATACGGAACCTCCTTTGCGATGTTAGACCGCTACAATACATTTGGCCCTGATACAAGGAGAAACGTCTCGGCTCACCGCGTTAATTCAGTCGCAGCTCGAAAAAGCCATAAACAGACAATATGCACATTTTACACTCATGGCATATACCGCTCTTGACAGCGATTTATAGATGTTGTTTTGTAGTGAGCCGCATTTCCTATACTTGTGTTGCGAGATATATCGCAATATTTATGTATTTTTGATTTCCCTATCACTAACAATTTAAAGCGTCACTTACCGTCAGGTGACCCGTTTGTCGTCTGTTCGCCTAAATAAAAAAAATCCTTCATACATGCATACACTCATGCCTATATCCCGTAGGGGGTGGGCAGAGGTGTCTCAAACATCTACTCTTTGTCGAACAAAATTTAGTCCATGTTACGTAATAGAGGGCAAGCCAATTGTCGCAGTAAAAGTAATTAGTTCTTCATAAGTTATAACTAATCAAGAGTACTGAGTACAATGAGAAAGTACAATATAATACATGGAATATCTATCTAGAGAGGAGCAGATAAATCTAGTTAAGGCTCAGACTTCGAAGCACCAGCCAGTTCGAGTTATAGGTATGCGCTCCTGACTTGCTAGAGCTATTGCTTTTACTCCCGTTGGTGTCAATATACTACAAATTTTCCAATCCAATTCTCAAAATTGAACGGATGACAGCAATAGGCTTGACCCTATTACGTTAATGGGACTTAATTACCTTGCCTACCCCTTGCCCCCTTATATGTTTTTATATAGCAATTGAGATGGGAAAACTCACCACTCACCCTCAGTTTGTAGACCCCAACGACGACAATAGTGGAGTTTTATACTCCACTATTGTCGTCGTTGGGGTAGTCATCCACGAATTTTTATAGAAAGGGACTCTCAACAGAACACAACAGGAGTGGCAGGTATCTCCAAAGTCTTAGTTAAGCCTCCTAATTACTATTCAACCCCTAATTCAAAGGTTTAATGTTCGCGACACGAATGACATTTAAAATATACATAAGATTAGTAATATCAAACTAATTTTGTTCATGTTTTTTGTTTAGAATCCCAAACTGTCGAACTAATATTCTATGGTGTTTTGTTATTAAATAAAAACCAAAAGGTAGCTTCCCAAAAGAGCGTACTTTTACAAAATAAACTTTTAGACCTCAGGCTACATTAATAGAAGAATACATTAATAGAAGTCAAGCTAATAGATTTCAATATCGTTCTAGAAAATTCCAGAAAAAAATGTTCAGAATAAAGTAAGTGTGGAATGTAACGGGTATATAAATTTAATTGTATGACTTATTAGTTTTATTCAGGCAGGTATGACTTTAATTACGAATAATGACAGTAGGATAAACAGATATATAACTATAAGTCAAAAACGCATCACGAACAAATATAACGGGCAGTCTTTGGGGACTGCCGATAGAAGTGAAAACTAAGTAACTTGTGAATTGTATCGCCTAGCTATTAAATTATATACAGTATATATATAGCTCATGGGACGAAGAGGCGACGATAATGCGAGTTTCAAGCTTTTTTTTTGATACAAAAAGTACACAATATATATACACAGTAAACATATAGCTCATGGAAAGCGTTCTGTGACGATGACGCGAGTTCCATGATTTATGTTCACCCAAAACTCAACGCGCCTAAAGAAGTTATCACTTCAAAAAAAAATTGCTTTATATTTCTAAAATAAAATACTGACTTGTTGGTTAATACTGATTGTCCGGTTGGTCTAGTGTCATCGTTGGTCGTGGATTCGATTTCCAAACGATTTGTCCCAAATCTTCACAAACATTATAACAATGGACACAAATAACACCACACACATATTATACGCATAATTTTGAATATTGGTCAGGGGAGTGAGTCTCATGAAAGATTGCCATAAAGCAACGATTACTAAAGTAATTATTTCTTATTAATGGTTACTCATTACGCCTCAATTCGGAAGGGAAGCCGTTAGGAATCGGATGATATGACCCCCTCACCACTGATATGGCTTTTGGGAGAGCTTATTAAAAGATCCGAGTAGACAAAATTGTGTATGTACCCAAATTATATATATGTATGTATCTTTTTACTAAGACACGCTTAGTTTTACAAAGATTTTTGCTCAAAAAAAGGATCAATTAAATCAATAATGAGTTTTTTTTTCAACATAACACCTATTTTAGTCATATAGTATTTTCCATCGTACCTTTAGTGGGAGTAAATTGTAGGACCATATCAAAGTTGAAAGTACTGTTACATTCGATATCCGAAATCTCACCACTAAAACAAAAGCCATATCAACACTTAAACAAAAATAGCACTCACGTAAGTTCACGTCGAGTATCCCGCACAGGCATTGAACCTATGGCAGTCGAGCACGTACGGCCACCAAGCTTGGTAACGACTACTGCGCACGGAAATACCTTCAGTAAATTGTCGATTGGAGATATTTCAAATTCCGAGTGTTTGCTCGCATGACTGCCGGTAACTGTACTTGAATTACAACTACCACTTCTGGCCACGACTGTACACGATCAAATTTTCGATAGAATGTTTGAAATAAATATCTTTCAATGACGTAAATGTACACTTGAACACAAAGGTGTTAAATACTATTTCGACTGATATTATCATATTATTGTTTGTTGTTTTTTTTAAGTAATGAGTCATTCATTCGATTAGTGTTATACGTAAATAGTTGGTTTTAATTAAACTGGTTAGTTTACCTTGAGGGTAAATTTTGTAGTTTTTTTTTGCTTTAACAAGGTATCTGACCATAACAAAAAAACCTAATTACCTCTGATGAAATTTTGCAACACGACATCAGGCCATATGGTAGCCACGTGATCCAGATAAATTCATAATACGCTGCGATACGAGGATTGTAATAAATATATAACTGATGAGGTTTAAATGCAATCCAGCTACTTATAGAAACTTATTGCGTCATTCTCTGTTACTTGACTTCTTGAGGTTGTTTTTGATTTCAGTACTTTGATATTTTTAATACGTCGAAATAAAATAAACTCAATTGCTCTTACAATACAGTTTATATCAGTTTGGTCGTTTCTCGCAAGTATAGTAATCCGGTCCTGTCATTACCTGACAACCGTGCCATCGAAGATAGTCAAACGCTTAGCTGAAACAAAAGCAAATTGCATAGTAGTACAAGTTTGAGTTATACTATGAATACGAGAGTAACATAATTGCTATTAGAATAAAAACTTTCATGAATTAGATTCATATTTATTTAATAAAAAGGTTTTACTCACGTGTGTATGCCCGACTAGTTTTGGCTAAACTAGTCGGGCATCCCCGAAATACACAAGTAAGTAAAACCTTACATTTAAATAAATGTAATAACTATTTTATTTTTAAGAAATTTTACTTCTATAATATAAAGTTTTGTTTCTCAAATTTTCAAAATGACGGCCATAGGGTTACCACTTCATTAAGTGGACTAAATTGTAGTATTCAAAAAGTAGGCGTTTAATACGACACCTTCGGGGACACAGGTGTAATTGTATGTACGTATGAGTATAAATGAAGTAACGCAAAGCTACGCCAGACTTGAAAATAACGAATGTGGTGGTCAATACCATTAGGGAGTTCAGTTCAGTCGTCACCAGTCTTCTGCCCTTTTTGGTGATGAAAGAACAAAAATTCACATCACTTTAATAGGTTTGACTAACGTCACAGCCACATCGTCCTTGCCCGCAATGGTGTGGTGGTATTCGGCTTTTTTTCGTTTAAAACGTACAACTTATGAAACCAAGATCACTTGTGCCATTTTCAAGAGCCTTTACACCGTCGATATGTCTAATAGCTATGCATATTATATTACTTTATTTGAAACCTAGACCACTTACGCAAAATGCCGTCATAAAAATCGATTATAATATCAAATTGAACATCCAACGTAAAATGTCACCAACTATTATCACAACACTATAAAAACAATCATAGCGACTATCACACGGGACAGTAACAACAACAGACCCACGCGTAACGCAAGGGACGGGTAAAGGTCACAGTTAAAATAGAAAGGCCCCCAATGATCAAAGACAATATATAAAATAAGACACGACAACGGGTCAGCGGATAATTAATGGACTTATTGATTGTTTACGCTTGTGTGGGGATTTGACAATTAAAATCCAACCAACTGTAAAAATACCATTTTGACTTCTAGTGCTTAAGGTTACCTAAAGTGTTATTGATTTTACCTAAAGTTTACATAATGTTAGAGCTTCAATTCTCTTTCATGTTCAGGTAACAAAGGCCAATATGAAAGCATAACCATAAAACAATAAACATAAACAAAATAAAAGAATTTAAACAAAATGTCAGAAAAATCTTTTTCTTAACTATTTCTTATTAAATCAAATAGCAAACTCAAACAAAATTAAAAATATGTTGAATGTACCAGGAGAAAAGTCTTTGGGAATGTCAAGAATATTATATATTAGAAAATAAAAATAATCATTACACAATAGAAGAAATGGTAAGTATAAATAAACTACACAGGGAATAGATTTTAGTTTTATTTAGAACAGCAATTATAAGATATCGTTAAAAAAATTATAGCCTTCCCATTCTGCGACTCTGATTTCATAAGCTTTAAAGGTTATTTGACTTAATGAAAGTGCCTATTCATTATGTGGAACATTATTCAAACTAAGAATATCTAATTTATTGCGCAACTTTACTTATAAATAATGGTGAAAATTCCTTGAAACTATAATAAATAATAGTGAATTCACTTTTCGGGTTCATCGAAAGTAATTTATCAAAGAGACTTGATGTGCTTTGATGCAAAACATTGCAGACCGGTTGGCGCCGTGTTGTTGGTAACTTTTAAATTATAAACAAGACAAAGAAACATTGAAATTTTAGCAAACAATGCAAGCAAGACAATGGAAGAAGTCTGTTTTCGTTGTTGCCGGAATTACAACGACTCGCCAAAAGAAACAGAGGGTCATTTTGAAACCCGTTACCATTATAAAGTTTCGTGGTGGTTAGGTTCCAATTTTTTAAAGTAAAGAATAATAGTAGCACCAAACTATTTAGGCATATTATACAACTTATTTCTGTAGAATGGGATAAGATTGATTTTGTAAGTAAATTGTGTCGTTAAACTTTATATAAATTACTACATTAGCGATTAGAAATATGTATGTATGAAATAAATGCCATAAAATAACTCAATGATTTGATACAACTGAAATATGGCCTATTTAAGATTATTTATTTTATAAAACATATTTTTTAAAAGCAATAGATATAGAGGTGTACAAAGAAAGACGAATGACATTAAAGTGACTTAAACCGCATTCGATACTTAACACTTTACATAATGCCTTGACTAGAAGCAATTAATAAAAAAATAAAACTAAACCCATACACGGTGTGACAGGAGGAACGGCCATACTTTAGACAACGGTATATTAAGATGAATCGGACAAGCCACTAAATTTATTCAAACAAATTACTCCCAACAAATAAAATGTAAAGGATTATTCAAATTAGAAAGTCAAAGGAATTTTTGATTTACTGTTTCGTGTATAAACGGTATCAGCGATTACTTAATACAAAACTAGTTAAGCCCACATTAGATTTGTGACTGACAAGTACTAATGTAGGCCACTTTATTACTTATCCCTCATAAATCCCCCCAATTTGCGACCTATCGGCATCTGCATCCAGTCTATCCCAGCTACCTTCTTTTGGTCTTCGGTCCATGTCGCCTTTATTTAGCAGTGGATTGCAGTAGGCAATTTTGTTTAGAGACAACAGCAATTAGAAACAATTCCTGTGTCGCAGAAAGCTTTAAAAACATTCAATCAACGGACACAGAACACCTACAGCTATTTGTAGATCACACAAATTTTTACCCCATTTGGGAATCGAACCCACGACCTCCAGTTCAGAAGCAGGGGCATTTGATTGATTGTAGCAATAATATATGTAACATAAAACAATATCTCTATTGATTTATTATTTTTGTTAAAAAAAAAGACGAGCTTTGTGCTTGTTTGACATTGTAGCAGTTTAGTAATATTTATGTATAGAATATAAAATAACGCCAAAAACTACACCAAATACTCTTAACGGAAGGTTTTAATTCTTTTGTTTATTATATTCTCTGTAGTCTCTGTACCTTTAACAATTAACACGGTACATTATTATCAACACCACACTGGAAATTCATGGTAAGCTCGGTAAGCATTCATGACCTTAGAAAGTTACTTTAATAGTATCATAGCTTGCGGCTATCAATAATCAAGTAGTTGCACTAATTAGGAACAGCAATTATCGTCAACCCAGCCATAATTACTAAACTACTATTTTCTCTTAAATGATAGGCCAGTTCAAGATAAGTGCTAAGAAATACCGCGCAGATATCTTATAGATAGTAGTTACATTTGAGAAGTCTGTTAACAATTTTATATCATAACTAGTATTACGAATGTCTATTTGAATTTAATTTTAAGTTTATAATGTTTTCATGTAATTTTTTATACAAGCTGTTAATGGTTCCCAAAAAGTCAAAGGTACTGTACTGTTACCGAGAGGAGAACTGAATTGGCTGGAGAAATGTAAATTAAAGCGAGCAAAGCTACGGTATAATATTAATAGTGTTTACGTCATATTAGTCAATGTTAATAAATTAATTTACTTCTTTCTCACATTCACGACGATTCAATGAGTCGTGGGCAGAGACAACAGCCCACCACGTGGTTGTCAATACATTATCCATACAAGCCCGCTGGTTTCAGGTACTTTTGTCCTGCCCTTTTTCAGTACATCACATATTTCTCAATTTTAATCGTCCGTCCTACTTATTAAAATTGTAACTAATTAAAAAGGGGCAAGTAATTAAATATATATATATATATATTATATGGCAAACGGGAAAGATAATAACAAAGCAAGGAATGGGAAATAGGTTATAGCAGATGGAATGGGATCTATAAGCAATATCTCGAGCAAGTCAGGGTCGCAGGATACAAACAATTTAACAATTATTTTGTGTATTACAAAATAAACATTTTACCAAACATGTGTAAAGTACATATATAGTAATGACAGTTCAAATCATACTGATCAATAAAATAAACGAATAAGTAGTGGTCGAAATTGTAATAAGTATTTTGTACACCTTTTGAAGTAACTTTTAAATTACGTCTATGGAGCGAGGTACGAGTTAAAAAATAATTGTCATTTACGAACCGAGATCTTTTTATCATAAAAGCTGGCAACACTGGAATGTCAAGAGAATTAATTTTAGATAATTATTGTATATGCTAAATTTAGTGATACTTGAATGTGTTTCATTGGATGACAGTTTGAAAAGAGTTAATTAACGGGTTAACATCCATTCTTATGATGGCAACGGAACGTCGGTAGCTTGACATCTAACTTCAATGGAGTTCCATGAGATTGTGTAAGTTTTATAACTTAAATACTAGATTACTTTGCCATAATTGGCCATTTAGTAAAGTTTATCGAAGGTGGTAGTAATGTGTAGTAATTCTCAAAATACCCTGGAATCCATCAAACATTCTTATCTGAGCGCCGCGATACTAGCCAAACACAAAACTACACCGAGATGATTCATAATCACGGTGTACGTGTTGTACACGATCGCCTTCACGTCATCTTTAACTCTTTTGCCAAATGCCAGTTTTTTAGTCTAAGGACTGGCTTTAGTCTTACTAACACAAAGATAGTGGATTAGTTGAAATAACCTATAAGACTTTATTTCGCCGCGCATTAATACACGTGCCAACCCTACCGGCGAGTAGTACTGGCACATGTGATGGTTCACACAGGCTGCACAATTTGCGACAGTCGACCGATTAGCTTGAATTAAGTATGGAAATACGAATAGCATTTAATCGTACTGTCTGTGTACTGTCCGTCAGGCGGCGGGACGACTGTCCGCTGTAAGTCTAGTGTACAATTAGGGTGTAACGGTGTTTAGTTAGAGAACTATTGAATAAAAAGTATACTACTTTAATCAAATCATGATGAATTGTAATTACCTGTATTAATTATCTTAACTTTCCACCTCAGATGATGTTTTCTTCGAATCGAAATGAGATCGAGCTCGAGTGAAGTACTCAATTATAAAAAGGATTTTTAAGTTGTGTTTACAAATGACGAAGACATCCCAAAACACAAAAAAGCTTTCGATAGAAAACCTACTCGTTTTTTAAAGGATAATTTGAGTAAATAGGATTTTCAACAGATCCGGCATTCCTATTACCTTCAGTTCTTTTTTATAAAGAATTGGCTAAGGTTTTCTAATAAATAAATGATAAATATACATATGACATACATTTCACAAACAGTATAAAGGTTTTTAATGACTCTTTAGGTAAAGTTGGACATACAGAGCTATAGACAGATAGACAGACAGACATAGATACAGAGATTGTTTCTAACATATAATTTTAGTATATACATACGCTCTCTCCTATATCCCCTTAGGGGATATTGGGTGTATTTAATACCCATTTTTGTAGAGGGTTAGTAATGTTTCATAAACCCGTAGTTTAGATATAGTGGCCTGTTGGTCTATTGGTAAGTGATCCTGACTGCTAAGCCAGAGGTCGTGGGTTCGATTCCCACCTAGGACAAATATTTGTGAGATGAGCGTTATCACTTGTTCTGTGTCTGAGTGTATTTTATCTATGATATGTAGTTAGACGTATATAATTATGTATATCAGCGGTCTGGTTACCATAGTACAAGCTCTGCTTAGTTTGGGTTCAGACGGCCATGTGTGAGATGTGTTGTTATTATTCTTTCAATTAAACAATTAAACAAATATTTTTAAATGAATTAAATTAAATTAAATTTGTTAATTTAAAATTGACTAACAACTATTATCAATATTTAAAATTATAGATTAAACACACAAAGTTATCGCAACTATAGGTTACCTTGTCAAATGTGAAATTAATATCAAAAAAGTTAAAAATAATTAAATAACTGCTTGTGTTGCTGTGTCGACTGAGATTTAAGAGAAGAAAACGAGTAAACAAACTCTATATATACATTAAATACAATTATAACTTCTAAACGCGACGATCGCGGTATAAAAGTGTAGAATGTAAAACTATATTTTTTTTAAATAAAAATTTATCGCAAAGTGAGGAATGTTTCCACCTTAAAAATTAAACCATGTTAAACATTAACAGCGTTTATTTCTCGGAAGTAACACAACGCAAACAGAACACTTTAACTTGAACTAAGCTACTCAATGACGCATTTATTTGTAAATTGAATATAAAAGATAGCACGTATTACCACCGCACTCAAAAAATAATAATTAGAATAACAGCATGAAATATTCATTTACAAAAATCTTACTCAAAAGCTCTACTTGCAAAATTAAAAATAAATATAAAAAATTCGAACATCGTAAATCAAAATGGTGATTAAATTATGCAATGCGACGCGGCATGTATGCGATGCAAAAATTATTATTCAAAATTTGAACTACCTACGAAATATACACGGCTTAGTAAGAGGGGTTACGGTGTGGATACATTAGTGTATAGTTAGCGGGAATTTTATTTATTTTTTATTTATCATTTTACGAAACCATTTAGAATTGTTAATTATAGTGCATTTTAAAACCACTCAGATTTGTAAAAATGCAACAGATGCTACATCAAGCGAAGTCGATAAAATTCAATTTCTATACAGTAAACACTTATAGTATAAAATACATTCATTATTATAATCGGCGTACGGGCGCAGAATAGTGAAGTGAACTCCGAGTCAACAAGGAAAGTAGGAGGGTTTACTTACAAACATGACTGAGCCATATTTTCCAAAAAGAATCCCTTCAAATTATGTTTGGTATTATTATTTTTTCGTTTAAGCGTTCTTTTAAATCGGGGGGTAGTTTATAAATTAAACGCGGTTTATTACGTATCGTGTTGTTCTCTCACCGAACACGTTAACTGCGCGTGCCGTTGGCAACCGGCTCTGTGAGACTGCTCGTGTACGTATAGAATGTTCCACTTTATCACCTAAATTATATTCAAAGTAAAATAAAAAAGACAAAACATCTTAGCTTATCAATATGAGGTTTCCAGTTTAGTTTGTCTTCAATGATGAGACCCAGGAATGTATGGGAGGTTGCAGGTTTAATATTTGTGCAACAGCAAACCACCACTACCTGAGCTATGTAGGCATGCGTGTTCGAGAGCTATTAAATGTTTGTTGATTGGTGTAGGCTTTAAGTATAGTGATCTGATGTGTGATAATTTGGTTTTATTTGCATTAATGACAAGCTCTGCATCATGACACCATTTGCAAAAGGTATGGAAATCTGACTGTAGGTAATCGTATGCTTTATCTAGGTCCCTGTTATTGACTAGTAGACATGTATAGTCAGCAAATTGATAATAGGTGCTCTGGTGAAGACAATTGCTCATATCATTCACATATGTCAAGAAATGCAGAGGTCCTACAACTAATCCTTGTGCCATGCCCTCGGTAATAGCAACGGTATCACTATACGCATCGTCGACCTTGACAGTATATGTGCACTTAGAAAGAGAGTTCTTAAACCATTCTAGTATGGGTCCTCGGATCTCAAAAGTGTCAAGTTTTTCTAGGAGAACGTTGTGATTAAGAGTATCGAAGGCAAGAGAGAAGTCGATGAAGAGTGCTAAGGCATGCTTTTTTTCATTCATAGACTCGCTAACTTGGTCAGTAAACTTAGAGAGGACGTCACTAGTACCCTTTACCTGTTGAAAGCCAAACTGATTGTCGTAAATGATTTCCATTTCTTTATATAAGTTATTCACCTGTTTGAAAATATACTTTTCAACTATTTTGTCGATGGTAGAGAGGAGCATGATAGGGCGATAGTTACTATATTAATTGCGATGACTTTTCTTAAAGATTGGTCTAACGCAGCCATTTTTTAATTCGTTAGGATAATCACCAATTTCTCAGCTAATCTTCAGCTAATGAGATTGTATATTTCAATTATAGTAATGTTTGTTCTTTAATTAAGCATACTATCAATAAAATGGTATACAAGTCCATTGCTGAAGAAACTATTAGATTTATAATGGTCCTAACTTTCGATCGCAGTATCGTTCACTTGGTATGTCGCCAAACAGCCTATGACGCAGGACAAACATAGGTCAAGGGTTCAAAGTATACTACACAAGAAATAAAAATGTAACTGATAGAGCAAAACATATATAGGTACTTTTGCATTTGTAATATTAGTAAAGATTACACTAAAAAGGGTTATTTTCATAACACAAAAAAAAAAAAAACATCGAGGATATACAAAGGAGAACTAAAGGTTAAAAATATTAGATTTAGAATTAGAACATATGATAAGACAACTCCCACCACAAAGAAATAGTTCCAAATAGGAATCTAAGCGATGACTGCCCTGTTGAGTGGTAAGTGATCCTGACTGCCTCTGCCGTAGGTTCGATTCTCACACGGGATAAAAATCCATTGTATGATCCACAAATAGTTGGTGTCCTTTGTACCCGTCATATGTATATCTTTCATAAAGAGAAAGAAAGGTAGCCTTGTAACCCAACTGTTACAGTTAAAACTAAATTCTAGTTACATTTATACTCATATATAATTCAAGGAACTAAGTTTCAATTATTAAGTGAGTTACCAAAAATGCTGAGAAACATGGTTATGCCTTTAATTTAGCATTAAGTGAAGATTAAGTGAAATTTAAGCAGCCTTGCCAAGATCTTGAATATATTAACGGTTCACTGGTAATGCACACTGCCAAGTTATTTTTGCTCTGTAAGTTTCTGAAATAAATCATAAACTATATACATATATAACTATGTTTAATGCTGTTTAAATTAATGGTTTACTGTCAACAATATAGAATCATACTTCCATTGAATCCATACTTCCATTGATAAATAACCTACATGGCAATGTTTTAAAAGCAAATCGAAAATTATAGTGATGACATCACACCGGGTTAACTGTATTAAGTAGGAGTTTTCAATTTTTTTTATACTATAGGGGAACAGACCTGGGGTCACCTGATGGTAAGTGATAACCACCGATCATGGACACCTGCAACTCAAGAGTCGCAATTGCGTTTGAAGGTGATGAGGGAGGGAGGTTGTGGGGAGGGGCAAAAGAGAGGAGCGATGTGGAGAGGGGGATGAGGGGAAAGGAAAGAGGAGAGGAGGAGTTGGGCCTCCTGAAACCTCACTGATTTTGGGGAAATGCAATGTATTAAAAATAATTAATAAAATTATTTACACATTATTTAGTTTGTATAATCATATATGACCATAATCATCATCCCCTCATCATCCACTGCTGGACACAGGCCTCTCCCAATGTAATGGTCAATCGTCAGCTTGTTTCAAGCTGAAGTGGCACTACGCTGGCCAAATTACTTGCAGGATAGATACATAAATGCTGGTGTAAAGAGACGACCAGCGTGGAAAAATTATATGAAACGTAATTTTTTTGGATGTCTGTCTGATTTTTATGGCTCATTGCAGAACAGGTTGTCGATTTTGACGATATCAGGCACATAGCTTATGCTATAAGAAGTAACTAAAGCTACTTTTATACAAACAAATGAGTTTAATTTCACAAAAAAAAACAGACAGCTAGTAGCAGCTATAAACCTACAATGTCCCCACTATAAACTAAGTCTAAAAGCAGTTCGCGTGATATCACCTAATAAATACATACATTTCTTAAATATTTAATAAAATTGCTAGAGCCGTGTTCGTGCATAATCCGGGAGCGCGATTTCGACATCAATTTACTGCTGCACTTGTTCGAGAACATTCAAGAACAGTTTTGAGGTTCACGAGGTGCTGTTTGCATTGTGTGAATAATTTTTGTATTTAAGTAAGTCTAGTGAGTGCAGGTCTTTAAAGATTTATCTTATTTTTTGATACTAAAGCGTAATATTTGGTAATTAGCACAAAAGAATGAAGGGTTTGGAAACCGTGACATGTAATAGTTTACAACCTTTGTTTATTCTTCATTGGCAAGCTCATATTGCAGAAATTGTGACTATATTTGTAAAGAATAACAGTAAACACCAAGTGATGTTTCAGACGTTATAGAGACGTTAGACGCTATACTCTTTCAACTTATGTGGGGTTATTCTCAATTCGACACATAACATATCCCAAAAACAATAATATTTATTTATAATTGACAAAGACGTCGCAACACATATCAAAAAAACATATACTTTATTTGACACCTGCTTTGGTTTTTACAGCTGGTTTAAAAGCTGGTCCCCACACGTTATAACTGGCAGCATATAAAAAAATATTCTTAAAATTTTCAATTTGCGCGTCCGTTTAATTGGTAGGACAAGAGTAAGCAATCAAGTTAACTCAGAGCTTGATGTTCAAATAATGAGCTTGGGTTTAGAGCGCGATATCATAAAAAAACGGTTTTATTACGAATATTCCGACTTTTACGAACTTTTACGAGTTTATTTAAAAAGGAGCCTCTCCCTCCGCCTCTTGGAAGCGCGGGCGCTTCGCTTAAGTGATTAAAATTGCGACTGGTAGGCTAACACAAAGGGCTGGATGAATTTAAATGGATGGTGAGACAAAAGAAGTGCATAGCGCCTTGTCTGCTTTCGCTATATCTCCGACACTGATTTTAGGTGTGAGGGTGTACTGGTGTAAGTGACGTTACTAGACGTGGTTGGACCCCAATGATTTGAAATGAACTAAAAACTGTATATATATATATATATTTTGTATGCGATAAGAAAGTATATTGCATATAATTGACTGTGTGACTACATACAGAGTCCGGATGACGGCAAAAGGCTTGGACCCCAAACTGTGGGCGTTTGTGACGCCTCTGCTAATCCCTTCCGGGATTTAGGCGAGTATATGTATGTATGAAACTGTAGTTATGTTGATATGCTAAGTGAAGAAACACCGATTAATATCAATAATCGACAAATATCAGTGTTATTTATTTCCAGAGACATAATATAAATTCTAATGTTACTGTGTTTGCAATGGTTCCACGTTTTTACTACTCAACTGATAATTATTAAAAAAAAAACTCTTTTAAGCACATGCTAATTAAGAAAACAAATATTATATTTTCTTCTACCCGTATTTCCCTGTTTGATTTTTTGCAAATATAATTGTAAAAATTAAAAAATGTATATTGCAGTACTATTTGTGATTAAGTTTATCACTGAAATGTAAAAAAAAATACGAACCACTTTACGCTTATTCTTCTAAGCCCTTATTGAATAAATCCATCAGCCTACGCATCACACATAACCTTTATGTCGTCATATATTAGCATACCGCATACAGAACATACATATACCACGACCTTTGAAGCGGCATTCGCGTCAGCCCCTATGCACGTTAGTCGCCATTTTGTTTGACATACTTGTTCTAAAATGTCGGTGCATTTTCCATATATTGATACAGCTGATATTTGGTGTACAAGGCGTGAATAAAATCGTTGTACGATTTAAAAGGAGTGCAAATAAGAAGCGATGCTGTATTTCTTTATACTTACTAGAGAGTGGTCGAACGTCGACCATCATTCACTAACTTTTAAATGTTTGAAACTAACTGAAATTCTTTAGACTTTCCGTACATTACAGGTCCACACACATATTGTAAAGGTCCTGATCTTATTGCGTGACGATATAAATTTTTCAATAGGTACTAAAGATTGGTTGATATCGATTCATGTTTTAGCTGGTCACATAAAGATTCTTAACTGTTTGGTTTTGCCTATTTATGTATAGATAATACCATCATTAAAATGACGTATAGATAGTTTGGGATAACTTATTTGAGAACTGAAAGTAAGAAAACAATTCAGTTATAGAGACATACAAATTAACTTATCATTAATATAGTAATCATGTCAAACCAATACAATACAACACGGGGATATTTGACGTCACAAGTTAAGAGGGGGAAGCTGCGCTCATCCCTGTGTCGGGGAAATAAAAGCGACTAATGATTTGCACACCTCTTGACATGAGAGTGCAAGCTGCCTCTATGTGGCAATGTTTTGTTTTTAGAATGAGACGTGGGATCGGATTGTGAGAAAGGGATGAAAGATTGATAAAAATTAAAGAGTATTTTCGAATTTTTTGCTTGACGTAAGTTTGCTGTTGTAGTTTAGTGTGTTAGATTCACTGGGCTTTCGGTAGATGGTATTAGGTTCACCTGCAATTACGTGGGACAGATATACAGTTAGTGGAATGCAATACATACATTGCGTAATTAAGAGGAATTATAATACTAGGAATATTGAAAGTAATCTTCTGCAAGGCGAAGGTGATAACGTCTAAGCGACAGGTCAAGCACTTAGCCTTTTTCGAATTCAATGTCAGACATCTTCGAATTACTCACGTGACTTCAAACATATTTGTACGAGTATATTAAATGCAAATCATCAAAATTTCATCCAATGAATAACTATAGCATAAAGCACTCACACCAATGTAAGAAATCAATAAAGTACAATTCGTAGTGTCGGTCCCAATAGTAGCTTGAACACCTATATATATCAGGGATGTCCTTTAATTATCAAATACCCTCTGTCAAGTGGCGGCATCCTCTTTGTTCTAACACATGTGTTTCAACGCTCCGTGAATAAAGACGTGTGTATGTATATTAATTGTTTATATGTCTATGGATTTGTTGGCGATAAATGTGTTTTAAAAAATGATAAGAGTCGTAGGAAAACTAAGTGCTTTAAATATGAACACACATACACGAAATAATTATGATACCGTTAGCATGTAAATCCATATAATACGAGAAGATAGCCACAGTCGAATCAGTTCAGTACCTTTTTCCTTTGTTTGTCAACCGGCTGCCTCTTTTCATTTTCGTTTGGGGGCAATATTTAAAAAAAAGATTACAATGCAGAGATTTATCAGAAAACTTGTCGACTTTTAGGTTATTAGCTTTATTTTTATTGGTTAAAATACGAATTTTGTTATCCAGTGCACCACTATTACACAATATTTTTTGAGAATTCTATTCCAAGGCACTAACAAAAGCCCCACAAACAATATAAAACAGAAAAGTCAATCGAACAAGACATGGGCGATGCAATCTATTAAATTATACCTCACCTTCTTGACCAGGACCTTTCTCAGAGGCGTTGGCGACGGTTCCGTGAACACATTTTGATATATTTCACGCCGACCGCAATCCCATTTGCTAAGGAACCCTAATTCTTGTTCGACAATAGACGAAATGTTTACCTTTAAATCTTGTTGTGTAGTGTAAGCTACGAATATGAAAATATATAAAGATATAATGTTAAACTTAAATAATGATGTACATATCTTGAACTAGTCGTGTGGTTCAAGGGGGAACAGAATATGTATATAGGCTTGCCCCCTAGGGAAGCCTAACGTCTATATATATTATGTAAGTGTCATTTAATTATCAATGCGTCGATTTTTTATGTACCTATTATATCTTCCCAAAAACCTCTCTTAAGCACGGTTTAAGTCCATTCCGTGGTTGTCTGGCAGAGATTGCCTGTTGTACGATAAGGACACCAATTAATTATTCACTTACAGATTTAAGTCATATATTGTATTAACATGGTTTTTTTATGCAATAAAGCAAACGAGCAGACGGGTCACCTGATGGTCAGTGACTACCGCCCCCCATGCAACTCAAGAGTCACAAGTGCGTTGCCGGCCGCTAGGTGTACGCTCTTTTCTTGAAGGTTTGAAGGTCGTATCGGTCCGGAAATACGGCAGGCGACAATTTGTTCCATAGGCTGGTTGTGCGAGGCAAAAAGCTTCTGGGGAAGCTCACAGTGGTGGAGTGCCAATCGTCCAGGTGATGGGGATGGATATTTTGTCACGTAGGACGATGGCGGAAACCTGCAGCTGATATAAGCCCGAACAATTCCTCTGAACACTCTCCATGATACAGGCGATAGAGGATGCAGAGTGAATATACATCTCTACGCAACGCCAAGGTGTCAAACCGATTAGATATATCTTCGCAGTCGATGATGAGAGTCGCTCTCCGTTGAAAAGTGTTATGAATGAGAGACAGATTAAGTTGTTTTTTTTTTTTAATTTTATGTTAACCTTTTCATTTGAATACTCTAATACTTAATACATACATACATTCTATCGAAGGGGTAGGTAGAACACCGTGGTAGTTTTAGCCGATCAAGTCCGCGCACACCCCTCCGCTGATAGTCCATGAGGAATTCCAGATTTCGCATACCTATAACTCGAACTAGCTGGTGATGGGAAGTCCGACTCCTCTAACTACACTCTCAATCTTACACGTTATATCTATTGAATATCATATCTGTATCTGTGGCACGAGTTAATACTGAGTAATTTCTGTGTGAGTGACGGACCGGGCACAAATAACATTTGTCGCTGGTCCCGTTTAATGAAACGCTCTATTGTTGTGTCTGTGGTGTATACTAGTTATAAGATGCACGTGGCTTTGTATGTTGTTCGAAGTAACTTGGTTACCATAATGGCTTTTAAGGCACTTCCATAGATATTTCCTGATTTAGGTTTACTTGTGATCGCCTCGTAGGTCGAAATTCGCCTGTAGTTCACCTGATATAGTGCAGCTTCGTCGAAGGCACGAATTTCTTTTTTGTTTTCAAAACTAATAAGAAACAAAAGCAATCGGTTAACACCGAGCACTTTTGACAGAGGGTAAAATCTACTAAACTGTAGCTTCAACGACTTCTTCTATATGTAAAGATAAAACATAACTGCCATTTTGAATCCTCGGCATCAGACAGGTCGAGTTACATGATATGTGACCCTGACTTGCTTAATGCTTATACTCCTCATTAATCCATATACTTAATATTCCTTTCATCCCATTTTATCCTACCTCTCTTTTTCAACATACTCTAAATTTTCCCATCTATTTCCCGAACTGCCCAGATAACTAGGCGTGCCGCTTATTACGTAAGCTGGGCTACATTTTAGTGGGCAACATGTAGGGTTTTTATACGTTTCTGCCCATCCCCCTTTGGGGATATAGGAGAGAACGTATTTGTGTACGTATACTAAGCTAAATGCAGGTATTAGAACGGAGTCCATGTACCTGAAATGTACTGAGTAGGACTCGAACCTGCAACCACTTAATAGTAAGTACGACTTCTTGCCATTTAGTTATTGCCTTTTACAAAGTAATAATAAAATTATTTTAGTTTTTATTTTTAATTGCATTGCTTTATCATTAGTATTGACTAGTTTTACAAAAACCAACCCTTCATGACTCGATTTTAGTTTATTCCTTAATTGGTGTGTATTATCATTAGGTACTGAGTTGTTTCACAAAACCATAACATTTTAAGTCTGATCTTCAGATGAAGTAAATATAAACAAACTATAAACAAGGAAAAGTTTCTAGGCTTTCTCTTTCCATCGAACTTGAACTAACAGGATATAAATAACATGAGACAAAAAATTATTAAAATAGAGAAATTTCTTAGGTAAATAAAAGAACAGTTAACCAAAAATATAGGTGCTGTTAATAATTATTATTTTGTATAAAGATAAATATTTGCACCTTCCCAATACGATTTTCTCTACTATAGATTCCATTCGTTTCCTTAAAATTTATAAATTTGACTCTTTTATCTATACCTCTTTAAAAAAAAAATCCATTCCATGCATTAATAATAGTATTATAATCCACCAGTGTCAGCAATATCTCCTTTCTTCCCCTTTAGCCTTAAACATACTACTGATTTTACTATTTCATTTCAGAAGTTGAAGGCAATGGGCTTGCCTTTTACACCAGTGGGACTAAATTAGAGTAGACTAAATGTTTATAATAATGTTGATACGCCACTGACTAACCCTTTGCTGATACAGGTGTGACTATATAATATAATAATTACTTCAGACACGGATGTCTGATTCCAAATTAAGCAGAGCTTGTACTATTGTTACCAGACCGTTAATAAACATATTTATATCACACACAGGCACAGAATAAATACTCGTTCTCATTACAAAAATATTTGTCCTTGGAGGGGATCGAAGCCCCGACCTCTGGCTTAGCAGTCAGGGTAACTAAACACTAACGTATGTAAAACATTTTCAAGACATTATCGGAATGTTGACTGACGGCACTTTCATGACTAAATAACCACTCAGAGCCAATACGTGCTGGGATCTTTTATTGGCCGAGTTGTTGACCGAATGGTAACCATCACTGTGATAGTTTGATCAGCTGATTTTAAAAATAAATACCGTATTAAATAACGATCAAACCTTCGGCTTATACAAACACCAGTACCTGGTCGCCAACACAATTTTTGCCAACAAGATACATTCTAAAAATAAACTATATTTAAATACATATATCAAACCCCGTGTAAGCCAGCCAGATAACATTCAAGTATCCTTGCTCTGAACATGTCTTGTAGACTGAACAAACTCTTTGTGCTCTTCAGTCACGTAGGCAAACACGGCAGGCTTTCAACCGTTTGTTTTGGTCGAAAGGAGCCGTGCCTACTGGGATGCGGGCAAGCTCGACCGATCTGTTATATTCGACCATGCTTTGTTTGGTAAACTTCTGAACAAATATACTGGTGATCTACTAAATTGATAAAACAATACTTAGAACAGTACGGTACATGCGTACTGAAATTTTATTAATTGTTCAATTGTTGATATCCGTACTATAATACAATAAAATTAAAAGAGTATCTTTAATTTGTTTAAATGCGCTAATATCAGGCAATATAAGTAAGATTTGAATGATTCTTTTGCTATTAGATGAAGTCTTTATTGTGAAATCCTCAGAAACGAAAAAAAAAAAAACTTTCTTTTTTACTCAATTGTGCAAGGAAGGATCGACAGATTTCGTCTTAATTGAATCGTCTTTATTATGTGGGAGTGAACGTCTGTAAAAAAAGCAAGTTAATAAGCGGATTCAAGCGGAGTATTTTTTTTTTAATTTTACTTGCTTAATCTGTTTAGCCAATTAGTATTGGCTACTTACCCACCAGAGATATTTTCTTTTAACTTTCGATGTTTGTTTTGTTGCTACAAACTACATATATTAATACATAAAGCGCTTAGCCTACGTTGTACCGTAATTGAAACACACAGTGACTATTTTCCATATATACAAATTAAAGGTCATGCTATAAAAGTATGGAATTAAATCATATCTATATTCAAATAGACAGAGTGAGCTCGTTACGTTCCCCACAACTTGCCAGACCGGAATCTTCGTAATCACTAGCTAGCGTTTGACGCGCACCAAAGCTGATTAATATTAGCCACTGGTCATACAATAGATATTAATTAATGACATAAAGCATTCCTACGTCATTGGACTTACCAACGCAAGCATATATGTATGAAGTATTTGCACATTATATGTACCTGAAACAGAGGATAGAGTTTATTAATCAACTATTGAATGAAACAAATTAAAGCACAAAAGATATACGTTTTTATAGCTTAAAAACTTTTAAAGCTTAGGTAAAAAATGTTTCTTGTAAAGTTTGTATTTTCACATCACATGAACTCACGATTATCAGCCCGGTACTAATAAACTTCAATATTACGCATTAACGATACGGAAAGTATGGACAGATTTCGTTTTCTGTCGTCGCTGTCGCGATCAAAATACAAGGGGTCATTTTCCGTTTGTCAACCTGTCATAAAGTCAACTTAATTAGTTTTTCAGGTACATATTAAGTTTTTTTTAGTTGGTCACGTGTGCGATATTCCTTTGTGAGGGGCAATTAGGCTATGGTGATCATTCCACGAGTCATATATTTGTGTGATGTCTTAATGGTTTGAAAATATAAATCAACTTTTAGCAAGAGGTCTTCAGAGATTTCATAAACACACTTGGATATTAAATACCTGTATTTAGTTTCATTAATGTCGGACATCTCTCATACGAAATATCAGCTTCCTTAAAACAATATTCAATTTGCATTTTTGTATTTTAAAGCACACAGTAAAGTAGTAGTGGTAGAGCCATGAGTAGTGGTAGAGCCATGCTTAGGCACGAATGGGCCGGCTCGACCGGTGCGATACCACGGCCTCACAGAAAACCGGTTGTGAAGTAACGCTTGCGTTGCATTTCCCCGAATTGAGTGAGGTTTCCGGAGGCCCACTTCCCCCTCCCCCTTTTCTCTCCCCTCATCTCCTTTTTCCCCTTTCCCATCTCCTCATCCCTCCTCTCTTCTTTCCGCTCCCTGCATCCCCCATCCCTCATCACCCTTAAAGGCGGGCAGCGCACTTGCGACTCTTGAGTTGCAAGTGTCCATGGACGGCGGTGTCACTTACCATCAGGTGACCCGTCTGTTCGTCTGTCCCCCTATAATATAAAAAAAAAACACACTTCTCTTAACTTGCTAGTGCTTTAGTGCGTATGTATGCGTCATTTGCAGGGTTTGCTAGTATTTTCTTTTCTTAAAAGACAACCTCATACAGGAACTTATTCCAGTGGACTTTACAAACATACATACACCCTAATAATGAAAAGGGATCACACAAACTATTTGTCTGGGAATTAAACTAACTCTCTGGTTCAGAAGTCAGAGTCACGAGATACAAGATCGACAGCCAATATAGAAAAAAAAATATATGACACGTTTCTATAGTACCCTGTATGAAATTACAAGGTGCTAATCGCTGTTGAAACCGCAACTTGCAGAAAGCTATCAATAACATGTCAGAGCGGAAGCCCTGTGGTTTCACTGTCTTGAAAGATCAATATATGTCCTTAATTCTATGTAGTCAGTTTCAAGCCAGAGCAACATTGTTGTTTATCTAATTCTGAGACATAATGCAGTGTGTACTATGGGTACACGAATTAACATACTTAGATAGTATATATTTATGTATATTATATATGAAAAACAACCAGACCATTATAAATACACATATTCATATATACATATATTTACACTCAGCGGGAATCAAACTTGAAACCTGACGTTCTTCGTCGTTGTAGAAGATTTGAATGTTTTGTTGACTCCTCAAGAAGGCTTAATATTTTCGTAATCGTAATGTTTGGAAACCCTTTTCTTTATCAAATATAAAAGTCGCCAAGTTATTTCTTATAACATTTAGCCTTTCCACGAAACAAACACTCAGACCAGAAGAACAAAGGCAGGAAACAGAGAAGAAATAAGTAGAGTATAAACCTACAAATCAATTTCGTAACAAGTTCTTATTTTCACATTACTAAGAAACAGACACTTTCATTTTATTTATTTGTATATATAGAGAGAGTATATAGAACAAGACGTTATCTTTTTGTCTCTCTGTATGTAAAATAATATTTTTAGCCATATACAACTGTATTAATAGCCTTCTACAAACTATTAATACAGTTGTATAAGGCTAAGCTATGCTACATACACATGTATATGAGTATACACTCAAAGACTTAATTAGACCTCAGGGCACCGACTACTTCCAATAGCTTCCACCTAACTGCTCATAATTACATATAATCGTAACAGTCGGTTGAACATGTTATGTCCAGTACATGTTTGGACGGCATAATTGGATGGTCAGAGAGCTTTCGGGGTCTGGTGAAGATGTGGAACTTAAAGTGATTATGTACCCTAGGTTGGTCGGGTATCCGATGATCGCTTCTCGCTTAATTTCAATTCGAAGCCACAAGAACGCAAGTACAAGACTGAGATTTTGTAGGGTTGCAGTAGTAGCGTAGTTCTTTGAGGAGCGATTTTAAATAATACATTTATTTATATATTTCTTTATGAATTTATTTTTGAAACGTTAGTTAATGACCATGTGTAATGCGGTAATAATCTTTAAGCAGTGTTTGTACTATTCTAACGAGACATCTGATGAACATACTTATACGATATAAATGAATTTCTAAAAACGTGGTAAGTATAAGTGTTATAGATAAATTACACTCGGACTAGGTGGGATTCGAACTCTAGACCTGTGGCTTAGCAGTCATGATAAATAATCACTAGACTAACAAACTTAATTTCACACTATATGACAACTTGATTTTTTTATTCTTTTCGTTTTATATTCATTATGGAAGGATATTTGAATAGAAATTTATGTATTTTTAATTTAGCGTTTCTGTTGTCACACTTTTATGACAGTTGTAATTTTTGCGATGGGAAATTCAGTTTTGGGTATGTAATATTACTTTGAGAATCCAATTAAAAGATAAGAGTCAACTTTGTTTGGTAGTTGTCAAAACTACAAATTGAAAAACACAAATTTATTATAAATCTAAAAAAATCTAACCAAAAATTGTTATTGTATTTTATAAACTAATTTCTGTAAACAGTAAGTCTCAAAATAAGGAGGCTTCACAGTTATGTTTTAGTTGAAACGCATTGTAGAAATCTTTTGATTACCCATCCAATTTATAGATTGTGACAGTTCAGAACTGTCATTCGATTCAAACCATTTAAACATCTATAATAACTATTTCGCTACACTCTCCCTTTACACTGGGACCCCACAGTTTTCTTAGAAATTGAAATAGCGGACCAAAGCAATTTCTGGTGCATGTTGTATTAACTCGATAAGTAAGTCGTTGTATAATAGTAAGTATTGTATGGTCGCTCTTTCCATTGCTTAGGATTGTAGTTACCATTTTTATCAAGCTAATGTTCTGTTTTTAAAAAGGATTATGATTGCCCAGTAACGCCACATCATAGATGTAATTTGTGTTTTGTTGCCCTTATCATGAGAGACTATTAGTCTTGAAATTATAAAAGCTATTCTAATATACTATAAACCCGAAAAGTTTTTATTTTCTTGTTTTAAAGTAGTTTGTTTGTTTTAACAGTGGTAGAGTCACGCTTAGGCAGGCCGGCTGGACTGGTGCGATCAAAATCAAAATCGTTTATTTCAACTGAACCAATCACAGGTATTTTTGAATTGTCAAGAGAGGAAGTCGGTCATGAAGCTAGTTGCCTGTTAAAATACGTAGATCCTCTGGAGAATTAGAAGTAAGAAACTCCAAGTACTGATACTGAGGCCTTACATAAAACTGGCTATGAAGAAACGCTTGAGTTGCATTTACCTGAAAGTAGTGAGGTTTCCGGAGGCTCAGAGAGGGAGCTCTCTATTCTTTCCTTTCCTCTTTTTCATCTCCTCTTCATCATTCCTTCTTTTTGTACTGGATATACTATTTATTAAGGAATAATACAGACTATAAACATTACTCTGCATGAGACTTGTTGTGACCATAAGCAGGTCAAACTACAGATGAATGCCTACTGCTAAATAAAATTAAAACTTATAATATTCATACGTTTACAGTATAATTAATACATCATTAAACGAATAGCTGATTTTCCTAATATCACCTTAATAGTTTTTAAATACAAAACAATTATGCAGAATGAGAACGGAATAACAAATTGAAAAAACGAAACACCGTTTTTAATAACAGAGAAAAACATTAAATTCGTTTTAAAAGTTCTCAAAAGACTCAATTATTGGATTGTAATTGTATACTTGAGAATTAAGTGTTAATTGCCTCTAATAACTTTGTTACTAGACGTTTAGATATTCAAAGAGTCTCTTCATAACACTCATTTAGTCATTCGTTAATTAACCGTTTTGTATGGTAGGTGTGATATTTTGTTACTTCTAGTTAAATATCGCACATATTTTTATGTAATAGGGGGACAAACGAGCAAACAGATCAGCTTTAACTCAAGATTCGTAAGTGTGCTGCCCGCCTTTGAGAGTGATGAGGGGAAATGAAAGAAAAGAGTAAAGAGCGGGGGGATCACGGGAACGAGGATAGGGGGGGTAAGGCCTTCGGTACCCTCACTCACTCCGCAAAACAATGCATTATTTGACAGCCACGAGAGATCCATATCTCCCATGTTTCAGACAGGTGTGGCAATATATTAATTGTGTGTAAATTGCCTTTGCTAACTTTGTTATTGGGCGTTTAGATATTCAAAGAGTCTCTTCGGCGTTTATTGAGTCATTCATTAATGAGCCGCTTTTGGTTGTAGGTGTGACATTTTATTACTTTTAGTCAAATATCGAACACGTTGCTTTACCATATTTTTTTGGGTTGTCATACTAAGCAAAGGACACACCGACATTGTATATAAATTGACTAATTAACATCCACTGTGTAGAATCGGTCTTATTTTTCGTGTTATAGACAGCATATAGTTGGGTTCATCGTTATTGAAAGGTGTGGCCCTATATTAAGGTAGTCATTGTATAGAATATTTGAAAAAGTATTAAAAAGTTTAAAGTTTCTTGCTTGTTCTTCTCCATAGGATCTACGTATTGGAACGGGAAACTATTTCCACGACTAACTTAGTCTGACCGACTTCTTCTCTTGACAATACAAAAATACCTATGATTGGTTTAATTAAAGTATGGTTAATTTTTTTAATGGTTTTAATTTTTGATTTCGATTTTGATGTAAAAAAAAGTGTCCATCCAAGTTTTTTCCGTAGGGTCTACGTATTTGAACAGCCAGCTGCATGACTGACTTTTACTGGATTCTATTCTTGACAATTCACAAATGAGTATAATTGGCATTATTAAAATAAAAATCATTTGCAATATTCCACACATGAGACTAAAAGACACGAGCCATGCTTAGGCACGAATGGGTTGGCTCGAACGGTGCGATACCACGGCCACACAGAAAAGCATCCATGGACGACGGTTGTCACTTACCCGCTAGATAATATTTAAAAAAAAACCTGATTTTGATAATATTCCTATTATAAGAACGCTATTTTATCTTATCATACATACATAAACTCACGCCTTTCTCACACCGGGGTTGGCAGAGACAACAGACTGTCACCTACTTCTAACATATGGGGTCTTTATATAAGCAACAGAATCCAAAACAATTTCTCAATTTTTTGTCTATTTATCTGTCTGTAGGTTTCTACATTAACCACGCAATAACTATTTTTTACTTTTTTTTTTAAATATTTTTCACAAATGAGAGGTAACTTAAAAAACTTAAAATACGGACTCCACTTTACAGTAGGTCCTCCATATTCTAAATTCCACGCGTACGTAGTCGGCTAATGCTAAATTAACAGCATATCTGTCTGTTTTGCAATTTTTTTACTATATCCTCTTCTCTCTTTCTCTACATGACAACACGTGCTGGCCTGACGAGTAACCGTTTGAGAGTGGAAAACACACGATCTCGAACTAACAGTTCGGCTCTTCCTGCCTTTGCCGATCGGTTAAATCCTGGAATTCTCTACCAGAGCACGTGTTTCCCTCCCACTTTGATTTCGGATCTATTAGGCGGGGCGTGAAAGAACATATCACCGACCGCCATAGTGTGGGTCACTACACTTGCAATGAGCATGCTAACCACCACTCTTAGACTCTACTTTTTGCTTTCTATGAGGTAGAGTGGAGTCATTATGGTAGGCTTATGTATAAACACTTTATATATTTAGACCCACTTGTGACGAAACACCTCCATCTCCATCTGGTTTTAATTGGTTTGAGTCCGAGTCTATTGCAAGGGACCTGGGAGTACCCTAGCCGCCTACTCATTCCTGGAAGCATCCCTTTAGGAAGGAGAAGGCGGCCACCGTGAAGTGAGTGGGCCTAAACCCCCTCTCAATTTAATTTAAGAGGTGAAGGAACACGTCTCGTCACCGTCTCAGGCCTGCTTCTGCTAAGGCAACGGGCAGCCACACTCGCTGCCCCAGGCCAGCGCTCATGGAGGTCGGAGATCGTTTCGCGCTCACCGCGCCTGGTCTTCTGCGGGTTGAGAGAGTACTTGTCCTCTCCCGTGTCCCCCCGCCGGCTCTATAGATAGCATGACCTCTTCGCAAAATACTAAAAAATCCTACTATCCCTGCACCTGTAGGGTTATGAATATAACAAATATAACAGGCGATATTTTATAGACGGTAGCATTTGTTATTTTTTTTTTTTAATTCTGATCCCCGATAAAGTGATATCTAAATTTCTAACACAGTAACATAGGTAGGTACAAAACACAATATCCCTTATCAGCGCAACGAATCAGTTATCAGTAAAGTCATTGAAAAGATATTCACCCGATAACAACACTCGCAGGTCGTTCACCTCCACTCGTAACTGTTTATTACAGTTGCTGTAGAAAATTATAGGAAGTATAAATAGTTTTGATATTGCTGTTTATTTAACAAGCGACAATAATGAAAAAGTTATATTGATAAATTATTAATTTATTAAAGCGGTATAGTTGTGTTGTTTGTTTGTTTAGACTATGTGAATGATTTATATATATTGTTTTCGATACAGTACTTATCGCAAAACAATTTAGGCTATAAAACCATTATGCTGCGGTCTTCAGGAGCGGAGCAATGACTGTAAACGGTACAACTACAAACATTACTACAAAGCTACAGGAACGGCTACTTTTATACATACAATTAAATACAAAAAAAAAATCTTAGGAGAGCGTTACTCAGGCACGAATGGGCCGGCTCGACCGATGCAATACCACGGCCTCATAGAAAACCGGTTGTGAAGCAACGCAGCGTTGCATTTCGCGAAAATTAGTGAGATTTCCAGATGCCCAACACCCCATCCCTCATCTCTCTGTCCCATCCCTTCGTCAGCCCTCTCCTTTTTACCCTCCCCGCATTCCGCCGCCCCTCTTCACCCTCAAAGTCAGGTAGCACACTTACGACTCATGAGTTGCAGATGTCCATGGACAGCGATAGTCACTTACCATCAGGTGATCTGTCTATTCGTCTGTCCCACTATATTATATAAAAAAAGATATGAGACATAAGTTTCTTACAAAGTCAATCAATTAGCTTAAAACCATTAGACATACGATATATCGTGTTAAACTCTTACGAATTAAACTGGCATGCTGCTGATGAGATAAATTATCACCCCGATTTATAAATATTTATTATTATTTATTTAATTTTTAAATATGTATACCTGAATTTATGATCTGAATCATTGGATATAATAGTATAAGATTACGAGTACATGTATATGTATTTTATTACGTTAACAGGATAAATAAATATTATGAGGGAACCTAATACGCTTCTGATTACCCCACAGGCATGCGAACAGTACATTTTGTTTCCAATTAATGTGTATATGTATTTTATATTTTCTTGTAGATGCGTTCTGAAAAAGCACCTCATCCATTTAATTGATAGGTAGGTTTTTATTACACGCTGTGAATTATTGTGATGTATAGTTGCCAGAATCCTATGGAGATTCATCAAAGACAAATTTAAATAGGCCAAACTTTTCACAAAATAATAATGAAACACTTGAGATGTTTTCGGACCTCAAAATTTCCTAACCATTAATCATTCTTACCTGGTAACACCAAACGAAACGCTCTAAAAACGTATCCACAAAACAATTCCAATGCTACCACTATTACCAAAATGATAAGCATGACTTAACATTAAATTTTAAGCTGTGTGTACACTGCGCTTACCGTGGCCTTTGCGCAGATCCATTAAGCTGCGGTCCAATGATATATGGCCTGAAACTGTCACAATTGAATTATCTCGCCGAGTAAATTGTGCTGGGCGGCCTATATGTTTAGTTAATGTTTTTAGAACGTGATTATATAAGTTTCAAGTAATTTTTGGGTGTATTTAAATACGTTTTAATTAATGTATAATAAACATTTTTGATCTATGGCTTGTAATATATTAAGAAAGAAAGAAAGAAAGAAAAAACAGCATTATACGTGACGTGACGTGAAAAAAACAAGTTTGTAAAAAACAAACTTGTTTTTTAAAATCATATTTGCGAATATAAAATGGCGATAATTCTTTTGTTCGCACTTGCACGTCACATATTGAAATTGTTCACTGCTCAGCATAGCAGACAATAGACTAGCCCCCTATTACGTTAGTGGGACCAAATTCTCATAGGTAAAAAGGTGGGTGTTTAGTGCACTTCTGCTTACCCCTTAGATGATACAGGCATGAGCGTACGTATGTATATGTATGCCCTAGTACTTGTAATAGGTTATGTTATTATATTCACAGCACATGTCGCTCTTTCCTAGTTCAAGTTACGAATGTAATTTTCTAAATAAGATTAGTAAGGCTTAAAAATTGTTATTTTTAGGGTTTTATAAAAATTTATAGTCCAAAATCTTTAAAAAAAAGTGAACGATAGTGTACTATATTGACAGTCAAGAATTTTAAAAATATTTATTTCTTCAACTAATATGCCCTCAACTCAGAAACAATGTCCCACTTATCTTATTAGATTTTCAATTACGCAACTTTGTAACAAAATTCCGCCATTTTTCTTTTTACATCACACAAATCTCACATCTTTTGAAACTGGAATCCTTTTATTCATCTACCGGCAATAGCGTGATGTTTCATAGCAACATAAAATTTACGACTTACGACTAACAAAGAGGTTCGTTCTAAGAGTATGAATGCGAGGACCGGAAACTTGCCTCTCTATATTGACTTTTGATTGGTAGCACTGATCTTGGCTGTGTCCGGGGTATTCGTAAAGCTGAATGTATCATTCAAAGAATGTAAGTATGTTTTAACATAAATAGAACATCCTTTTAGTTTAGATAAGATCCTTAACTCAGAGAAAACGCTAATAATACAACATGTATATATTTTTTAAGCCTTTTAATACCTATATCACGGGGACTTTACAAATATTAAAATACCGTATACAAAAAAAAATGCAGACATAGAACAACAATTTTAAGTTTACACAAAATGTTGTGCCGAGTCGGGTTCGAACTCCAACACTCGGCACGGCAGCGTAGTGTCGAGGTGACAACTTAAGCCTTTTTCTATTTTATGAAAACCTTCACGGTTCACCTCACCGAAACCTTTGCTATAGTGGTATCGGATTCGAACATATTCAAACCAGTCAGTGTTGAAACCATCACGAGCGGGTCTATTGAAGGGTAAGGTATAAAGCTTCCAATAAAACGACGGAGTTAGAATATGTCAGGTCAGAAAAGCAATGAGAACGAGGTCGTAAGCCATTTACAGTGGTTGCCAATGATGTATGAAGGTCATTTATATGGTGCAGGCATAAGACGTGCCACGGAACAAAGGCAACACGCTAGCCTTAGTTATCTATTAAGTCGTCCCTTACACAAATCGAAACAGTAACAAGTATGACAGTTTGCAAGGCTACTTTAGTGATGTATTACTGATACTATTTCTCACCTAGATTTCTGAGTGAGAAATAGTATCAGTAATAAATCACTGCCTACACCTTCAAGAAAAGAAAGCGTGAGGCTTTTCTTATGAACATAGATTTACACTGCTAAATAACCTAAACTTCAGTAGATCTTGTAAATAATATAACAATACACAATTTCACAACAAAAGCAAACATAATTAACATATTATTTCAAGTTCACTTGTCAGACTTATTTACGAACCAACGTTAAGCTATAAACGAAGGCTTTATATTGTAGCTATAAACAGTAAATTATACTTGACACGTCCACGATATAGATTTGACACGACACAGCTATTTGTTACCCAAATTCCGTTTTTATTTGAAGTATACGAAATATCATACCTGTTCCAGTTAGGTACTGTAACACCTTGAATAAATAAAATGATTTCATTATCTGCTATAGGACACGCAGATCTTGTTGTAGGTACGCAACGTATAAAATATTTTCGAAAACATCACGGTGACTACCCCAAAACAAAATCTAGGGAGAGAATATTCTCGGGGATTTCCCGTTACTGATTTACTGAATCTATGTTATAATTCTAAATTCTTTAAGAAAAGAGTTTCAAGTGATGTTGAGGATGGTCATTTGTCATTTTAAGGTAAGGATTAAGAATAATATTTCAAACAAATTACTTGATCTGTCTAAGATCAGTTTCATCAATACAGCTGACGCTAGAACATTTCTTGAGGAGTATGGTAGCAGTGTTTCATTAGACCCTTTCCCCTGGTAGCTATTATAAAGAAGTGGAGGTGAAAAGTTGAGCATCTCCGGAACCGAGTTCGACAATGGACCAACTTTCTTACAACGCTGTTTGGTTCAATGTTAGGGCTGGCACTCTATTTTTTATCTGCTTTTTAATATAATAATTGTTTTTAAGAGTTACTTGACACAACATTAGATATAAGTGTAACAAAATAATTCATGTCATATTAAAATTACAAAAAAATAAATAAAAAAGTGACTTTGTTGTCTTTCAAATTTCAGATTCAAAAACATCCCTCACGTCACTTTGCTTTTATCATATCTTGATAATCTAACAAACTAATTGTAAGCCAAACGAAATTCATTTTTTTTATTCAAACTTCTTTATGTTTTGGCAACCCTAATACCAAATATGGAAATTCTGTCTGCATTAGCCGAGCTGTACAATGCGAGTAAAATACTCCCAGATGTACAAGGAATGCTTTGTAGCATACTGGCTTTGCACGCGAGCCCGCTCGCTTTTAATAAAAGATCAATATTTGACATCGAAATTCTTGGAGTACAAGCCTAACACAATTTATGTAAAAATAATAATATGATGATGGAGATTTATTTAATGTACTTCAGTAAAGAGAAGGATGTTTCTAGTGAAATCTGAGTCGCCTAATTAGGAGAAATACCAAAGTTTAGAGACTATTACAGTTATAATGCTTACTAGAGTATTCTTGCGTTTTCTTGGCCCAATGTAGAAATTAACAGAAAGAAAGTGTTTAATTTCAGTGAATTAATAACGTCTGATGTAATATATAAACGATAGTTATATAATAAAAGACGATCTATGTACTACGGAATAGATCGCAAATTGGATGAAACAATTATTATAAATTCGATATTACAAAAACAGCTTTACTCATGATACCGATAGTGTTGAAGCATAGAATAGTAATAATAACTCCAGACTTATTGTGTGTCACACGACCGTCTGATCTCAGAGAAAGCAAAGACTGTACTATGGTTACCAGACTGCTGATAAACCTACTTTTTGTTTGTAAATACATACATATGTACATACATATTTCAGATAAACTACACCCAGACACAGAACAAATGATCTAACCAGGGCGTGGATCGAACACACGACCGCTGGCCCAGCAGTCAGGATCACTAACCACTAGACATACAGGCCAGTCAGTAGTAATTTTATAAAACATAAGACCCAACAACTTAAACACTAAGAAGTTTTGTATTATATACAAACTTTTTTTAAAAATCAAGAACGTTTTACTGTGCGAAATGAACCGTAAGTTTGTTACCATAAATTTTGTTGAAATGTCAACTTTTTTTTTTATATTGACGCCCTTCATTCCGAGTTTAACTGACAGCTCCAAAATGCCCGCCAGCCAAAAACCTGGCTTCCATTACTTAACTTTTATTCGACATTTTCGGCTTCGAAATTTTATTCCGGACAATTCATATTATAAGTTGGCTGGCTACGTTCTTTAGTTTTGATATTGGCTCGAGCAGCTCGAGCTCGCTCCCTTAAAAATATATTCGCTAGTTTGAAGTGCTCAGAATCAAGATATGAAGGCAAATATTTACAATACTTTTTGTAACAGTTTTGGCTCGTGTTTGTATACCTTGCTTTATGAAAACATGGGATATTGCAAAAAAAAAAAGAGAATGGAACGTTTTGATCGATAATCATGAAATTTTACATATATGGGTTACAGATAAAGATATAGTGTATCTTTTACTCTAGAACAATGGCTGCTCCCGAATCATAGACAACCAAACTAGACTTTTTTATAGTTTTAAGCACAATATTAAAAAAAAAAGTTTTAATGTAAGCCTGATTTAATTCGTCGTCTTTTTAACAATAAGCAATTTTTACGACGTTTAAAACTGTCTTTTTAATGATAATATAGAGAATGATAACATATACAGCACAATATGATGACTACAAACGTTTTATATACAATCAACGGCAACAACGATGGGCCTTTTAAGGGGTCACGACCTATCTCCACTCCACCCATGGTCATAAACGAAAGTCTTCAATCGCCGGGCACATAAAACTGAAGACCAGTGGGGATTAAATGATCGTAAAAGTTGTATCGGTTGTCACTGAAGATTGGTTGCTGGGGAAGGGTTACTGTATAATTTGGGGGAGGGGGTGGCAATTGGGGTGATTCGGAACTATATGGCATTCGAACATGATTCAATAATTGTTATAAGTATAATAGGTTGCCGACAATGTTTTTTTTAAAGAATCCTAGCAACGTGGGTCACACATTACTAGTATTCTTGTTAACCCCCCAGCTAAGCTAAATGCTTGTGTTAGGGCTGGGTTTACGACCCCCCCCAACTGTATCCTTACGTTGTCGTCGTGGGGGGGCTTGCGCGGGTCAGTGATTCCTGGGGCTGTGCCGGCAGAGCCACTCATACCGGATTGGCCCAGGGTGAGACTCCAGACAAAACAGGATACCCTGTGGGACCCATCCTAGGGTCACACAGAAGGTCTCCGCTATCCATAGCGGAGGACTGAGGACGGGCTCGGCGTGCACTCGCACTGCCACCGAGCAGGCATTTGGAGATTTGTCTCGATGCCACCGCCGGCATATCGTAATCCCGAAAGGAGTGTCGAGTTTAAGTCTCGGGCTCCAGTCGGGGGCGAGGGTCTTGGCTTAGCCGCCCGGACTGCGAGGAAGAAAACCTCTATAAAAAATTACCCCGAATCCCGTGTTCTGGTGCGTGACCAGGGGATGCATGGCTGATGGGTGGTTCAGTCGTGAGCACACTCCCAGCCGAGGCACCTGCGGACCCCTCGGTTGGGCATAAATTTTCGCTTACCCGGGTATTGGGGGATCTCTGCCCGGGTTGACTTTTAGTTCTCCCCCAATCGTGGGTCTAATTATGGAAAAATATTTAAAAACACAAAACCAAATAGAGGAAAAAAAGAAGGAGAATACGAAGAGAAAGGAGAAAAATAAGAAGAAGGCGGACGACACTTCGTCAAATGATGAAGATGTGTTATTGGCCACGCCTACGTCGGTGGTTTCTGGGAGCAGTCGCAGGTCAGTAAGACTACTCTCCAAAACTGACTCCGAGATGGAGATTGGGGACCGCGAGCTCGAAAATCGAAAGCGTGGTCGCTCGAGGGATGATGATGCGGAACCGTCCACAGACATGCTTCCTCCCAAATTGGCAAGCAGCCAGAGAGGAAGGTCGAGATCGAGCATGCCTGCTCCGCCTTTGGCAACTTCCGCCTTCTCTAGAGCGGGGGAGTACGCGCGAGCTCGTGCAGAGGGGGAAATCGTCGCGGAGGAGGAGATCATTGATCTCCTACCTAAAATCCGTCCGCCGGTGGAAGGAGGTTCCGTTCCTCAAACACCGGTGACATTGAAAGAAAGAGCCAATGCAGCCGTGGCTATTATTAATAAGGTGGCCACCAAGTCCACAAACTTAAAGGGCTCCTTTGTAAGAGCCTTAAAGGACTCCTCCTCCGCCATCTCTGGGGTCGTTGAAAACTTTATTGGGGACGTGGTGCGTCTCCAAGCAGCCAATGACCGCCTTACGGAGCAGGTGGCTGAACTGAGCGCACAGTTCGCTCAGTTCAGAGCACAGGCGCATAATGCAGAGTGCCAAAGCCCGGTTGTGAGACAACCAGTTCCCTCCCCAGCACCCATCAACGTTCCTGATGTATCGGACTCCCACTTGCGTCATGTCATTGAAGCAGTGTGGAGGATGATGGACGGACGCCTCGCAGGCCTGGAGGCTAGGTTGCCTCCAGCACCCACTGTTCGGCCACCGCTCGCTGCAAATAAAGCAAGAGGTGCAACGGCTCCGACGCCTCTCCCGGTTACGGGTGGCCGCGTCGCAGTTTCATACGCAACAGTGGCGTCTGCGCCAGCACCCGCTTCCACATTGAAGACCGGGCGACTGGCTAAGGCTGGGCGACCGGCAAAGGCCGGACGAGCGGCTAAGGCCGGGACAGGGGCTACGACGGCGTTCCCCCCACTCCCCTCACCAACACCAAGAGGCATTAGCACCAATTCAGCACGAGCGTCTGCTCTTGCTGAATCTGAAGCTGTTCCTGCCCTCCCCACGTCTGTCGCGTCTAATGATGGCTGGCAAAAAGTTGACGGAGGCAATAAGAAGAGGTCCCGAAAGAAGAACAAGAAGGCCGCCAAAAGTGGAGCCTCTCCACCTCAGACGTCGTCAATGGCAGTGACCTCCACAAATAAGAAGGCAAAGAAACTGCAGGCACCCAAAACGGCGGCTGTTGTGGTCACATTATCGACGGAGGCGGCCAGCGGTGGGCTATCCTATGCGACCGTTTTTAAGAAGGTCCGGGATAGCCTCGGCACTCAATTCGGGACCTCAGGTGTGAAGCTGCGCCTTGCCCAGACGGGGGCTCGCGTGTTAGAGTTCCCCGGGGCCGAAGGTGCAAAGACGGCGGATGTTCTAGCGGAGAAGCTGCGGGAAGTATTTTCTGGGACGGATGGAGTGAAGGTCACCAGGCCCACCAAGAGCGCGGAACTGCGCATTTCGGGCCTGGACGACTCCGTTACGGTCGATGATGTCCGGGTTGCAATTCGGGAGAAGACGGGGTGCAACGCGGACAACATCAAAGTCGGCACCATCCGCCCCGGTCCGGGAGGCCTTGGTGCGGTGTGGATCAGCTGTCCCGTAGCGTCGGCCAAAATTTTGGGCGACGCCGGCAGGATCCTCATCGGTTTCGTTAGCGCCAGAGTTACAGTTCTGGCGGCGAGACCGATGAGGTGTTACAAATGCCTGGTTGCGGGACACACCCGCATCAAATGTGACAGCTGCTTCGACTGCAGCGGATTATGTTTCCGCTGCGGTCGACCGGGGCACAAGGCGGCAGAGTGCTCTGCCGCCCCTCACTGCCCTATGTGTGCGGCGGGCAATAAGCCCGCCAATCACCAGATGGGGCAGGGGGGCTGCAAGCCTTCCCGCGCTTCTCGGCGGACGTCGGGGACTAGCCTAGCGGCCCAGGCTGCCTCCGACGTTGTCCGTCTGTCCACGTCGACGTCCATGGAGGTTGTAGAGACGATCCAGTAATGGACCACGTCTCCAACCTCCTTGTCCAGACGAACCTAAACCACTGCGCCGCGGCGCAGGATCTCTTCCTGCAAACCATGGCGCAGTGGTCGATCGGTGTTGCCGTAGTCGCGGAGCCCTACTTCGTTCCTCCCCGTCCAAACTGGATGGGTGACTGGGACGGCTCCGTGGCAGTCGTCGGTTCCGCGGCGGCTCATTCCCCGCCCTTATCGCTTAGAGACAAGGGCTCTGGATATGTTGCCGCCGAGTGGGGGGGGATCACCGTTTACGGTGTATACTTCTCCCCCAACCGGAGTTTGAGCGACTTCGAGGTCTTCCTTAACGGCTTGGAGACCTCGATGCGGCGATTAGCGTCTGGGCACGTCCTCGTGCTGGGGGACTTCAACGCAAAATCCATTGCATGGGGGTCCCCCGGGACGGACGCCAAGGGCGAGGCCGTCGAGGAGTGGGCGGCTTCGGTGGGCCTCTGTTTACTAAACAGAGGCTCCACCAACACGTGCGTGCGACAGCAGGGTGGGTCGATAGTGGACCTTTCGTTCGCTACCCCTGCTGTTGCCGCACGAGTAAGGAACTGGCGTGTCCTGGAAGAGGTTGAGACGCTCTCGGATCACCTGTATATCCGATTTGAGCTCTCCCGGTCCCAGGGCCCCAGTAGGGGTCACGCGGCGCGGCGTAATTCCCGTTTTCCGCGGTGGGCTGTTGCCAAGCTGGACAGGGACCTACTAGAGGAGGCGGCCATTATTCACTCTTGGCTGTCTCCGCAGGCCCCGACCGAGGAGGTCGATGCGGGGGCTGGCCGCTTTCGCGATGCGATTACGCAGATTTGCGATGCGGCCATGCCCCGTATCCAGGGTCGTCGGCCTCCAAGGAAGGAGGTCTACTGGTGGTCCCAGGAGTTGGCGGACCTCCGTGCGGCTTGTACTCGTGCCCGGAGGTCCTACACTCACAGCCGGCGGCGTCACCGCGGAGACGGTGAGGAGGACCAGCTTCACGAGGAGTACCGCGAAGCGCGGAAAACTCTGAAGCTGGCCATTTGCCGCGCCAAGGACGCAAAGAGAAAGGAGATGCTGGAGAGTCTCGACCGTGACCCCTGGGGTCGCCCATACCGTGCGGTGCGTCAGAAGCTCCGCACGTCGGGCCCCCCCCTTACCGAGACTCTCCAGCCCAGCTTCCTGCAGGAAGTGGTCGAGGGCCTTTTCCCGCAGCGGGCGGAGCACACACCCCCGTCGATGGCCTACGCGGTCGGAGACGACGGGGGTAGAGAGGACGATGTGCCGCCCGTTAGGGAATCGGAGGTTGGGGCGGCTGTTCTACGGATCCGTTCCAAGAACACCGCCCCCGGGCCGGACGGGGTACCAGCCCGAGTGATGGCCCGAGCCCTCGACCATATGTCGGACCGCCTCAGGGAAGTGTTGGACGCTAGCCTGGCGTCCGGACGCTTCCCAGAGTGCTGGAAATGCGGGAAGCTGGTCCTATTGAGGAAGCCGGGACGGCCTGCCGATTCGGTCGCGGCCTATAGGCCCATCGTGTTGCTGGACGAGGTGGGTAAACTTTTTGAGAGGATACTCTCTGCCCGCATCGTCCGGCACCTCAGCGAGGTGGGCCCCGACCTGTCGGACGCCCAATTCGGGTTCCGGGAGGGGCGTTCGACGGTCGATGCCGTGATGCGCCTTAGGGCCGTGACCGGAGAGGCAGTGAGCTGTGGCGGCGTGCTGTTGGCGGTGTCTCTGGACATCGCCAACGCATTCAATAGTCTGCCATTCAGCTGCATCAGGGAAGCACTCCAATACCACGGGGTGCCAGAGTACCTGAGGCGGCTGGTGGCAGACTATTTAGAGGAACGTACCGTCGTGTACGAGGACCGAGAGGGCGTCTTGAGACGGCGACCCATGTCGTGCGGCGTTCCGCAGGGGTCTGTCCTTGGACCACTCCTGTGGAACGTGGGGTACGACTGGGTTCTACGAGGTCGCCTCCCCCCCGGGCTGGGCGTAATTTGCTACGCTGATGACACATTGGTCACAGCCCGGGGGGCGAACTTCCAAGAGTCGGCGCGCCTGGCCACCAGGGGTGTGTCTTTGGTGGTCGGGCGCATCGAGGCACTGGGCTTACGGGTGGCCCTGGACAAGACGGAGGCCCTTTTGTTCCATGGGCCCCGTCGTGGTCCACCCGCCGGTGCCTCCATCGAGGTCAACTCGGTCCTCGTCCCGGTTCGGGCCCAGATGAGGTATCTGGGCCTGATACTCGACGGTAGGTGGCTCTTCGACGAGCACTTCCGACAGCTTGGTCCGAAGCTGGTCGACGCTGCCTCTGCCCTTGGGCGACTTTTGCCCAACTTGGGTGGAGCCAGCGTCGCAACGCGACACCTCTACACGGGGGTGGTCCGGTCGATGGCGCTGTATGGGGCACCGGTGTGGGTGGCGGCTCTGACCGCCCAGAATAAGGCGCGCCTCTGGCGGCCTCAAAGGGTATTGGCGGTCAGAGCCATACGCGGATACCGCACGGTGTCCACCGAGGCGGCGTGCGCCTTGGCTGGAACACCCCCGTGGGATTTGGAGGCGGAAGTGCTCGCCGAAGTTTATCGACGGGTGGCTGAATATCGGGCGGAGTATGGCTTTGGCCCTCCGCCCGAAGAGGTACGCGAGTGGCGTGAAGCCGCTCGTCGAGCCACGATGGCTAGTTGGTCGTTCCGGCTGGAGACTCCGCGCGCTGGCTTTGCCGCCGTGGAGGCTCTCCAGCCGGTCATCCTCGAGTGGGCAGGGCGGCAGCACGGGACCCTTTCCTTCCGACTGACGCAGGTGCTTTCCGGGCATGGTTGCTTCGGGAAGTACCTGCACTCGGTCGCCAGGAGGGAACTGAGTCCCGCCTGCCACCACTGCGACTGCAGTGAAGACTCGGCCCAGCACACGCTGGCGATCTGCCCCGCTTGGGAGTCGCAGCGCCGGGCCCTCACTGCAGTCATCGGAGGAGATCTCTCGCTACCGGCCGTCATACGCTCCATGGCCGGTAGCGATAGCAGTTTTACCGCGGTCGCAACCTTCTGTGAAGATGTCATCTCGCAGAAGGAGGCGGCGGAGAAGGCCCGGGAGGACGATATCCACTCGGACCCAATCCGCCGCCGGCGAACTGGGCGGCGTAGGCGCGCCTATCAGCGCCTCATGCCGCCCTGAGTGTGGCCGCGGATGGTCGGGACGGGTTTTCCCCTCCATCCGCTCTAGTGGCCACCCGCGAGGGGGTGACGTACGCGTGTGCCGTACGTCGCCTAATTAGAGAGTTCAACAGCAGACGGTGCCCGATTCAGTGCGGGCAAGCGCTGGGAGGGGTCCGGATGTCTTAATATCAGCAGTTCCCGGATCCCTTCCGTCTCAGGCGCAGAGTGGCACACCGTGTGGTTTTAGTCGGTTCGATTCCGACACACCGCCCCGCCGCAAACCCCGGCGGGGTGACGGTCCGAGGGGATTTCCACACGATAAAAAAAAAAAAAAAAAAAAAAAAGGGCTGGGTTTACGACCGTAGTACTAGGCAGGGTTTGAACCCGCAACCACTTGATCGCAAGTCCGACGCCTCAGCCATCACGCTACCGCCGCTTTACTGTACTATGTACTGTATTGACTGTACTCTGTGAGACTTTTTATATAACGTACATAGATACAATCAACCTATATCCCAGAAGGGGTAGGCACAGTCGTTTCAAATTCCCAATTTTTTTTTTTTGCCATTTTTAAAGACAATGGTACGGCACCCTCTGACTCGCACTTGGCGGGGTTTTTTTTTATATTATACGAGTATATCATACATCTTCCTGGCCTGTTGGTTAAGGATGTTCAATAATTATTCATACATTTTTCTACATTATACACATTACTACAAGTTTTTTTGTATAAAACGATTTCACGCCTTAATTACTCAGACCCCCATCATAAAATTGTGCATAATTTCACATGCCTTTATCACCTCGTTCGTAAAGGTCACAGCGCGATATTAAATAGTCTATATTTTTAAAGAATAGAATGCAAGAAGCATTTATCAAATCGTAATAGTAGTTCCCGATATTTTCGGAGCAAACGAGCAGACGGGCCACCTGATAGTAAGTGACTACAGCTGTTCTAACTCAAGGTTCGCAAGGTGCTGCCCACTTAAGAGGATGGGATAGGGGATAACCCCCCCCCTTGTGAAAAAAAATAAGAAACAAAAATAGTTAATCTTTAGTCTTATTATCTAATACAGTTCCTTATCAAGCTTTCCATCACTAACTGTAGTTACGCCAATGTTCTATCAAAACATAAACAATAAAGCAATAACCGTTGAGCTCTCATTCTCATGCAAATCGCAAAGGATTTGGTTAAGTATTCACTTAAAGGGTTAACTGCCACATTAGGGATGTTCGCGGCTATTGACCGGTTAGTTTTGTGATAAACTAAAATAATGGCGACATCACTATTTGTATCCTAATATTAAAAGTTTTGCGTACCATAATGTTTTTGTTCGTGTTTTTTTTTTCATTACATATGAAAATGTTAAGTTTTTGATTTCTTACTAATGCGTCGGGAGTTGTATTTTTAAAAAATAAAAAAAAAGTGCATAAGTATTAGTTTCTGTTTTATGAAAACTAGAGTGACAATCAAACAAATTTCTAGCTTTGTGTAATGGAGCCATGATAGAAACATCGGGCAATTCAAGGCTATGTTGTACTTACATACCTACGTATACGTAATAGCGTTTTTTTTAAATATACTTTTAGGTTCATTCTAGTGTAGTTTTATTCCTGCACCTTTTATTAAAGTTCATAAACTATCCAAGAGTAATATTTTCAGCTTTAAATAACATTTAAAAGTATTATTATTGGTGATATGGATCCTGGCAACTCTACAAAAATAAAAAATAAATCATTGATAATGTTTTACGCCAGTTCAATTAACTTTTGAATATAAGGCGAGTACTTATATGGTAGAGTTTTCTATGTATGATATATATAAAAAAAATGCATAGTTAGTGAGATCAGAGGCATTAAGACATTAACTTATAGGGCATAGACTAAATAACGCCAAAACGGCTGAACGGGTATAAATGAAATTTGCAACAAAGATAGATTATTGTCGAAAACACTACCTGGGCTCCTTTTTATATCAGTAAAATGTTCGATTTGAAATTTCTACGTAAAGGAAGGAGACATCAACAGCTATAATAACTTTATGTGACTTATGACAATAAATGACATCAGTACTTTATATGATATTATTTATTATTCAGACAGCACGTTAAGCCGTAGCTCATCGTGGCCTCCTATGATAGTCGATATTGAGAAGTAAGTGCCTTCAAATATCTAGTCCAACTATCGAATTTAGTTTTGCCTCAGGGTTTCGGAGGCAGATCAGATGCCAGTCGCTCCGTGGAAAAACTGATATTGGCAATATCTGGTTTTACTAGAAGTCCACCCCAATAGACATGGGAATAATATTATAATATATATATATATTACATATTACTATGTATTCGTGTATATGGCATTATATTAGTAGAAAACAATTAAATCATAGAAATAGTTAAGGTGTAGTTATGAGCAATTAAAAAAGTAAAACAGTAAGAAGCTTCTTTAAGGACCTAGCCTATTTTTTTATATTCGCGTCTTGTGTAAAGTATTGAACAGCATGTGTAATATACCCCAAATATTTTAAGTCACCCGAGCCTGTATTAATGTATATTTTAATATGAAACAATATAAAAGGCAAACGACACAGATGCATCGCAGGTAATGGCGTGGAAAGCTGATATCTTTTGCTATATATAAGGGTGTAGCTGTCTCCCTCTAATGTTGGGGTATTAGAGAGAGTAGTCCGGGTAATTAGTAAAGTTGCAAGTTCTCAGGGGAAAGTTTCGAATCGATATCATTAAAGTTTGATGTGTTCATGGCGGGTGGTGATTTGCCGATGAAGTTTCTTTGCGTTTTGATAAATTAAGGTGCTATTTTCTAGACTTTCTCTACTAGAAACGTTAAATTAGTTTATATAAACATACGTACACTTAGGCCTGCTTAGGAGTGTATACATACGTACTGTCACCTGGTTTTAATACGCAACTGTTGGAGTTAATTAAGGTTCTGCCTATCCCTGTGGAGTTTTATGCGTAAGTGTATGTATATAAATTTGTGTTTATGTCGCTATAAATTCTTTTTAATAGTAATGTAGTAATTAAAAAAACATATGCTATAGGAGTGAGGTTTGACTAAAGTATTGTATATAGCGTCGGAGCTTGCAAGTTTGAAATGTATACAGTCTACCTTCTCATTTTTCAGAAAAGAATATTACAAAAATACAAGAAAAAAACATATTATTTGTTACGATTGAAATCTCAATATGGTAAATTAAACATTAAACTATATAGGGGCAATAATATAGAATAAACAGTGCTCAAAATAGGGAGCTCTTGGATAACTGATATCTGTCACAAATTTTAAGTTTTCTCTCACTCCCAATGTTGTGTGTATGTGTTTGTAGATCGGGGGCCTGAAGTGCCCAGGGTCTAAACGCCTGGACATACGCTACACAAACAACACTACAGAATCGAACAGAGGGGAGATGTGTGCCTCACGGACACAACGTGACTTTAAATCGCAATAATAACATCGTAATAAGCTTATGCCGATAAAACGTTAGGTAAACGTTCATACATACATACATATACTCACACATATGTCCTCGAAGGGGTAAGCAGAGGCGTCTCAAACGCTTGCCAAATATAATTAAGATCCTCTTACTTAGTAAGTGGTAAGCGGTTATCGGGCACTATAAAAAAAATACTGTTTATATACTCTGTCATATAATAGTCCGATTGCTTAGTCGCTTTTTACGACACCCATGGGAGGAGATGGAATGGTCCTGCTCTACTCCACCGAGATCCACACAACTGTTGGCTAAAACAATTTTAAATTCAAACAAAATATACAAAAATGAATGGGTGGAACTTATAAGCAAAATGAAATTGATCCAAACACTATCATGGAGGAACGCTTCAAACGTTTCTACATACTTGAAAAAAATAAAAAAAGTGACGCGGAAATCTCCCGGCCAGAGCTGCGTAGTTAAACATTGCCAGTCATTTGCATACGTGTACCGTTGAGAGCGCGGGTCGCGGTGAACACCGCTCGATACTGACAAGCGGCAGAGGGTTGTAAGTGCAGCTCTAGCGAGCCGCATAACACTCAACTCGCCGGGCCTCAAATGATACGGTATCATGTTTATTCGCCGTCTAAAACTTATCGTTTCTACATCGTTAACGCTGCCGACGAATGAAGCACTAAACGATTCTCTAAAAGCTGTTCAAGGTCCATTATGAGCGAAAATACCGCCGCACTTAAGGAGTGCGGAATCCCGCGTCGAAGGGCGGGCCTGAATTTTCAGGAGTACTTTTTCAGATTAAAATTTTGGCATCGGGCAAGCGGTCGGTAATGAAAGCGGTACGGGCCATTAAGCAGGGGCTTGGCCGACCATTAGTTGTTCACGTTCACAATTACACCAGTTGGTGAGTTACGTTTGTTACGCGCCGAGCGACGTCGGTGGACCGCTCGGGTCGCATCGACCGCGCTCGACGTCCCCCGCATCGATCGGCAGCGCACGGTTACCACCCTCGGTAATGACCTTCAAAATTGATTATATTCTTTTCTTTTATTATTTCATGCCAGGATTGTCTGGTGCTTTTGATTAAAAACTGATTGAATTTTAATTATTATAATTTTAACTTAATTTGAATTGACCTTAATACACTATACGATATATACATACAAATACCTCAATTATTTGCGTGATTGATCGGCATAGGTATGCAGACGTACCTTAAAAAAACAAAATTAAATATTAAACACAGAATAGTGTAACGTAGGTTAATAATTAATATATAAAAAAAAGTAACAGTTACTTTAAAACACAAATAAACTAGAACTAAGACGAGGAAATAGAAAAAGAATATATAAAGATCTAAATCCTTGAGATTAAAATATTCGTGCCAGAGTAAACGATTCAGTTTATCGAAAGTTTATCTCCATTTAATAAAAAAACAAAAATTGAAATTTAAAGGTGAGGTTAATAGCATTCGCGATTCGCTAATTTAAGTCAGGTAGAGAGACAGACATGTAGACAACATACACTGCAGATATGGACGAGACTTAACTTTGACTGGCATGTGGGTCTAGTGATTAGTGATCCTGGCTGCTGAGACATAGGTCTTGACTTCAATTCCTACACGGAACAAAAAAATATGAAACCCCCAGTGACACAGGAATGGTTTCTAACGCGGAAGTTGTATTTTTTTTAATAGGAATTTCAGAGCATATCTAGATTACAAGCAGTTATCATTTTTTTTATGTAAATGCTATGCGAGCCAGTAATGCAATAGGGCAGTATTCCAATATCAGGTATGTACTGCAATTGATTTTTGTAATTCGAAACAATGAAACAGATGCCCAACACAGGAAGGAAAAGTATAAATTCAGCTTACACAAAACAAATTGAAACCAAGCCATACAGGTAATACTACTAACCTGAGAGCCTTCTCATATATACAGGCTTAAATATGACTCAGTATATACATATTTTATTAGGTTTATGCGGGCGCAGCCGCAGGCTCACTATCTTCGCCTTCCCTGCCTGATCAATTTACCATAACTCAATTTTGCAAAAATCAGACTTACACCCTTAACCAGTGAGGGGCACGAATATGTAACTAAATTCTATTCTAGTTCTATGAACTGGAAAACAGTGTCGAGCTCGTTATAGCGAGGTCAAATCCTTTAAAGCGCTTACTAGAAATGTATCAAACACCGTCCTGTATGTAGAGTCAACGTTATAATTAGCGGAATTTTAATAACTATGGCTGTTTATAGCATTTAAGGTGATTGACCTTGAAATGTATAAGATAATGATGATATGAAATATTTATTTATTTGCCTAATAATAATCTACACTAATATTATAGACAAGTAAAATGGTTCGTAGGGGGTAATCTCTGCATCAACATATCCGATTCTAAAAAATATTTTGCTGATAGGAAGCTAATCTTTTTCTGAGTGACATAGTCTATATTTTATTAAGGTATATACCTAATTTAGTGTAAAAATTCAGCATTTGTGAGCCAAGTCGAAGAATATATATATATATATATATATATTGAATATATTATTCGTCAATAAATATAAAAATATTCCCGAGATTATCGGGTTTAAACAAAAATACAAATAATCTTCTGTTCTATTGTTTGAAGTATAGCTAAAGCGCTAGTGACTACGGCCACTGTACCCCGGTTGATACTACAGGAAGCTCAAAGGCATTGAAATATTTTAAAACCGAGATTAAACCGCAGTAATAATTACATATAATGGACCGCCAAAGTTTAATAGTTATTATAATTAATTTACAAATTGACCTTTCTTTTCTATGACGCTTCATACAAAGGGTAATTGTTAGCTGTTGAATATAGGGTTCGTTAATTTTACTTACTTTCAATATGCGACGAGGCTACGGCCACAATTCATTATAATGAAAAAAAAAAAATGTGACACATTTTAAATGTGAAGCCGTAAATCAGAAAGTAATTTCATAGTACTGTCTCGTTCCACAGAAGACACACCAGGAGCCGTTGAGCACAAAACGATCACGAGATGGCAGCGGAATGGGTTGTCAGTTACATATACTTGCATCTCAACAGAAGTAGGCTTTAGAAATGGAAGGGGGGAGGCTGGCAACATGTTGCAAAAGATTAGCAAGTGAAAGGATCGCAAAAGCCTGCAGGACTTCCTTTCTAGGATCCTTTACGCTCGTGTTATTTTAGTCGGTGCGATTCCGACATACTACTTCGCCGTTAACTCTGGTGTAATCTGGTGTAATCTGTGTGGTAATTTACAAGCTTTTTGGAGCGTGAACAGTTTTTTCTTGATCGCAACATGAACATAGAATAGCCAAAAACTTACAAGCTTAAAGTTTATGAACTTATAAGTTAGCCCCCGCTGCGAGCTGTATTATGATAAATAAGCTTGGCTTTACGACTAAAAATATTATACAATATATGTATAAGAGAAATATAACCTTTCAGTGGTAGAGCCATGCTTAGGCACGAATGGGCCGGCTCGACCGGTGCGATACCACGGCCTCACAGAAAACCGGTTGTGAAGTAACGCTCGCGTAGCATTTCCCCGAATTGAGTGAGGTTTCCGGAGGCCCAATTCCCCCGCCCCCCTTTTCTCTCTCCTCATCTCCTTTGTCCTTTTTCCATCTCCTCATCCCTCCTCTCTTCTTTCCGCTCCCTGCATCCCCTATCCCGCATCACCCTCAAAGGCGGGCAGCGCACTTGCGACTCTTGAGTTGCAAGTGTCCATGGACGGCGGTGTCACTTACCATCAGGTGACCCGTCTGTTCGTCTGTCCCCTTATAGTATAAAAAAATAAAAAATAAAAAATAACAGAAATATCAATAGCAAGATATTAACCCCTATTATAAGTTACTATGAAGTTTCGGATTGCTCTTCGGTTATAGAAAATTCCCCAACTTTTTTATATACCGTGAGTCGCGTGATTTCAAGAATTATACTTTCATCTCAACTGCATAAAATTACTTTTTATACATTAGTCATATAATTAAATAACAACTAGCTGACGTCGCACTACCCGCGTAGTATGTCGATAAAACTAGCATGTGCCGTTAGATACCTAGATGACGTGTCTTACGATATGATAATAGTTTAGAAGTATAGATAATTGAACTATAACCACTCGTTGCTACAGACAAAATGAAATACCAATAAACTTTCACTGTAATAGTCACAAAATAGCCGATATATGGATAGAAAAGATTTGCCTTTTGGTCCATATCGGCCACAGAAACAGTGGTAACTCAGCATTTTATCTTTAGAGGGTCCCCGCGTAAGCAGTTATAAATCTTTAGTATCGTGACAATAATCTCTGGATAACTGTGACGTATCGGCGTTACGTAAGCTAACAAAGCTACTGATCGGACCACTGGATATATACCTTACCTTCAATAATAATATTAAAACACTATTTTAAGTATCCCAGGGCAGGATGGACCACACGCATTTATTTTCAAATGTACATTAGACAAGTGGTTCCCGGTAGTGTAAATAAGGGTCATCCACGAGTATAGGTTAAATAATACGAATAAGGTTCCCGTGGGTGTAGTCTGTTATCTATAGGTGACTATATTATGATTGGCAAGTGGACCTTTGAAACGACTCTGCTCACCCCTTAGGGGATATAGGGGTGTGTGTATGTATATATGTTATAATCATGTTTTTCAAAATACGTTACGTTACGTTGGGATAGATAAATAACATTTGATACCAACGGTAAATTAGGTTCTTAATTGTTGTAATCTTTGGTCTAGTGGCTTGGACCTGGAGAAGCAGGAGTACCGACGCCAAAGTCTGACACGAGTAAAAAAGTTCTTTTAAGTGTGTGGAATAAACGGAATTATATACTGAAAGCTGTTGCCATCTAACACTACAATCACGGCTAATATTTATTGTGACCAACTGAATAAAGTAGCAGCAAGATTACGCTCGATAATGCTCAACCACATGTAGCAAAAGCGACTCCTGAAAAATTACTTTCGCTTAGCTGGGCTGTCCTTCCTCACCCACCGTACTCTCCAGACAATATACCCTCAGATTATCATCTATTTCGTTCTCTTAGCAGATAAAAAATGTAAAAATGAAAACCAGCTTAAAGATGGTTGATCAAAAGATGGCTTAAGAATGGCTTGATCAAAAAATTACCACCTTTTTTGATCAAGCCTAAAAATTTCTACGAGGAAGGCATTATGTCTCTGCCAGCGCATTGGCGGCAGGTTATATAAAACGACGATGCTTATATAGTTGAGAAATAATTTTGTAAACTTAAAAAAATAAATAAATTTGTGTACAAAGATGGCGGGTTTATTAGTTGCCAACCTAATATTATCTGTATAATGTGTAATTGAAAATCCAAAAAAAAATATATACTACAATGATTTGAAAACCCTTTCAATCAATCATTAAAATCAAACATAAAATTCGTATGTTGCTAAACTAGCTTAACTATTTTCTTATCTAGTACACATTTCCCTGTTTTCAAAGTTACTTTATAAAAATGAACAAAAAATATGTAATTGTTACTTTCAATACAAGCTAATCTCTGAATAAAGTATACATCGAGAAATAACCTATAATAATACTTGTTTGAATGTGTTAATCTCAGGATTAGGTTAGAATTGATCGGAATTTAGAAATATTTTTTCATTAAATAGCAAGTATATTGTGGAATGCTATAATATGCTACAAATCATGACGCTATGAACCTTAGGAGCTGAGCAGTGATATTAAAATTATGGGAATCTACGGAAAACAGCTTATATTAGAATAAAATGTGTACTGCGCCTGACATTGTCGCGTTCACCTCTTGTCGGGCCCGAAACTAGTGGGACATCTCCAAAATACGCGTAAGTAAATAAAATCAGTAGTATAACCTACAGTAATAAACTAAAGTTCATCACTTAAGACTCTTGAGTTGCAAGTGTCCAATGACGGCGGTATCAGGTGACCCGTCTGTTCGTCTGTCCCACTATAGTATAAAAAAAAAATTGGGCGAACGAGCAGACATGTCACCTCATTGTAGGATTTCCTCGAAATACACGCGCAAGTAAATAAGAGCAGTTAATAAACTGTGTATGTGTAACCTGGTCCTCAGTAATACATGTCACCTCATGGTAAGAGACTACCGCTGGCATGGACACGTGCAACTCCTTAAGAGGGAGAAAGAAAAAGGGAAAAATGGGGTTGACTTCGGTGAAACACAGAACCGTATTACCGGCCCATATGTACCTAAGCATGGCTCATGGCTCATTTATATGCTAAAATATCACGAAATATATCCCTGGGCCACACAGAATTCGGAATTCTGTTTGATTGTTCGGACTAAAATAATTAAATCGTAACAAAACTAATTAAAACATACAACACCGTAAATGTCAAGTATTTTTATTAATTGACTCCAGGGAAATATCCAAAATACATGAAGCTTTACAATCATATAATTGACTGCCACGAAGTACATTCAAACAGAAAACACACAAATATCCCCGAAGAGGCACGCAGACGCATCCTAAATGCTCACTTTTTGCAAAGTCCCCTATGACTTGAGTGACTAAAATATAGTCACTCAAGTCATAGGAGACAAGCTTATAGCCGTCAGATGGACTCTGTATGACTCTATGTGCCTATTATTACAAACAAAATTTGATTAAAAATACTAAGAGTACATATTAGTTTTAATTTACTTTTTATACTACCTTAATGCGTCCCGAGGTCATCGGCCCAATATGTAGAAGGTCCATAACATTGTAATTAAGGGTAGCGATAGACTAGCTCGTAACGTACCTCCTATTGAGAAGTGACAATAGGCGGGAAGTAATTCGAATCAGCAAATTGTAGGTTTATTTGATTTTTTTATTTTTATTGCCAGAAATAAAAGACGGTAAATATATGTGAGGCGGTAGAAATTCGGATATATCGTGATTTAAGGCTACCGTACCTTATCTGTTAATCCTTACTTATTTGTTATGAGGGTGTTTGTTACTTTTACCATAAATTCTGTATAGCCGGGGCTTAGTAGAAGATTGCGAAGTATCGCTTAGACTTGTGAAATGTTACATAATTACTAACTTTCAAGTAACGAAGCATCAGGAGTCGAGTTGGTTCGTCTCAACGCCGTCTCTGAGCCTAGGTCTGGTGCCTGGCTGCATACCCTTTCCTACCTTGGGGACGCCGTTGGATGATGACTCAAAATTGCTTACGCTGCTTGCGAATCCCATACTTGCGTTTGTGGAGCTAGGGTGGAGGCAAATGGTCTGCATGGACTTAATTGTAATCGAAGCGTCGGTCGGGGGTCACGGCACGCCATTAACGATAAAATAAGAAGGGCGCTCGTTGTTGCGAAGATTGAAATTGGGGCCCCTTGGCCTGTTTCGAAAGCCTGACCCTCGTCCTCTTGATATAGGTCCTGTACTTTCGCATTCTGTCACCTCTCTGCTACTCGGAGGACGGCCAGTGTGGGAGCTGAATCAGCAGCTTTAGGCAAAGACAGCCAGCCTAATGGTTACGTTTGTTCGTTTTTTTTTTTGTATTGACGTGTTCTTTGTAATGTTCTTAAATTTATTTTATAATTTTATAATGTAAAATAAAAGATTCTATCTACTTGATGACAATTTTAAAATTATTTTAGTTTTCATTAAATTTTACAGAAAAAATAATATACTGTATGTAGATAAACTCATCTTCAAGGATTGTAGGAAAAAGTTTTTACACATTCTTCATATTTTTGGTGGAGGAACAAAGGGCCCAACCCATCTTTTGCCGCAGGTATCGTAAAAGACGAGTAAGGGAACTAACGGACAGTATGTACGAGTATACAGGACCCAGTTGACGACAATAGGCTTAGCCCCTATTAGGTACGTTGGACTTTATTACTTCCTTACGGTTATTTTATATGCCTCTGTTTACGCCTTCGGGTATATAGACGTGAATGTATGTATGATATTTTCAACAAAACCTATATACCATTAGCAATATGGCTTCTATTACATACAAATCAATGAGATACAACGACTACTAGAACCATACACAAAAACATACTTATTTAAATAACTTCTTTAAAATTTAAAATTAAACATGCTCACCGAATTTAAAATTCGAACATTAACACGCCCAATCCCTGGTGTTTTCGTTCGGAGTAAAGGCGTATTTTATTAAATTGGTTGAAAATATTTTGTTGAGCGGTGCGATGCGTGCGCGCCCTACGTTACCGTCTAAATCGAATAAAGTGGATTTATATGTACACTCACTCACTCGCTCCCTAGTATTGCGCTATTAAATTTGTTTGATTACATATTACCGGGGAACTGTTTTCCAATAAAAAATATAAGAATTTTATTGGATGACAAACCTTTTGTTTAAGGTTTGGTGACGGGGAATGTATTGGTTAATCTGTGAAACAATAGATTTTCTTTTACTTAATTTACAGAACTTTTATTTATTTACAATAAGATTATATTTCATAGAATCAAACTTTACTTTTTATACATCTGAATAGCTCTGAAGGCGTTGATATATATATATACATATATACAGATATATCTACAATAGGCTTGCTTCATATTCCATAATGGGACTGAAGTGTAGTAAGCAAAAAGGGCGTTTATTACGATTCTATCTGCCATTTTCTGGATGTAGTCGTGAATAATTGGACATGTTTATAACTGGATATACTAATATTTTAGCGTATTTTCTTTGACATTAGAGACAGAACGCAATAATTTCCTGATCAAGATTGCAAGACTTGAATTCTTATACAATTATTTATCAAAGTCATAAAAATAAACAAAAACCAAATACAAGTGTTATAGCAGAAATCGTTTAAATTCGATTTATTTACACGAAGTATCTCCGAACGACTTCTCGCCTTACTAAGTTCATTCGAGAAAATAATGGCCTCAAGTCACGAGACAGATCAGATATACATGTTGTTCTAGAAAGGTTTTGTCATAGTACAGTTGACCCCGTAAATAACCTATAAGCGTTATAAGCGCTAACAGTTTTAGATAAATAAAAATTAATACAGAAATCTTATTTTGAAACTGACAATTGCTTCTTATATAATGGCTAACATTTGGTAAGGGAGGGGGTTGACATGAATGACACTATAGGTATTTTTATGTATGTATATATGCCATACACGGATATTTTCGAAAGTGTATGCATAAAAACTTAAATTAAAATATTTGAAAATGACTAGTAAATTCATAGTGCCTCGTTTGGAAATGTGAATTATTTTCCGAAGGTATGCGATTCTGTATTGCTTAAGCTATTGCTTATACTAACCAATCTGTCTGTATTAGACATATCCCATCCCTTTTAGTATACTCCAAATTTTCGCATCTAGTTCCCGGCGTGGCCTCGTGTATTACGTAAATGGGACTTAATATTGTTTAGTCCTATTTACGTAATACACGTCGGCAAAATGGGGGCATTAGTTAAGCCTCTGCGGGCTTTTGAAGATACGTGTGTGAAAATATATTAAAAAAAAACAAGAAAGTCAAATCATTCTCGGGTACACATAGAGCTTCTAAAATTTGACCACAACTTTCTAAAACACCCTGTTTATTATTATATATTTACGGAGAAATCACTGAAATAAGATATAACAAGTAATTATAATGGCTTTCAGTTTTTTATACCATTTTCCTCATAAGATTTATTACATTTTGTATGGTTATAGGTCAGGAGCTAGGATGGCATTTTCTGAGGGAATTATTGCTATGGAGTTATTTGGTCGTTGGCAAAGTTATAAATTGACTCGACAGAAAAAAAAATAGCAAAGCAAATTCGCATTACAATAATAAGAAAATCAAACAAAGAATTATTACGTAATCATTGGTAGTCTCGTTTATCCACTCTAAGTTATGAGGATGTGGATTTTATTTAGAAATGTTCAACCGTACAGAATATTATCTGTCAACGCGACGTTTGAAGGCCCATAATAATTATATCTTAAAAATCATTGTCTGTTGGTCCTCGAGACCGCGTTTAGATGAACGTAGTGTATGTAGGGCGCTTAACGGCACGAAGGCGCCGAGGACTCGAATAAGACCAAGATAGTTGGCGCTCCGTAGTGGAGCCTTTCTTCCAGCAGTTGACTACAATAAGTTGTATAAATAACTGTCTACTTTATTATCACCCGATACGGGCATGCATTTGTAATGATGCAGAAAATGGACACATGTTGTGATACTGCGACAGGCGACATTAGAGACGAAGTAATAAAAAAAAAGTATTTTCGAACTGCACGGATGGCGTAGCGGTTTAAGTGGTCAACTCGCCACTACGCTGCTGCGCCGAGTCTTTTGGGTTCGATCCCCGCACGGGACAACACTTTGTGTAATCCTTAAATTGTTGTTCTGAGTCCGTTGTGTCCGTTGCTTGAATGTTTGTAAAGACGTGAGCATCGTTGTTGTGTTGTACAATCTATCTATTATATTTGTGTATTTACTTGGTGATCTGTAACACAGCTTACTTCAGACACCAGTTGCTTACATGTTCTAGACTGCGCAAGAAAGAAAATAAGTTTTATCTCATCCTATATATAAAAATAATTGTTGTCTTTATTGTTAGGAGAAATATACGATAATAATAATTATTATAATTAATCTATTAAATAGTAAGAAGACAAGCTGTTAACATGACTTTTTTATTTTATTGTATTTTGAACTGTAATTTTTATTATTTTTAATGATCGTAATTGTCCTAACAGATTTGATTATTGTAAAATATGAAATTAAAAACAATTATATATAATATAAATTTAGATAGTGCTGAAACAAATCTCTGTTTTTTTTTTTGATTTGAAGGGAATTATATACGTTTTTTTTTTCATTATATAAATATATAAAGTCCGTTCATAGTCATTAAAACTCTCAAAGTTAACAGTGACTTTGTACAGCTATTGTTACAAAGGCATTTCGCGATCGCTACAATAAAGTCAAAGAGGTCTATTTAGTACTACTTCTGCTTCTACTCGTCCTTAGAAACGGTATTTGTTTTAATCTCAGCTATAAAACGTGGGTAGTAAAAGGTTCTGCCCACCGTCCATTTACGAGAGGCCGTCCGCCTTTGTTGATTTGTACAACTTAAAGAAAATACTTCCGAAAAATAAAAGAAAAAAAATAGGTTGTGTTTAATTGAGGCCCTACATAAGTACGTACATATTAAGTTGATTACTATTAAGTTGGTGAAGGGACTAATAACATACAATAACTAAGAGATTAGCAGTTGTTTTTAATGTCGACGTGAGAACTCGAGAACTACATCATACGTGTTTTCTACAATAAAAGATTATTTTTTATGGTCACACCTACAACTCAAGAGTAACAAGTGTCTGTCAATCTTTGAGAATGTCGCCTGGGTGTCGGAACTGAAAGAGGTGAAGGGAAAGAGGAAAGGAAAAACCTCACTCACTCGGTGAAACAGAATGCAAGCATTGTTTAGCAATTGGTTCTCTGTGAAACAGTGATATTACTTCAGCCAAGTAGACCCACATAAGCATGTCTCCAATATAAAAAAAAAACTTTTCAAAAAGACAACTTCCGCACTAGGATTTTCTCCTGTAATAGCGGAGGACTTTAATAAACATTCAAACCACAGACACAAAGAACACCCGGACTCAGAACAACTATTTGAGTATTAAACAAACTGTTGTCCCATGTGGGGTCGAACCCACAACACTCGACGTGGCAGCGCTTTGGCGAGGCGAGCACTTAAACCGTTGCGCATACAATATATCAATAAAACAAAGTTAATTGCAAGGCCGCGGACAACACAATCTATAATGATACTATATGCTACTTACATATGTTGTCGGTATGTACAATTACAATATAAAATTACACCCAAAGCAACAATAGAACAGAGCATTGTACTTAATCTTAGGGAACAATTACATCGTCTATTTGCACAGAACCCGTTTGTCAGTAACCTTAATTGCGTACCAGCGTTCGACGGATATTTACGGGTCTCGGCCGTAGTGTGGCCGAGACGTCTCCATCAATGGCCGAGCCACAACCGTAAATTAGCGGCTCACACAATACACCGCCGAACCTCCACCACAGAATTAACATAATAAAAAGGGAGCATTCATATGCCACTCGTAAATAAAGTTTTATGGCCATCGCTCTAATGCTTCCAAAAACGTCGCACCGAGGGGTCGAGCGGCGAATTTCCTGCAAACTTTATAACACAAAAATTCTCACTCACGCCCTAGGGTAACCATAATAAAATATAAGCATAAAGAAAATCCGGACTTTCCTCTGGAACCCGTATGCATAGATAACGCGATATAAAAATGCTATTAAATTTACGAGCTTCGATGTGCGTACATTCGTGTCAAGTCATCAAATATTTTTATGGATATAAATATTTACATTTTTTTCGTGCACGCATTAATTCCTCTATTATGCCATCCATATTTTTATATAAACATGTAATCTCTTGGAGAAACTCATGAATACACTTTCATCAACTATAAAAATACATGAGAGCTGAATGGTAATACAAACAAATGACTTGATATATCTAAAGGTAGACTTAAGAATACATATATTATTTATGATTCAAATAAATATTTTATGCTGGTTTTATAAAACATTTTGTAATAGTAACCAATGAAAATATATCTTTGGTCGGTTTTTAATTTGTAGTTAATTTTAACAATAAACAATAGAATCATTTTTAATTGTGGCAAACAAATAGATCCTCAAATCCTAACAATTTCTTTGTTATTAATTTGATGATAATATTTGAAAAGGAATAAAACAATATTTAACAGAAACGTAAGTAAATATTTAGCAAAAACCTTACTTAATCTTAAAAACGGAATTGTTTCGGTTTTTAGTTCTTCTGGAAGAATTTAATCGCAACTTTAAAACGATAATATTCACTCCGACAACTATATACCTAACATAAAATACAATAAAACCGTAATTTGATAAACAGAGAGGGTAAACCTCAACACTTACCTTTTGAACCTTCATAAATCGTGTTCATTCACACATTCTCCGGATAAAGCGTTAGTCCGACAAAATGTAAACTTATGGTTACTGCCGAGTATGACCATTTCCAACGTGGTCTAATAACCGGTTCACCACACTGCGACGTAAAAAACTCAGAAAACGTAGGTATATTTTTATTAAATTTCATAGTTTGTAAGTTATATGTAAGGCCAAAAAATGTGGTGATACTTTTATTATACAGAAATCTTCAGCCGTTTCGCTCCAGGTGGAGTAGAGTAGGGTCACCCTATGTCCCCCCCAGCGGCTAAAACTAAGGATTGGACTGTTATCTATGACACAGGGTATATGTGTATAGTAGCACAGTGCCCAGACGACGTCAATAGTCTAGCTCCCTTATTACGTACGTGGCATTAAATGGTGGTTGACAAAAATTGAGCCTTTGAGTGGCTTCAGCCTACTCCTTTCAGGAAATGAATATTTGTAAGTATGTATGTATATAATTAAAGACAAGAAAAAATCCTAGAGTTTTTTATACAGATCTAGGTTTCCAGGGCTATGAGGGAATCATTTATAAATCGCTATATACAAGTTCGATTAATATTTAATGAAGCGTTACTTTTGAACTATTTAAAGTTAGATATATTTTTAACATTAAACAAAATGGACGTCTATTTACTTCAAAAAAGCTTAGACAATAAATAGAATATCAATTTTACTTTTTTCTGCACAATTTCTAGATATAATAACCCTAAAATCTAACAAAAAAAAAAGTACGTCGTTAACGCAAACCAAAGAAACATTTGACACTTTAATTTCTTTACAAATGAAAAATAAAGGGACCGCTCAACTTTGTAGAGAAGCAATTTCGTAAAGAATTATACTCGTAAGTAGATAAAAAACGCGGCAATACCGCTGTTTCTGTGCGGTAAGTCGAGACAAAGCCGCACGGCGTAAATGCTTTGGGCGACATAATGTCGTATGTAATTGCTAATTAATGTGTTGGTATACGTAGCACACAATACAGATTTTCTAGTATTATAGACAACAAAAGATTGCAGCACTCGGCTAAAGGTTTCAACGACCAACTGTATTGGCCCGAAAGATGAATCGAACTTATGACCTCCAGCTAGTGTCGGTCTACTACTAACCAAAAGATCAACAGGCCAGTTCGTTTTGTACCAAGGTCTGTTGGTTTCCAATTTTCTAAATCTCGGCCAAATTTCTTGGTATTTAATATTACGTAATTTTCACGTCATGCTTATTAATATAAAATCTGTAAATAATTTTCCCACAATATTGGGGGCATACAAAAATTGTAGAATGTAAAAGACAAATCGCTTATTGCCGGAACTACATAACGGCGTCCAATTATTTGACGAACAATGCACAGTTGATTTACTGTGTGTCCTCACAGACTGTGGTGTCATTGGAATTCAGGGTTATCACCTAATATGTTATATATTATGAATCTAAAATATATTAAATTTGCTTAAAACTCAATTATGATAACTTCTATTTGGGTAACATCAAATTTAACACACAAGTACAGTTATACTAGGTGATCTATTCTGAATTATTGCTTTAGTGTAGACCGTAACCAAATATTTATTACGTTTTCCCAAAACGGTGTTATTACCATCTATTTGAGAGCGAATACGACATCAACAGTCCCATCGTTCGTTTACCTGATCATAAGATTTAATACACATCATAAACTCATTACACCATATATATTATTACGTTGGAACTGTCCTAATTAGTTACAGAAGTTTTACAGCTATCTTCTGGAATCTAAGTGTGACAACCCTGTTCGTATATGGGTTTCGAGATAAGAGGACGCTTTGTTCCCGGCATAAATATAAATTGCACCATAAATGTCAAATGGACACAATTGCTCAGCTCAACCGTGATTTTAAGCGAATATAAGTAGCCATGCAGTTTGCATGGAATTTATAGCATAATAATTTAAATTGAAAATGAATGAACTCAAATGAAATTAATTTTTGATGTATCTTTAATTTCTGTAAACTTTATACATTGTAAACGAACTCATACTAATATAATACATATAACAGAACAGCTTTATTATATTTAATTTTTTTAAAGACAAATCCTGCACCAGTAAGTATTAATATGTTGTAATCATATAAACAATGTACACAAAAACACTCAAACTCGATACATCTATTTAAAAAGAAAGAAAGAAAAGCATTATTTTGAACACATGTATATACAAAATAAGCTATTTCAAAAATTTGTAATAACTAAGTACAATCTAATTCTGTGCATCTATTAAATGTCCGCCATCTGAGCATATGCTGCATGTATTTGAGGATCACATTTAAATAGTCAAATATTATTTTAGTGTAGAGTGTTTAATGAGAAAACATATAGGTTACAAAACATAATGTAACGACAATAAGCAGCGAAGCAGTGACTATTAACATGGCTGAAACTGTATGTACATAAAGAAACCGAAAAGTAGTGGACAATTAACATGAAACAATTTCAAGTTTTCTTGTGTTATAATTTAAATACTAAACTCCTTGAACTTTAAGCTATCTCCATCATCAGCATTATTATAATCATTATCATCACCATCTCAACTGCTTTTATAATGAGCACTGAAAGTCCACTATTGAAGATAGGCTTAAGGTTAAAATCACAGCCATGATCACAGATAAAATAACAGATTTCATGATGTAAAAAATATTAAAAAAAATATAAACCCCACATCAATTTTAATTCGCAACAGTTATCTATCTTATTTTGTATATGTAATGCAAAAGCATTATAGGCAGCGTCGTAGGCAGTGTTTGTTTAATCGAGTGTAAGTCGTCGGATGCATGTGGAGCGATGTGACACTAATATCTCTAAGGTGTAGCACTTACGTCGTTGTTGTACTGAAGCATATAGCTTGTTAGTTTAAAATAGTAATTTAATTTGTATACATAATGTATTTAATTGCATGAACAATATTGTAAAGTATTTTTTATAACCTGCGTCAACGGTTTAAAAGCACCACTTGTACAATTTATATATGTATATACTCGTATATAGAGTCACACATTGAACCACCCATAAATTAGTCCCAATAAATAGGGGAAAAGCCTATATAAGGCAACTTACAAACAAAATAATGTATTAAGATAATTTTAATACCAAAAATATGTCTAGTTTTTTCATTACTTGTTAATATATTTTTAAGTGTATAACTTATAAAAAAATGTTTTCAAGTATTTTTAACCTAAACTCCACTCCACACTAACTAAAAAAAAAGTATTTTTAAGACGTTTTAAAATTTATTTAACTATACTAAAAATTTTCTAAATGAGATTTGGATTTTATTACATACATTGCATACTACAAGCAAACTGTCAGTTTCTCGCCTCACATCCCTAATTCAAACCAAAACACCAAACACGCAAAAATAACAGAACGCAGAAATTTACGACATAATATCATATTCACAGTGGTCCACTAACTGCTCTTTCACTCCCATTCATCGTCCAATACACTACCACCAACTTTAAGCACATTGCCACAAATTATTTGCGTAAACAAAGAGTTTAAGCTTAAATCCGTTGCCAAACAATACATCAAAAACTTTTAACTGCTTTGAAAAATTACGACTACCTCTTATCTATATATTCTGCTAAGTTGTTCATAGATAAACGATTCCTATAAAATATTGAGGGTAGTTGAAAATCTTGTGTTTGGTAGATCGTGAGTTCACGAGTATGCTATGACTTTGTGCAGGAAACCTCTCCTAATGTGTGGTGCAAGTTTTACGCGTAATGGGATTTTTTGAAGTTACTTTTGTAATAAAACAATGTCGATTGATCAGATGAGGTCAATGAAAAATGTCAGGGAAAAATGCTAAGAACAATATTCACACAATATTATAAAACGACGTCCCGAAAATCTGAAAGTTCTGTTTTTTCTATTTACATTGTATACATTATATATATGTATATGTATATATAAAGTCAAAGTCAAAGCATTTATTTCAAATAGGCCCAAAAGGCACTTTCGAACGTCTACATTATATATATATATATATATATATATATGTATATAATGTAGACGTTCGAAAGTGCCTTTTGGGCCTAACGAACGTCTACATTATATATACATATATATATATATATAATGTAGACGTTCGAAAGTGCCTTTTGGGCCTAACGAACGTCTACATTATATATATATATATATATATATACATATACATATATGTATAATGTAGACGTTCGAAAGTGCCTTTTGGGCCTATTTGAAATAAATGCTTTGACTTTGACTTTATATATATACATATATATATATATGTTCGTATTATTAGAAAATATTTAATGTAAAATAAATGTCGCAAAATTTCGCTTGTACCAAATCCCTACACTAATGCCAGTAGGTAGAACCGGTCATCAGTTGCAGCGACGGTGAAGTGGAACCGGGAACTTTCCCTGTGCGATTATAATCAATTATTTACACGCGTTCCTGCCCCTTAGTTCGTACTTGTACTTCTAATAGTGACTAGTTCGGGTAAAACCTTGTGTTGGCATTGTTTAATGTTTTACTACGCAGGGAAGGTTAAAGAAAAGGGGTGTGATTACAGTTGCTTACGTAACATAAAATGGCTTAACTGAGTAAACTTAAAGTAGGATATTAAACTTTCTAGATTTCTGTTCTTACAGATCAATGTATTCCAACAGCTTACTGTTATTTTTCGTTACTCACCTGATGGGAAGTGACGATGAAGACTATGATTTTTAGAAGGGGTAAAGATCTATACCAGCTATGATTTCAGGCTAACCAACTAAAATATTCAAGAACAGTATGGCTCTACCACTGCTTAGGCACGAATGGGCTGGCTCGACAGATGCGGTTCCACGACCTCACAGAAAACCGGTTGTGAAAGAACGCTTGCGTTGCATTTCCCCGAAATGAGTGAGGTTTCCGGAGGCCTCCTCTTCTCTTTCTCTCCCCCAATCCTAATTCTCTTATTTAAGCCTTGAAAATATCTATAATACATATTATATATATATTTTTATCTTCGTAAAATCCTTCACTTCATAGCTGATCTCTGACAGGAAATAGTAGATTTTTCATTTTAAAGTAACACAGATTGCAAATGTATCGTGAGTCTCTTCTAAGATTAAAGCGTTCGGAACTACACATTTAAATATTAAAGTTTACTATAAGAGTAGTACCTATAACAATTCTTATAATTTATGTTTAAATGTTTGTGAAGGTGATCAAGTCTAATTAAGTTTACTTATCGTTTGTATGCATTTAGAATAAGACCAATTGTAAACAGTTATAGTATGTGCATGTTATTAAAATACTTAAAAAAATCAAATCAAAACTACTGACCACAAATCAAGGCTACCTTAGAAGTCAAGTTAAGTCATTTAAAAAGTATTGATTCCGACACAAAAATAGAAGGACCTCGTAATCATCGGAACAATGTTTCACCAATAAGCCGGACTAGTGCAGTGTCAGTGTCATTTTAATATCTATTGCAATTTCTTTTTACTTTTTTTTCAATTACAATTATTTCAGGTCCAACTTAAATTACAATAGAAAATATAGGCCAATTATAGGTTTTCACATATGCATATCTATGTCTATAATACGTAAGAGTGCTCGGACTTCCAGCAGCAGCCAGTTCGATTGACCCTGACTTTGCTTTTACTCCCTAATCCACCCGTATAAGAGTGTCCTCAACCTTCATTTTCTATGCTCCTTTTCTGTCAAAACGAGTATATGCTCATAATTTCCCATCTGATTCCCAAAAGTGTCCAGATGGCTTGCTTTATATAGCTAAATTATAATGCTACGAAAACTAAATAGAACTTATCATAAAAACAATGCAAGCCAACTATTCTATTGACAAAACTTGTTGTAATCTGTTGACTGATGTGTTCTATTTGTTCAAAAACTCACGACTTCACTTACAGTGTCATTCATTTAAATGACAGATTTGTCAGAATGACACATTTGTCACAATTGACAGATGCAGTTCTAAACGACAATCCGAGCTCTATAGACGCATAGGTTTAATAAATAGCGGTGCTTCGTCATTCATTGTGAATGCTGACATTGTCAAGAATACACTGAGATTAACTTTGAGTTTTATTCATTGAAAGAGAGGCTTTGTTTTAAGTTAAAAAGCAACGTAGAATTCTTATAATTAAGTGTAACTTATTTTAAGACTTGGATGTGACATTAAAATATTTCGATATGATGTGTTTAGTGTTTTTGCATCTAAGGACAAGAAGTCATTAGGTTTACATATTAATTGTGTTTTTGTACTACAGAAATGGCAAATAAGCATAAGGCCCGAATAAAAAGAAACTATGGATGTTTAGCTCCATTTAGAGGAACTGTAGGCAGAAAACAACATGTATTTTAAAGTACTGTAAATGTTGTTTGGATGGGCAGTCTCCAACTACTAAAATCTTAGCAAAAACTAAACACTGAAGTGTCTGATAAATGGTAGAAAATTGCCAGCTTTAAGTACAAAGTATATTAATAATGATATCAGTTAAGGCAATCGCCCATCATCGCAATGCAGCCTGCAATAATGGCTCTTCACCTTAATTTTATCTCGCAGGGCCTCGTTGGCTGTAATGATTGCAATCAATTTTACTTTTCGTGATTTGTACAAAACTCAATGTATGTACGTGTAAAAGTGTATTATACTTTGTTTTGCTATATTAACTTAAGTTACACAAAGTAGGTATGTATGTATACCTTCGCTCCCGCCTGTGTCTCCTAATGGGCAGGCAGAGGTGTATTTTACAAATTACAATTCAGTCGCACTAAGGTTATAGAGGCTCAGTCTTTTGCCGTTAATCGGGCACTGCATGACTGTATGTAACAGTCTATCGGTTAGATAACAGTGCAATCCCTTAGTAGCTTTATACGACACCCACGGGAAGAGATGACCACTGATGATGAGACACTGTCTCTGTCCTACTCCACCGAGAACCACACGGCTCAAGGTTTTTTTTTTAAGGATTTGTTTCTGTGTAGCGCGGGATTTTTTTACAAAAATATAGAAAGTAAAGGAACAGCAATCAAGTCAAACACAGACTCTTCACTCTACAGATACAGAACATATATGAAAAATGTAGGTAAAATTATAAAATCCTTTCCTTTATCATTGGGACTAAATTATGTTTTACAAAATGGGCGTCTGACACGCCTCTGCCCATGCCATTTCATGGATTTAGTCTTGAGTTTATGCTTACGCACTTGTGACTCTTGAGTTGCGGGTGTCCATGGGCGGCGGTAGTCACTTACCATCAGGTGACCCGGCTGCTCGTTGGCCCCCTATCGCATAAAAAAAAAATGGGTAGATTATATAGAGTTGTCCTAAGTGAATTCAACTAAACAGGGAGAGTTCATTCTTCATAATATGGCAATCAAACAATAGAGGTGTATTTATGGTGACTGAAATTTATAAGCTGGTATGATGGTATGGTATGATGGTATGGAACTTTGTTTTAAGAAGAGTTATAAGTATAAAAACTTACAAATAACATAAACTTCATAGTAATAGTTACAAGAGCCGTATAATTTAATATGCTACACTTCAGATAAGATTATTAAACTGTTAAAATCACTAACTAAAGAATTTTAATATGGTATTATTTCACTTTATTCTTCTTCAAATTAAAAGTAATACAACAAGATAAATACGAAAACTTCTCTTTTTTTAAACAACTATCGTCAGAATAAATGCCATCACCTCGAGCGCTACTGCCTGTAAAATTATATAATTGTTGTAAAGGAAACTCAATGTGGCAGTTGTACTGCACAGAATTAGTATTTTGACTGATATATGTTGTTCGTTTAAAATAGAATATTGTTGAAGAAACGCTTTTTAACGTAGCTTTAAAAACAAAACCTTAAAACATATAACATAAAACAAATATTTAAAATAAAAAAAAAAACACAACTGATAATACCCTTGTCAGCAACTTTGCCAGGAATGACTGGCGTGGACTCGTCATTTGTTCGCGCACCAGCATATTAACAGAAAACGCTAGCTAATAGACAGTCAGCTAACGTATCTGCAAGTCATCCACGTCAATTCAATATCGAGGTTCACTCACAAACCCTTCAACGCTAACCTCGGTTATCGTCCATGCTTAGCTCTTAAATTTTGCAGTATTATTGTATGAATAAAGCTATAACATTCCTTATCCAACTCAGACTAAGGAACGTGGAAAGTATTTTATGCAGCCTTGGAACCAGTTGGATTTTAGACTTTTTAGGAAATATGAACTGGCTATTCGAAATATTGGTAAACAAGGAATACCACGAGCATATCACGTTGCATACGCTTTACTTTATTGCTACACAATATCTCAAAAATTTAAGTATGGAAATCATTCTTTCCGAGACTTTGTGGTTTAATCTAACTGTAATACAAAATACATGTTGATATTTAGTGTTAGTTTTAACAGTTTTCAACTACACGATAATCATTTTAATCCATCGGAAGGTTGCCTTCTAGAAATTGATTAGGCAATAAGCCAGCATTATGTTATGTTTCTGACACATGTCCCTATGTAAAATGGTGTACAAATAAAGTCTTATCTATCTATCTAAATCATATTCTATGATTAATCGTTATACTGATATGTGATTTTTTAAAATATTGATATGTTTATACATGTATTGAAATTAAAGTCATTGGCTGATTTTAATGTTTGATTCTTATTTGCAAAATTCTTACAAACATAACACTACTAACGACTCTTATTACCTCTCTCGCGCATTCCGCTATTTTAAAGAAAAAGTGCTATTCGACTCAACAACTGACTTATTCTCATGCACTGAAACAAATTTTATTAGAGTTGCAGGGCGTTACGCTGAGACGTTGACACTACCCAGAAGCATAACATAATCTTTCTTTTATAGAATGAACTTCATTTAACAATCATTTAAAATAGCATGATGTTTATTAATGTTCATGATTATTTTAGTTCAATATTTAAAATTTATTTTCATCCAATTGTACCTAATCTTAGATTTTATATGACTTGACACCAAGGCGTAAGGACAACACTGTTAGCAATAAGATAAAAAAATATATTTAAAAGAACTATCAACTCGACAGTTGCCCATTAAGGTGTAGGACAAGTCATAGCTTGAAACAAGCAATACATCGTATCTAGAAATGTGTTTAAGTATTAACTAATGAACTGTCCGTTAAATACATAACCTAATTTTCCTTCGATATTAATAACCGCATGATTAAAATAAGACAACAATATGAAAGACATCGTTAAACCGTCATCAGTTATTCAGTACATAATGGAGTTGAATGCAGTCGTCGATCGAAAGGGACATATTTAACAATACCCTATGGTAGATAATACTTTATAACTCATACGACATGCAAATGATTGCGGCTTGTGTCGCGGTATTGAGAATAAAACATTAAACGAGAAATAACTTGAAAACAATATATCGCTGCAGTCACAATCGTTCTAATTTTGATGGTGTCAGACAAGTAAGTATATTCATATAGCAAATATATGTCATAACTAGCTGGTCTTGAGACTACGAGTCTTTTGTAGGCACAAAAGTATGTCAAACTTCGTATACGTGATCTCCCATACAAATTTGATACCCTGTTTTGCACACTAAAAGTTTATTTCCCGACAAAAAGAGTAACCTATGTCCTATGTCAAGATACTATTCATCTCTACACAAATTTTGTGTGTGTGTGTGAAGTGTGTGAGTGAACGACAGACATACTACTTTTGCTTGTATAATATAAGTATACATTACTCTATTTTTCACATTCACTGGGATTACAGATAAGTAATTAATATACAAAAAGAAAATAGTTTAAGATGTGTAATGGGATCCAAGAATACAAAATACAAAAGTATTTGAGAAAAGACTAAAGATTCGGGAACAAAGCCTGGCTGAGGTAAAAATTACCTGCTACACAGTAACAATTTTATGAAGTTACAAGGTGCCAAATATATTTAGAAATTCAATTTTAATTGATATATTTTTTTGCGCTTCATACTTCAGTAAACTGCTCAATATGTACGCAACAGTGACGGCTATATGATTGGAAAGCTTCTCGCTAGAGACCATGGTAGTCCATGGTTCAAATTCAGAGTGCGTGGGAATCCGCCATCTTATTTTGCGAAGAGCTCAATATTGACCAAAAAGGGGGCGGAACGGGAACTCAAACGACTAGTTTTCTCTCGTCCCGCAGAGGATGCACCACCAGCACGGAGGCCGCAGATTTACCTCCTACCTCCAAAAGCAGCCTCACGGATAACCAAGTTAAATAAAAGTATAACATATTCTTTATGGGTCTTACCTAAGCTGTACAACAAATTGCCACAAAAATTACGAGGTTAAGAGAATATTATATATTTAAAAAAACATGTAAAATTATTTTTATAAGTCAATATTTATAACAGTATTACTGACTACCTTAATGACAAAGGTTTAAAATAATTTATAATATTATGTGTTTAAAAACGTACCACTGTACCGTCTAGTACGGTAAGTCACAGAGATCTGTACCTTAGAATTAAGACATTTCTTGTAATACCATGTATACCTGTGATAATAATAAACTATCTGAATTTGGATAAAATTAAATGAAATAAAACATAATTGACTGGGAATCACTCAAACAATTGTCTTGGCCAACTTGACTAAGAAGCGCCTTAGAAGTCTGTTGTCTTTCCCTTTTGAGTGTTGAGGTACACCCAAAGTCATAATAAGTATTTTAGGTCAAAGTAAAAAGGGCAAGAGGCAAACCACAAGTTTTTTGAACATTTATTACTGTTACATATATAAAAAAGTCAGAAGAAAATACTTGATTACATCTAACTAGACTTTAAGAGTTGAATGGACGACCCAGATTAAATTTCATGATAATCAAGGAAAGATAATAAAACTTTTGTTATGTCTACATCAATCTTTAAATGTTAATACTAACAAAAATAGGTTTCTCTATAAGATGACATTGTTAAGAGACAAGAAGACAATACAAGTTTGTGGTGAGCATAGCCAATTAACCATAGTTAAAATATAAACTTTTTTTTTACACTGGTCAATGGTTCCAAGAGTAAGATTGAATGCCGGTTAATATTGATATAAAATCAAATTCCACTATGTATGTATATATGTATAGATTTTATTAGTGTTGTTTCTCGATGTTGCTTTTAACCACTAGGAATAACCGCAGCCTGCCATACAGGTAATTCATGAAACTTCTATGAACGAATTCTATTTGAATTTACCCGTTTTGCTAGGAATGTTTATTACAGTGTAGTTCTAAATTCATTGGATCAAATATTCATTCTATATTTGAAATACGATTGACAGTTCGTTTACGGCGTAGATTAAAATCTAAATCGATTTTAAATGTCGTTTAGTTTGTAATAAATCTAGTTGATATCTTTATTAGCGTAGATAGCAGAAATCTGTTATTGCGAATGAAAGATGTACTGAATTGAATGGAACATATTCAAAATTATTTAGATTTAGTTCATAATGTACATTCATGTGTGTGCATTGAGTAGGTTTTAATGGAAATACAGTATAATTTCGTACCCATAATGTACCGTGTCGTATTGCCAACATTGCAACATTGTGATAACTCAAAGTACCTGAAACAAAAATGGAAAAATATTTGTAAGTCATTTACTTATTATTATACTATTACACATATATAAAATTATAAAAAGAAACTCAATTTATCATTTATTATATACTTCTATATGTATATACTTTCTCCAAAGGACTTTACAAATATATGTATACTACTACAACCTTAAACATCCAAACAAGACGAGAATATAACGTAATTATCCTAAATGTAGATAAAGTCCGTTCAGTCCGACCACGTAGTATTTACACATACTTTTTTTTATACTATAGAGGGACAGACGTACAAACGGGACACCACCTGATGACAACCGCCGTCCATGGACACCTGCAACTCAAGAGTCGTAAGTGTGCTGCCGGCCATTGAGGGTGATAAGGTTTAGGGGGATGTGGAGAGGGGAAAAAGAGAGGGGAGAGGAGATGGGAAAGAGTAGAGGGGGGATGGGGGAGAGGAAAGAGGAGAGGAGGAGTTGGGCCTCCAGAAACCATACTCATTTCGGGAAAATGCAACGCAAGCGTTACTTCACAACCGATTTTCTGTGAGGCCGTGGTATCGCACCGGTCGAGCCGGCCCATTCGTGCCTTAGCATGGCTCTACCACTTTATACACATACGCTCACGCCTGTATACACTAAAGGGTAGGGCAGAGGTGTATTAAACACCTACATTTTGCCTATTGCAATTTGCTCTCGATCGGGCAAAGTCTGATAGATAACAGTCCGACCTCTTAGTAGCGGTTTACGACACCACTGGAAAGAGATGGGGTCGCCCTACTCTACTCACACCCTATTTAATTTATTTCTACACCTCAGTTACGTACGCGTTATAATTTATTTACACCCCAACGATAACATGTGTAAAACCTTAGAATTAAGATATAATAGAAAAACTAACATAACTCTATTTAGAAACATTCTACTCATAACAGTACACCTAATTGAATTGGTTATTAAAATGATAGAAAGTGCTCAATATTCATGACGACTACTCTACAAGAACTTTTAGTACCCGTTTATAATTTTGACAGCTCCTATAGAGATGTTACTTATCTCAAGTTTAAACGAGGTAAAAGCAATCTAAACGACTAAGGCTAAATGAAATCTAGCGAACATAATTTTATTCGTTATTCAAACAAACGCACAAAAATTCAACTCATTAATTCAACTCATTCCTTTATATTTTGCCTACCCATATTCAAAACTAAATGGAACAGACAAATTACAGTTATAACGTCAAAAGTCTTTGATATAGATGGCGGCACTGGATATGAACGTTTTAATATTAAAATATAGAAGTTGAACACAAAGATAACTTACAGTACAGCAGCGTATAATTTGTCTAAAACTTGAGAAAAACCCGTTTTTTATAACTTATATTTTTGATTTTTTTTTAAATATTATAAATCTAAATAACAAGTATGACACGAAATACTGTGTGGTGTTAGAGTTGTAGCCTTACCACTCTAAAGAACAGACTGACTAGACAGAAATGACTAGGCCTGCGGATACCATGTTATATGAACTTATGAGACATAAAAGGCTCTGAAGAAGAAGCCAAGATATTTATGATCTAGAAATGTGTTTTTATGTGACTATAGCAACACATATTTACATAACAGCGACTGATATGTCATTATTGTCACTGATATGGTGTCGAGCCAAACTGCAACAATAATAGTATCAGGAAGGTAGCATGTTAGCTCTTAAAATTGCAACTGATAATAGCCAAGAATACAACTTAAGTAAGTAAGTAAGTAAGTAAGTGCTCTTTATTGTACACCAAATATACATATAAAATACATCTCATATTTTCACATAAAATTTACAATGGGCGGCCTTATCACAATAAGCAATATCTTACAGGCAACCTTTGGATGGACAGGATTTTAATGATCTCTTATGGGTGGCTGTGGTGTAGTCATGTAATGTATGCTAGTTTAATGGCAAATATATATAAATACCCAATATAAGTACATAGATATAAATACATATACATATATAGAAACATACATACATATACCTACACACTTACTACAACTACAGATTGTCACAGAATGGACAACTCAACTAACATCTGCCTTAAAGGTAAGTAATCGACCTCTCTGTATATTCACCTATATATATTCATACAAAAAGTAAATAATAACTTTCCTCCCCCGTAGTAAAACCCTCTGTAGTAAAACGGAAACATAAGTTACATCAGAAATTTCCGACTACCCACATTTGAACTCAATGGAACAAAGAGTAACACCAATTACCGTTACAACTTTTATTGCAAGTGAGACGTGAAAGTTACATATAGCGGCTCTGGCTTACTATGAATAAATCTATTCCTACTGAATACAATAAAGAAATATATTATTTATGGCCACAAGTAAAAATGTTTTTCATGTTGACGCTATTTGGCGTAAATCAAATTCGTAACTGTTGATGTAGCGTCTGCAGCGGTAATATCGACACTTTAGGTCATAGTTCCACATGACAAACGGTTTGTAGTACATTTTTCGCCTTCACGACTCCTTAATACCCTTCCCAGTAGTCCCTACTAGTGTGGAAACGTATGATGTAAAGCTTCAAATATCGTTAAATACTTAAACAAAGAGATTTATTAATACTCTTTAGCTTTACAAACTAAATACAGTCGTATTGGTTTTTTACATAGTTTACAGGGCAAACTATTAGATAAATCAACTGATGGTATGTGACCACTACCTAAAGACACCGACAACTCAAGAGTCCCAAGTACATTTCATGGAAATTTTATACATTGCAAGTTTCGTTAATACATGTCGAATTCTATAAAATATATTTCAGTGATGAGGATGGTGACAGACTATCATTATCATTGAATATTATTTGCCGTCTAAACAGCTGTTAAGAAAGCAAACAATTTTCAACAAACTATCAGCTTTGTGTTTACTAGCTCAAGTATATGTAACGTCTTTAGCAGTAATATGTCGACATTTACGTATAACTTTTCACGACCCTAGTCCGTCTTGTTATTAGTGATATACGTTTCGTTATCGCTCACTCAGATGTTTTATGTGAAAAGTCAAATATGAAAGTTCGATATGCTCAGGGTTGTCACCGACTAGAGTAAGTTACGCTACATTTAAAACTGTTATAGGTTTTAAGATGTAAATATAAAATTATTGCTGAATTCGTTTCACTTATGTATGAGAGTTGCTTGATATACTCATTTTTATCAATAATTATATTTGTTTAGCCCTGTCACTTTTTATGTCTGACCTTTAATTTTACAGGAACTATTTCTTGTTTAAAAAGGCTCATATAGAATGCTGGTTACCACGGTGAAAGCCCCTATATTCCTATTCATCTTTTTTGTGGTATAAGTTACAAACGCCGCCCATGGATACCTCCAACTCAAGAGTTGTAAGTGCGATGCCAGCCTTTGAGGTTTGGTGATGAGTTGAGGGGCGAGAGGAGGAGGTCATTTTGTGACGCTTTATATTATGTTTAGTTAAGTAAGTTAAGTTTGTAAAGTACCAGTAAAGTAAAAAAAGCGAAGTTAATCTCACAAAGGGATCTTTAATTAAATATGAACATCGATCAAATACAGTGAGCTTGAATTGTAGCCAATATATAATAACAATTTAATTCTAAAATCTTCAAAATTCAGGGACTTGAAAATATATGATAAACACGAGAAGCAATACATTTTATGACAGAAATCTTCAGATGTCAGATTAAATTATTTATTATTATCCAACGTAAAACGATTTAATAATGATAATATCAATGTGGTTTCAAAACTTACTGTTTACTAGTAAACAATCTTTGTGGAATGTTGAGCGGCGTGAGGCCATAGGGTTAGCTATAGTTTTTTAATTGTTATAAATAAAATATATGTATTTGCGAAAAGCAACACACATACATTAATTTATAAGACTAAAGTTGATCAATTACCTACGGACAGACCTACGGGCGTTTGCGAATTTAACTTTCGCGTGGTCAACTTCATTACTTTTTAAGATCACCCTTTCATGTGGTCAGCCCTCACCAGGGCCTTTCGGTGAGATGGTATGTCGGACTCGTACGGAATAAAACTCGTCTCGGGTCTGCTTCTGTTAGGACGATGGATAGCCCTGACCATCGCCACCAGGCTAGCGCTCATGGAGGTCGGAAATCATTTTGCGCTTTCCGACATCTGGTGCGTCTACTACGGGACGGAAGAGTACTATTTCTCTACCGTTCCCTTTTCCGCCGCTCCCTTAGCCTGCATCACTACCATACAGAATGAAGCGGCGGAATCCCACGCACTCTCGCGCTGGACCATGTGCATAACCATGGTCTCCAGCGATAGGCTACCCACACCGATAGCCGCCACAAGGTCGGTACATTCCTGCACCCACGCAGAGCACTCCACAAGGTAAGATCACCCTACCCTACTCGCTAAGTATAAACAAATTTACTACGAATAATCTCTTAGGTAGAAAGTATCCTAAATAACTAATAAGGACATAAACTATTATACAAGTGTTGTAACATTCAATTGCCAATCTAAAATGTATTTCAAAAGGTACGCTTACCAAAAATCGGCAATCCTGTTCATTTTAAATGGCACTGGCCCCAAAAAATGCAGTGTCACCAGGCCGATAACATCTTAAAAATCACAGCATTTAATTTTGTAATTTACCGGTAAAACCGTATGAAACCTAATAGTACGCTTATTTTAAATCGCCAAAGGGTTAGGGATAGAGTTGCGTGTTACGGCGAAGTCTCAATGATCATTAGCCCACTAATGTTCTAAAATTATACACTGCAGACGAATTACTCAGCTATGGGGCCCCATAAGCCACCTTATTTTGTATAATTATTGCTAATCATGCAACTTTGATTGAATGAAATGATTCGTTCAGTCATTAGCAATTTATGATAATGATTTTGAGGAAATGATGATAGCTTTTCTTTCATGCTAAGGCAAGCAAGGATAATGGTTAGTGATACAATAATAAAATGCCTTTATAAAGTTTACGAAGCCTTTGTATTTGATTATTTATCTTATTATTATTATTAATTTATTATACAAACATCAGAAAAATCCGCATACCACAAACATACTTAGTATTAAATACCTATTGTTTCAATAATGTCCTCCCTATTTCTATTTACTACAGGATAATTAATATATCGATAAATTTTAGATATATAATATAATATAATATTTCATCACACAAGACACCCCTAAAATATGAATCCGTCTTTTTGTAACACTCTTTTTTTATAAAGATTTATATTCACTGTAACTGTTTTTGTTTTTTTTTTTTAAGTCGGCCAGCTGTCGTTTGTACAAACAGACCGAAACTGCAGCACGTCCTAGATAGATGCCAAATGACGTGCAATCACAATAATTTCCGTTATATCGAAGTGTCGAGTTTAATGGCCCGCCATGAAGCACCACATTCGCGGCTCAAATGTCCCATGTCGTTGGTTTGATAGCGTATTCGACTGTCGAGTCAAATCTGTACATACGGAATGTAGCAGGCAACATTTTTTAATGTTTCAAACATTTTATTATTAACAACAAATAATTAATTATGAGCATAGTCCAAGTTCTTAACAAAAAGAGTCAGATTATTAAAATATATAAAATCCGTCGGCAGTTATAACTTCCTTTGAACTTTGTTATGTCAAAATATTATGTCCTTCATCTGTTAAGACCATTCAAATCAGACCTCACATGTAGGAATCGATCAAGTCGTTTAGGCTCCTAGAGCATGACAAATAAACATTAGAGATACACATATGTATATGCAGATGTAATACAATCTTAACTCTTGCGCAGTCACGTAAAAATGAAATAAAAACAAAATGACATAAACTAAAAAAAAATAAAGGAAACACGAGCGGCCTACTAGAAGCATAATGATCGTCGTATAACCATCACATAACACTAAAAAATCCTTCCAAAGTATTTTCCTTATCAATCATCACATCAAATTACTATTTGGGATTGTTTTAAAACATTAACCAAGCACTTTCAAACAAGTATCTGTAAAATTTAAATTTAAACCAAACCAACCACGGATCGCAAACTTACATCCAAAAATGTATCAAACATTGGAACCCTTCAAAATGGTCAGTTTAAGTCGACCGTAGAATAAAAAGCCACAGAGACGAAGCTTTTAAAAGAAAACAGTCGTTGTTGGGTGACCGCTTGCCGATCGCGATAGCCTTCAACGACATTGTGGGGGATTTATTGACGGCCACAACGCGCACTTAAGTCCCAAGAGCTAAAAAGGAAAGTTTAAAGTTCACTGCCAAGGGGGGGTTTAATCCATGTTGTCATTCTTTTGCAGAGAAGTAAGAGTGACTGATTGGGAAATATATTTGAGTGTTTCGTTCTGATGAATCACATTGTTTAGTCGTTTATATGATGAACTTGTAAATGAAGATTAGAAAAATTGAAGGTTATCAGTACATCACTCGTACGGTGTAAACCTACTCTTAATACAAAAGCTTAAATTAGATAAAGGGTTTTACAGCGACATCAAACTCGCTCACTGTACTATTAAGGATAAGAGAATGAATATATCCTTTCCTCACTCTTCAACCGGGTCCCCCCCCCCCGGCCCACATGCCCGACGATTTTACAGGTTTTAAATTCAAGTGTGTGATAACACATAATAAGCTAGTATGTTGGTCGGGGTGCCTTAATAAAGCTGTTACCGGACTTAAATTATTTAAGGCTCAGTCACATCGTTTCATTTTTCAATGGGACGGTGTGACTACGGTACGATGGGGTTGCCAACAATAATAATCAAGCTCGTTTTATCCTATTTTTATCAGGGGGAACCCCACGGGTCGCCACCTCACGGAGCCGACGGTGAATTCGTATGTGGGACTCGAACCGACTTTGTGTGCTTTTCTGTTTTCTTTTTATAACAGACAGCTACCGCACTAGAGTTAATTGCTGTATATAATTAATTTTGACTTAACAAACATTAAAAAAACGGACACAAAGAACACCCAGACTTAGAACAATAATTTGAGGATTACACAAAGTGTTCTCCCGTGTGGGGCTTGGACCCACAACACTCGGCGCGGCAGCGTAATTGTGTCGTGCCCACTTAACACGTGCGCCATCCATGCGGTCCTAAAACCACACGGTGTTCCGTCACAGATGGGTCTATTGGGGCAGACCCAAAATACTCTCAGAAGGTACTTCTCCGGGAACCCCTACAGATGATTTGCAGACGACCACATACGGGAACCATACGGGTTTAGGGGCTCACTTTGACCTAATTCTTAAGTTCATATTATATAATAATAATGAAATAAGTATTTCCTTGGATATTAATTTATTAGATTTACTAAAACTGTGAATTATATTTGAAGTTTTTGGTAGAATTCCTAGTAATTTATGTTGGCAACACCAACATAAACATTCCAAGCTTTTAACCATAAAAATGTTTTATATTTTTATCTACGATTGATATTGTGAATGGTTTTACAAAGGACGTAAATGGTATTCAAGTGCAATCGTGTAAAGATATATGTATGTCTCTTATCTTATCCCAGATAAGAACGCTTGGAAACATGTTGGTCCTGCTACACAGGACAATTTTGAGTCTTGACAAAATCAAACTGGTTGCTAATTGTATTTTATAAGGAATTATATTTTGTAACATTGTTTTACACGATTATTTTAACTCGCACACTGACTACACTATAACTTGTTAATATTCTCTATATCTATGTAAATCGTATACTACTTTTACTATATTTGTTAATGTGTGAGCACCGTGTATCTATCATAAAATTATTTTATCTGTCGTTGCTTCGGTTTCATTCTTTTTACCTGTTTCGATATAGTGATATTGTTCTGGGTAATTTTAATTATATATAATGACTAATGGTAAACAAAACATTTTAAAAGAGTGTGGTGGAGTTTCTTGCCCATTCTTCTCCATACGAAACTACATTTTGGAAGGGGCGACTAGAATAAATTCTATTTAAATGTAAATGTAGACGTTCGAAAGCGCCTTTTGGGCCTATTTGAAATAAATGCTTTGACTTTGACAGATTATACTTCTCGGCATCAGCCATTTCTAGTTACAGATTTACAACCCTGACTTGAGCAATCCATCCATATATGCAAAAGCCCTTCAATTGCCCTCCCTTCTTGCCAATCTTTGAATGTACACATTTAATGTTTTTAGAAAATAAAAAATTGAATGTTATAGAAGCCTGTTAACATTTTCATTGATTTTCGAAGTAGTCTCTGTGTTCCTTTCTAAGCACCACCGCATGCGATGGAACCATTGACTGAAACAGTGCGCGCGCTCTTCTTTAGGCATTTCTTCCACGTCGTTTTCGAACCAGCAACAGCATCTTCAGGATTCATAAAACGAATTCGAAGTTTATCTTCTAGTTTTATATAAATTTTTATTCTATTTTTAGAAATAAATAAATGTAGGTCAGGACTGTAAGGAGGATGACTCAGTAACTCCACACCTTCAATACACAAATATTCGATGGTCCGTCTGGCAGAGTGAGGTGGAACATTTTCGTGGTGGAGACGGTGCCTGCTTCCCATCTTTTCCCTTCACTTCTGCCCTTTTACCGGACTCCGAAAGAAGGAGCGATATGTTTTTTACTTTTGTCGGCAAATCTTCGCATGAAAATGTTCATTGCTCAGTTTGTCTATTGGTTTCGGGTTCATATCAATATATCCAGCTCAGTCACCTCCGTCATATTTATCAAGTATTGTGCGGAACCAATACAAACGACGGCGATGTTGATCTTTCGTCCTTTACGAGAATCGTCAGAGAGTTTGCTTTAACCCCGTTTAAACTCATTAGACCAGTTGTTAAGAGTGGCACGAGATAGGGTTTCTTATTGAAAATCCTATCGAAGTCTATCGTAACGTTGTTATTGAGTAATACCGCAACGAAAGTCGTAATAAATCATAGACCGAAATTTTTCTAGTCAAATCCATTTCGATGCATGACAGACACTTTAAATTGCCACCAATGTGTAAAAACACTTGAATTCATTACACATTTACAGATTCCCAGAGTTCCTAATTCAAAATTTAAATACATTTTTCTTCGGCTGCTTTTCTTACTGGCCTATTCTAAAAACATTCAGTGTGACCAACACACTATTGAATATACTCTAATAATCTCATTTTACTGATAGCAATAGAATTTGCATCCTAACATATTTTTTTGTATTCCTATTATATTGGAGTACCAATTCTGTATGCAAAATGGAGGTGTTTCATCACCTCTGCCTGCTCTTGCGGAGATATAGGCCGTGAGGTATGTAATCTATACATTTGTTACAATAAAGTGTGTACAGGCTGAATGAGAAACCCTTATACATTGATGTATATTGTTCGCGTGTTCGGCATATCATTAGTGGTCTCGGGCGCCATTAGTGGTTACTGGAAACCGCTGAGAGAACCTCTTAGAGTTATGTAGAGTCACGTTAGTTCAATTTCGTATGTATGTGACGTATATATGGTAATTTTAAAATATTAAATATACCCCAACCGCCGTTCAGTCGTATGATAATAATAATATATCTTAATTCAGTAAGAGCTTATGTCTACTTTATATTGGAGTACCAATTCTGTATGCAAAATGGAGGTGTTTCATCACCTCTGCCTGCTCTTGCGGAGATATAGGCCGTGAGGTATGTATGTAATCTATACATTTGTTACAATAAAGTGTGTACAGGCTGAATGAGAAACCCTTATACATTGATGTATATTGTTCGCGTGTTCGGCATATCATTAGTGGTCTCGGGCGCCATTAGTGGTTACTGGAAACCGCTGAGAGAACCTCTTAGAGTTATGTAGAGTCACGTTAGTTCAATTTCGTATGTATGTGACGTATATATGGTAATTTTAAAATATTAAATATACCCCAACCGCCGTTCAGTCGTATGATAATAATAATATATCTTAATTCAGTAAGAGCTTATGTCTACTTTACATTTTGAAACTATACTGAGCTAGGTTTAACACCTGTATCTCAGGCAGCAGTGCACTTCCACCTTATATAACTTTAACACTGAAGAATGTACTTAAAACATTATTTAAAAAATGACAAATCCAATAGACATTGTCATTTACTTATTACTTTATTTAAAATGTTGTAAGTGTACTTAATATTCTGTACGTGTTGGGACTGAGGGAGTATTTTGTGAGGCTTTGAATTTACTGGTTTATACTGGGTTTTATAATTGTTCTGTCCCTTCGTAATTTAATTGACTTACTGGACTGGTGGCGTAACGGTTTAAGTGGTCACCTCGCCACCACGCCTAGTATTGTAGGTTCGATCCCAATACAATATACAATATAATATTTGAATGTTTGTAAAGTCCTCCACAACACAAGAATTGATCCTAGTGCAAGAATTGTATTAAAAAAAAAAACAGGCATTTGTCAAGAGTGTCTTTGCATCTGTTGCAACAATGTTATTAGTGTCAAAGAATTTCTTTAAGATATATAGTATTAATTAGATAATGTAATGATAAATAAATATTGATTGGACATAATAAATACTTGGTAATATTAATAGGGGTGCACGATATTGTAAAATATAATATATATAGAATATATTTTTCTGGTATTTTACAGTTTGTTCTTAAATGTGTTCTTATCGTTGACTATTTAACATTTGACATTTGATAATCTTTATTGAGTTTTAATTTTATTTTTTATTGTTCTATTTATTTCATTATTTTTTAGTATTTTGTAAAATTAGATATATTGTTAACAAAAAATGTTGCATGCAGAGAATCTGCGAAACATGTTGAACATTATTTTATGTCATTAACATCTTGGAAAAACCGTGTTTTAGGCAATAAATAATTTATTATTATTATTATCGTTTAGGTAAGATTGACCCGGCACCCGGGTCCTCTGCAATAGACGTCGTGACGAAACACCGTGTGGTTTTAGTCGGTTCGAGTCTGACATACCACTTCACTGTTGGGTCCAGTGAGGTGATGACCCGTGGGTGGGTTTCCACACGAAAAAAAAAAAGGTACGATTAAGAGGATTTAAATGTAAGATTCTGTTTAACATATTGTAAAGAAACGAATATTTATTTTGTGTCTGTTTAATTGGAGTTTAAATAGCACCGTGTTATATTTCCCTCAATATGTATTATTATTACATATTGTTATAAAAACTCCAGGCATTTATATAACCTATAATTTTCCAGCTCAGTAATTTAGTTATAATGATATTGTATGTTAGTAGTGTAAAAACATTAATAATATTATATAATATAGGTTAAAAAAACCTATTGCGCTTTCCAAATATCTAAAATTAGTACGAAGATAAGTAAGAATGGCCGCGTTAATAACGGTACGGCTCATTACGGAGATAATTGCAGCGATAGCATGAATGTTCCGTGTATTGTCAAACAACTGCCAAATATAAGAGACACGAGAGAATATGCCTTGGCAGGACGTCTTGTAGTGGTGGCAATTTTATATATATACATATATATATTTTATATTAGCCTACCATAGTGACTCCACTTTGCCTGATGGAAAGCAATAGGTGGAGTCAAAGAGTGGTGGTCACCATCCTCATTGCATGTCTAGTCAATGCAGCATGGTGACCCACACTATGGCGGCCTGGTGAGATGCTTTTTCACCCCCCGCTTAAAAGACCCGGGATCAAAGTGGGAAGGAAACACGTGCGCTGGTAGAGAATTCCAGGCTTTTACCGATCGGCACAGGAAAGAAGAGCCAAACCGTGTAGTTCGGGTACGTATATTTTCGACGCTCAAACGGTGACTCCTCAGGCCAGCACGTGTAGTCCTGTAGAGGAAGGAATATATAGTCTTGAGAAAATAGAAATCCTGTTTCGTATGTAATTACTTTATAAACGATAAAGAGGACAGGAGGTCTATTCCAACAGTTAGAAAATATAAAAACAGGCCCTATGTATATTTCATTTTAGTTGGAATCAAGTTCCATAGCTACGGTTTAATGCAATCAAGATTAGTTACAGCTGCAGGCGTATTAAAATGTTAGTTCGATGACTGCGCAAATGGCTCACTTGTTTAAGTAGTCACCTCGCTACTATACTGCCGCGCCGAGTGTTGTGGGTTCAACCCCACACGGCAACACTTTATGTAAGCCGTAAATTGTTGTTCTGAGTCTAGGTGTTCTTTGTGTCCACTACGCTTTATTCGAGTGTCAACTTGTCAACCTCCGTCGAGAATCATGAATAGTAGAGTATTAGCATCGTAATAAACATCATACAAAAGAATAATAGACTTGGCGGGACTCGAACGTACAGGTAATAAATCCTGTAACTTGGCTGTTCGTAAAGTTTTCCGGACACAAGAGTTAATCTTAGTGCAAAAACAACTTCCGTGTTTAAAAAATAAGAAATAATTAACCTGAATTTATTAGTAAAATAGTAATATTCTCTTTTGTTTTGGTATTTACTACAGTTCATTCTTGAAGTTTTCATACATGACATTTTTTCAAAGTTGCAAGCGTTAAAACACACTAAGAACGTGTCCCCAGAGACGTACTTCGCCGTAATCCTTTTAGTTCTAAGAATAACCTTTATACTTAGCAACTTCACCTTTAATACCATTACATATTTATAATATTTATCGTAAAACTACTAATGCCTTGCATTTTGAAACATATTAGCTAACATGACAGTAACTTCATCAAAAGTCTTTCAACTTACAAAATCGTCTGTGTAAAATTATCACATACCGTGATAACGACCTACGACGAAATTAAACCAAAGAAAATATTTATTTCATTAACGCGAACGTGAAATAATATGTCAAATGGTTTATTAGAATACAAAGTTCGCGTGCACATTCAAAGATTAACAAAGTATGTGGGTTGCACGCTAGCACAGCACGCTATGTGCACGGATGACCTGACTTCGCAGATATGAAGATCAGCGGTTCAGTTGTATCAGGTCAGAAGTACTCACATATGAAATCATAATCATTTCGAATTAAAGCAATCGATATCAAGATCCTATGGAGAAGACAAAGAAACTCAAAGGACTCTTTTTTTCAAATACTATTAGTTTATCAGCGCAAATAAACTGCAAGGACAATTACATCGTCCTGAAATATAAACGAATTGGAATTATTAAAAATATAAGTAAATACATCATCTTTGCATTAGACTATATCGCTTTTGGAGTTATCAGAGGTGTAAAAAACACCCACATTTTATATTTATAAGATGCACATACCGTGCAAAGTGGACTTAATGCTAAAGGAATTCTGCCACCTTGGGCTGTTCCAGAAATAGAAAGAGGTAGGTGCAGAAACTTAGTAACGAGATAGAAAATATATTATTATTTAAGTTCTATAATAATTTGATTACTCCGAACATAAGATGTATATTAACATGTACAAAATACACGGAGTACACATTTACTAGTGCTCAGATGGCTGACCAACTCATCGAACAACAGATCTTGTGGGTTCGCTTAAATATGAAGCGGTTGGTGGTCATCCTGACTTCAAGTAGGAACACATTACAAAGAAATATTGTTTTTTTTTTATATTATAGGGGTGCAAACAAACAGACGGGTCACCTGATAGTAAGGGACAACCGCCGTCCATGGACACAAGCAACTTAAGAGTCGTAAGTGCGCTGCCCATCTTTGAAGATGATGAGGGATGTGGGATACGGGGAGGAGAAAGAAGAGGGCGGGGCCTTCTAAGACATCACTAATTTCGGGGATATACAACACAGGTGTTACTTCACAACCGGTTTTCTGTGAGGCCGTGGTATCCCACCGGTCGAGCCGGCCCATTCATGGCTCTACCACTGTTGTGATTTGACATAGAATGATGAGTTTACGAAGTCAGAATTGTGAGATGGGCAAGGAGAAGATTATTGTTGGTGGAACGTAGATTTTAGCTATGATTTGAACACAGTAACCGTAGGTAAGGGGCTTATAATAAGCGGTGGAGGAGATGAAGTGTTAAGAAAAGAGAAAATAAAATTCAGTGCACGCATATTATGACGCTACGGAGTGGAAGCTATCTTGTTTCGGAACATAAAGCGAAACGAGATCATACTTGTGAAGATTGAAAATAAATAAAATAGAGTTATTGAGAAGTCAGTCGGAATTAGAATGTAGTTTGACTAACGTTTTTAGGCACGAATGGGCCGGCCCGCCCGGAGTAATATCATGGCCTCATAGAAAACCAGTAGACAAACAACGACTCTTGAATTACAGATGTCCATGGGTGCCGGTTTTTAATTACCATCATGTGACCCCTCAATAGCTTATCGTAAGTAATAGCTCGAGGGCGTCGGGGTCGAATTTCTATAACTCGAATTAGCTGTTGATGAGCCAGATCAGTTCGATCCCTTTATCGCCTTCTAGGACCACGGGATCAACCATCGTTCTTCCCGTTGTCCTAAAAATAAATTCTATAAATAAATGAGATCAGTTTAGATATTATAATTGACCGCAATGTCATCTTTGGCCGATAACGATCTGTGGCCACCAAACGAACTGTGTATACCCACATTTTTCCCCGTTTAATTCCCTCCAATATGACAGCCCTCGGCCTCAGAGATAAATTTACGCGGCTAAGACATGATTAATGCTTTTGCCATTCGCTTCCCACTCGATAGGGAGCGATTGGTAAGAGCAAGATAAAAGATAGTAGCACTATTAAGTCTCCAGCAAATCTTCTACTTTGTATAACATGTTTAAGTTGAATTGGGATGATAAAAACAGACATTAGTATCCATCAGAATCACCCTATGGTGTTTCTGAACGCGTGTTAATTTTGATCATGTAATCTTTTGCTACACGTTTACTGCAACTACAAAACTAAAACTAAATATAGATAAGTTAATAAATGAACTCAGGTCAGTTAGTATAACTATCTTACAGTTTATACATAATTGCTATTATATATAATTTTTTTATTATTTATTTATTATTATATTTTTTAGGGAGGCAAACGAACAGACGGGTATGTGACAACCGCCGTCCACGGACACCTGCTAAGAGTCGTAAGTGCGTTGCCCGCCTTTGAGGGTGATGAGGGATGGGGGGATGGGGGATGCGGAGAGAGGAACGAGGAGAGGGGGATGACGGGAATGTTAATTGGAAAGGGGGGTTGAGCCTCCGAAAACCTCACTAATTTCGGGGAAATGCAACGTAAACAAGCGTTGCTTCACAACCGGTTTTCTGTGAGGCAGTGGTATCGAACCGGTGGAGCCGGCCAATTTGTTCTCAAACCTAAGCATGTCACTACTACGATAAAACCACTATATTACTAATAACCACTAATACTACCAGTTTATATAAATACGCATTTTAAAATAACAGTACCTACTAGATCCAAGTAATGAAAACACCTGGCCTGTTGGTCTAGCGGTTAGCGATCCTGTCTTCTGAGCTGAGGTCGTGGGTTCGATTCCCACCCAGGACAAATATTTGTGTGATGAGCAAGATCATTTGTTCTGTGTCTGGGTGTAATATATCTATAATATATACATATGTCTTTAAAAACATATAAGTATATCAGCAGTCTGGTTACCATAGTACAAGCTCTGCTTAGTTTAGAATCAGACGGTCGTACGTGAGATGTTTGAAGAAGATATACATATGTATGTATATATTTGATAGCAAAAGGTTCGTCCTAATGTAATGTAATGTCCTAATGTAATAAAACTAGTTATAAAAAAAACAATGATATTTTTGTTAAATAAGATGAACAGATATATTAGCTAGTTACGCTACGCTAGTTAGCGTGTGTAGTTGTAAAAAATAAATTCAACATTTAAACCTAATCAAATCAAAATACTGCGATTGTGGATGAAGTTTCATATATTACATTCATATGTAATTTCAACCACAATTGCAGATTTTTGTTTTATTCGACAGGGAGCAAACGAGCAGACAGGTCACCTGATGGTAAGTGACACCCGTAACTCAAGAGTAACAAATGCGTTGCCGGCCTTTTAGGTAGGAGTAAGCTCTTTTCTTGAAGGATGAATTTTCAATTTAAGGAAGTTTTCGATGTGCATCAATATACGTCATTTTATCTTCGGGGCTGAATATATGTATTGAAACGCAAAAATTAAAGAAGCGAAGGGTGGACGCAGAATGTATAAATTTAAAGCGTAGGCCGAGGAATCAGTAGGACACAAATTGTAAAAAGCCGACGGTGGAACGAGCAGAATCGTCAAATGGTGCGGACGAGATACATTTTAGATATACGTAGGGTTGTCTAAAGCTATTTTTGAATACAAAAAATATAACAAGGGTCTGTTATAACTATACATATAGAAGAATTAACTTTGGGAATTTGGAAATACAAATAAATTTAGAATTGATTTTAGTAATCAGGTTCTGTTTAAGGTCTATTAGAGTATTATAATACAGGCATCGATAAACATTTTATATATAACCTAAACATTCTTCAATTCAAACATTCATCATTAAGACAAAGAAGAGTATCACACAGTCACATCACATCAGTAAGACAGAATACTCGACGCGCGTAAAACACAAGTGAAGATGTAACTATTTGGTGAAAGCCCTAGTTAGTCCGCACAAGACTCAACTTCACCAAAACACGGCGATATTGGCCCTATCGAGATTTATGTCAGAATATAGTTACCGGTTATAAAGCCTTCTTAAACTCCACGTATAATATATTTTTATTTACTAAACAAAAAGCGATTAGCCTTTGGCCAAAGTTTAATAGACCGAGATTAAGCTAACGTCTAATTTTGCGGTGGAGCTGTGTTGTTTTATTTATTACCAAAATGGCAAATAGGTATTAACACTTAACATCAGTGACGTCACTCGTATGATGTCATCAATGCGACAGAAAGAAAATACCCTGTTATAAATGCTGTTAAAAGGGGTCTATGAATTTATTCCTATAAACTTGTAGACAAAATAGACAAGGCTTGAAGAAAGGACTTTAAGATGACTGTCGTAAAGTCGTTTTCTTAGCCTGGACTTCACATATTTTAATTATGTATATTATGTTCCTTATTATTATTATTTTTTCCAGCACCGTGGGAGTGAGTAAAGGACATTACTTGCGTTGTGTGACTGAGTGAGTGTACCAAGATCCAACATCCCAGCAACGCACTTATGGGTTTTGGGACCGCCTGATCGACTGTCACCTCTTATCTTAAAAAAACGTGGGAGGAGATACTAAATTCTTCAAATTAACATAGGGCCAACCTTGATCGTAGTATTATGTTTACATCGGTTGATAAACGGCGAAATATCGTCTAACACATAACTAATAAACTTTTCCGTTTTCTTAATTTGGTAAAAATGTGTTTCAATTTGAAAAATAAATCTATATGATAATTCAAATCGATATAGATATAAGATATTATATAAGTTGTACATATAATACGCATATTTTAGATTTACATGTAAAACGTGTTATCTAATATCCATATCAAAGAGCTTTGAATAGAATATTGTAATTTACTTAACGATATTATCAATTTTGTAAAGTAACTTTGTACCTTTCACAAAAACTGTGTTCTTTTATCATATCTTAGCTCTTCTTTTTACTTTTTGCCGTTGGTTCATGATCGCTTAATAAAAAACGTTTAATACTAATACTAGATTCCGAAAGCGTCTTAGTATGTTTATTTAATTATACGGTTTTACTGAGGTGTGTATTTCGGGGATGCCCAACTAGTTTCGGTTTCGACAGGAGACCTTTGTCTAGGAGTAAGTCGTCCAGCCGCGACGGTATCAGACGTCACACTGCATAAGCGATTTTATGTCTTTCGGACCTAGCGGAAGAAGACGGTTGCGTTACTGTTTCGTTATATGTTGTGGTGCTGTCATAACCAGGGGCTGTAGTACATTAACAACTGACCGTGTTGGTCTTTTGATTTTTTATGTTTTCCGAGGAACCACCATCCTCCGAATCATTTTCCCAACTAAGTTGGGATCGGCTTTCTGTCTAACTACGAAACGGCCGAACTGAGATTTTAGGTGAAGCGACTGCCATCAGCCCTTCACAACCTTAGTACTAGCCGATATTAAAGTTCTGTATTTAGCCTAGGTTGTCGGACTGTTTTAGGGCTTCAATTACCGGGAACGAATGGCACAGATGTTCGTATCGCAACCAGGACCGACGTGTTAACGTGCTCTCCAAGGGACGGAGGGGTTTCAATTTGTTAGGAATGGTGACCCATTTCTAAGACTGCATATAATACTAACCAGCTTGTATTACTTACCCATGAACCTACTGGTAATCGCGTGTCCACGAGCCCTCAAATATAAATAATATTATTATTTATAAAATATAATATTATGTTGTTCGAAGAATCACCATATAAATAAATATTTGTTTTTACTTGTAGTCGATAAACTTTAAAACGACTTTATCGAAATACATTCAGTAGCCGATCCTCGCAGTTTACAGCCTTTAGTATAACATATATAAGTGTATAACATATATCATTAGAAAGGTAGAGTACCTTTCCAATCCATAAGTCACATAAGCGAAATTTTATTTCATTATTAGATTCTTTCAGGCCTGAATCAATCACTTCATCACACAACCAAAAACAGACTATAGCCACCAAGCCATATAGTCTTTTATAGCCTGCCTTGTAATATCAATTCCCTTAATTTATTAACAAATGATTTTTACTTATATCGAAAAATCGAATCCCTAACTTCTCTTTCAACTTCATAACATAATCCATGGGATATTATACCTTGATTATAAGATATTTATTACGTGCATTCAGCATTTTTATGAGGAAAAATAAAAATGTACCAGAAACAGGTAGTGAAATTTAATCTTTAAACAAAGGCAAATTTTATAATGGAAACAGCCGTTTAGAAAAGAGTAGAAAGAAGCGTTATTGAACACGAATTACAATTTCTTTACACGGTAATAACAAGACCAATATTTACAATGGGCGGCCTTATCGCTAAAAATAATTTCTTACAGGCAACCTTTACATGGACATAGACGACAGTAACTGAACGAAATAATGGGTAGTTTGGTTTAAAAGAGTAGCAGTAATATTTTAATATACTTATCAGTTTTTGTTAATTGTAATATTGTTTGAATAAACTTAAATATACATCCACACATCCACAGATTCCACAACAAATGCGAGCAAAGAATTATTAAGAATTTAAGTAGTGATGTTTGACCATCTTTTGCTGCTGCCAGAGTTTGAGCATGTCTAATGGATAACGGTAAGGCGTTCCATAATAAGAAAGCCTGTATTGTAAGTGAGTTATCATAGAATGTAGTACTGTTTGTTGGTACCGTGAGCTCATGAGATTCTGATGACCTTAAGGATCATTGATGTGTATCATTGAAGAACACGAAACCTATCTTTCAATAAGTGGGGGAGGGGTTAAAATAAATACCATAAATTATTTAAATAATATGAGTATTCAATTTGAAGTTGAATTGGGAGCCACTTGAGAAAGTTTCGAAATTCAGTCACATGATTATATTTCAAAGGCCAAATATGAATTTAACACAGATGACCTTGAACATTTCTTATTCTTAAACTGTATTCAAATGCCATTAATCCTACTTTATATATGTTCTAGTAATAATCTTATGAATTTCCCTTTGCACAGTTACATAATGCACTTCTTATTCTGCTAAAGAAGACATTCCAGTCTTACTCGCAATTAGTTTAATGATTTCATTTGTTCAAGTTTCCTTATTGACATTCTGATATGCCGATTCAAGAGGCTTTTAAAGAAATTTACATACGCATTGCGTAAAAATGCATATGAAAAAGAAGAAAAGTTCTATGTAAAAGAATTCAAATCAAATCAAAATCATTTATCTCAATTAAAGCAACCATAGGTATAGGTATAGGATTTTGATTTTGCACAGATGGTGTAGCGGTTTAAGTGGTCACCTCAAGTTGTTGTGGGTTCGATCCCCGCACGGGACAACACTTTGTGTAGTCTTCAAATTGTTGTTCCGAGTCTGGGTGTTCTTTGTTTAAAAGTTTGTAAAGTCCCCCACGACGTGGGAATAAATCCTAATGCGGAAGTTGTTTTTAAAAATTAAAAATTAAAAAAGTTAGTTGCCAATTGGAATGTTCGAATACATAAATTGTATGGAAAAAAAAACAGGCAAACAATTTCAAGAACACTTTATTATTTTTTTTAGCTTGTTTCATAGTTTATAAGCTAAAAAAATGCGAATTTTCTAAACACTACATTATTCGTAGCTGCTTTCTACCAATTTTTAAAGGAACTATCATTACAAATAGATTTTAATGAATTTGAATATGATACACGTTTGAATAAATTCCATTATCTGACTTATAACTTACTATTTCTTTCATTTTGACCAATTTGCGAATTATTGCGTACCTGTAACAAGAAACAATTACCATCATTAGACAACATAAAATATAAAAATATGAATATATAATTCTATGTTTTTCTATATGTTTCATACATTAGACGCGAAAGGGGTTTCACCCCCTAGCATTGTGACTAGTTACACCCCTTTGTAAAGAAATTAATCGCACTTAAAAAGAATTGTAATTGTTTAAAAGAAACTTAGGCATATATGCATTAATAATATCTTTTAAAAGAGTCAGGGGCAACTTTCAAAAAAGATCAGTTAAAAATCTTCAAAAAAGTAAGTACTTAAAAAACAAAAAAGTAAGCTCCGAGTTCTCTTTGGTAATTCTGCCTTTCTTTATTTATAATTCAAGCGCCTCAAAAGCACTTGAATATTATATGAATGGAGCTTAATCAAGATTTTGATAAAAGTTTTATTTCAATCTGTATAAACATTTTATACATGTAAGTAGTAAATTTCGTTAAAAGAAGACTTTATGAAGAATGGTGATCACTAATGTGTGTTTCAATTATGCGGATATCCACAGCATTATTTTAATACGTTTGGCCAACTCCTGAAATTCATAAATGACGAATCAGAAAATTTAGAATGTCACAATGGCCAAATCATAGATTTGACCATTTCACGATGATCCCAATTACTTCATCAAATGTCAAATATATCATTATATATACGTCAAACCAGTTATGGCTCAATACCAGCCAGCAGATTAACCAATTTGTATATTATTTTTTTTATAAACCTACATACTCGCGATCGAATTTAGTTTTCAAAAACTACAATTAAATAACAAAATATTTTAAACTTCGAATACCACCTACTTCATTGAATGTAATATTCAAATCATATTTATAAGTACACTGGTAAATAAATATACTGTAGAATACAAGTTCGCTGGATACGAAAATCTCTTAAATTTCATCTCCGTCAATGCCACAACGATTTGTAAGTAAAATCAGGCATCAGCTGCTTATTGTAATACCATCAACTGAAGAGGGAGAGGGTTACTGTGCCAAAGAATTATGCATTATGCAAGTTCAATCTGTCACAGCACTGAGCAGAATATTATATTTCATATTTGAAGTCTTTGTTATTTGAATCGTGGTTTAGAATATAACAATCAAATGCTCTTATAAAACATTCTCGCAAAAAATAAATATCATAATAGTCATCTGAAAATGGGAAAGTCATGCTTAGGTGTATGAATAGGTCGGCTCGATCGGAGTAATAACGCATCTTCGCAGAAAACCAGTTGTGAGCAATGCTTACGTTGTGTTGCACCGAGTGAGTGAGGTTACTCATTTTTCCCTAACCTATCTACCTAAAGGCATAGCACTTGCGACTCCTTGAGTTACAGGTCATCAGTGGCGGCGGTAGTCACTTATTGCCAGGTGCAGGTCAGCTCGTTAACCCCCTACGATATATATTTAATACATTGAAATCTTATACCATGTGTCATTTCCACTTTTAAGACGATTCGAATGACTCCACTTCGAAATTCAGGATGTTGTTTAGGCCCTAAGCCGTGACAAATAAAGATACATACACACATCCGAAATGCATATCCCTGACTCTTGAGCAGTTGCATGAAAGTACACGCATTTTATAAAAGCTGTAAGGCTAATATCGATCAGCTAGCAACGTATAATATTAGTAGTAATATTTCCGTACATTGTGACAACATGTGCCAGGGAGTGAAAAGTGCAATAAAAATAACAGTCTAAGGTGCGCCCCTCACACGTAGGAACAAAAAGAGCTGTTTGTCACACCGAAGAGTAATAGAAACCTATATATAATCTATTCCACTTATACTATCTAATATATGGTATGTACTTAGTCTGGCCATAAACGCTATTACAATTAGAAAAAAAATATAATATTACATTTGAATTTGGAATGTGTCATTTTTATATGTATGCATTAGGTATGAGCGCTGGCCGGGATAGCGGATTGTGATGACCAGTGAGGGTTTCCACACGATAAAAAAAGGTATAAAGCCAAATGCAATTTTTGAAACCTTCCACCCGCTTGATATTAGTCAACTGTTTGTGTCCTGGGCTATTGATAGGTACAATAAAACCTCCTCTGTTTGTGACAGAAAACTATCTGGCTGTCCACGATCAAAGCAGTGAAGGAAAGAATTCCAAGAAACCTTGTCCGAAAGCAAAAGATTTTATATCGGTAAGTTAATATAGCACCTAGAACCGTGTCACTTTAAAAGATGGAAGGAAGACTTGCAGCATGCTTACTTCCATTTTTTATTTTATGTATGTTACGCGATTTCTCCGCCAATTGTAGACCAATATGCAATATTTCTGTTTTATTCGAAAGAGCATACCGCTGCGGTGGTCACGTTGTATCCAAATCAGAAATTTATCATGGCATACTAGGGAAATCACATACTATTACATACAGTGCCCGGTTGACGGTAATAGGCTTGCCTCCTATTACGTTATTGTGTGTTAATTCTAATTGGCAAAACACAGTCTGTCTACCCCGTGAGGGGTACAGGCGTGAGCATATGTATGCATGTATGTAGGAAAGTATTAAGTAAGTATCAAAATATCAGACTGAGGAGACTGGAAAGCTGAAGAGCCCGCAGCGTACTAATAAAGTCGTCAGTAGACTTCGAATTGTAAACCGTATCCCACTCTTCATTAATCTAAATTGGGGTTACTTATGGTTACTCTCTCCAAAAAAAGATGACACACACTCATAGTGAAACTTAATTAGACGTCTATTTACACAAATGTACAATAATGATGACTATGAAGTCCAACAAATATTGTTTGCCATCAAAGACCTGCTACGTGTATGAATATTAAAAATGAACGCTATGTCGTGTATATAACGTTCTAGTTAGATTATTTGGAGTAAGTGTAACAGTTTACTAAATGGTCCATCCGTTTGTTTGACATAAATGCTAAAGTTGGGATGGATATTTGTTACTCAATCACGCAAGACACGGCTGAAGGCATCCGGATCAAATTTTGCTCAGAGGTAGATTTATAGTGTGGAATAGCACGTAGACTACTTTTTGTTTCGGAAAAATATACACCACCAGCAGCAGTCACCAATATCACTTATTTTTTACACATCTTGAATAGAACCCAGCTAATGACCTATCTTATCTAGCAAGTGATATACTTGGCACCTACAATTTTTTTATGTGAACTGCAGTATTTTCATACATATAAACTTGTTCTAGAACATACCATGCCAGAATTTAAACCGATTCCGATATCGGATTTAAACAAATCCAGTCAGATAAATTTAAGTGACATTCAAGACGACATCATACGGCGCGGTGTGACACATAGCCAACGATACCATCACACTGGCATAGCGCGCGGCGTCGCCTGCCAAATTATTAACATAAACACCAAGCGATGTCCACAGAGAACCTACGTTACCGTTATTGACTATTGCAATTTTGTTTTTGGCGTTTGTTGCACTCCAATTTAAAATGCTAGCCGTAAATCAAGATCAGTAGGTTTTCGAGATGTGCATGTGTAACTCTGAATTTTTAGAGCTTACTTAGAATAGAAAATACAAAAGCGATATCCATTTTTACTTTATCACGTTATGTTAGCATTCGTAAATAGTTTTTTTTTTTATAAATACTAGTCCTTTATAAATATATTTTTGGTATTAATTTGGATTCATCAGTGGCCGGCAGTGTAAAAAATAAAAGGTTATATATAAACTTCCTCTTTTTAATATGTTTAGTGTCATTTTTTTATGTATTTATTTGATAAGCATATAAATAAATAACCGGCGACTATCGGCTACAAGTGTAGCTTCCTCTTAAGAACTATCCAAAAAATATCATTACTGAGTGATAATTTTCTCGATAGCGGCACTTAGTGTTGTAACTGGGCTGATAAGTAAAGAAAAATGTGTTGAAAATATATGTATCAAGAGATCTTTTGTCAGTTCCAAATTGTAGAGATTATAGTGTACCCACACATAATAACCTGCCAATATTTTATACTTGCAAACCCAATCTTATCTTCTAGTATTTTTAGACTAGGTACAGAAATGCGTATACACATTTGTAATAAGAATATTTTTGTGGTTTGAATTTAGAACGATCCTATTCTAAAGATACGTATGAAAATATAGTGAAATTTTTGCACAGACGTCAAATTCTCAATCTCGATTTCCAACATGGAAATGATAATATTCTGCTCCAAATGAAAATGTAGGCATCGAGCTAACTTCATTTACAATATCGGGAGAACGCATGTGTATTCCCAAAATCTACTTTCCGGACTTTCTATATGATACTCAATACTGATTCAAAGCAGTATAAATATTTATACTTTAATTTAGACACAAATATTTCTTATGGTTGTTACTAAAAATGAAGGGCTCAGACCTTTCCGACATTCTCGAGCAATTGCTTATACATTCCAATCCCTCTGTACATATACCTTCCCCAGTTACTAACTTTCCCTTTTAATATACTCCCAATTTTCCAATCCTTAATCCCAGTGTCTATGATGTTAATGAAAACAAATTCTAAATGGCAAAATGAGCATACTAAATAGTCCTGCATACACGCCCTAGGATTAATTCCTGTATCACGGGGGCTTTACAAGCATTGAAACAGACATAAAGAACACCAAGAATCAGAACAAAAATTTGTGGATCACTGTGTTGTTTTACTGTGTAAGGATTGAAGCCACTACCCTCGACGCTGCAGCGTAGTGGCCATGCAACCACTTTAATTACTGCGGCATCCTTGCTGTCTATATATATATATCCAAGTTATATATTAAAAACACTTAGCTTTAGTAACTTATAATATTCTATTAAAAAAGGTATGTTGCATATCGAAACCCAATAAATTAAAATTTACATACATACATTTATACGGCAATACGGCATATGTATATATATTATACGGCGTCTGCCACTGCAGTAATGGTAAATAATAAAATGCAAAATGTGTAATGATCGATCGAGCGGTGTCTACGGGGGTGGCCTCCCTATCATTCAATTTACTTATATCTGTAAGGTGGTTCGCATACTACATGAATATACGCCACGAACGCAGTCTGTGGACAACTAGACAAGGTAGCCACTGATCGATAGATTTCGTGTAGAAATTTAAAGGGTAACAAAAAACAGGACGTTTAGTAAGTCACCGTGAACACTTTTAATTATTTATTATTCAATCAGAATATTTAGGTATTAAGTCAAGAAATACTGAAGTGGCAAATGGTTGGTTTCATCTGCCGACATACCGAGGGACCGTGAATAGGTAAAAGGATGGTAGGACTCTCCCTAGCCAGATGGATTGACAACTGCGGTAGCAGTGGTAACTGGTATAGACTGGATGCAAAAGGCGTTTGATGAAGGAAAGGATGGTGATGGTTATTATGACACACGTTGGGAGAGGCCTAAGTGGACTACGATAGACTATGATGATGATAATCTCAATGTAATCATAAATTACTTTTAGAGGTGAGACGATGAGATTTTGATAGTACATAAACTTTGGGTCACTCTGTTGCTTGTCTCCGTGGTCAGTAAAAGGTTACAGTGGAGACATGGTGAGAGGACGAGCGTGTTCGTGATCTCTGGATTCAGTACAGACAAAAAACAGACTAAGGCAGGAAAACAAGTGACTGACATTCCTAAATACTATATATTCCATAGGTGTTAGGTAGAGGTGTATTACACACCCACAATGCAAATTAGAATTTGGTCCCACTAATGTAATACGGGGCAAGACTATTGACGTCAACCGGGCACAATACCGGTGACTTTTGACACTTATAAACTTTTACCAGTAAGGCAGCCGTGTTTATACCAGTTCCTAGCCACATAACATAAAAATATCTGTACTGAACATAACTTACATTCCAAAAAGATGTTCAGTAAAGAGAAAAGATATTCAAGTAAAACTAAAACTTAGTTGATAAGTTGTAACTTAAATGGGAACCCTTCTTTCGCCGGAACAAATAACCATTTCTAGGTACCTTTGTTACGTATTAGTTTCCTTTTTGTTACGTATTACTTTTCCTTCGTACTTTACCCACTTTTTACATGGGTAGATTTATTACTAGAATTACAGCTGTCCAAGAAGATAATGAGATATTCTGGTGCTTGCAACTTTGATAATTTATGGGATTAAATTAATTTATAAGAAAAATGCTTTAGATTTCTGAAGTCTATCTGGAATGAGTAGCTAGAGTAGCCTACCTGCTCCATCAGCTAGCTTAGATTAGCTTACTGAAAAATTCTATTAACATTACCTAAATCTCCCCCAAATCAAGGAATTGAGTTACATATAAAAATTCAATACAAGGTCACACTTACGGTGTCGTGGCAGCAAAGTTCTCGGGTTGCTAGCTCATATAAAAAATGTCTTGACACGTTTGTTCAAGTAATGCTTGCGTCAACAAGACATTGAGGGAACTCTGTTTTGTTAAGAATACCGTCCGCTTTTTAAATGGGGCGGAAAAAAAACACTTATTGATGAAATTTGAGACCCTGATAAAGACTTCATGTCACTTTAATCAAAACTAGGCAGATTACCTTTGGTGTGCCTCGTCTTTCAAAGAGTAAAAGTACTAATAAAACATAAACCTTTGTTTTAATAACGTAAGTAACTATTTTCACTAACTGACAATTAAAAAGCCTCCTGATGAAAGTAACCACCCCATAACCAGGCGTACCTACTGAAAACAATAAGACAAAATCTTCCGTTTAACAGTATCACCAACATGGTGATACTGTTAAAATTTAATAAAATTACTATTAATATTTTACCCAAATTCTTCCTGATCTCACCTATTGTCTGTTTTAATCACTTAATCACTTTCCATACTAAAATATTAAAAAAATCTTTTAAGAACATTTTGTCCTGATAATAAACGTACGAACCAAAAAGAATTTTCCAATTTGGTGCAGTCGTTCGAAAATTATGCGCGTATATATGTATATTTCGGCTATTAATTTTTAACCGACTTCAAAAGAGGAGAAGGTTTAATATTGGACTGTATGATAGTATACTCCTAGAGTGGTCCCATTGTAATCAAATGAAAATTTGATAATGGGATGGAAATTACGAAAAAGTTTTACGATTTAACATATTGCTCAAACTATTTGGAAAGGCGTTAAAATACGGTTATCTGCTTTTTTGAGAAGTCAATTATTATTTATATAGATTATTTAGTAGGGTACATAACCTTCAGACATATTTTTTTAAATATTTTATGAAATAAAAAATCCCAAATCACAAATATCAGAGAAGGTTCTTTATTCTCAAATCACTAGACATTTCCTACGAGATCAACCGTCCGACAAATCTTTACGCGGTAGAGTTTTTATTGATAGCACCCCGCCTCTATAGGTTTCTACCAAATTGCTTTCTCAACGACATACGTGGAGTTCTCAAGATAAATGAGAGAAGAAACAATCAGGCTTCGTCGAAAAAAAACAATATATATAAAGAATTTGAGCTGCCGATTTGTCTTTGTCTCGTAAGATTTGATAACATTTACGGAAATCGCATTAGGAGAGATTTTTGTTAGTAAAAAGGTTTTAGGAAGAGATTTTCGGTTACCATATAAATTGTTACATGTTTGGTCTTATAATTATTTGACAATCTTTCATTCAACAGACGGGTTTTCAAGATTTTTGATAGCTATTTGATTATATTGATTCGATACCTATTCTTAAAACAGGGAACAACTTAGGGGAAAAGACGAACAAACGGGTCTTCTGATGTTGAGTGATAACCGCTGTCCTTGGACAGCTTCAACTCAAGAGTCGTAAGTGCGCTGCCCGCCTTTGAGGGTGATAAGGGTTAGGGGGATGCGGGGAAGGGAAAGAAGAGAGGGGGAGTTGGGCTTCCGGAAATCTTACTCAATTTCTGGGAAATTACTTCTTCTACTTCAAGAGTTACTTCACAACCGATTTTCGAGAGGCCGTGGTATCGCACCCATCGAGCCGGCCCCTTCGTGCCTAAGCATGAGTCTACCACTGCTAAACTATTGTAATCTAATCTATTGTAACTATATATATATATTATATACATTATATAAATTGCTAATCTATTGAACTTGCATCGTTCAGGCCCAGGAAGTAATTTTCAGTTTTGTTATCTGGTTATGTTATCTCTCAAATAAAGGATTTTCTGTTCACTGACATTAAGCTTTTAATTGCTTTGCTGACATTAAGCTTCTAGCTATAATGTCTTTTTAATTAAAATATAACGCGAACACGCGAATACGCGAACACTTATTTCAAGCTTGTATTGTTTTATCAAGATACGCGACAACGGTTATAGACAATACTGTATTATTTCATAGTGGAACACACTGATACAAATAAAGTCTAAAGTAAATTTAATAAACGGTAAGCAAATACCTCATCCTTCTGTTTTCCAACTATATACACAGATAGAACTCTGCAAAACATAGTTTACTTAACGAGGTACCACACAGCGTTCTCCGTGTATTTGCAGAGTGCATTTATAAAGCCGTGTTCCAAACTTGAATCGCATTAATTCGGCGAAACATGTGCATGTAATATCCCTTTGATGCTGTGAATGATTCGAAAATCGAAATCACACTGCGTTGGCATTAACAGTAAAATACTCTACGGCTGAATATAGTTTTCATAGGTATTTCAAATTTGGAACGATGCAGCAATGGTGGATTATGCCTTATGTAGAAATCTAATGGCGGGTTTAATGTACTTAACCAATATTTAAAAAAGAGAGTGTAAGTTGCAATAAGCTCAAAACAGATCATGTTGTAGAACATTTATCGTTCTGGATCGTAAATCTAAATTTTTGTTGCATATATACATGCCCTCAACCCTATATTCTCGAAGGGGTTCCAGATGAGTATGAGACTCCTTCATTTTGAAACCAAAACTTAAGCCCACTTACTTAAAAAGGGGAAACATTGGAGGGGGAACATTGGAAGGGAAACACAACTAACCTAACCGGGCACTGTATACAGTCATATTGTCTGATAGATAAGAGTCCAATGCCATTCGCCTTTGACGAGACCCACGTAGAGATTGGTGCCCAAGGCCCGCCCAAACAAGGCACATATTGTAAATTCAATATATACTTAGAGCATCTAGATATACGAAAACCTTAACTTCGGATTTTCAAAGACAAAATCTAAACCGTTTTAGCTGTATAGAAGTTACCTGATTCTCTCTCTCTTAGCTTTTAATAAAACATCTCAGTCTTTACATTGTAGCCTGTAGAACAATGAGAGCTATCTCCTGGAAAATGTTGTACCGTTTTATGATGCACGTCCCATGCCTGCAACCGTTTTATGAGCGCAATTGTAATAGAGGCGATTGGTTTTAGTGGTTTGTCTATGAATTTGATGGATTCTGCTAAAATAGAGTTTCGAAATACTGGCCACATAATCGATAATTTTGTGAGATCATTTTACGTTATACGATTGAGGTTATCCTTTGGTATATTTGTTATAACAATAGAAAAGCTTTATTGGTATTAGGGAACGTACCCATACTACGTGACCCGTTCTTACAATTTTTTAACCCGTTTGGTGACCACTCGTAGTAGTTACTAAGTACTACACTTGAGTTTTCACGTAGTAGTTCAGGAGTATAGTATAATTTTTTTTTGTTTTTTAATTGAACGTTAAAAAAATATATTTTGGCGCACGTTTGTCTTTACTAATACGGCGCTTGCCGCGTGACGCCCAGAATGCGTGCATACCTAATACTACAAGTGAAATAGTATCATCAGGAAGAAAAAACATATTATAACAGGAACTTAATTAGCTAAAGTAGAAGTATTCTTTTCTTTTATTTACTATTTGAATATAGCTCCTTGAGATTTTGGTAGAGATTATTGACTACGTGACGAAAACTTAAGACCACGCCCCGCCCCCCCTTTGAGCAAGCGTGGTATTTTTAAAGACCCCCCATGAACAGGTCACTTAGTATGGCTACGTTCCCTTCGTTAGAGGTCTCGGACTTCCCGACACCGGCCCGTTCGAGTTATGGACCCTGACTTGCTTGAGTTATTGCTTATAACGCCCCAATCTATCCGTATACGCAAATTCCCTTCCCTTTTATCGCCCCTATCCTCCTTTCATCCTTCTGTCCTGTTTACTCATAATTTTCCTATCTAACTCCCAAAGTGTGATTGCGGTACGGGCTTCCCTCCAAATATATAAATGGCACTAAATTATAATCAGCAAAATGTGGGTCTTAATTACATCTTTGTCTGCCCCCTTCAGTGATACAGGTGTGAATGTATGTACGTATGTATGTTATCTTAATTAACATTCGTGCTTTCGAATACTTATTTAAGAGTTAGAATAGCTAGCTTGATGATTTAAGTAACATACCCGTATAGCCAACGTAACATTGCTCAGTGACTAAGATCAAGAAGCAATTGTTTTATGTTTGTTACATTACAAAGACGCCGAGGTCCTAGTTTTAATGCTCACACTTTATAATGAATCTAAATGATCAATATTCCTTTCTTTGCCTGCCTAACTTACCTTAATCCTTTTAATATACTCGAAATTGTCACACCTTTAATTTCTATAGTGGCCGGCTGATGGCAACGGGCTTGCTAGTTTAAAACGTTAGTGTATATATGTATGTATATGTATATATACTAGCGGACCCGACAGACGTTGTCCTGCATGATATTTCAAGCGATTAGGATCAATATAGATAAATAACCTATTACCGACTGCAGCGCCATCTGCCGGGCTGATTTGTGAATCTAAACCATTCCCAGATCCCCTTGAACACACACAAAAAATTTCATCAAAATCCGTCCAGTCGTTTGAGAGAAGTTCAGTGACATACACACTCACAGAAGAATTATATATATAAAGATAAATTATAAATTGCAATAACTATTCGTATGTCAATGATGGATACACTAACATCGACGTAATTAGAGTAGTACAGACAGGTCTGGTGGGACTGATGCTTAGTAACAACCGCCGCCCATAGACACCTGCAACTCAAGAGTCGTAAGTGCACCGTCCGTCTTTGAGTATGATGGGATATTTAAAACTTTAATAGGTCATCAAATCTACGTCTTTCTTAATTTAACTTAAAGATTTACAATAATAAACAACGATGTCATCCAAAAGAGAAAATACAATTTTAAAAAAGAATAACACAATTATGTTACAAATTTATACATCGTTCATAATTCTTACAGCGGTATAATTTATTAGGGGCAAATTAATTTCACCGCGCCCGCGTTCGCGTAATCCGGCCGCATCTGCGCCCCGCACTTCATATTATCAACATTAAAAAGAATCACGATATCTCTAATGATTCGTAATATACCAATTTTTAGTCTTATTCACAATAAATACTTAATACTGCTTGATTATATGGACGGACGGATTATATGGACGGCTCAGCCGTTTATATGAAATGATTCAGCTTCAAGTGTTATTGATTCGTTACCGTTATGAGCGAATTTATTCGTGTGATAGTGTATGTGATATTTTTATTTTGTGATATATGAATACCTGTTATGAGTCAGAGTGTACATTCTGTTAGTATATGTCTATGAATGTATGTGTCTGTGTAAAATTGTGTTGTGTTTAGGGTCTGTTTAAATGCAGCTGTATCCAGCTTTCTCTATACCACCCAAAGGTTAAAGGACAGAGAAGGCCTTAACCCATTACTTCCCAAGCATCGAAAACTTTGGAATTTTTGACATGTGATCAGAAATAATAAAAGTAAACAATTATAAGAATATTAGCTGTATTTGAAAATTTGACCATTAACAGTTTTAAACATAAAGTCCTATTAACTTATTTTGTATGGTAAGGTATAAAACAATCAGTCCAGTGTTTTTTCACAATTAGCGCAAAAAGTAAGAGGTTTTTTTTACAACCTTATCCCTGGCAACACCTCTGTTTGTCCCTCTTCGTCATATAGTGACCAATATTGTCAAACCTGACAGGTTGTAAAAGGCGTTCTGATGTACCTGGTGTAGGTTTGCTTTCCTTGCCTTCCGATTTTTTTATCCAAGAATAACAACCAAAAATAATATTTTGAAAGATTACACCAAAGTTCAAAGTTCTTAAATTATGTTTTGTTTATGTATTATTTTTTTATATATTTGGTAAATTTCTAAGAATCAGTTTTATGTAAATTGGAGTTGGCAAGTTTTTTACATTATGGTATATAAAATCAGAATTTGATGCTTCCTTTTTGAGGCAACAAAAATTATATTTTGAAAAAAATACATTAAAATTACGGATACACTTTTTGAAGAAGGAAAAAAAGTACTTTATCAGAAAAACAGTGCAGGAATACGAATTTTGTCAGAAACAATTAAAATAAACGACCTAACATGTAAAAAAAATGTTGATTATGAGGACAGTGGGGAGGAATGGGTTAAGCATTATGTCCGTCTGTGTACTATAAGTGCATAACGTTTAAATAAAATAAAAAGGTATATTTTTGCTTAGTTATGCTTCATTGCCATAACTTCCCGTCTATACTTGCGTGAGATGTAAATTCTATAGGTCGAACCCACAGCCAAAAAAACTGTTTTTTTTGGATATTTTTTCAGCAGCATTATTCTGTCCAAGTCCTGAAATATGGTAGGCATTATTCCAACGACGTAATAGGTACTTTCAAAAATATAGGAGTTTTTGGCCAAATATGCACTTAATAGTCCTAAAAGGATAGCAGTCTGAGAGCCATGCTTAGGCAAAAATAGGCCGAACGGAGTAATACCACAGATACACAGAAAACCGGTACACAAACAATGCTTGCTTGCCCAACTCCCCGCCCTCTATCACCCTCATAGGCGGACGGCGCACATACAACTTATGAGTTGCAGGTGTCAGTGGGCAGCAGTTATCACTGATCATCAGATGACCCGTCTGTTCGACTGTCCATCTTTATCATAATTAAAATGCAAAATATAAACTTTTAATAATACCAAATGTTCGACAGTATTATTACAATATTACGTTAAATAGGAATGTTTCTATTGTCTATAAGCACGTTTATTTTGTCATTGTATAATATAAGCGGTATAAGCAACTCCTTTATAACTAATCATAGCAATACACAAATTTGAAGATTCTAGATTTTATGATTCAATTTATTATAGGTTCACTAGTAAGTGAGAGTTCACAAATCATATTGAAATACAAAATCCTAAAATAGTTTGTATTATTATTACTCATAAAAAGATGAATTTCTTTACAAATATGCAACGTACATTCATACATAAGATCAAGCCTTTTTGCCTTCTGGATAGACATTGACAACAGACCGGCCTGCCTTCTTCACAACTAGACATCTACCGCCCATGGACACCTACAACTCAAGAGTCGTAAGTGTGCTGGATGAATTTCAGGGTGATACAATGAAAAGACAGGATGAGGGGGGCAGACAGATGAGAGGGGGAGTTGGACCCTCACTCAGTCGGCCAAATACAACACAAGGATTGTTTGAAACTTGTTTTTTGTAAGGCGGTGGTATTCCTCTGGCGTTGTATTTCCCCGAAATTAGTGGGGCTTCTGGAAGCCCAACTCTCCCTTCCATCCTCTCCTTTCTCCTACCCGCATCTCCTGGGAGAAGTATCATCACCCTCAAAGGCAGGCATCGCACTTACGATTCTTGAGATGCAAGAGTCCATGGACGGTGTATGTCACTTACCATCAGGAGACCAATCTGTTCGTCTATCCCCCTATAATATAAAAAAATATTATCTTTATTCTAAGATCTATCAACGCATTCTTACATTTAATAACTACTTATTAATTATAATCTTAAAGATACTCAATCGAATCTTCAAAGAGCCATACACCCACACACAATACGCCTGTACACCCCAAACGCATACCAGACGTAAGTAATATATGTTTCGGCATTCGAAGCATTTGCTGCGAACCAATATCCGGGTGCTTCCCAAACTATTACACCGATAATGGAACAATCATCACAATTCCAAGGTTGTTATATCAATTTACTGCCTAATACAACTGTGTTAATACCTTTGTTATGTGTATATACATATATTGTACGGTTAACAGCTGGACGTTGACTGCTGCAATTGATCTGTGGTTAACATGTACACTGACGCCTCTATCTCCCAAGGGTGGTAGACAAAGGCGTGATACACGGCCACACTTACGTCACAATCGACAAGTCTGATAGATAACAGTCGTAGATCCTGGCCGTCTTATACCCCACTGAGAAGCACACGGCAAAAACATAAAATATGATAACATGTATGTCCTGTAAGTATGAGGTACCCCTACACTATACAAATGTAAGTCGCTTGACTTGATTGCTCTGTTGGTCTAACCCAGATTGCTGAGCTAGAGGTCGTGGGTTCGATACCCACACGGGACAAAACTTTGTGTGATCCACAAATTTTTTTTTTAGTGTCCGTTACTTGTATGTTTGTAATCACAACAACACAGGATCAGTCTTAGTGCGGGAGTCGTCTTAAAAAAAGATAAGAATTTATTGCATCTTCGGAATACTTCCAGTTGTTATAATAGCTTAAGAATAACGCTATGCTTCACCTAATATATATACACTCAAGCACTATTTTGGGGGGGAAAATATTGGGACATTTTCTGAATTGGCAACATTGCTGTCCATTAACCGTCTACCGACATGTCATCAAAATAGTAATGCAATGCTAAATCCTGTCAAGACTTTAGATATTTAGCTATATAATGTATGGTTCTTCATAGTCATATAATAACAAGTTTTTCAATGCAATAGAATTAGTTTCAGTATAAAGAAAAAAAAAATAGAAAAGGGGTAGCTTAAAAACGGTAAATATTTCGACTTAATATACTATTAAGGCCTTTGCTAACGATACGAAACGAGTCATAAGCCATATGCCATAAATCATATTCTAAAATATTCGCACAGTAAATTGTAAAGCTATCACTAATCGCGCTAAAGAATCGCTCACCAAAGCTAAAAACTCTTTTATTTCCCATAAACCGTAGCAAAAGTCGACGTTTAATTTAATTAATCAGAGATATCGTGGAAACATTAAACGCGAACATTTCCTTCAAACATTAGACGTCCATCAAGCGCAAATTGAATTTTTTATGTTTACTAAAAATCATTTCGTATAACTAAAGTATTTATAGACACTTGAAGTTACGGCCTTTCGTCCTGTTTATGTTCTATTAATTAAATATACAGCACAAGATTCGACTTTATGGATCTCGTAAATGGTTTGAATCCTGGTATAAGGGGCGATTGTAGTTATAGCCGGTTTTGATTTATAACTACACTCCGTCCAGGAATTATTGCACTATTAATATCCATCTCTCAGAATGAAAGTTGGAAGGCTGTCAAAAATGTTTCTTATAAAATTAATTATACGGTATAGTTTTCATTCGAGCAAAATAGACTACTGCCTACAGAGATAGTTAAGAACAGATAGTACATTTTTTTTATTTTATTTTTTTGTGTGGAAATCCCATACGGATCGGGTTATCACACGGATCGGACTCGAACCGACTAAAACCACACCAGTGTTCCGTCAACGGGTCTCATGGCCGGGGCCTCAGGTGTACCCTAAAAAAGAAGTCCCTGTGTACCAGGGCAGACCTGGACGCCTTTTGAGCAAGCCGATCCCAATATGATGTGTTTGGGTTTCACCCCCGCCCCTCATAATCGTCCCTTCGCTTTCAATAAACACCCAATTTTCCAATCCAATTCCAATTCCTAAAATGCCCGTTTACAGCCACAGGTTTGATCCTATTACGTTATTGGGACCAAATTATAATTATCAAGTTTTTTTTTTTTATGCGATAAGAGGCAAACGAGCGGACGGGTCACCTGATGGTAAGTGACTACAAGTGCGTTGCCGGCCTTTTAGGTAGGAGTACGCTCTTTTCTTGAAGGTTTGAAGGTCGTATCAGTTCGGAAATACGGTAGGCGACAATTTGTTCCATAAGCTGGTTGTGCGAGGCAAAAAGCTTCTGGAGAAGCGCACAGTGGTGGAGTGCCAATCGTCCAGGTGATGGGGATGGATATTTTGTCGCGTAGGACGATGGCGGAAACCAGCAGCCGGTATAAGTCCGAACAATTCCTCTGAACACTCCCCATGATACAAGCGATAGAGGATGCAGAGTGAAGCTACATCTCTACGTAACGCCAATGTGTCAAGACGATCAGAAATATCTTAGCAGTCGATGATGCGAGTCGCTCTCCGTTGAATGCGGTCAAGAGGGAGAAGTTGGTACTGGGGTGCACCTGTATAGAGATGAGAACAGTATTCCATGTGTGGCCGAACCTGCGCCTTATAAAGTTTAAGTTTGGATGTTTAATACACTTCTGGGATATATATGAAATATATATCTACATAACATTAAATGATATCGCTTAAAAATATATTAAGTACGCACACCTCGTTGATAATAATTATCTATTTAAAAGCAAAACTTTTCAGTGCTCTTATGAAATATTTAGCAAGGACCCACGGTCATACAATTTTAATAATAAGAATGGGGACTCCTGTAAATATAAAATCTTGCCAAATTGTAAAAGGCACTAAACGCCACTAGTACTTATTATCAAATAGCCTGAGATGAGAGGACACTTATAGAACCTTTTACTTAAATTGGCCCCGCAGTTAGGGTTGGCATCTCACCAAGCTCTTTAGGACAATCCGCCCGCGGAATGGAAACCATCACATTATAAAAACAGTTTCAAATTGTTTTGTGATAACTACCCACATTTTATTTTTCTTAAAGAATTTTAGTTTAATTAAAAATTTACATGATGTGAAAGTCTTATTGATATTTTTAAATTTATTAATTTCTTTATTAAAATAGGGCCCCATTTTTGTTTTTATACTATAGGAGGACAGACGAAAAGTTGGGTCACCTGATGGTAAGTGACATCTGCCATCCATGGACACCTGCAACAACAATGCAACGCAAGCGTTACTTCACAACGGGTTTACTGTGAGGCCGTGTTATCGCACCGGCCGAGTCGGCCCCAATGAGTGAATTTTCATCCTGTAGGCGTCGTAAAAGGTGACTAAGAGATCAGACGGTTATTTATCAGACGGTATGTATATCGTCCTACAGGGCCCGCATGACGATAATCGGATAGCCCCGATTGCAGGTCTAACTAAATGATACTTAGCAAATAGTGGGTGTTTGACAGCTCTGTCTTCCCCTTCGAAAGCCATGAGTGTATGTATGTAATGAATAATTTATATTTTTTTCTTGTACAACATTGACAAGTTACAATACTTCGGAATTTGTAATATTTAATCTATCTAATATATATAATATAAAGTATAGTGTTTAAATCATTTACACTACTGTTAACCCTGAATTAGTATATTTCTGAACATTATTAAGTCCGAAAGCTTGAATGACACCACCGCCCATGATAGATTACTAGTAACTACTTGCTGTTTTAGTGAGTTTGTATTGAGCAAATAATTTGTTTAAAAAACTTCAGAGAAACGAACGAACGAAGGAAATTGATACGTATTTAATACAAAGTGAAAAAATTAACACAGTAATGGTTCAAACGGTAACTAATACATACTAAAACTATGACATAATAACTATGACACTATGAATAAAATAATATTTGAAATGTATAATTAATTAATTATACATTTCAAACATTAGCAAATAAATATTATTTTAATATAATAAAATTTTCAACTTTGGTTGATTACGTTGGTTTTTAATTGTAATTCGTATATCTATAATACTATGTCAGTACTAAAACTTAATAACAGCAATCTGATGGATTATTAAAATATACGAATACATTCGTTTTTGAAATTATTTTATACAAAAACAATTTCTTTTTATTACATTGAGTATCCTGGTTTACAAATAAGTACCCACATATTTACGTATTACAAAATATTATAATTTTCTATTTTATTTGAATATGTCCATTTAAGGAAAGCCGGGGCGAATCGTCAAAACGGGCATCTAATTTAGTGAATGGTTACCTCTACCTCACAAGCCTACGCTACATGCGTGACGTCAGTTACCCATTGACAACGCTGTAATAAAGATCTTTCTGCTAGAAAAAAAATGCAATCAATTAAGAACGATGTATGGCTATAACTTAAAGGGCCTACGTCAATAGGTGTTATGATGCGGCTAGAACCTTTGGACATATAACAATATTTTACCGTCCCAATAGTCCATGTCAAGCGTCTATCTACCTAAGCGAGTAAAGTCACGTTTTTGGTCTATAGGTAATACAATTTAAGATGGGTAAGTGTGTACTTTGAAAGGTACGTAGGTATTTTCTTAGATGACCAACCGCAGACGATATTAAGTAAAAAAGTTTGGACGATATCTCAGCGGTAACTCGGATACAGTAGCAAGGCTCACGTTTCTTCATATTTCTATTGTCTCGTAGAAAAAAAAAAACATTGTTCAAGAAAAGGAAAGTTGGTATTCGCTAGACTCTAGTAAAACAACTGTTGCTAGGTATTTAGTGTATAGTTTCTTTAGTAAACAAGTCATAACTTTAATAGTACCTTGAAATCTATACTAACGTCATAAAGCTGAGGGTGTCTTTTGTTTGTTCGTTTAAAAGCGCCGATTTCCATAACTATCGGTCAGATTAATTTTTTTTTTTTTTACTGGATAGAGTATTTACTTTTTTGGCTTTAAAATAAAACGCCCTACATGCATTTGAAACAGCGAGTAACAGTTAATTAATATTCACTTTGATTTTAGCTAAACTATGTTGATTTTGCTCGGTTCTTGCTGTTTCAAATCATAAAATCCTGCCGTAAATTAAAAACCACCCAACCCACATCGATGCAGGGGTGACAGTTATCGTGGTATGTGTGTGAGCAGTGGAGTGCTGTAGAGTCATTGTGAGGGTGGCGTGGATCGAACCGTCGGCCAGGGAGACCCGTAGAAACGGTGGTGCCGCTGGCCGCCCGCGGCATAGAGAGGGGCCCAACCACGGCTAACCACCCTGGGAGGCTGCCCCGTCAGGTCGCGCATAATCCACGGAGTGGCTCGTCGTGCCGGTTGGTGACCGGATGGTGGGACCCGGCGACCACTTCCGGGAGGGTACGGGGGCCCTTCCGTCCGGCGGTTCGGTCACCGTCATGCTTCACCGATACATGATGACACAGCATTTTTAGTCTCAGTTTACATTGCCACGATGACTGTCATGCCTTTTACGCCCCCTTCCTCTTCTATCATGGCAGCTCAAAAAAAGAAAAGTGGTCCTACAGCGGCATCCTCCTCTCCCACCAACCCGCTTTTTGAGGTGGAGTTCACTAACATACGTGGACTCCATGCAAACCTCAGCGCCGTACACCAACACCTCGAGACGGCTCGGCCGGCCATGCTCTTTCTCACGGAGACACAAATACGCCGCCCTGCCGACACGGCATATCTCCACTATCCCGGCTACGTGCTTGAGGAGTGCTTCCTCGCAAGGGCTGGAGTGTGCCTTTTCATCAGGGCGGATGTTTGTTGTCGCCGTCTGCACTGCCTAGAAGACACATCCTTCTCCATCCTTTGGCTCCACGTGGATTTTGGCTCTACGAGCCGGATTTACGTGTGCCTCTATCGCTCCCATTCCGGAGACTCCGAGACAACTCGACTCTTTGACCACCTGAGTCAAGCAGCGGATAAAGCGCAGGAGCAGTTTCCGACCGCCGAACTGGTGTTTTTGGGAGATTTTAACGCCCACCATGAGTCCTGGCTGGGATCTTCCAAAACTGACCACGCTGGTCGAACTGCCCACGCATTTGCTCTCACGCATGACCTTACCCAACTGGTACTCCAGCCCACCAGGATACCAGACATAACGGGTCAAGCGCCCTCTTTGCTGGACCTACTGCTGACGAATCACCCAGCGCAGTACAGCGTATCGGTTCTCGCCCCTCTGGGATCCTCCGACCACTGCCTGGTGTCGACCTCAGTGCCTCTTGTTACGCCTCCACGACCTGTGGTAACAAGGCGGCGGTTATGGCACTACTCGTCAGCAGACTGGGATGGAATGCGGGAATATTTTGCATCCATCCCGTGGGCTCAACGCTGCTTTAAAGATAGGGATCTGTCGCAAAGTGTGTCTGCCGTGACTGACGAAATCACTGTCGGTATGGAGTATTATATCCCCTACAGTGAAGTCGCCAGCACGAAGACCCGTCCCTGGTTCAATCGCGAGTGCATCCGGGCCGTTGCTCAAAAGCAGTCGGCCTACCGCGCATGGATCAGGGCCCGCGCACATTGTGACCCAGACATTGATCGCCTAAAAGCAGCACTAAACAGAGCCACTAGGGAATGCAAGAGGGCTTACATCAGAGCAGATGCCCAGCGCATTGCACGGTTTGGTCAAGAACTCGTCGCGTACCCTACGGGTAGCCGTAAGTTTTGGCGATTGGCCAAAGCCGTGCGGTCCAACTATTGCCAACCTTCGCTGCCGCCGTTGAACTACCCTGACGGATCACTGGCCCACGAGCCGCAAGAGAAAGCGAATCTACTAGCTGACCTCTTTGCGGCTAACTCCCGAATCGATGACCGTTGCGCGCACACGCCCACCATTGCGTCCTGCGACTCCGCAATGCGGGATATTCGCATCCGGCAGAGGGATGTCCGTGCGGAGCTTCGGTCACTCGATGTCCGGAAAGCCAGTGGACCCGATGGTATTCCGGCGGTGGTTCTTAAGAACTGTGCACCTGAGTTGTCTCCCGTACTAACGCGCTTGTATCGCCTATCCTATTCCTCAGGAATTGTTCCGGAGGCCTGGAGAGAAGCGAATGTTCAACCCATTCCCAAAAAAGGCGACCGCTCCGATCCAGCCAATTACCGACCTATAGCCGTCACTTCCATACTCTGTAAGGTGTTCGAGCGGATCATCAACACCCAACTAATCCGCCACCTAGAGGATCACTCCTTGTTAAATGATCGGCAATATGGTTTTAGGCCGAACCGATCCACGGGTGATCTTCTAGCGTACGTCACACACCTTTGGGGTGAGGCTATGGATAGGCATGGGGAGTCCTTGGCCATCAGCCTCGACATTGCCAAGGCCTTCGATAGGGTGTGGCACCGCTCGCTTCTCTCCAAACTTCCTGCATTTGGTCTGCCACCTAAACTCTGCAACTGGGTTGCTGCCTTCCTCGAAAAGCGCCGCATTAGGGTTCTCTGCGACGGCGCGGCCTCAGACTTCCACGAGGTAAGCGCTGGTGTACCTCAGGGCTCCGTCCTATCGCCTACGCTGTTTCTTCTGCATATCAATGACATGTTGGCCCTTGGCAATATACATTGTTATGCAGACGACAGTACAGTGCACGGGCGATATTTCGGGCATCCTACTGCCAAGCTGGCAGACGTTGAGGAAAAACGACAGGAGCTTGTCGCTGAGCTCGACCGGGTCTTGAGCCGCATTTCCCAATGGGGCTGTGAGAATCTGGTCGAGTTCAGCGCCAAGAAAACACAAGCGTGTGTGTTCTCTAACAAAAAGTCTCCATTCCTTCCCCTTCCTACTCTTCAGAGCACTCAACTGCCACTGCAGGATAGGCTAAGTATTCTGGGTATGGATATTTGCCGGGATCTCAATCCGCGCGATTACATCGAGAGTGTCACTAAAGCGGCCTCGCGTAAGCTCGGCGTTTTGAACAAGGTGAGACGGTTCTTCTCGCCCGAGCAACTGTGTCTTTTGTACAAGACCCAGGTTCGCTCCTGCGTGGAGTACTGCTCTCATCTCTGGGACGGCTATGCGCAGTATTTGCTTGACGCTCTCGATCGGTTGCAGCGGCGCGCAGTCCGCATTATCGACTGTCCTGAGATCACCCAGTCTCTTGAGCCTCTGCAGTTGCGAAGAGATGTCGCCTCTATGGCAGTCCTCTATCGCCTACATCACGGGGAGTGTTCTGATGAGCTCTTCCAATTGGTCCCACCTTCTCCCTTCCTCTACAGGACTACACGTGCTGGCCTGAGGAGTCACCGTTTGTGCGTCGAAAATATACGTACCCGAACTAAACGGTTTGGCTCTTCTTTCTTGTGCCGATCGGTAAAAGCCTGGAATTCTCTACCAGCGCACGTGTTTCCTTCCCACTATGATCCCGGGTCTTTTAAGCGGGGCGTGAAAAAGCATCTCACCAGGCCGCCATAGTGTGGGTCACCATGCTGCATTGACTACACATGCAATGAGGATGGTGACCACCACTCTTTGACTCCACCTATTGCTTTCCATCAGGCAAAGTGGAGTCACTATGGTAGGCTAATATAAAAAAAAAAAAAAAAAAAAAAAAAAAAAAAGAATATTTTAGGTTAAACCTCTGTGAAAACTGTATTTAATTCAATAGTTTTTGAGAGATGAGTCTACAAACATACAGGCAGCCCAAAATTCTAATAATTCACATAAAAAAGTAGACTACCAACTTAAATGTGTCTATCATTAAAATTAATACTTATATGGTTTTCTCATGGATGCCATTGTCAAAACTGGACCAAATTGAAATGGGACCACAAGGTAAGTAATAAAAAAAAACTTCAAAATAGGTTCACCCAGTCGAAAGTTCTGAGGTAACAAACATAAAAAAAAATCAGTCGAATTGAGAACCTCATCCTTCTTTGAAGTTGGTTGAAAAACTGTTTTTTTTTTTGGGTTCTGTTGTACTAGTAAAGGTATCAGTATTTTTTTTGTTTTTCTATCTTTCTAATATACTTTCTTAGGCAACGCAAATCACGTCTCGCATTGTTATCTATCAATACACTTTTATCATCAACCCAAATAGCTGAAAAGCACAACAAAATTATGTTTTTGGCATCGTGCACTAAACGACGATCATATCGTGTGTCACCTTTAACGTTTGGCTAAAACTCACTAAGATCCCTCCAGGATGTTGTTACGTTGGCAAGAAAGTTAATGCTGAGCTGGATAATGAGGACGCTGATGCCAAATGCTATTCCCTGCTACCCAGCATTAAACAACATTAAACATGTTGAAAATGTATCAAGTTTATGGCTTCATGAGAGAAGTGGAACGCGCTAAGGTTTTTTATTATTTAGTTTATTATAATAGGCTGGCAACAACAACAATGCAAGTATGTTTTTAAAAGCTCTAGATCTAGTATCTTGCAGTAGTTTCTTATGTGGCATTTTTGGAAGATGTGTAGGGATAAATATCCTACGATGGTAGAAAATGCGTGGGAGTATTTCGAGTCACCAAAACAACATCGCAACGAATTCCGCTGAGGAGAGGGTTCTTAATCTGTCATCAAATATGTGTTTATCTCTTACATCCAGTTCCCATTGAGGACATCCGATGTGCATTGAATTAAACGTCATGATTGCAATCTTAGAATTAGAAATCAAATATTTCAAAGTGTTTATTCTGGCAAGGCGTGACGACAGTAGTGAATATTAGCAATAATTTTTACAATAAACAGTGCTACCGTATATTCAAATTTACTTTAATGTTCCATATACACATTAAAGAACAAAATAAGCGTACTATATTAAATAATTATAACTTTTAAATGCCTCATACACGGCAGCCTGATGCCAAAGTAGAGAGTACAAGTAGAGCTAGTACTATGGTAATCACTGGTATAATCATCACATCACACATTTGCACGTTCCGGGTGGACTTCTGGCTTAGCAGTCAGTCAGTCAGTAACCATTAGACCAACAGGCAATTCAATAAAAATAAAATAAAAACTCTTTGCGCGTACTATACTAATTTAAAATATAAAATAGACAGAGGACATGTGAATGTTTTTAGCAACAATTGTTAGTATTGCCAATTTTTGCGTAGTTACCGTCTCTCAATTTGTTCTTGCAATGAAAAGTAAGGGCACGCACAAGGTCGATCGATCGCTTGCCGCAGACTGCATTAACGAACGCGGCGCACGTGGCACCGCTCACGTGCATACCTTTATTATCAATTACTCATTTTCATACTTTATTTATTTATTTAAGCTTTATGCACTTAATGTGCGGCGGACTTAATGTCTATGGCATTTTCTGCCAGTCAACCTCCGGGTCTTACACAGGAAGTAGCTGCATTTAAACGCACCGTGCGGTGCATTAACAAGCACTTTTGGGAATAAAATATCGGTGTATTCAAAGCACTTTATTGAAAGTGAAATTTAGTGAGGAAGGAAAGGAATCTGATATTAAGGATATATTGGAAACTGAAAGTTAAGTTGACCTGTTGAGAGTCCCGTCATGTTACTCGGACAGCCTGTTGCCAGCCAATCAAAGCATTTATACACTAAAACTTACTTTTTAAATGAAGAATAAAGAGTTATAATACGCCACTGCTTACCCCTTCGGGATACAGGGGTGATTGCATGTATCTATGTCAAATAAAATATATTTTTCATGCAGAAAACAGCAGTTCAAAGCACTTAGCAACTGCAAGCGATGTCTACGTAAATGGCATTGACACACAATGACGTCATCTGGTGTAAAAATAACATCATTGATCTAGATCTGGAGACAATTCAATATACTGAAGGTCACTATCCACGGCCACGCGTTCTATACTAACTAATACTACAAATGCGTAAGTAGGTTTGTTTGTTTCTAATGCGTTAACTACTGAAATGATTTTCATTTAATTTTGCATATGGGGTAACTTTTTTAAAAGTATATACTAGTAAAGTGGTTCAGTTTAAACGAGTCATTTTTCGGCACGCACGAGTACGGCCTCACAGAAAACCGGTTGTTAAACAATGCTTGCATTGTGTGACCGGAAGCTCAACCACTTTTCCCATTACCTCTTTCCCCTCCTCCCTATCCCCTATCATAAAAGGCGAACAGCACTCTTGTGACTCTTGAGTTGCAAGCGTACATGGGCGAAGGAAGTCACCATCGGGGGGCCTGTCTGCTCGTTCGTCCCTTTACCATAAAAAAGGCACAACTAGTTGACGACCTCGTAAAAACCTACTCACAAGATTAAAAAAGAAAATGGTTTCATTATTTTTAAAACAGCACTTATCAAACAATAACTTTTATTATAAATAATTAGACTAAATTATAGTCGGCAAAATGTGGGCCTTAATTACGCCTCTGCCCCAACCCCTTCAGATATGCAGGCGTGAGTGTATGTATATGTACAAATAAAATAGATCAATATTGTATTCAGTCTGGCTAAAGTTGACTCATTCTGACATTAGCTACGTGCACAAGGTCACGCAGCCTGATCGAATACACTCTCATTACCAACCACCTACTTTTAACAGTTGTATTTTTATTATACACTGTTTTCATATAAAACACTGTCAGACCAAAATAGTCATAAAAACAGGTACTAGTAAAACTCACGTGTATATTAAAAAGTCGCTATAGATACACTTTAAAAAGCTTTTCGACATGAATAAGCATTGACATATAAGGTTACATCTAAAATATCCGTATAAAAGTTATGTGGAAGAAAACACCACGAGTGATAAAACCGTCAATTATCATACCTGTGTAACATACAATACTGTATTACATTTTCCTGTACTGGTATACAATAAAGTGATATAAAAATAAAAGAAAATTCTATATATTTTTCTAACTTAGCGCAATTTGTCAAATATCATTTCGTATACCACGGAAAAAAGAATACATGTAATATATAAAATGGCTCCCTAAACGCCGAAATCTACGTGCATTAACTTCCCTCTTCTCTTTTCTTAACTCTCCGTCTCCACCATCTTATTTGGCTCCCTACATTCGGTTTCTATCGTCAAATCACGATAGAAATCTTCGTTCCACTCACAACAATCTTCTCTTATGTACCCCTCATAACTCTGACTTTGTTAACTCTTCCTTCTATGTCCAATCAGTGCTACTCTGTAATGCACTACCACTCGAAATCAGGATGTCCACTAACCGCTTTACTTTTAAGAGGAGGGTACGTGACCTCCTGTATAATCAGTTGGCAGAAATTTCACACCGTAAGTACATATTTAACAGACTTTTATAGTGTTTATTATATGCGTTGTAGGTATAGTAAGGTATATGTATATAAGTTTGTATTTATTTATATATATGTATATAGGTATATATCAGTATATGATGTATGAAAGTAATATACATATGTATATAATTAGGTCATATTTTATAATAATTAAACTGGTACCTCTCTCACCTATTTGCACCTGCTACCATTTATTTTTGCCACACCCCAAGTTTGACTGGGAGAGAATGCCTGAGGCATGAAGTCCGCCTTTGTACAAAATGTGCAATAAGTCGAAAATAAATAGAAAATAAATAAATATATGTTAAAAAGCGCCTGCATGTTATGAGACTGATAGAAAAAAAACTCAAATCATTAAAACACGTGACGTAACTCATAATAATACAAAGCATTACGTCATCGAAGCGAGAGTGGCGTGAGTTCGTGTATCGTAGTAAGTCTCAATGTCAAGAACGTTCACAACATGTTTTTATGCACACAAATGACTTGATCTTGAAGAAATATAAAAATTATCATGTTGATAGGAAGCTAAAACATGTGAACTGTATTTTCATTATCTTTTACGTAACATATTGAAGCATATGACCGTGTATATATTATTATCAGTGGAAAATAACAAACAATACATCTTTTTCTGCACTCGGACGACCTGATTAAATTAAAAGAGTATGCTATCAGTTCTTATAAATACTACAAATACTGACTATCCTGTTGGTCCAGCGGCTAGTGACCCTTACTGCTGAACCAGAGTTCGCGAGGTTTGAAAGAATTGTGTGATGAGAATGATCGTTGGTGACTGGGTGTGATTTATCTGTAGCAGTTCGGTGACCATAGTACGAGCTCAGTTTAGTTTGGGGTCAGGCGGCCATGTTTGAGAGATATATGATAGTTATTATTATATTTAAAGAAATCTATATTTACCATAACTCTACATTTTTCGATTATACAGACTATATTAATTATTATTATATTTCTTTCTTAAGATAGTTTGTATAGTCTTCAAAATTAAAACATAGCTTTTGCCACAATTTACTGCTGTATATTAAATTGAAATTCTTATGAAAGAAGCTACAAGGAATAATAGATTCTATAGGTTTAAAGCCTAAATAAATATCAATTTATATCAGAACCGGCTAAACTGGCGATACATATCTACGATAAAAAAGCAAATAAAAATGTGTATCGAAATTTCGCTTCATTTCAAAACACGTTTTCAATAATTGAATAGTAAATTACGGTTGCAGTGTTAATTGAACACGTAACAGAATTAAAATAACGACATTCAGGTTATATAACGTATAATAAAGATTAAAAAACTTAATTTATCAAACAAACATAAAACCCGGCTACATTTTTTTTTTTTTATTGATGCCTAACAGAATGACTCTACTCTGCCTGAAGGAAAACAGTAAGTGGAATCCAAGAGTAGTGGTCACCATCCAACAACCATTACGGAATAATATTACGAGAATCTGTACAGATTGTCAAGGCATATATACACACTTTGAAAAATTAACTATTACCATGATAAAATCAGCACAATTACATTAAAAATTACTAGTTTTAAAACTATTTGCAGCTAAACCATGACATTAGAAACCACATTCAAATTTGGGCACCTCTCCTCCCCTTTTTAATATAATATCATATTATGCAAATGTATACATCAGCCAATACTCCAACAAACAACAAGTATAGTAGGGTCTCCAGTATTGATCGAGAAGTGTAATTAGGTTGGCAACTGCCCGAGGTAAAGGCACTGATTGATACCATTAATAAAAATCTAATAGTAGCTTTCATACGTCATAGCTAATATCTTAGATATCAGATTTAATCGTTTTGTAATTATCGCGATAATCACGGGTGTATTACAATAGGTAACCTTGTGTTACTTGTTAACCTTACAACGAACTAACGAGTCACTGAAAACAGTTTTTGCTGATGTCGATAAATATGTAAGTATGATTTTTTATAATAGCGGGACACTTGCAACTCAAGAGTCACAAGAGTGCTGTCCGCCTTCTAGATTAGAGGAAAGGGATGAGGGGAAGGGGAAGGGCAAGGGGAAAGGGGGTTGGGCCTCTGGCAACCTCACTCACTCGGTCACACAATGCAAGGAGTGTTTAACAGCCGGTTTTTTTGTGAGGCCGTCGTAATTCCCACGGTGAAAGGAATGTGTATTCTTATTTCACATTTTTTTAGTTTTTTTTTTTTTTTAATTTTAATGTTAAACCCTATACTTCTCCTACTGTTAAGATCATTTAAATGATACCTCATAACTTGAAATCTATCATGCCGGCTCAGCTACAGGCCATGATAAAGAACATCATGCATACATACATATATACACTCGAAAAACATAACTCTCGTTCTTGCGCAGTTGAGCTAAAATGACGGAAAAGTAATTGTGATTGAGAAGTAGTTTCCCTATATTCTTGAGTGTAATAATTTCTATACTTTGTTTAACTGTAAAGATTTAATCAGCTACTTTGTTTCTATAAATGATGTAACATGTTGATCTAAAAACAAACATGACTCATTTAACAATTTTAAATAAAGAAAAAAAAATTGCTTAAAAACCCTAATAAATTAAAAATCACAATTAATATATAAATCATTAATACAACTCTATTTTAAAATTGAGACATGCTTTTGCTACGCCTACACACGTCAACTGTCAAAAACTGGGATGACATTTCAGTCATCCCAGTTTTTGACAGTTAGCCTTTTGATGTCATGAATGACAATTAATGGCTTTAATAAACATCTGTTTGTTTTCCGTCACTTTGAAGGTTAAGTTACATAGTGTTACGTAATTGTTTACCTGCATTGTCTTATGTAAGTAAAAGAAAAGGACGGATGTATGTTAGAATTTGCTAACCGACCTTCCGACCGTCAGTTCCTAATTTAAGTTTTATTGTAGATCTACCCGATCCCTGCAGTTCCACATGCGGTTTTGGTTACTGCCCCTAAGGGTGTTTTAGATAGCAAAGGTTGTGTAGCGATCATAATGTCAGCGCTTTTAAACTAACAAACAAAAATCTATTTAACTTAAGTAAGTATATTAGTACCGACAAAATATAGGAATAATTATATAAAAGGTTGAATTCTCCTCCTACAATCAACAACAGAAATAAACAAGTATATATAGAATCGCAATAAATAATATTATTTCTTTAACAAACCAAATTCACACCTTATTCTGTGGTATCATGTCACGTCGTGTTTATCGCATGAGTGGGGACAAGCCTGCCCCCAATCCCGCATGACTTCCATGATACAACTCGCAGTATACAGACATATGTATGTACGTACATACTAACACTCCATAAACATAACCATCCTTCTTGCAAAGCTGGGTAAAAGAAAATAAATGAGAACACTCGTATATTACATATACATATGTTGCATCGTAAGAACACATTCTATTAACCCTTATTTTTTTTCTTAAGTGTGGATACCCCCTCAGCTTATCCCACCGGGGTTTTCGGTGAGACGGTTTGTTGGAATAGGACCAACTTTAACCACACGGAGTGCTTTACTTGGCCTAAAGTTTGAGAAATCCGGGTACAGCTTTAGTAAGACATCCGGATTCCTTCTAGCGCCAGCATATCGCAAAAGTACCACCAACATTCGTAACTCTCTATTAGGAGACGTCCAGGTATCTTTCAACCTTTGGTATGGAAACGTTTTCATTTTGCTGGTTACCTACGTACAATCATCAATATCGCGCTTGACATTTATGTAACCGATAAAAATAATCTGCATAGAAACTACCGCGCTCCTACTTACATCACGAGACTGCATATCAAGTTGCAACCATTTTGGCCAATAAATAAACAAATATCTGATGAGTGAAAGTTGATAATGTTATCAGTGGATAGATAATGAAATATTATATTAGCCAGCTGCTGTTTCATAATATAAAAATCTATTTTACAAACTAAAACATATCAACCGGTCTAGTGTGTAGTGACACTCGACTGCTGAGCCAGAGGTCGTTGGGTTCGATTCTCATACGATAGAAAAAATTGTGTGATCCACAACTAAATGTGCCGAATCTTTCTTCGGGTGTTCTTTGTCCTCGTTTATTGGATGTTTGTAAAGTCCCCAGCGACACAGAAATCATTGTAAACTCTCATCTTTCTACTGTTGTCACAAAATTTATTCGGGCCTGCACGCCGACCCTCCTTAGAGTGTAGCCGATTTCAGACTCGAAAGAAAACAGAAAGGACGATTTGTTCAATAAAAATGAGCATTAGGAAATTCGGGTAAAGTATCTGGTATTTTGTACGTGGTAGAGCCATGCTTAGGCACGAATGGGCCGGCTCAACCGGTGCGATACCACGGCCTCACAGAAAACCGGTTGTGAAGCAACACTTGCGTTGCACTTCCCCGAAATTAGTGAGGTTTCCGGAGGCCCAACTCCCCCTGTCCTGTCCTCTCCCATAACCCCCTTTTTTCCATCTCCTCACCTTCCTCTCTTTTCCCTCCCCTCATACCATCATCCCTCATAACCCTCAAAGGCGGGCAGAGCACTTACGACTCTTCGAGTTGCAGGTGTCCATGGACGGTGGTTGTCACTTAGCATGTTCTGTATACCGTCTGTTCGTATGTCCCCCTACAATATAAAGAAAAAAAAAGTTGTGTATGAAGCAACGGGGCTAACTCTGCAGTAGGTAGGAGTCATTCTTTCAACTTCCTGTGGTCACCACCCACCCACCCCACCAGTCACTACTGGAGATGCCACTAGGAGCGACAGAAAAGTTCAAACAACTACAAATTATGAACTAAACATTCAAAACTAAACTCCCTTAAATATCTTCTGGGTGTGGTAATAATTCTTAACATTTAATGGGTAACAATATACTGTGGATTCCAGCCAACATTTAACATAAAAGGAGTGCCTTTAGTAATTTTGTCGCAAGCAATCAAAGTTAATTACTATTTGCACCATCAACGATGACGCATTACTTTCATTAGTTACTTGACTAATTAGTCATCTATTAATAAATTTATTATGTCAAATCAAAAAATATAATCAAACAGCCCACTGCAGTCCACTCTTGGATATAGGCCTGCCTAACATAATATAAAAATAGAAAAATATGGGCAGTATTTGGGGATAGAAGTGAAAAGTAAGTATATTGTAAGTTGTGTCGGCGAGCTATTAGATTATACACAGTATACATATAGCTCATGGGAAGCGTACGGTGACGATGACGCGAGTTTCAGCTATCTATTCACCGGAAAAGTACACACATATATACACAGTATACACATAGCTCATGGAAAGCGTTCGGTAACGATGACCAGATTTCCATGATTTTTGTTTACCCAAAAACTGCTAAACGCGCTAAATTAGGTTTAGAAAATTTACTTAAAAATTAAGCCCACCGGCATCGGGTTCAGGAGTCGAGACACCCTTGGTGCTGCAGAGAAGGAAACTACCTCACGTTATCAAGGAAGCACTGCGTACTGGATTATTATTATGAATAAATAATGGTATGTTTCGTAGATAATTTATTCAATAAAATATTGTCCTTCACATTTAGATGTTTTTAAAAGATTTACTAACCTTTTTTATATTAAATACTACTTTTAAAAAAATACAACATAAATATAAAAAAAAGATTAGACATTATGAACAATGTATTAGATACGAAGAAATAAATAGGAGCATAGATGTAGCATAGATAAACTACATCGTAAAGTTTTCCAATGAAACAAAAAGGTGGCAAGGCTGTGGTGTGACGTAACGTCACGCTGCAGGCTTGCCCCTCACACTGGCTTTTAAACACAATAAGGCTGCATTTACACTTAACTGGCAATACCTAATTTCGCTGCATACAGCACAATCTGTGTACATAGCAAAAATAAAAAAAGTTACAAAATTCAAAAGCCTAGCAGTAGTATTACAGAAATAATATAGTAATAGGTACAACATCACACGCTACAGCCATTAGGAGAGCAGCAGTGAGCATTATAAACACTGGTGAAATATATTTCCAGAAATGTAAAGTGTAAAAAAGCGGGTTCGAACCCCACCCAGTGCAGTATCGTCGTGATACGAGCATTTAGCTTAGCTGGAGGAGTTATCGAGAATACTAGTAATATGTGACCAACGTTACTAGTAATATTTATTCAAAAAACTGTTTGCTACACAGTCCAATTCCTAAGTCACTTTTAAGAACACCTTGCGGGAAGAAATGGGGTGGAACTATTCTACTTAACCAGAATTTAAAATTCTTTTATTCCTTATGTAACTGACATTGTCGTATCGAAACTTTACTAAAATACTGATATACTGATATTTATTTTAATTTAGAATATTAAAGTATTCTTGTGTATATTTATTTATTTATTTAAACTCTTCCTCCATAATACAACGCACGAGGCGGACTTAATGCCACATGGCAATATCTACCAGTCAACCTTTGGGTGGTTAAGTCAGGGACATGGCAGGTGCATAAAGATGAAATATTGAGAAACGAAAAAAAAACATTATATTTACATACGAATGCACAAATATATACTATATACATACACACAAATACAATACATAGATACAAACTTTAGTTATAGTTTTAGTCATGGGGGTATCTCAGTCAACTGTCTCAAATAGAATTCACGGACTTTAACTTTAAACGTGTCGCGGTTGGTGGTCATCCTAATCTCAGGAGGGAGCGCATTCCAAACTAAAATGGATTGGACAGCAAAAGTAAAAATTATTTGTGGAGCGGAGATCTTTGTCATGGTTAGAACCTAAAAAACTAAGCTGTATGTATTAGTTGTTTATACAACAATACCAGTATACTACCCACTTATACATATAATACATATATACATACATACACTCATATCCCGAAAGGGTAGGCAGAGGCCTTATTACAGGAGGCGTATTAACGTAATAAGGGCAAGAATATTACCGTCATCCGGGCACTTTTAGGACTGAGATGAGAAAATGTGGGTATATTGACAGGAAAGGGTGGCTAGAAAGGGTTGGAAAGCATATTGCTTATACAGATGGATTGGGAAGTATTAGCAATAGCTCAAGCAAGTCAGGGTCGCATACCTATATAACTCGAACATGCTGGTGCCGGGTAGTCAGAGTCTTCTAAAGGCAAAAAAACAAATACATTTTTCACATTCCACGGCAGATTACAATTTAGTAGATAACGGCCTACCTGTGCGTCTGTAAAAGAACATTATATCCATATTTTAACAGTGGTAGAGCCATGCTTAGGCTCGAATAGGCCGGCTCGACCGGTGCGATACTATGGTCTCGCAGAAAACCAGTTGTGAAGTAACGCTTGCATACGACGCATGTGTCCATGTACGGCGGCTGTCACTTACCATCAGGTGACCCATATGTTCGTCTGTCTACCAATAATATGAAAAAAAAAATGCCCATACCGTGCCACTTTGTCTGTGATAAAGTTGGGTGGTGATTTCACTGTGTGATATCCATCTTTGTATAAATAGTTCTACTGTACGTGTATATGTCACTGAACTCCTCCTAAACGGCTAGACCGGTTTGAATTAATTTTGTTGTATGCGTTTGGGTGGCGCCCTGGATGGTTTAGATTCACAATTTAGCCCGGCAGATGGCGCTGCAGTCGGTATCTAGGTTATTTATCTATACTGCAACATCAGCACAACGTCTGTTGGGTCCGCTACTTTAGAATATATGTGTTACATGAGTAGGTTATGGGTAGGTTTTAGTTGTAAAACCTGCTTGTCGCTCTCTCTAAGCAGTACGTTATTTTTGTTCGTTTTATAGAAACACTGAAGAAATTGGCCAGTTTTTTGGCATGTGATGGTATGTTTGAAAACATAAATATGAACTACAATCCTCTGTGGGGTTAAGAGTCTCTTTCTATCACTCTCATTTCTTCTATTACAAAAAAAAAAAAGAATACACGGTTTTTTTTTAATGTGATAGGTGGCTAACTAGCAGACGGATCACATGATGTTAATCAACTACCATCGCCCTTGGACACCTGTAATCGCAAGTGCTTGGCCGGCCTGTGTCTTTAAAACGTTACGTGGCCTTATGGTGTGTTTGAGCATTTGACTGAGATGTACATATTTTACTAACATTACATCACAGATTACAAATGATTTTCTGTAATGCATAAACCCTGTTTTGTGTACAATTAAAACAAACAGTCTGGTTATCGTTGCACATATGTTAGGCGCTTGCAACAACAGGGCTGTCATAAATTGTTTACATTACAAATAATCGAAAGCAGCCCTGCTGCGCTCCCATCTTCTGCTACGTCAACTAGGTTTTGACACGATGCTAACTTTAATCGGCTTATCATACATTTGCCTGATTTTTATATAGAATACTAGCACACCTGTTGACGCCCCCTCAACACCCCTTGTGGGTGGAATTTCGTAAAATCCGTTCTTAGCAGAAAGGAATATCCCTACCAAATTTCAAGTCTCTGTGCCTTATAGTTCCAGAGATATCGTGATGAGTCAATATATCGGTGGAAATCTCTTATATATATATTATACATATACTACATTATTGACATTTCTATTTTTTTGCCTACACTGTTTCATAATAAGGTTACTGATTTAAAGGTCGATGAACAATATTAAAACTACAGCTGGCCCCTCACTCGAGTCAAGAGATTATATCTTATCCTTTGAAAAATGGGTACAAATTAAGTTTCGGTACTTTTTGAACACAATAAAAAAAAAGCTCAAAATTTAAGCAAAACATAACTTATTTATAGACTTACATGATACTTGATTAAATGTGGACGTAATTAACTGATTGGACCAGGGCGACATACCTGCAACAGATAAACAATAAAATTATATTTAAAAAAAAAAAAACAGATATTAAGTGAAAGCAGGAGAAATACATTTTATTTCACTTGCTTTACTAGGTAGGTTTAAGTAAGTGACGCCAATCAGTTGCTACCATAATAGATAAGGTAGAACCAATATTGAACTGCATTAAAAAGGTAAGAAAAAGGGATTATATTGAAAGGAAAAAGGTTGACAAAAAGGGCAGGTAAATCAAGAAAAAAGATATTGATGAAGGGTGAATTGGAGATTGTAAGCAACAGCTATAACTCGAGGTGCTATTGCCGTGAAGTCCGAGAATTTTTACAACTTCAGCCAAGAGGTATTTAAAATTATGTTTATTATTGGGTACTAATGGTTATACTTTAGCCAAGTTACAATAACCAGATAAAACAGGACTTAACTACAAGTCTTGTTAGTACAAACTTCGTCCAGTAGAAACTTGGTACTCAACATACTAATATTGGATATGTAGGATGCTTTGGCCTTACAAACTGGCCGGAGTTTTGACCGCGCGCCGCTAACTTAATCAACGAAGTGGCAATAACGTGCTGGTAGCAGTTTATGATTTACACAGAGAGCTTACCACATGTATTGTTTTATACTTGTTATAGTAAAGTTTGGAAATTAAATAATTAGGTGTATAAAAATTTAATGATTTTATTTGAAAAAATATTATATTCTTATAGACATCGTGTCTTTATTAGTAGACTATTGTTGCATATTCTAGAGACAGTGGAAGTTGGTGGTGATCCCTGTTTAGAATTTAGTGGAATAAAACATGTAAGTTTAGCATTTAATAAGAAGTAAAATCTTGTTTTATGTCCTTAAGCATTAAAGTTTGTTGTGTCACAGACACAACAAACTTTAATGCTTTAGTGTAAAAATAAGGTTTTCAACCAAACCCCCAGTTCAGTGGACATGAATCACTAATACGATACGTAATATAATAAAATATTTTTTGGATAAAAGTTGTCGAAAAGAACAGTTTTAATACAAAAAAAAAAAGAATCTCGTTCCTGACTCAAACCCAAATTGATTGACAAAATGTACACCAAAGTCAGTTAAAGCAAAATCCAGCTAGCTATTTCTATAAAACAAATATGAAACCTTTTCACTTCAGCTTAACAATTCTCGTATTACGTACATCAGGGGCAGACATAGACGTGGCCACCACACAGTCTGGTAAGCCCAGACGCTTGGCTGCCTACCCATCGCGCGTTGATAGTGGGCGTGTAGGTATGTTTACAGACTTATACAAATATATTCCCTTTGGCAATGTAAACAGTTAAAATGCTTATTACAAGCGGATAAAATCGGCGTTAAAAGATAGGTTCATGTTTGTTTTAATTATAGACGAAATAAATGAAAATTCTGTTAGAGGAACAAAAATAGGGATAGAAGTATTATAAGCTATTACAACTAAATTCAGAATAGTTTTAATGCAACATGTTAAAAATTGCGACTGTTGATTAGGTTAGCCGATTACTTCCTGAGAAACAACAATTTTTATCAAGGCTCTAGGGTAAGTGGTCTCTGACTGACCTTCGTCCGTTCTGAAGTAACCGCATTGAGCAGCAACACCTTAAGACAGGAGGACATAAAAATCTGACGTAACAAAAAAAATAAACCCTCGAAAATAATATTTTCTTCTATTATTTTAAGCACTTACTTAAAGATAGTGATAATCATTATATCCTAAAATTTAACGGTAATAAGATGCTTTGCAAGATAAATTTGGCACACAAGGGTTCTTTACCCGTTACTTGATTCCACTTACTAGCCTTAATAACTGGATACTCTACGGAAACCTAATTAGGAAGGTTCTTGAATCCGTTATCTCGTAGATATTAAAGAAAAATATTACTAAGTAGCATTTTGTTCTTATAGAATAGATTATGTCTATTTCAATATACCCAATCTTACGAAGGTAGTAAACAGGTGATGTCTGCACTAGCACAATGCTATGTTTCTTACAGGACATGTGAATGACCCTATTGGTGGTGTATGCTTCATTCTCGAATTTGAAGTAGTATTATTACTACTTCAAGTTCGAGAAGAACATTTCCAGTAACAATCCGAGATTCAGGCACGTATATTTGGATGCTACAAATACAAAACAAACGTCGACACACGTCCGAACGTTGTCCGAACGGTAAATCCGTGAAATTCGACCAAAACCTAGCCACAAACAAAACGGGTCGTCAATTATTACCATCAATTAAGACTTGATTTATGTCTAATATACATTTCCGTTATCCCCGTACACTAAACAATAATCCCGGATGCATGTTCCAGTTAAACTTTGCATCAGCAAAACCAGCGGCGAGGTATTTGTACGCGTGTTCAATAATTAGCAGAATCAGCACACAAATTGGGCAAAGTCAGTAGTGCGGAGCTACAATTGTACAATTTACCAGACATCGCCCCTATCAGGTAAATTTATCGGTATATATGTTAGCTGTATAAATACATGCTTACATCAGGAGTATTGAAGATAGCTGGTAGGAGTGAGGAAAAAGTGAAAGTTTTAGGTAAGTTGGGAACCATTTTAGTAGCAAAGTTGATGTGAACGTATGCCCAATATTATTTTATCGGTTAAATGAAACATTAAGGTGAACATTTTGAATAATATATATATATATATATAGTTTTTTTTAATGGCATGCGCACTATTAATGTAAATCGACTTGATTTCCTGAGTTCTTTTGTGTCAACCGGCAGGCTTTAGATATGAGTACGTAGTGCTAAAAAGGATTTAAATATTTGATTGTTTTACTGTTTCAACCCAACTTGAACTAATAAACTTATACAATACTACACACGTTTGTATTTTACTACACGTTGTAGCAAGCAGCAAGCCCCGAGAACCGAGTATTTTTATTTTAAAGTATTTTGAAACTGACTAAGAATATTCTAGAGAGTCAGTACATCAATTTGCTTCCCCAAGCTGACAGTAAAAACAACACGTCTTCTATATGACCTCACCACACAGAGTAAGCACAAGACGTGGACACTCGCAGACAGAATGGCGGCGACCTGTGTACTATAAAAAGCTAGTCTGTTAGAACGAGATCGAGTAAAGTCCCTCTTGAGTCGAATGATCCAATTTACTTGTGTAAACATAAGTACGAGTTAAATATACCTTGATAGCTCGCCTCCTGGACTAACAGATACAAAGAGACGGGAGCGAATATGGGGCGATGTATGCATCGTGAGAAATAACTTGTTAGGTGCATTATATGTTTAGTACTCTACATACATACATATATACGCTCACGCCTATACCCTTGAAAGGGTAGGTAGAGGTGTTTAAAACACCCACATTTAACCATTAACAATTAAATCCCATTAACGTGATGGGGGGCGAGATCAACCACCTTCGACGGAGCACTTTAGGAATTAATGTTTGGAAAACTAGGACAATATTGCTCCCAACCAGTTTGGAAACCGCCTGTTTTATTAGTTCTTCTGGTTAGTTTTCAGTGATTTATAAAAATTGAATACTCTTGTATTATAAAAAAGATAATTTATATTTCAAAAGTGGTTCAAAAGTAAACGGACATACTATGGGAGCCGTATTTTTCGACCCTCAGTCCGAAATGACTATCACTATCATATATAAAATCTATAGACTACAGCAAATTTGACTGACTTTAAGAGTTCCCTACAACATATGGCTTGTACTACACCTTCCTTAAGAGGTATACCGCTGGCCTACAGTATTATGAAACTACCATTTGAATTAAAATCTAACTCTAAAGAAGTAACTTGCAATGGATCCTTTCTCATATTGGCTTGGTAGGAAACGAAAAAGTCGATAGTTTAGCTAAAGAAGCTTCAAGTGATGGCGAACTTTTAGGTGTCTTGCCCGTCTTCTCAGACTGTATTTACCTAATTAAAGTTCATTGTTATGCGTCGTGGAAAGTGCACTTCGATAAGAGATCTGTTGAGAGGGGGATATGGCGTAAGACACTTCAAAGTGAACCGTGGCAAAAACCATGGTTTGACGATTGTACAATAGAACGGAGTGTTTTAACTACTGCTTTTAGGCTTCGATCCGGACACATTCCACTTAATAAATTTGCATTCTTAATTAATTATAATACTTTATTTACGTAAATGTTACGCTTTGAAGTCGATGTGGACCAGGTTGACCAGGATCTACCCATGATTCCCTTCGTTTTGGATTATCATAGTGGATCAATTTTTCATCACCGGTAACGATTTGATACAAAAAATATTTCTTTTTGACACGAGACAGTAGTGAAGCACAAACGGTTACTCGATTTTGAATTGCTAATTCTGATAAAACATGTGGAACCCATTTTCCTTGTTTTTTAATTTTTCCATGGTGTGTAAACGATCAGAAATTGTTGATTTACCTACATTAAATTCTTCAGCCAACTCTTTCAGTGTGCGGGCAGGGTTTTCATCCAATAACGCCTGCAATGTGCTGCTGTTTTTCTTGAATCGAAAAAGTATAGTAGTAAATGACGAAAATGATATTTGTCGCGTTCCATATTTAATCACACTAAAAACTTGCGTGCGTTTACTGTGAGTTACTTCGAATAATTAAAGTGCAAGCTAAAACACGCCGCATCGAACATCTAAGTAACTTGTATCGACGTGTCGTGACAGTTACAGACCTAATATAAAGAGGTAGTCACGTCTGTCGGGGGTCGAGGGAGATCCTTCCTAGGCTATACCTTAACCACCGGCCATAGACAGCCGTGACAGAATACCGTGTTGTTTTTATCGGTTCGATTCGGATATACCCACTTGGGTACCGGGGTGGTCAGAACTAAACCAATTTTTATTTTTGTAATATAGGGGACAGACGGTTCACCTATTGTATAACCTTAATTTAAAATAAGGTCTTTATGTACCGGCCGTGGTCACGAGCTGACTGCTCGTGTAACTCGGTCGAAACGTCGAACAATAACAGGTAGTTATATGCTAAATATAAACGCGATTAAGACCCGTATAAAATAACTTTTAATTATGTATAAAAATCGCGGAAGTTTAAAATCGTTTGCTTTTTATAACCTTCATCTTAAACAAGGACAACAGTAGCCATTATGGCTCATTGTGATTTTTTTAAAAGCTTTTACGTACATACATATAAACGAAAGTTTTGAAAATTTTAAATTTAGTTTCATCATCAGGCTTATTGCCATTATAAATTTGGAGTGTATTGACAGGAAAGGGAGGATATAAACGGAAGATCCCTTCCGGTTATACAGATGGATTGGGGAGTATAAGCAACAGCTCAAGCTTGTGCCGAGAAGTCCAAGTCCACTTTATTGACTTTTATTTTTTATTTTATTGTTAAGTATGCTTTGTTTGGGTCAAATCTTGCACGCTACCTTTGACCTCTCATACGGTGTAGCAATGGGCTAAAATTTCACATACACACCTTCTGTTCATATGACAATTAACCTTTTTGATGATCGTGACCTGACTCTTATTCTAAAAGATTATTTTCATAAAGATTTTTATTTAATTTTATTTTATTTTCACCTATGTCGCCGGCTACGATTATAAACAACCCAAAACCTGACATTAATTTATCTACACCCTTCAGTTAAGATAAAAGGTATTTTATAAACGTTATTACTACAAGTTAATTAAAAAACTTCACGGAACTTTCCCTTTGGTTTGAACTTAGCCATTAATAACGGAGGATGGCTCAACAAACTGTTACTCAATATAAAGAATTGAAAAAATCCAAATTACTTATCCCAGATGAACGGGCAGAAATAATTGACTCAGAGGGAGTAGGGAACAAAGAAAACGCGTGGGCGAGGTCTCTAAGGCGCCTATCCACTAGAGCACTTGATTTTATAAACCTACATATTTGATTTAAATAAATGTTAGAGAAGAATAGCAACAAGAGGAATTACAATAATATTTGATCGATAGCAGTTGGCTACATTAGCTGCAAGGCGAAATCTTGAGCTCATTATGTGATGTACCAAGTTATTAATTGTGATTATTAGAGAAGTTACTAATTTATTTGCGATAATTATGCAAGACATAAATACTTACCTTCATTTTAATATTACGTCTAGAGTATAGCTTTTACCGGTTTTGGCTATGGTTTGAAATAAGGAACACGGCAAGTTTTTAGTTTAATAGAGACACATACAATTAAATGGCAAATGTGGTTTTGATATACGGTGACGTAAAGTAAAAATATGTGTTAGAAGAATAAGAATAGTAGTTTCAACATAATAACTTATTTTGAGAGAAAACAAGCTTAAAACTCGTTTCTTTTTTTTAAATTTATAAATTCACATATTAGACTTAAGCATCGGTAAAGCAATGGCTAAGGTGTCGGACTTGCGATCAAGTTCGAACTCCATCCAGTGCACTACCGTCGTGAACCCACCCCTAACACAATTAGGGGGGAGGGGGAGTTAACGAGAATACTAGTAATGTGTGACTTACGTTACTGATAAAGTTAAAAAAAAATTTTTTTTCGTTGCAGAAACCAAGAAAAGGTCTAGTTTGCAGGTACCTTGAGATAAAGCGTATTTTATTCTTGAAGACAAAAATGGTTCAATAAAGAATATTCAATTACTGGCATGTAGGTTACATACGAATTACGATACAGAATCGACGAGGGAAAGATTTGTCGTTTTGTAATAAATCTGTCGGTTCGTTATTCCCAATTCAACATACGAAGTACATACATAATTTAGACATTAATATAAGTCAGGCTTCGAACGTTGTTGACAATTCTAATACATTGTATACTAGATTCATATCGTTACTTATTCACTTCTCGATTCAGGTCAAATACCTAACACATTTACATTGATAGAATATTAATTATTATGATTTCCTCTAGCGTGGTATAGTCTACTTTCCTTTAGTACAAAGACACAGTTACCTAAGTATTCAAGTAACTACTACTATTCAAGAAAACCAGCATTGTATTGCCAAGCGAGTGAGGGTACCAGAGGCCATACTCCCTCCCTCCCCTTTCCCTTCCCCTCATCCCGCCTTTTCTCTTCTCTCATCCCCCTCATCACCTTCATAGGCGGGCAGCTTACTTAGGACTCTTGAGTTGCAGGGATCCATGGACGGCGATTATCAGTTACCATCAAGGGACCCGTCTTTTCGTTTGTCCTCCATACAAATGGACACCTGCAACTGGAGTCGTAAGCCCGCCTTTGAGGGTGAAGAGGGATGCAGGTATGTGGGGAGGGGAAAGAGACGGGGATGAGGTGATAGGAAAAGGGAAAAGGGGTGGGAGATCAGGGGAGAGGGATCAGGGGAGAGGAATAAGGAGAGGGGAGTTGGGCCTCCGGAAACCTCACTAATTTTGGGGAAACTTTTCTGTGAGGCCGTGGTATCGCAGCAGTTGAGCCGGCCCATTCGTGCCTAAGCATATGGCTCTATTACGTAAAATATGGTGGTGGTCCAAGAGTGGTGGCTTCGTGAGAAGCTTTTTCACGCCCCGATTAAGGGCACAGGAAGGGGGAGCCGAACTGTTCGGGATCGTATGTTTTCCACTCTCAAACGGTAAACTCTTCAGGCCAGCACGTGTTGTTGTTTAGAGAAAGAAAGTTTTTCTTTGCTAATGTTTCAAACCAATATTCAACTACTTCTTTTATGAAATGGTTTCAATTTTCATTCGGGACGGATCATTTATACACCGCTTTTAACTATAATATAAGGCAGCCTATTGCACCTTAACCAGAGGTGTGGCCGCCTCTTGCAAAAGAGGTGGGCCAAGGTCTGCAGGGGTTCCCGGAAGCATCCCTCCTAGGGTATACCCCGGTCCCTTGAAACAGACATCGTTGAGACGGAACACCGTGTGGTTTAGTCGGTTCAAGTCCGACATACCACCCCACCGTCAGCTCCAGTGGGGTGATGACCCGTGGGGGTTACCACAAGAAAAAAATATGTGCATATAAATAATACATATTGTTTCTCTTACTACATATTAAAATAAAAATTTGATACAATTGATTTTTGACTTATTGGGCAGTGCAGTTTTTCAATACAACATAGGATACAGAAGCAATTGTTACCATTCTTATATTCGTTTGTGATTTATGGTTAAAGGTTAAATTATATTTACTGTTTCGTGAGCAGCCACACCTGGCTTTATGTAGATATAGCGACTGTGCAGGGCTCATCATTCTGTAGTCTCTATTTACAGCTTGCCAATGAGTTGTCACGCTATATCCCTGAAGGGGTAAGCTGAGGGTCATTGAACGCCCATCTTACGCCGAATATAATAAAGTCCCAATTACGTAGTGTAGGAGGCATACATATTGCCAACATAAGGATTTTTTGATTTAAATGGGAATATTTGAAGTGAGCATATTAGAAGAAAATGAGGGTAGAAATGAAGTGAAGATAAATTGTGTTTAGGGATGGATTGGGGAGTGTTAGTAATATCTTAAGGTCAAGATCGCATACCATGTTACACAAACGGGCTGATACCGGGCAGCCTGAACTCTCTAACGGATTTTTTTTTTTGTGTAGGGGACAAACGAGCAGGCCATGAACAGGCCTGTTGGTAAGTGACTTCGTAGCCCATGAAAACTAGCAACTCAAGAGCACAATACATCCTTCAAACCTACCTAAAAGGCCGGCAACGCACTTGTGACTCTTGAGTTGCGGGTGTCTATGGGCGGCGGTAGTCACATGCCATCTGGTGACCCATCTGCTCGTTTGCCTCCAAACGTATGAAAATATAAAGGGTAGGGGAAAGGGAGGAGGGAAAGACGGGAAGGGAAAGGGGGTTGGGCCTCCGATAACCTCACTCACTCGGTCACATAATGCAAGTATTGTTTAACAGCCGGTTTTCGTGAGGCCGTAGTAATAATCCGGTTAAGCCGGCCCGTACGTGCCGAAGCATGGCTCTCCCATGGCTTTTGAATGGACTGGGTTTCTTTTAAGACTTAGTAAGATTTATTAGAGTAGGGCTCGTGTGTATAGATGTCGCTGATATTGTTAGACAGGTCATACTAAAACATATACATATCTTTATGTCTTTCTTTTTCTTTTTCAACCAACTTCAAAAAGGAGGAAGTTCTTAATTCGACTGTATTTTTTTTATGTTTGTTACCTCATAACTATCGACTGCGTGAACCGATTTCGACGATGTTTTATTTGAAAGCTGGTGCTTCCCTTGGGGTCCTATTTGGTCCAGTTCTGACAATGGCATCCATGAGCAAAACCATGTAAGTCTTAACTTTGCATTAAGTCAATATCACGAATACCGATTTTGATGATTCTTTTCTTATCGTTAAGGATGTACTTCAAGGGTAGTTAGATGAGAGTTTGGTCCAGCTGTGACAATGTCATCCATGAGAAAACCATATTAGTCTTAAATATACGATAGTCGCATTGAAGTCGGATGTCTACTTTTTTAAAGTCCGATTATTTATAAAATAGGTACTATAGTTAGTTTCACGATTCGCACAACATTGTAATTTTTAATTATTCATGAATGCATTATGGATTGCGATATGTATAGTGGTACTAATTGTATGCGGGTGGCTCACACCACAATCATGTAATTGAAGTAAACAATAAGCCGGTCCACACGTGGACTAAAACTATTGTAATTGTACATGCAAAGCGTACCAATATAATTATGAACAGTAGGTAAACTAACTAATATCTGATAACATTGATACTACTTGTGAAAGAATGGGTGTTAAGTCCCTTCACCATACATACGTAAATGGGGGATCCTTTAACCTGACGAGGTGATCCTGGTTGGCGAACCGCAGCCCTACGGTTGGTATTTGAAAAGTGGTACAGTTAGATAGATAGTATTTATTGCATACAATAAATAGAATACAATTACAATAGGAATAACATTTAAATAGGGTAAAATTGGCGACTTTATCACAATCTGCATCTTTTACAGGCAACCTTTTGATGAACTATACTGTAGTGTCAGGTAATTTGTGGAGCACAAAGGCCTTAATAACACCAGAATAAAATTTAAAGAGAAAGAAAAAATATAGTATCAATCTTCTGAAACAATCTGATCTGAAAACCTTGTTATAGCGATTCAGGATCGTACTAATTGCTACATAGTCAAGATCAAACTCATCGTTCGAAACAAAAAGTTGCTAGTGTATAAACTTTTCCAAGTCATTGTTCTGCGTTAAATATTAAAAATAATAATAATATAATATAATATTATAGTATAAGGGCACTAAATAAAGTATTAATAAATATATAATAAAAAGTAAAATTATCAAAAAATACATTATTTACTTAATCTTTGTTTTTGCTGACTTTATTTCTAAATGTACTCTTTTTGACAGCCACTCTTCAGACGATTTAAATGATACCTCATTTGTCAAAATTCCTCAATACGTCTAGGGCGTGATAAAGAAACTTCATTCATACATACATACCCTCGAAAAAGATAACCCTTCTTCCGTCACTGTCGCGTAGAAATAGAAGAAACTACATCAATATCAAAAATATTACAAAGTTGTACTGCTGTAAATTTATAGCAATATGACGTCCACAGATACAAACAGAAAATTGCGCGGCAATTATGCAAATGCATTAAAATCCGCTCATTGTCTTGTGGTCGTGAACTAGAACGCGATGCCAATTGTGCGGGGTTGTGTCGTTGTGTAGTTGTCAAGTGGCCGACACGCTTCTGTGGACGTTTTGTTCGTGCGCGATGTGATGTTATGCAAGCTTCAAGCTTCAGGTTTTTGATGGCGTCTTCGTACTATTAATGTTTAAACATCTTGCTGATTTAATTTTATTCACCTGTACCCAGTAGTTTATCGTAAAAAGAATAAAGTAAACAAAATAAAATGTGGCAATGTTAAATAAGTACACTAAGTATTGCATATGTTCTCGTATATCTCATTTCTAAAAAAAAATGGGTGTTTGTCTACCCGTTGAAGGATATAAGCGTCAGTGTTCGTGTGTATGTTTGTATATAAATAGTTATTACATTCCTAACGAGTAACTCGACTTACTAGGATTGTATAAAAAATAAAAATGATGACCCTTTCTTATCGGACTCCCCGGCATCAACCAGATCGAGCTACATATGGTTAGCCATCCTGACTTTTGTACATGGCACACTAGATTTCTATGTTCCTTTTCTATTTCAATATACTATGTATGTACTATATTTTTTTGGACAACTGTGCTAGGAATGATCCCGGTGTCGCCAAGGACAAACATGAAGTTAACTGCCGCATTTCCGAACCAATACGAAATTCAAACCTTCAAGAAAAGAGCGTACTCCTACCTAAAAGGCCGGCAACGCACTTGTAACTCTTGAGTTGCGGGTGTCCTTCGGCGGCGGTAGTCACTTACCATCAGGTGACCCGTCTGCTCGTTTGCCTCCTATCGCATAAAAAAAAAACTGGCACAGAACAACCAGACTTCGACAGTTATTTTTGGATCACAGGAATTTTTGTCATGTGTGGGAATGGAACATACAGCCTCTCTCACCTCTAGCTCAGCTTAGGATCACAAGCCCCACAGTCCAGTCAAGTGAAACGTGCCGTAATTGTAGACATTATACCACGTAATCTTAAAGTAAATCACTTTCAAAAATGAAAACTTAACTTAATGTGCATATGCAATGGCCATAAAATTTGCCTCAAATTAAAGACATGGAGTTTTAGTGAATAAGGGGTCCATAAATTTTGTTAAAACTTAGTTCTATGAAAATAAAAATTTGTCCCATTAATCCATAACAGATAACGACCATATTTCAACAGAAGTTAGATAATTAGCGAGTTGGCAAACTTCCCCGCGGCATATTAGCATTAATTGTTATTTAATTGGCTCAAATGGTCAGTGGTTTTGTTAAAAAAATTCAGAGAAAAAAATTTTTTTTTTTTTTAATACAGACGGATGTAATTAAGTAATTGAGGTAAGCGGCCTAATGTTTTTTTAAATAGCACGGGATTATCCACAGAAGAATTCATCATTCGATAAAAGAGAAAGATCCTCCAAATGAAAGGAGCCTAAATACAAATATCTACCAGAAGACCGTAGAACTAGTAATTGATATTAAACCGCTTCCAATTTAAAAAAAAATTGTCACCGATCACTATCTGTCACAGCAATAATCCACTTATTTGCAATCCTGGATATTTGAATATAGTATATATTTTATATATTGGTATATACAAGTATATATGTATGTATATGTATTTATATATGTAGGTAAGGTATGTATGGATGTTTATAAATGCATATATATTTCTTTTATTATTTAAAATCTCCCTTTTATAATTATGTAAATTGTTTCTAAGCTAAACCATTAAGTACACCTATTAACTGACCAATCTACGAATCCACGCATTCCCGAAGACTTCCTTGTTAGGGTATCCCGGGTCCCCTGCGATATAGCCACTGTGACGTAACACCGTGTGGTTTTAGTCGGTTCGAGTCCGACATACCATCTCACCCTCAGCTCTGGTGAGGTGATGACCCGTGGGGGTTTCCACACGAAAAAAAAAAAAAAAAAAGTGTAATGTTTTCAGGGTTCCTATATGCTTATGCATATTTGCAAGTTTCTTTATTCCACCAGAACTCTTTAATGGTAAAATAGATTTGGAAGTATTACCGTTCAATTCCGATAGGCCGACTACGTAAGGAGGTAAGCATATTACATCCAGACATTGACCGAGTATATATAGTCTGATAGATAACAGTTCGATCCTTTAGTCGTCTAAACGACACCCACGGGAGTAAAGCTTTCAGATAAAGCTAGTATTTCTCATATTACACAACCCAAGTGTGTCAACTGTCGTCTTGTGAAAAGCACTTACATTCGAAACAACACGATGTTCGTTGTTAATGCATGATACAGTCATATTGTTAGTGATTTGACACTGCAAGTCGAGTGATGGACGAGCGGCTTGCATGAACGTTGCACCTAAATAATGCAGAAACCGGTGTATCGCACCGCAAATTCATGGTAGTGTGCGCTCTGCTGTTTTCACGTGTTTATTTTGTAAGTATAAAAGTAGGGTTAGCAAGCGTACGGGTTTAATGTTTTTAATTTTTGATAGAAAAATAATAGTTTTATGTAAAAAAACATACTTAGAGGGCTCGGATCCTGGCACCAGCCAGTTTGAGTTACAGGAATGCGACCCTGACTTGCTCACACTCCCCAATCCATCTATAAAACTTCCCTTTACGTTCCCTGTCAATAGACTCTATTCATTTTCTCATTTCTCATTTAATTTTCTCATTTAATTTACCGGAAGAAAGTACCCGGATGGTGGCAACAGGCTTGATCCCTATAACGTAAATGGGTCTAAATTGTAATACATAAAAAGACAACTCCCGCATTAGGAATCATTCCTGTGCCGCAAGGGAAATAACACCCAGACTCGGGACAAGTAATCTTGGATGACACCGAACCCACAACCGGTTCAGTACGGTTCAGCAGTCGCTCGGTACGGCCACCAACCACTAGACCAACAGGCCTGAAGTAGTTACGGCATGTGTGTGTGTATAATCTAAATCTTCGACTGCTAACACAACACTGATGACACATCCCTAATGTCCTTTTTATTTCTTACGTTCTTTTTTATTTCTGCAATTACCTAAATCCAGAATCAAATAAACAAGAAAACAACGTGCATGTAACCGTCACAACACAAAATTGGAACTTCATAAGCCAACATTTTTACAAAAATGACTATCCTCTGCCTCATAGAAAGCAATAGGTGGAGTACAAAAGTGGTGGTCACCATTCTCATTGCAAGTGCAGTCAATGCAAAATGGTGACCCACACTAAGGCGGCCTAGTGACATGCTTTTTCACACCCCGCTTAAAAGACCCGTGATCAAAGTGAGAGCGAAACATGTGCGCTAGTAGTGAATTCCAGGCTTTAACCAAATGACAGAGGTGGGACGAGCCGAACCGTTTAGTTCGAGACCTTATGTTTTCCTCTCTAAAACGGTGACTCCTCAGGCTAGCACATATTGCAAAATCAAAAATTTTTATTCATTATAATAAATCATTAATAAGTATTTAATTCAAATCAACAAAGAAACTTATCATGACAACCCTATTTATATAAGAAATTACAAAACTATTTTACAGTTTTTTGCGCTAATAAGTATTGAGCTGTTATAGAACTTGAAAAACTAAGGTATTTTAATTGGTTATCTTCTGTTTATTTCATGATAAATGTAAAGAAAGAGTGATGAAATTACATTCTAGGACAATTCCACGACGAACTAATAATCTAGTATAGAATTCGCTGTATTAGGAAATACGATATGTTTACCGTTTCTTTCGGTCTAATAACTTACGGCAACTATGTTGTATATTTTTTGTTGCTATGTTTGGAAGAAATAATGTAATTGGATAGAGAAACCATGAGCTGCTTGTGCGGTACAATCTAAACGATCGCTCATCAGACACCGTGCCGAAGCTTTAATGTCTGTCGCCGAAAATGTGGTAACACTGGACAAGTTCTGGGCCGCGACAAGTTTAATTTTGTAATCGCTGCGATACGAAGAATTAGACAATTATAATATACTTATAATGAAATTGAGTTCAAAATATATAGACAGTAGCACAACTATCAATAATTTACTATTTTAATTATTTTTTTCAACTCACTATAAGTCCAATCAAAATAAGATAACAGTATAAATACATTTAAGGGCTTAAGGGCTAAAACTATGAACAAATAAAGGGCGAGTTGAAAAAGAACCTTCAGAGTTTGAATTTCGGATTAGATTTTTATATACACATACGCTCACGAGTGTATCCCATTTTTTTTTTTTTTTTTTTCTCCGTGCGGAAATCCCCTCGGATACCACCTTCTGGAGGCATGTCGGACTCAAACCGACTAAAACCGCACGCCATCTTGGGTACTAGATGCCGGGGAACCAGGTACACCCTAGAAAGGAAAACCCTGGAACCCCGACGTACCTCGGGCCACCTACGGTTTGTAGATGGCCCCCTCCTGTATGGGAACCCCAATGTTCCCGTAACTATCCCCCAAAGGCGCGCATGCTCCGCAGCGTCCGCGCCGCCACCCAAGCCTGCTTCTGCTAGGGTGACAGATGGCCTCATCTGTCACCCACGAGTGTATCCCCTGGAAGGTAGAGGTGCAATAAACAACGACATTTTCAACCGAATTCAAGAAAGGAGGAGGTTCTCTCGGAGTGACCATGAGTTTGTTTGCCCGATTCTTCTCATAGGGATTAATTTGGAAACATCTTTTTAATATTAATTTCACATTCGACAAGGCAACCTACAGTTGTAGTGACGCTATGTGTTTTGATCTATATTTTTTTAATAAGAAGATTTCAAAAATTGTTGAGCAGTTTTATGAAACGAAGAAATTTTATTTGAATTTGAAACATCAAATATCAGCATTAGAAACGGCGATGCTCGACACTCTCCAGCAACCAAAGAAAACCAAATATAATTCTAATTAAAATAAGCTGAAATTATTTGAACACCCAGATACCACAACAAACGGCTTCATTTAGCAAATCATTTGCATTTCCTCATTTAAGACCGCCGGTTGTGTATCACAATCCTGATAACTTACTTGTGTATTTGCGAAGGTAGTTGCATAAAATACTTACGTCGCAGGGTAGCTACGTTTCCTGGCCGTAATTATTCATTTTACGAAAATTAAAACGTATATAAAATATTCATTTATAGCGTTGAAGCTGATAAGATTTATTTACATAGTACATAATCTTATATGTATATAAAAATTAATCGTTGTTCGTTAGTCTCACTAAAATTCAGTAAAGGATTTGAATAATTATTTTTACTTTGATACAGGATTCAGGTTTGAAAAAAAAACTTAAAAAAGGCGAAGCTGCTGGCTAAGCTAGTTTTATATAAAACCTATACATGTGCCTTTAACTAACAGCAATAAATAAATAACTACTATGATAAGTAAGATAAGCTATTGACCTTTTGTTCCCTCTTAAATGAAATGCTTTTTCTTTCTTTCTTTTATTCGCCTACCAATTAGTTCTTTTATGAATTAGCCGTTACTTTTATTTAGTTTAAAAGACAACTTTTAAAGATTTTCTGGATTTTGCTCTGCTACCGTTACCTCTATTGTAATACGGTAGCAAAGTGAGAGAGCAATGAAATGTTCGCGATGCACTTAATTCAGCCTGCGGTTCTACTGAAGGAGTGTACGCGATATTCGGTGTAAACCCGCGGATGTTTTGCTCACAGCGCAAATACTTAAGGTGCTGTAATGATATCTGGTCGGAAATTGCAGTTCAATGTTCCTTGTTATGTTGTGATTGAAATGAAAAGTATATACAAGGAATTGGAGTAAAGGTTATGAATGAATTACATATTCATACGCCTACGTAGGTAAAGGCTTATCAAACCATCACTTTTTGTCCGCCATAATTTTGCCCTAGTTACGTAATAGGGGGCGAGCCTGTTACCATCATGCGAGCACTGCATGACTGTGTATATACTGACTTATAGATAACCTTCCGATCTCTTAGTCGCTGTACGACTGTAAGCTGACGCTGTAGTTACGACACCCCTGGGGAGAGATAGAGTGACCATATTCCACTCAACCATCATACAATAATTTTGTTTTATTAATAATTAATCTATTATATATTTTCATTACTCAGAACTAGCAGAAAAACTATACAAGACTTGAGAAATAAAACAGAAGACTTCACGATGGCAGGCCACGTGGTAAACTCAGATGTTAACCAGACCAAGCAACTTACATATAATAAAGAATATGGCTGAACATAATAATAAAGTATATAAGAAGGTATTATGTGAATATAAGGTACTCTTCTCACTATGAAGCTAAAGTCTGTCTTACATCACCTTTAATTACAGTCATTACATAAACTAAGTTGCCGTTAATCGTCTACAGAAGATTCAGTTGAACAGCCACTTGGCTCCCTTAACCACTAAAATGTGTAAACTATAGCGTTTAAAACCTATATCGCTTTCAGAGCTACAATAGCAGCACCACTTATTTGAGAATTACCTGATACGCAATATTTAAAGATAGATTTTCAAAAAGTAAATTTAAAGTGCAAGTAAACTGCCCAAGGCCGGGTTAGTTAGCGCCCCTTTGAGGAGGCTTCTGTTGAGCAGTGGATGGCGAAATGAAGTTATAGCACGATATACTCTTTAAGAATCCGTAAAGTAATGTTAAAATCTACAAGTATACTATCCACAAGTATATATATTTGATTAGCTGGCAAGAGGTTAAGTAAGTTGATAAAATAGAATCTACTAAAATTGTAAAAGCAATTGGTTTCAAAATGCAAGATATGCTTGTCAATATAATAGAATGATGTAATTTTAAGTAAATACTAATTCTTATTTGTTACAAAGTGTAAATCCATCTTTACTCTCATATGACTAGAACAATGTTATGAGGACTTCTATAAATATTCGAAACTGGATACCCCTACCACAAATTATCGAGCTAACGGTGAAATTTACTACCAACTAAAATACCTATTATAATAGGTACACCGCACAATAAAACCTCTCCTAATAACCCGAAATATGGCCGATACCTAATCATTTACGGGCTTAAAAGTAATGTTATAAAAAAGGTATTTAAGTCAGTAATTATTTCATTAAGGCTGCAAATTAATTGCAAAACTGAAAGCGGAAAATTGGGTCGTTAGCATTAAAACCTTAATACCATTTTGTCAGAAAAAAATATTGGGGAACCAATGGCTGGCTCAAGTCATCCTGCAGCTATAAATAAAATTGTTGATAGGATGAAACAAAGCTTTACGGGGGTAATTTAAAAACCAAGAGGAGGATGTCGTCCCCTAAAGCTTCAAGCACCAGATTTTAAAATATATATATACACTTCGCAGAATATGACTCCTAAAGTCCATGTGCAAACAATTATGAGATAAAAACATTCTAAGAAGTAAGATAATATGAATTCCATACATAGAAAACACCTTACCTAAGATTCTAGACAAAGTTATATTTCAAGGAGTTATACTCGTAAATAGAAATAGATAATTGCCTTAACTTGAAATATAACTTTATATGAACGTAATTGTTGGTAGGTGGCAAAGATTACCAAAAAAAAAAAAAAAACAGAACAGAATGAAATTATTTCCAGGATGCTCCCATGATACTTAATAATAATAATTTACTAATTTCAATCGCAAATTAGTAAGTCTCCTGTGTGTATTCCGTAAATTCAAATTTATTATTAATTTATTCTAAGTTTAGTATTTCTTGCTATATATGGATTTTAAATATTGTATTTTGCATGGGCCGGCTCGACCGGAGTATTAACACGGCCTTATAAAAAACCGGTTGTGTGACCGACTGGAGGCCCAACCCCAAAAATCTAAATCAAGACCATCTTTTCCTTTTTCCTCCTCCCTTTCACTTCCCCTCTTCCTTTTCTGTCCCCCCTTTTCCGTGCGCTAAAAGGCGGACAGAACTTTTGTGACCATTGAGTTGCAAGAGTTCACGAGCGGCAGAAGTTGACTCTTCTGCTCGGTTTGTCCACCTATACTATAAAAAAAGCAATACGCCAAAACTGGTATATTGGAATTAGATGAAATTTGGCACACAGAGCAGGCCCTAGAAGTACCCTTATGTGTTAAAATAAGGTGCTTATGTGCTATTTAGGTAAGTTAACAAATTAGTTCCATGGAGACCAAGCCAAATATGATGATGATTTACTGTCTATGTACAATGCAGAAATATAAACTCAGATAGCAGATAATTTTTTAACGGCGTATTAAAATGAAATTATTACAGGCTTGTTGGTAGCACACAAGAATTTTCTCGCCAATAATTTGTATGAAAACTGCACCTGTAGTAAGATAGAAAGATAGTAAGGTAGCAGGAGTCGAATGGAACTCCATTGGAACCGTGTAATATCGCCGCCGTAGCTTTGTTACTTCGCATTTATTATGCCGTGCCTCACAATAATCGTTATTGCGAATATCGGTACAACGTTTCTAGGGTTGGCAGAAGATAAACACACAATCCCAAGCAAATTTGAAAATTAGTTCACTACACCACGATTTTAAATAATTGAATGGCAATAGAGATTTAGGGTTTTGATTTTTTCCTGAACAGTTGATGGCAAATATTTGGTATTATGGTTAAGAATACCATGAGAGCTGTTTTGGTTCGCCTGATACATTTTGTTTTAAACTATAGGGGGCAAACGAGCAGACGGGTCACCTGATAGTTAGTAAGAGACGTCGCCCATGGACACCTGCAATTCAAAGAGTCGCAATAGCTCTACCCGGCATTGTTAGGAGGAGGCTTTGACAAGATAGGGGAAAAAGTAAGGGACTAGAGAGTAGGGGGAATGGGAAGGGAAGAGGACTCACACAGTGAAAAGCAACGCAAGGATAGCCTAACAACACATATGTACATAAATATAGTACAACCGGTAGTTCAAAGCTTGTGAATGCGTGTCTATGGTATGCGAACATTTCTTCCACTTGCAGATAATGTGCGTAGACTTAAAGAAGAAACTCGAAGTGCAATTTAGTGCAGATGACCTCTTTGTGATCCACTTACTGCGTATTATTCTATTCACTATTTAAACTCAGGACCATACCTGTTACAAAAAGCAAATAATATTTCAAAAGACATCCAAGTGTGAAAGCTTTTACTATGAAGATTAATATGTTAAACTGGCTTGTTGGTCAGTGACCCTGACCCTTCGATTCCCACATGGGTCAAAAAAATTGTGTTAAAAGATATAGGTGTCCCCGGTCTGGGTAATATTTGTGTCCGTTGTATGAACGTTTGTGAGGTCCCCCGCGACACAGCAATTATTCCTAATGCTTCGTGTTGTCTTTTTAAAATAGAATAAATATAATCTCTCTTTATCTTCTAAATTTTTAACTTCTTTGTGACTACTTTTGAGTCTATTTAAATGGCATAACTTTAGTTTATTTACTTTTGTTAACATAATTGCGCAAATAACAAAAAAAAATACTTATATTGCTTGCTATACTAACTAAATATTGTTATATTTGTCTGGAGGCTGGTATTTACTTCTTTAATATTTTAAATATTTATTTTAAAGGAACCTTTAATTGCAGTGACACTGTGTGTAATGATTTATGATTTTGATTAAAAAAAAAAACAGGACGATTTCGAATAGTTGTTAAGCAATTTTATGAAATAAGAGACTTGAATATTGAATGTGTTTAAAAAAATCATTTTGAAAATTATTTATAACAATTTATCCCTTGGCATGATCGACCATGTCGTCAATACATTTAGTTACGTACTGCGTTTCAAAATATTTTTGTCACTTCTCAGCTCTATATACAAATTCCTAGAAATATTTTATTCGATTGATCACACGAGCGTGGGTCAGCCCTAGCCGCATAGAAAATAGTAATATTATTTATCATTTTTCTCAAAGTCCCCGGCACGCTCCTATTGTTGGCTTTCACAGTTATCGGAAATAATATTAATGAATGCTGTAGTAGCGATGGTACCACTATAATGCTATCTGCCGTGCGATTGGTTTGCTACAATTTATTGAATACTGCGATCACCTATTGTAATATTATTGGAACTATTTCTCAACAGTTCACCTAAGTATGTACATAGGTTACAGGTACATAATGATGTCTTTTGAGCAGTGCATGTTTGTATTCATAAAACTTTATAATTGCGTTGTTTGAGTGTCCTTCTTATACCGTGTGGTTTTCTGTGTGGTATAATAGAACCCAATCTCTTCCCGTGGGTCTCGTAAAAGGCGACTTAGGATCGCACTGATGTCTAGAGACTGTACCCGCATGACGACAACAGGCATGCCCTCTTTTACTTAAATAACACTAAATTATTGTTTGTAAAAGTGGGCGTCAGAGACCCCTCCGCATAACCCTACTCCTCGAATAATTTATTTTTATTTGTGCAATGCGCCCATTTCTTTCACAATCTATCTCTCCATCACACGGTTGCCTTGAAGATATTGCAAACCACGATAAGGCCGCTAATTGTACTCTCGCTTTAGCCTTAGTGTTTATGTATATACAATGTATTTAATTTCTTTCTTTGTACAAAAAGAGTTTTATCTATCTATTTAGCTATATGTAGTTTGGATTACAATAAAATAATTTAGCTTTTTGGAGCTGATCTGATGATGAAGCCAGGAAGTGAATAGTAAAACTCTTCAATGGTTATTTAGACACCCTTAAAATTTGGGTTCATTTTGTTTGCTGTACCGAGTGGTATACTTACTAGTTAAGTAACTGGTTAACACTAACTGGTTAAAGCGTTAGGGCTGACAACGGTCTTCGGGTGGGGCCCATAGACTGGAGACAGGAGGCTCCAGTTCGGACAGAAAGCTGTTATATCCTACTTCCTAATAAATTAGTAGACTCAATATTAAAAAGTAAAGCTTCTGGATTTTAGTGACACGGACACCGCCAGAAGCGTAAACAACATATGGGGCTCTAACCCTACCATACATAACAAAAAAATCCATCAAAAATTAACTGAACTAAGCAACGAATTCACACTCCAGTTTTTAAATAACCCATTCATCACCGCACCCCTTTCAACGTGCCCCGACTCTGACTAAAACAGGTACAAAATAATATATTCGCGTCCACAGCTCTATCAAGTGTCGCGTTAAAAAATACGAGACAGAAAAAACAAAAAACTTGTGATAATTTATAGATCGTGATATGGCCCTTTATGTTTTATTATAGAATCTCCCGGGTAGCGTGACCAGTTGCATGCCTAGAGGGGTTAACAGACCCACCACCGGAACGCAGTCGACCTCATTTTTATTTACTTCCGTATTAGAAATTATTCCTGTGTTGCAGGGACTTCACAAACATACAAACAACAGAATCAAGGAACACCTAGATCTAGTACTAATACTTATGAATCATAAAAAAAATTGTCCCATGTGGAAATCGAACCCACGACCTCTGGCTTACCAGTCGGGATCACTAAACACTAATTATATACTAAAATCATAATAATTATTTATTAGAATCATGGCGAAAGGTCGTCTGGACTTGGGATTTGAATTTAAAAGAGTTTTAAGAAGTATGTAGTGTCCCGCGGCCTCACAGAAAACCGGTTGTGAAGTAACGCTTGCGATTTCCCCGAAATGAGTGAGGTTTCTGGAGGCCCAACTCCCCCTCTCTTCTTTCCTCTCCCCTCATCCTTCCTCTCCTCTTATACATCCCCTCATCCCTTCTCTCTTCTTTCCCCTCTACGTATCCCTCATTACCCAAAGGCGGGCAGCGCACTTACGACGAGAGTTCAAGTGTCCATGGACGAAGGTTGTCACTTACCATCAGGTGACCCGTCTGTTCGTCTGTCCCCCTATAGTATATAAAAAAAATAAGAACAGCAACTTCTACCCGATATCCTTTGAAGCCTCTCAGATTCCACAAACCACCAACCATAAAAATAGAACAGAGAGGAAAAAAGGTTTTGCGAGACCAAAATGACTCATAATTAAGTCGTATACACACACGTCAGTATAAAGTTTTTTTTTTTCTCTGTAGAGTAGAATAGAGCCTTCAATTTCTTCCAGAGGGTGTTATCAAAGGCGAAAGGATCTGTTGTCTACAACTACGACTGTTATCTATCAGACAGTATGTATACAGTCATAAAGTGTCCGATCAAGCAATAGGTCCTATTACGTTACAAAACACCGATATTTTTATCTCATATGTAAAATGTTGGTGTTTTCTTACACCTCTGCCTACCCCCTACTACCCCTTAGGAGATAGAAGCGTGCAAGTATTTATGTATGTATGTATACACACACCCTAATTTTTAAGCGTAACAGTCTATCAAAACATCTGATTTACTTCACTTGGTCGCTATTAGATTTGTTATCAGCTGTTGTTATCATTGGTTAAGTAATGCATGTAACTGATATATGTAGATTTGGGACATGGGGTGTCGACCGTCACCTCAACGAACCAAATAATATATGTTTTGAAACTGTTATTTTTATTTATTTACGTACAGAAAAAAATACTATTGGGTGACGTAACGTTTTATTGTTCTTTTAACATATGGCCACTTCATAAAGAAAAAGATTTGTTTAAATTAAGAAGAGAATTTTAATAAGAAAACAAGATTAAAAAAAAAACTAATTAATTTGAACGTTACCATTGAAACTATTTGCAGTAATTTTTTTTCGGTGGGTTTTAAATTTCCATAGTTCAATAGAAATGTAAAACAAAGCCCGTGTCTATGGGTGACTAAGATTGACGCTAGGCCTATATAAAGATAAATACATGTAAGCTTTGTGTTGACGTTGACATTGACATTTGAGTATGTACTCGTATCAGTTCAGCCATAAGAGGGAGCCACCAGTGAGGAGTGTAAAAAAATGTTTTTTTTTTTTTCAATCGAATAATAACATGTAGTTAAATTACAAATGTTGTTTTATAATTTCTTTAAAACACAGTTATCTTTGTGAATTTGCGTCAATTAACTGCAAAATTCAAGTTTTTATAATAAATATAGTATAGCATGGACATTTAATAGTCGATTCTCTGTTTTAGATGAATTAAATTGTGGTATAACAATATAAGAACAAAATAACTCCTGATATATGTCCCAATACTTGGGGGCAACTATAAGCCCATGTAATGTTTAAACACCACATGTTTACTACTTACTGGTATTTTTATACTTTCTTACTGGAGCTTATGACAAATACATTTACATATGAAGGTGATCCGTAGCCATTCTAAAATTTCACTGTTATACAATAAATACTATATCCAAAGATCCCAAGATTAACCAGTTAATGTAAACGTATAAAAAAAGACTCGTACAACGTTATGACTGTACTATTACTATACTTGTATAATATAGGTCAAGAATATATAAATATATGTATATAGATACACGCGGGAGAGCCATGCTTCGGCACGTATAGGCCGGCTCGACCGGAGTGTTACCACGTCTTCACCGAAAACCGGTTATTAAGCAATTCTAGTATTGTTCGACCGAGTGAGTGAGGTTAAAGCTGGCCCAACCCCCTTTTCCTTCCCCTCCTCCCTCCCCCCCTTTTCTTTCGCCTACCCGGCACTCTTGTAAAAGACTGACATCACTCTTGTAATTCTTGAGTGTTCATGGGCAGTGGAAGTCACTTACCATCAGGTTACCCGTCTTCTCGTTTGTCCCCTATACCTACCTATTTTAGGTGTGTACGTATACATGAAGCTTAAGAATGAGTGAAAGTAACAGTACTGTGTCTGATAACACAATACTGTTGATATTTTTTTGCTGTTTAAGGTCACCAAAATTCTTCTTAGAAAGGAGTACTCCGACTCCCAGTGGAGTATTGGCGTGTCGTATTTAGTCCTAAGTTCCGATAGCCACTTTACATAAAGCAGACTCTTGATCCATATCATATATTCAATAAAATAGCATATCTTCAATAAAAGCCAAAAACAAGTATATTTTGCAGGATACGTTTCATTTCTACAAACATTTTGAATGCAACGCATGCACTCTTCGCTTTCAAGGTCAATAAAAATAGCACACGCCGCGCCGGTTATATTTAACATTCTCTTTTGGGGCATGCATCATCCGTTACAACACTGATAAAGTTCTTCGCATAATGGGCAAACATCCACTTACATACATTATCTTGTACAAAGAATTATGGGTAAGGCTATAGTTAGATAATAGCTGACTACGTTTCATTTAAACGTGACATACATACATTGCACTAATATTATAAACGCGAATTTGAGTAGTAAGTGGGCTGTCTAGTCACCGTATGTGCAAAACATATGGATACGCGACCTGGTTCTACGTTCTATTGTAATTTCAGTCCCGTTTCTATGGTATCTCTTATCCCAGGTTCCGGTCACTAAAAAATTTCCTACTACCTTCCTTCTTTGTTTCCCGTCTTAAAACGACAAGATTTTTAAGTAGCTCTACCACTTTTTACTCCACATTTTCAAGTGTTCAACATACTTCTTGTACTACATATGTAGCCCCTTGTAATCATATTTTTTTTTTTTAACTTTTTAAGGCTCTGCCGTATATAACGTACTCTTAATAACACTAAGAGCAAGGAGATTTTAATAATCAGCAACCATAAGGCTGATACTTCCCTCAAATAACCATAATGTAGAAACGCGCGTAACAATTTCAAATTTAGAACACAATGAATTTAAAAACCAGCACTTCGAAACCACATTCCGAAGGACCATTATTTGGAAGTTATCGTCTATCTGAAAACCAGAAAGTTTTTGCAATTGTTACATAATATAAGATATAGATTCCAACGAAATTTTCTAGCTTCTAACATTTCACATTAGTGCCACAGTGGCAGGTCGGTTATGTCATTGGGACAGTCCGGTGGGAGCGCCAGACTAGGCCTGATTTACAGATTTACACCGGGATTTATAACAAATCTCGTTTTATTTAGGTGACGTTGACGTAAGCTCAATAACAAATGGTAGGGGCTGATACATTCCTAAATGAAAGAATAGTATTGTGTATCGAGCGAGACGATTTTACAATTATTTTTTTTTTTAAATATCAAATGACAGCATTTTTTTATATTTTTTCATATAAGCTGAAATTTGAAAAGTAATAACTAGCTACCTCATTCAAATGTGAAATTAAATCTTAAACGAGGGATCTACATTTCGCAAATCATTATTTAATTTCACATAGGAAGCATTAATAAGAGACGGCTCAGACTTCCCGTCAAAAGTCAGATCGAGTTACAGGCATTGAACTCCTGGATAAGTAATATCCTTTCCGTAAATTTCAATATCTTTAATTAATTTAATATACAATTAATTATTAACCACTTTCCCTTGACGTATCACTTAAGATTAAAGCCATTCTATATCTTATAGAGGGTGTACCAAGTGATTAAGGGATTCGACTGTTATCTATCCGACAGTGTAATACGAGTGCAGTCCCTGCCCACTTGATGGCAATTGCTTTGCCACCTTTTATGTAAGTCGGAATTAATTGTGGTTGACAATGAATGGAAGTTTGCGACGCTCTATCTATTAATGTCAAAATTAACATCTACATATAAGCAATGACGAGCAAGGAAATACACCGACAATTTTGCTTGACAAATGGCGGATTTAATAGCATTTGATGCAGAAATGGTTCATATGGCCGCTGCCTAAATACCGGACGGGAACCGAACACCTGTAATGTTTGAAAACGTGCCAAAATTGTTACGTACAATCGTATTGTAAACAGTGCGACGATATAATCAAAATTATGTAATTCAATATGTAAAATTACGAAATACTAAAGCCCTTGATACCAAATTACATAATTTTAACATATTTTTAGTTTCATTACAAAAAGTCAGTCCTACACCCAGAAAAAAAACCTATAAATCACATAGTTTAGATTTTAGCTTTATACACTCACTCATACATTTCTAAAGGGTAGACAGAGGCGTATCGAAAGCTCAAATTTTGCCAGCTATAATCTAGTCCATCTTAAGTAAAAGGTGTAAGCCTTTTCATCGATAGGCTTGGCCCCATTACGTAGGTTTAATACCATTCTGGGGCCTGTATAACTATATAAGATCTCTTAGTCCCGTTTTACTTCACTCCCGACATGAAATAGGGTGGCCCTATTCTGCTCCACCGAGAACCACTAGGTTAAGTAGAATAGGGAAAGAGAGTGAGTGAAAAGTCAAGCTCTTGTTGAGACAACCTATAACAAGATGAATTCAGGACACAAAAGCCGATTGATCAACACCTGTTGTTTACCTCACCTTATTACAATTTATCTCTACTAAAATAGATAAACAGTCATCTTTATAAAAAAGACACGTTATCTACAAGGATCTTAAATCTTATCTAGTTTCTAAGGATTAAAAAGTCTACTTTTTTTGTAAGGTGCCCTTGGAAGTCATACACGTATTTCTCTTGATAACATATACCAATAGGATATTATTGGGCATTCTCCTCCACCTTCTGTTCCTTTCGCCTCCATTCCAGGTGGAGTAGAATGACTAATAATATTTGTGATTTGACTGACCACAAGTTCAATTCTCGCATTCATTTAACTCTACGTACCAGCTTAAAAACAACTATACAACTTCAGACGTTAACATAATCGGGTTTATAGATGAACGAACCAGTAACATAAAATTAAAAAAAAAATATAATAAACAGCTCAAAAATTTGCAAGAAACCTAAATACACAATAAAGCTTCAGCGTTAGGTGAATGCTTGTACATTAAGCCATATAAAAGTCGTAAATGTTTGTTTATATAATCATCAAAACACTGAACAAGCTAATCGAGCTTTAACTAATTTGGATATCCATTAATATGCACGTGACTTACCTCACTATCGAGGTGTATACATGTAGGATCAATCAGATCACCAAAAACAGCATATCCGATCGAATGTGCTATTGTTAACTTGGATGACAAAAAAATTAGGTAGCTTATGCCAAAGTAAGAAATCAATTAATCATTGTGATTATTTTGATAGTTTTGGTGATTTCAAACCGCAGTTAGAATTAAAAAGGTGTTTTCAAAACTGTTATGTTTCCTATGCAAGATATCAGAAATTCAATACAGTTAATTGTGGACAATTATGTTTAGAGTATCTTTAGAACTTTTGGAAAAAATTTAAGCCTTCTTTTATTTAAACCCTCCCTCAAACGGGTAACTATCTGCATACTATCCCACATAAATTAGACGGTCAGTATGAGTGTGTTGCATTGCTCAACGATAATTTTTATGCCAAACATTGATAAAATTAACAACGACTTATATTATATCGTCGAAGAATTTATTGAGATACCAGAAAACATCTATGAATTACAAGTCCGAAATAAATGCCTCGATCAAAATACAGTGCAATATTAATACAGTGCAATATTATTATTTCATTACAACTATACACCGCACACCAAACATATAAACTTCAATAAAGAAGTCACATTTAGAAGTTTATTAGGCTTTAATAAGCAGATGTTAAAAGTAAATTAATCGCATTGAAACGAGATTGTACATAAACAAATAAATAATACTAGTTCAACAGAAGCTCCAAAGAGATCTAACTCTAAAAAGAAAATAAAATTGATTAGAGAAAAGAAGGCATTCCTTACGATCGGTCGTCATTCCTGTTGAAACTTGTGACGTAAGGCTTGTAAGAATGGTCCACGATGCCTTCGCGATGTCGTAGGTTGGTACGGATAAAACATTTAAGATATGTATTTTAGTTAATAATATGGCTTTAAGAAATGCATTAATTTCTTTGGTCAATTTTCTTTTCTTTTCGTCTTAGCTTTTAAGTGATGGGAGCTTGTGTTGAACTGGTATTTTTTTACTTGTTGATACACACATTCATTGTTATCAATAGATAGAGCACAGCTGCACTTTACGCATAGCCATCACCCAACAGGATTTCTTTATACTACCGTTAGTACCTCGTATTTGGAAGGACCTGTTGTAGTTAGCAAATTGAATTCTCCTTTACCTGTTTCAATATATAATTTACCAGCTAAATTAAAAAAAAAAACAATGAATGAAAGTAAATCAAAAATGTCCAACGACGACGTAAATAATATTACCGGCTACAGATTTTCTGCATCTAGACCGCTCCGTAACGTCCTCGGATTTGTAAAAGATTTAAAAAAAGTTTAGTAAATAGTAAGCACGAGTTGATATTGTTACGGAGCAACACTAACATGAACGCTGTTAAACTTAACACCGGTGAAGTTATAGAAGACATTCTCAGCAATAAAATCATATGGCACGTACCGCACGTTAAAATGTCGTGTTAAAATGAAAAAGATTGACCGTTTCACATAACACCTAAAACTACAAAACATACGTAGTTATAATAAAACTTCGTCTCAACTAGAAAACCTCGCTATATAATTATTGGTCTACAGATTATTATATTAAAAAATATATATATAAAAAAATAATGCATGTTTTAATGTCTCAGTTCGATCACTGTCAATCATATTCTCGATATACGGTTGTCGGAATTCAAACTACTTTCCTTATGAAAATTTGAATGTGAACTTAGCAAATAACAGAATCTCTTTATTATATGAGCAATACGTTAAATTTCAACAGTCGTATTACGGCTGTCGCGCGGAACCGTGATCAAGTGAAAAACAATTAAAAGACTTAGCGCCGATGCTAGTCGTTGACTGCTCTAGACAAGCTGATAATCTGAAGGGAAGCCCAGTTGTGGACGTGAGCGAAGAAATTCAAAGCTAGATATACTGTCTCATATTAAACGATTGCATAATTGAGTAAAGTCACTCAGCATTACTGTGAAGAAAACAACAAGAACACGGATACGCTTACAGTAGATGTCCAAGAATTTAAAGTTGTAAATAACAATTTTATCGTTACAAAAGTAGCAATTGCAAGTCAGGAACATACTCAAACGTTTTGGTAAAGACAACATACTCATTTCATCATATCACAAAAGTAGGAAACAAAACGAGTCCGGCGGTTAGCAAGAAATCGAGGAATTAACTGGGTACATAGAGTATGCAGAGGTTTAACGTGTTATAATACCTAATATATGATGCATTAAATATTGATGTACAAACTCTGATGTAATGGATATTGGTGAAAAAGGATGTCCTATTTTTCAATATAGACGCGAAATTTTTTTAAAGCTTAAAACGGTTTTAAAGTGTGTACATCACAAAAAGATGCTGTGTGATGCTTGTGCATAAAATAATGCTGTGTGTATTTGTTTAATTTAATTTGATGGTTATATATATAATTTTTTTTGTGTTATACACATGGCTGTTTTATTTCAAATACATACTTATGCTTCCTTGTTCTACTAACTTCAAACTAACTACAGCATAATGAAATTTAATTTTGAATGTCAGTACACTGTATTTAACATTTTTACCTATACTTAACATTTTTTTTGGATAATTATTATGTTTAACAACAATGACATTTGTCTATTATATACCGTCATTTATTTTTTATTTCCACATAATATATAATAACGTATATAGTTTTTCATCATATGTCAAAATGTATACCTACTAATACACATTTTATAGTAATAAATGTTTTATGCAATAGAAAATAAAATGCAGCCCTACAGTGCTCAGATGATGGCAATTAGCTTGCCCCCAGCTAGTGTTAGTAGTAGTTAGCTAAGTGTTCAACTCGCCAACTCGTGCATCTCGCCAACTCAGGCAACCCGTTGCCGCGCCGAAGATTGTGGGTTCAAGCCCCGCACGGGACAACACTTTGTGTAATCCTCAAATTTTTGTTCGGAGTGTGGGTGTTCTTTGTGTCCGTTGTTTGAATGTTTGGAAAGTCCCCCGCGAGTCAGGAACTAATCCTAATGCAGAACTTGTCTTTTTCAAAAGAAAAAAAAAATGTTTTCTATCAAACTTTTCCGGGTATCAAGGTGACAATGTCTTATCTTAAGCATAGCCATTCTTTAGCTATCACGTTGCATATTGAGGCAGGTTGGAAGATGAAGTCATCAATTTATTTTTGTACAATATTTATAGTGGTGATGCATATATCTAAGTTTGATGAGAAATATTTTAAAGAGGAAAGAGATAATGCGTAATAATATAACTCAGTCAGGTGTAAGGAATGTTTTGAGGTAAAAGTACACGACTAATTGATTTAATGTATTCATAAGATACATAAATATATTTTCGTTTACTTCCTACTAACATAAACTCTGTCAGCTTAAAAAAATATATGTTAGAAGCGAATATATGTTTCTTGTTTGATGTAATTTCTTCACTTTCCCTTTGGTGCCTAATTTTATTCACCTCCATCCAATCTTTCCTTTCATTCCCTCATGCTGGGCAGCACACTTGCGAATTTCAAGGTGCAGGTGTCCATGGACAGGGTTGTAACTTATCATCGACCCAACTGCTCATTTGAATAAAATAAAATAAAAACTTTCACCGCTTATTTTTTTTTTCACGCTATGCATGTAACATTTCTTTTTGGTATGAACACTTGTGCCTATCTACTTCTTACATTAAATTCTCTTCGCCACATTTTGCTCAGATCTCGACATTTCGTGTCCATACCAAGATAACATTGCTCATCCACTGGCGCTGCTATTAGTTTTTTTTTATGTCTTAGCTTCAAGCACCGGTATTACATTCAATTAAATAGCAAATACATTTTTAGTACATTTAATTGACATGCGTCAAAATGCTTTTTACAAGAGTCATTTCACCCTCTGTCAATCTAACATTCTTCTAGTTTGATTCCCGCTCACAACAAATATGTATGAATTCTATACACGAGCATATATTATGTCTACTTTCATTTATGTGTATATTTCTATGTACATTATACTTGTACTCGTATAGTACAAGCTATGTCTAGACAGTACTGTACAGCGTCCTCAAATATCATATAATATGTACATATAGACAATCACGCCTGTATTCGCGAAGGGGTAAGCAAAGATGTAATGAAGGCCCACATTTTGCCAATTATAATTATAAGTTTTCATCCACTGGCGCTGCTATCAAACTCTTCCTATTAGACTTATCTATTGCGCATCTTTAACATTCCAGTCACGCTCCAACTCCATCTCAACATTCGCATTTCAGCCACAGATTCTATAAATGAAAGAAATCACTAGTGATGTACTCAGTGAAGCTTGACATTCGACTCCCAGGCCTACGTCAGAAGCTCACTGGTCCGTGTTACGTGTTCTCTGTAGTTTGTCGAAGGCTCGAGGCCACACAGTCAATAATGTCCTTGCAAGAGAACAATGGAAGGCGTAGCCGGTGTTCAAAGATTAACTGAACCAGACAGAAGGGACTTTAGTTAGACTTGTTTACTTATTCCATATTTATTTATATCCGTTTTTGGTATGTATCTCCATTATCAAAAATGAACGAAGAGCTACAATGTCAATTTTGTCCGATTTGTCAGATTGTTCCTTGTTAGAAATCCACCACTGCTAAATCTTTGAAGCGTTTAATTATTATTTTTTTATTGAAATTTAAGCTATTACTCACAGTAAAACTGATAGCATATACTGATAAATGTTCTTCAATATACAAAACGAAAGTGTCTCAGGCTAGTTGATAGAAACAACTACAACCAAATCAATTGACTGGTTTTCTCCTCACACAATACAGCCTAGCAACCAGTTGTCATGCAAATATTCCATTGTTACAATATTCAATACAAGGTATCCTTAGAAATATTTAGCAGCTATTCATATGACGAATGAATCAGATCGACTTTTACAACATATTGTTGGAACAATTTGATGAAAACCTTTAGTGGTTTCCTATAGAAACAGCCTTCGGATTCCATATTTATTATTGGATGCTCCTTAACCAATATTTTCTTTACTACTCAGGGACGATATTCTTTAATAGAACCTATAGGAGAATGCTAAATCTCTAAATATATATTAATATTGGTGGAGTTTAGCGACCTACATTATTCTTTTGACCAAGTTAGTGATAACTTCTCTTTCGAACAAAACTATATCACAGCTAGTTGTTGCACCACTTCGGTTTTCACTTAACAGGTAATTAGAAATGTAGAAAAAATTACGAGGGGCAGATAAACTTAGGCACGCGGGCGCGTATGGCACGACTCTACTAGAAATCCAAGGCTTCACAGAAAATTACTTATGTTATATCACCGATTGAGTGGAGTAACCGGAGGCCCACCCAACTTTGGGGACGGAGAGAAAGGGCATCAAAAGCCGGCGAAGCACTTGCAATTCTTGACTTACAAGTGTCCAATGGCGACTGTAGTCATTTATCATCCCGTCATTCGTCTCCTTGACCCCTTGAGCAATAAAAAAGTCGTTCAATAAAAAAAAAAACTTACTCGTACTAGAGTGTATGTGTCATTTATGGTGGTATTGTGGACAATGTTCTAATTTTCACCTGAACTCATGTTCCGAATAAATGATCAGTGTCCTTTAGAAGTCCTATTCCAAGCAACTTCCAACATCTCTGGGTAATTTACCATAGCAAGTGTATTTACACAAATATATAATATTTTATTATATCAAATGGCTATACCATTCGGCACTATATTACATGCTTTGTGACACTGTGACATTTCTAGGTTACGGACATACGGGCGTACAAGTGTGATTTGTTTTTAGATTCAACATCAGTCATAAACAAAATCATATTTCAAACTCAGATTCCTGTGTCACGCGTCGAAAAAATATAAAAAAAACAAGCTATACTTCTTATATTTAGTAAATTAAAGTATTAAATGTAAATATTTTGTTAAAGGAACAATAAAATTGATAATGATAAACTTCGGGTCACATCTGTATCAATTTCTAATCTGTGGGCGTGCAGAAGTGCGCGATAATGAGCATGCTTCAGTGTCAAGGTCACGGTATATAAATAGCGGCTATTACAAAAGTATTGACCATATTGAATTCTCGCTCACACAACCACATAATATATGGTATTTGAGCGTAACAAATGGTGAACCTAACGAACTTTGTAACAATTAATTGCCTACAGGGCTTCAGCTAGAGAAATCAGTATTCATTCAAAATTAATGTATTGTCTAGTCATAAGATAATAGTGAGGATAAATGTTGAGTCTAGTGATTTTTACTTACAAAGAGAAGATTGTTCGAAATTTCAAATGAATATTTAAAATACTTAATCGGCTACACTCCTATTCAATTTATTTCAGAATAGATTATTGATAATAGAACACTATTAATTTAATTTGAAAGTAGCATCTTGCTCAGTGTTATGTGAAGTATAGCTTATTATATCTTTATTTTAAAATATAGAAGAAAAGATTACTATTTAAGACATTGTTCGTCTTCCTCTAACATATAGTAAGCTATAGTACTATCTAAAGCAGTTCTTTTTAACTCCCGACGCAAAAAGAGGGGTGTTATAAGTTTGACGTCGATGTCTGTCTGTCCTGGTGTGTGTGTGTCTGTTGTGGCATCGTAGCTCTCAAACGGATGGACCAATTTCGATGCGGTTCTTTTCATTTTAAAGCCAGTTCCCTTCCGGTGGTTCTAGGCTATGTTTGGTTAATATCGGTCCAGCAGTGTAAGAGTATCAGCTCTATTCCAAAATGATGTAAGGCATTTTTGGCGTATGATTACGCGCAGTGCTTCACGCGTGCCATTATAATCGTTAAATGTCAATTAATTGATAACTTCGACCTGATGCTACAACCAGAATGGTCTCCAGAGAACCCTACTCGTGGAAAACTCACAGCAGACATATATTTTTTACTTTTTAAGGGTCGTTCCTTAAACTATAATTATTATTGGAGTAGGTTTTATATTTGTTTTATTTAATTTTATTTGATTTAAATTTCTATGGATGAACAAAACTTTACAGAGCTGGTGGTCTAGTTGTTAGTTCTTCAGACTACTAAGCCACACGGCGAGCGTGAATTCGATTCTAACTCAGTACAACTATGTTATTGCTTAAGAAACATGATTCGAGTGTCTATTTATTGAGAAATACAAAAAGGACGGGCAGTAAGTAAATAATAAAAAAAAATCGAATATCAATGTTCTGTCCTCTCTGAATGATTTACTAGTCTATGGCGGAGGGTGCGCGGGAGTGCGGTACCATGCGCACGTCCGCGTGCTCAATGTCAAGGTTACTCGTTCAGAAATAGCGCACACCACAAAAATACGCGGGAATAGCTAAATGATTACGTTATTCTGTACATAGGTACTTTATTATTTTCACTGGTATGCCGAAGATTTGTATATCTTGTTCAGACAGTAGTAACATTATTACTTTGAAATAAATGCCACATATATTCTTAGTACATTTAATTTACATGTGTCAACATGATTTTTACGTGTGTAATTTGACTCATTATCGCTGTTATGACTCCCGCTCACAAGAAATATGTATGAATTATACATATTCAAACACATTCTTACATATAGTTATACGTCTCCTTGCATTTGTGTGTATTTCTAAGTACAATATAAGTGTGTACTCGTATGAATTAAAAACAATCTAAACCCACACAAGCTATGCTTAGTTAGAGGCCCCGAATATTACATACATATATATGTAAGTATGTTTATATGTATAATACACACATATTTCTTGTGAGTGGAAATAACAACAGCGATAATGAGTAAAATTGCATACATACGCTCACGACTGTATGCCTATAGGGGTAGGCAGAAGCGTAACTAACGCCCACATTTTACCGATTATAATTTAAAACAATTTATAAGGGGGCAAGACTATTACCGTCGACCTATTATAACTAGTTTTACCGTGGGATAACCGTGATTAATCATGAGTGAATGAAGGCTTCACCGGAGTAGTACCAGGGCCTCACAGAATACAGGTAGACAGGTATTGCCGAGTGAGTGAGGGTACCGGAAGCTTAGCTCATGTAATCTATCTATTCGTCTGTTCCCCTATATAATAATAATAAAAAAAAACAAACATTTAAAATATGCATTGACCAAATAAATTTCTATAAACGTGTTGGAAATCAGAGATCTCATTACACGGTTAGCCGCGGTTCACGAGAGCCCGTGATGTTATGTTAAACAAATCTGCTTTACCGGCTCACTTTTCATTCAGATCAATGAACTTGTAAGAATAAATCACTCATCTACATGTTCCACCGGCCACTGAATACATAATAGTACAGAAATGGCTGCGCGGTGCGTGAACTCACATTTAATAAATTATACTGATCTCAAATGTAATTTAATACATTATGTTGGATCATCAGGTCATGGCCTTTAAAGGGAACCAGATTTTTGGTAGTGATAAATTTATTTAACAACGTAATTCATGACTTTTTATAAATATTACATTCCGTAGATCAAAACTGTATTATATATTTGATAGATAAGAGTGCGATCTCATCCTAAATCATCTTTAAGACACCTAAAGATATGGGGTAGAACTATTATATATATATTTACATAATTACATATATTCACCGAGAATTAAGTAAGTAAGTAAGTACTCTTTATTGTACACTAAATATAAATACAAAATACATCTGATATTTTCACATAAAATGTCCGATGGGCCAAAACAAGCAATATCTTATAGGCAACCTTTGGATGGACAGGATTTTAACGATCTCGTATAGGTGGCTGTGGTGTACAGTTATGTAATGTGTGCACGTTTAAACGCACATATACATAAACACCTAATATAAGTACATATATACATATATATACAATGTGTCCCAAAATTCAACGATAAGCGGGCGCCAAAAGGTAGACCTGCTCATGAGTACATAAGGAAAAAAAAATAAAAAAAATATACCTAGTTTTTTTTAGTTAAAAGAAAAATTTAGAATTTCTTTGAAAATTTACACATTTCATGATATTTTGAACGACCACGATGACAATTTCTCAAATATGCTTAAGATTTTTTTTTTATCTTATACCTAAATAGTGCTTCTATTCACCACAACTCTTAAAAACACCAAATTGCCCGCAGTTTTTACACAAAAAACGTTCAAAATCATTTTTTTCCCTAAAATTATGAAATATTTTTACTCTTAGTGTACTTTGACTCATGGTCTTGTAAAAAAAAGTATGGACACCACTACGGCAAGTTGTTTTTAAAATTGGCGCAACTAATCAAGATTCTAAAATGGTATAATACTCTAAAAATTTAAATTTTTTATACCCTATAATTATTTGCTAAGACCGCCCCTTCCGCTCGAGTTTTCACTTTTAAACCATGAATTAGTAATTCATGGTTTAATTTTTTTTTTGCACAACAAAGTTAAAAAAATATATTTTGGCTCACTTTTCTCTTTAGTAATACAGCTCTTGCCGGGTGACGCCCAGAATGCGTACTTACCTATTACTACAAGTGAAACAGGAGCTTAATTCAATAAAGTAGAAGTTTTTTTTTTTTTTGTCTTAATTTCAGTATAACTCGAAAAAGCGTGAGTTTTTCTAAAGATTATTGACTACGTGACGAAGCCTAAAACGACCCCGCCCCTGACCAAGCGTGGTATTTTTAAAGACCCCCTCCCCCCTGAACGGTTCACGTAGTATGGGTACGTTCCCTTAGAATTACACAGCTAGGCGACTAAAGGAACGCACTGTTATCCCGAATGACGACATTAGGCTTGCTCCCAATAACGAACGTGTGACTAAATTATGACTGGCAAAATAGGAGCCTTCGAGACGCCTCTGCCTACCACTTCCGGGACATACTCTTTTTTTTATTTTTATTTTGAAAAAGACAACTTCCGCATTAGGAATTATTCCTGTGTCGCCGTAGACTTTACAAACATACAAACAACGGACACAAAGAACATCCAAACTAAGAACAATTGTTATATTGTATGTATGTATGGTAGAAAAATGTCGTTATACTTTATTGAATTTACTAGAAGATTGCTTGCTTAATGCTATGTTATCGAGGTATGTATGCATGTGATATTCCTTTTTACACCATAACTTACAAATTCGTTACACCATACACCATATATAAGTTATGATATGTGTATGTATATGGTGTATGTATGTATATTCTTTATGGATGTTGTATTGTTACAATACTTACGTCATCCCGGGTTACACCGAATATGGTTTATTTTTGATAAAAGAAACATGGTTTCGCGATTGTTAAGCCTATAACCAGTTTTTTTACAGGTTTGTGTTTTATTTGTTTAAATTAGTATCTATTTAGACCACCGTCAGGCTTTTCTGGTTAGTTAATCAGTAAAGTAAAGTCCAAAGGAAAGTTAAAACTACGAAATACTTTTAAAACTTCGCTTTAAAGCTTCGCGAGTGTACAGTACTAGAGAGCTTCTACTTTAACATTCTTTAGCGAATAGCGGCAAAATTTTCTGTCAGGTCTCCAGAATTCCGACGATATGGTTTTTGACAAAAATTAATGACAAGTGTTTGGCAAAATCATTAATTTTTAAAATTAACGCGAGTTGCACTTGAAAATGCGTCAACGGTCGTGTAAAATCGGTAATATGGCTTAATTGCGCGCAATCGTGTTACGAGCCAGAAATAAACATGGTTTGCGCGAATCCCAATGAAATCTTGAGTTATTTTCGAGAAACTCAATTTGTTGTGGATTTTGTTTGTCACGCATCAGTTCTGTACACGTTTTTATTAACTACATGCATTCCAAGAATCAGTAGGTAATCAGAACATATCTAAAATAGTGAGTGAGTAGTGTAATGATGTGAAAACGCGATGCTAATTTTGCAGTTTCTGTGTGAACAATATTATTTACTACTAGAGAAATTACGAAATTGTTTGAAATCACGGTTACACATTACGAAGGTGAGAGTTTGTGTTTGTGTGTGCGTGTGTGTGTGTGCATGTGTGTGTGTGTGTGTGTGTGTGTGTGTGACCATGGCCTACTAAACGGGCCTGTAGGTCTAGTTGTTGGTGACTCTGACTGCTAAGGCAGAGGTCGTAGGTTCGACATTTATTTAGTGTTATCAACAAATAGTTGTCCCAGTTCTGGATATTCTTTGTATAAGCATATATATGTGTATGTACATATATATGTGTATTTCTATCATTATCATTGCAGCTACTCGACGTCGATTAATGAACCATTCAACCATTCCATCAAGATTATGGTCAATTTATTAAATCGAAATTTTCACAATATAATTATCAGAATAATAGTAGAGGTTGTTAATTATAGCCTTACGGAGATGTTGCCAGTCCTTCCCAGATCCTCCTTAAATTGCGAGATATAAAAAATCGTGAGGTCATAACGCATTTAAACTGCAAAACGTTACTATGCATTCGCTAATGAAGAGATCACGATGTTTCTCACCGTTCAATGTCAATTTAAAGGCATATTTCTAAGAGGAAAACATTTACGTCTTGTAAAATAACAGCTGTTTGAAAAACATGACTGCAATTTGCTTCGGTCTTATGACGTCATTTGCAAACGTGACTGAGCACATGTGCGAGTTTGTGTGCGATGTGTTACTGCATTTTAGTACCAGTAAAATCCTAATTAAATACAAAGGGGTTACGTTTTATACACTTCTGCCTACCCCTTACACCCTACGTTCACGCCTATGTGTGTACAAGAGGCAGGAGAAAGAAAAATTTTTGTAATCAAACTGAGCCGAGCCGCCGAGCGGTTTATTTCATCACCAGTACAAAAGACGGCTGTTGTTGAACAATTAGCATAGGTCTGCTTTTCCACCTTTCAATATTTTCACAAAAGCAACATCGCTAGTGTTAAAAAAATACTATGTAATACTAATTATTCTAAAAGCATTTTTTTTTTTATTTTGTAGTCTTGAGTATAATTAATCTGACATATAAGAAAAATCTAATACATCTCTAGTTATATCGACAGCGCCATTAAAAAAGCACTAGTAACTACATAATATTACTTTAACACATAAAAAAGTGAGGAACAAAAAATGTGTTGGTGGTAGCGCCACGCTCATGTCATCTTTATCGCACTAGTGGACAACATTGAGCAGACCGGCAACTTTTAATCGCTTGAAATAACGCAACTTGTATTATATATATACCATCCCGAGACAGATATACAAAAAATATATTGCTAAAATAGATATAAAAAACAACATATTTAAATTAAAGAACAATTCTAATACCTATAACAAACGACATAGCCAAGGAATTTGAGGATTAACCACGAAACATTATAAACTCATTTGCAGAAGTCTGGCAATGAAAAAAAACTCGATAATTGGGTGCCACACGAGCTCACTGACAGAAACCTAATGAATCGTACAATCATTTGCGATTCTCTATTGAAACATAGTGAAACCAAACCAAATCATTTTTGAACTATGATGACTATGACTAAGAAGTCAAAGGGTAGGCAAGCTCTACAGACTACCCGACTAACAAGCACCGGCCAACACCGTATTAGCAAGCAAAGCAAAAGGTGATGCTGTGTGTAGAGTGAGATTGGAAGGGCATCTATCGTTATGAGTCTTTACTTAATTACTTCAACAAGAAATTGAGAAAAGACAAAAAAAATATGGAATTGATCAACAGAAAAGGTGACCTTTCATCATGATAACGCTAGACCACACACACCTTTGGCCAATCAATAAAATTTGAGAGAGGTTAGTTGAGCAGTTTTAATGCATCCACCATAGTAACTCTTGACGTAAATACTGTTACAACAAACCATAATATTACATTTGCATTTGGAATCTGTCATTCTTATATGAATATTGTGTTTTCTAATTTTCACAACAATCTTTGTTAAATAATTTTGTAATAATAAAATAGAGTGGGGTAATAAAGCGAACCAAATTGCTGTAATAGCATTACACAACTTACATTACAACATTTGGTATTAGTCGAATGTTTGTATACCGGGCTAGTGATAGGTGCTATAAAACCTCTGTTTGTGGCGGAAAAAGATATATAAAAGATAAATAAAGATATATGGAAGGCTCCACGTAGTATTCGTACGAAAAGGGCGCTTATATCTCGGGAAATAAATACAGCACTTAAAACCATGTCGCATATTTAATAAGATGACTTAGGACTTAGCTTATAAGAGGCGCACTGGTCATTATTTAACTGATTATTTTAAAATGAATAGGGTAGGTATATCAAAACAATTCTTAAGTGTCCATGGGTGGCGGTGGTCACTTACCGTCACGTGACGCACCTGTTCGTGCACCTGAAGAAAAGGGAAGTCACCGAAAGAAATATTAACTGACGATGTTTTTTTTTTATTGTTGAGCAGTATTTTAACAAGCAGAATGACCGAGTTTATGCTCAAAGCTCTATTATTAGTGGGCATTATAAGACTTCAGTGATGGTGTGGTTGGATGTGAGCTAGCTATGAGCCATTTTTTTAAACAATGCGTCTAAACATCGACACTTGATCAGAGTCGAAGACTCATGGTTAATTTTAGAGAGAATGGCATAATCTAAACACCATAATAATTTGGAGCCCCTAAAACAATCCATAAGATTGGCAGTGAAGAATTTTCCCAATGCGAGTGCGTGTTTCTGTTGATAACTGGCTTTATAGTTGAAAGGACTATAAAGCCAGTTATCAATAAAGCTAATGAAGATCATTTTGAATGAACTTTATATATTTTTATTCTATTAATGTATAATTAGTTTATACATTATGTACATACATTAATGTATAATTAGTTTATACATTAATATAATACTAAAGTTATAAATATTTGCAATTTGCAATGCAACAGGAAAAAAAAAACATTTTTTTCTTGTAACAATATTTATGGCAAGACTAGGTATTAAACGTACGTCGGTACCTACCTACCTACCTCCTTCAGCAACACAGAATTAAACGATCATTAAAACAACCAGCTTAAAGAGCTTATTCAACTACACAGGACGACAAAAAGTCGCCAGACTGTTTAAACCTATATTCACGTCATAGACCAGGTATTCTGTTGCTATGTGCTCTATAAGGATGGTTTTATGACGCCGACCATAGACAAAAAACCAGCTACTGGTCTTGAGTCTGCAAGCATGACGTTGTATATTGACACAGAGGTCATGGCCAGTTATAATCCGTCAAGTTTCTTTTAATCTTGAAAGAGATATACATACATATAATTGTTATAACAATTGTGTCGTCATCTGACCTTTTTGTTAAGAATAATAGCATTTAAATTCTTTTGAAGTAATTATTACTAGGAAATTGTGCAAAAGTAAAATGAAATAAACGCTTATTAACTACTTACATAAGCTCACGCCCATATTACTGTAGGGGTATGCAGAGGAAGTGTTGGTTTGCTTGTCTGTTGCTGTCTTGTTTGCTATTGCTCCCCCTTTCTTTATAAGGAATACCCCTTTCCTTCGGCGACAGTCTTGCCCCCTACTGCGTAAATGAGACTAAATTATAATCGATATAATGTGGGCGTTAATTACTCTGCCTACCACTTCAGGGATACAGGCGGAGTGCATCTACATATGTATATAATTCTAATAATTAATCTTATTATAATATCTTCAACGACAATAGACCTCCCAGGCCATTGCTTGCCGTAGTTGTAATAGAGAAATATTTTATTATCTTATCGCAGTTAATACCAGTTTACTTTCTATTAATTACACTTTTTTTTCTCCTTAAAAAGTTGTCTTTCGTTCCCAGACCAACACTACTACTAATATATTAGAATAAAAACATTCGTGAGTTACATTTATATTTTTACACGGTTTTACTCACATGTGTATTGCGGGGATGCCCGACTAGTTTCGGTCCCGACGGGAGACCTTTCTCAAGGATTAAGTTGTCAACCGTCGCGGCGTAAAACACACATGAGCAAACCCGTATCTTTAAATAAATACCTACTTCAAATATTTCAGGCAGCTAGATAACTTGTCATGTAAATCTGAACAAACTATAAATCAAATTCTGAATAATACTAATACAAAATTCTTAACAGTCAGATAGTTAAGAGAGCTATTTAATTGGGTATATTTCATTCGAGTTTACTATGACTAAGATATTTAACTACTTTTAATGGTCATAAATATGGTAATTATTATAAAATTTAGTCCCACTTATGTATTAAGTAAGCCAACGCCGCCTCCATGCACTGTATGACTGTATTACATATACTATCTAATAGAATACCAGCCTATATATTGTCTTGGTTACTTATTTTGTTGAAGTATACGCTCAATAATATCGCGCAAACAAAACATGTAAGTCGTTTAAATTCCACGTAAGCTATGAAATTCAAGACAAGAACTGCTATTTATCTTTATTTATTACAATGTCTATACCTAGGTTATTCCCCCATAAAGATAAGCAAAGAATTATCCTAACACCAAGCGGTACCGTTTCCAAATCGAGTCACGAATAACAAGGTATTAAAGATGGCGAATTTGCCTTCAGACTTTGTACAATGGCTGACTTACTAAGATCTTGACTTACGTATGTATGTACATATTTGATGAAACGGGATGGGTGTGCAAAGAGATATGTGTAAGACGTTGGAAATATTTGTACAAGCTGAGAACGGTGACATTCGCCCACGCTATGGTGCAGCACTTATGAGTGAGTATAATGGTTTTAAAAATAAAGTGGCAGGTTGAAAGAAAGATTTTTTTATGACAGACGAACAGACGGGTAACCTGATGTTAAGTGACAGCTGCGGCCCATTGACACCTGCAACTCGAGATTCGTAAGTGCCGCTGCCCGCCTTTGATATTGAGAATGAGGGAGTGGAGGTCTTAGGGAGGGTAAAGAGGAGATACGGAGTTGGACCTCCGATAGCCTCACTCACTACAATGCAAGCACTGTTTTTCTACCAGTTTAATGTGAGGCCTTCGTTATTACTCAAGTTGAGCATGGCACGGCAAGTTCTACACATCTTTGTTAGAAAATACTGTTGGTTATATTTTGTTACCACATTAAAAATTATTTTCAAGGAATAAAGTATTGGGGAGCGACCTAGTGATGTGATAACATTAAGTTTTTATTATACTGCAACAAAATATACGCCGCTAGTTTGGCAACCCTACAGTGTTAGGCTAAGTATATAGACTCACTATTAGCGTCAGGGGTCTATGGCCGACGCCGACGAGTCGTTAAATAGACACTGAATTCTGTAATGCCATATACGAGCGATCAAGTTTCCGGTATTCGATATTTGAAATTGTTATTTGACGTTCTTCTATTTTTATGTCATTTGGACTGTCTTTGGTAGGTGACAACGTAAAGTGTAACATTGCGATTGCTTTATGATAGATTTTTGAAATCTAAAATACGCGCCGTGATAACATATTTCGTACTGAAAAAAATGTCTACCAAAGACATTTTTAATGAAATTTGTTTTTTTTTTGTTGTTTAACATATTTATTAATTTAATTTTTATTTAATTGTTTTAACATATTATTTATTATTTCAACTGGCAACTTTGTTGAGTTGGAAAAACATATTTAATATTAAAAGTTTGAATAATATTAAAATTTAGACTATTTGGATTTAAATTTGAAAGTATTTAATCAAGTTACCAGTACTGAGCAACCTTTATAACACTAAATAGATATACTATTTTGGTTTAAATTTGGAACTCGTTCGAATATTGTGCTATATTAATTTGTAAGTTTATTTGTTTTGACAACTATGTTCTTATGTTTCTTATGTTATAAAAAAGACAACCCCACGCACTAGAAATAATTAAAATTACACAAAGAAAACGCAGACTCAGAACAACAACTTAAGTTTTTTTTTTACAATACTGTTGTGCTGGGATCGAACCCACAAAACACTCGGACGGCAGTGTAATGGCGAGGTGACCCCTTCAACCGCAACGCCATCCGTATCACTGATTGGCGCCAAAATGTGAAAACAAAATAAATATTCATATAAGAATGACAGTCAAACAGAATATATAAGAATGAAAGTCAGACAGTTCAAATGTAATATTATGTTTGTTTTTTTATTATAACAGTATTTACTGCCAGACTAAGTGTTTGTGAGAAAAAAGTATTACCAAAACATGTAGAAAAAGAAAAACATCTAAGAATTCCATTTTTAAATTGTCTGTAAATTATAAATCTTCAACGTACAAAAGTAAAAAAAAAAAATTACAACTATTATTACTCACGTTTAAAATACATTCGACTTTGAAATGGCATCATCAGCATAAACGAGGTTTTAAGACGGTATTCATTTCTTATCAGAATACAAGTAATGTGTCTTATAAATCCCGCAAATCGCAAGTTATGGCCAACAAATCATTGATAGGCGATAGAATGAATGTAAATCAGTAATATTTCTGGGTGTAAAAAGGTCGTATCCGCACGATTTACGAGAACGACAGTCGCTAGTCATCACCTCGAAGTAGATACGATCACATATTACGTTTTAGTTTCAGTTTTAGCGTGCAATTGAGCTTAAGCGTCGTATTTCCTTAGTAGTATGATGCTGGAAGTGACTAATGAAAAGAAAATTTTAAGGTTTTCACATGATTTTATCAGCTGTACTTATAACTATTTAAACATATTTTAAAAATCAATATGGACCTACTTGTTATTGTCGCATCAAAATAATAATTTGTATGTATATGAAGCCCAAATAAACCCCGCGTATGGGGCACAGATTAAATAGGAATGACATGACGTTTTGTTTAGTCTCTGCATATAACACGAATACGCTAGAAATCATGTTCTTAGTTTATTTTCGGATAAGTAGTGTATTTTAAATATACACAGTTATACATATATACACATAATAATGTCATTTACATAATCTGTAATTTAGTATGCATTGATAAAGTTGGTTATAAATACTCTTTGTAGGTACTCTTTCTCTCTCACTCATTCTTACACATATATATATTTATATATATATATTATTTATTAGTATATATATATATATATATATATATATACTAATAAGATGGCTCTCTGTCCGTGACATTCACTAGGTGTTAGCATAATACCAGCGCTGCTTCTTACGAGGTAGCACAAAGCTGAGCTAACGGCCATTTTTTGTCTCATACAGTGGTACTTGTTGGCACTAACGTCTGATGAAATTGTTATACTTGCCTTGTATGAGTACAAAATAAATATATTTTCTTTCTTTCTTTCTTTCTTTCTATCTGTAATTTTGATAGCAACACAATAATTTGCTGAGCGGTACTGATATATGGCTAGTGAAACTCGTCGATGTCTGTTAGTAAATCATTCAGTTTAGGCTCATTTAAAATCTCTCAATGAGAACTTCAGCGGTCCTTATACAATAATAAAAAAAAAAAACAGAATTTTAGACGACAAACCGGCCGATCAAAAACAGGAGGTTCTCAATTTAGTTGTACCTTTGTTACGTCATAAATCCATCATCAATCAATTTGGAAAATTATTGTTTTGTTACTGAATATGTGTACAGATGTGTTTCTTTGTGCTGTTCTAAATAAATGTTTATTCATTCACTTATTAATTATTTTAATTGGAGAAATGTGAAGACTATATTGACGTGTAAGATATATTTTTTATGTGCAAATCGATTTCATTATTTTTTTTTTATTGTATGTGAAATACTCAAAATTAGTCCAGTTTCAATTTCAACAAAATATTTCAATTTCTCTGAGGCTTAAATAAAGGAATAAAAATACAATTGATTACAATTTTTCCTGTTAGGCGAAATAAGTTTTACTACTTTATATGCATACATACACTCATGCCTGTGGGGTAGGCACAGACGTAATTGACGCTCATATTTTACCAAATATAATTAAGTTTCATTTACATAATAGGGGACAAGCATAATGGCGCTCGGGCACTTGGGGAATGAGATGGTGTTGATTTATATCTTATTCATAAATATTAAACAGTAAGCTCATTTGTATCAATCAACACGCATACATGCCAGTTATCTGTAACTCGTGTTGCTACTAGTATTCTGCTCTCTACGTGTTAATATATAGCTACCCGGTTGACGGCAATACGCTTCCCTTTTAAACTCCTGGGACCAAATTAAATAAATCGTAAAACCGTCCAATTTCAAAACTTATTCATAATTTCCCTGGTATGAACAAATTCTAATTTGGCGGCATAGGGGCCATCGAAGGAATATACTCTTTTGAATACAGGCTTGAGCGCATGTATGTCTGTTACTATTTCTTAATTAAAAAAAAAAAGTATCCGCATATATGTCGATAACTTTTAATTATAAGAAAAAAGAGGTTATAATGCACCTTCCAATATTCTCTATATCCAACTTGTTATTTAATGCTTACTCATAATGACTATTTGATCGGCCATAAACAATTTTATTCCAATGTAGGGCTGTAACGTGATCCCAATGTATCGTCGCGTGGCTTCACAATATCGGCGAATACATCGCGGCAATAAAATAGTTTAACGTTCTAAATAACACGTTTCTACTTTTTACGCACTTCAATTAACTACTGGCGATGTTTAAAATAAGCCTTGGCGTGTATTAAGAAGTTAGAATACAAAACGTGTTAAAGAAAGGTGTCAGCATATTGCAGTAGATCACTTATTATCCTTGTTTTTTTTTATACTTCTCTGACTATTTCCTGTGAGAATGAAGAAGAGCGTACTACGGCAACGCACTTGAGACTCTTGATTTGCCATGGTCGGCGGTAGTCACTTAGCATCAGATGACCCGTCTGCTAGTTTGCCATGTATCCCATATAAAAATAACTCAGTACAACTATTTGAGGATCGCACAAATTATTAGCTAGCTTAGTCAGTGAGCTCGGACTTCCCAGCAGCAGCCAATTCGAGTTATGCATATTTACGTATGTATATACATATATACATGCGATTCCCAAGTGCCTGGATGACGGCAATTGGCTTGTCCCCCATTACGTAAATGGCATTAAATTGTAATCGAAAATGTAGGCGTAAATTACACCTCTGCTACCCCCTTCGGGGAAACAGGCACGAGTGTATGTGTGTATGTCACTATGTAGGTAAAAATGTTTGGCCTGTGTGGGAATCAAACCCATGATCTCTGACTTAATAGGTAGGATTATTAGCCATTAGAACAACAGGACAGTCATTTTTTATTTACATATATACTTATATTTAAGGGAGAAATTAAATTTATCGATTAAGCTATTATTTTTTTTATACAAATGATCTGATATGAATAAGGCCATAGGTAACTAAGCTAAGATATCTGGTTTCCTATTAAAATCATTTAAAATTACATAAAATATATTACGTATATGACGGAAATCAAAAGTATATACGATATTTCAGACTATAATTTATCTGTGTGCTAAATTTGATCCTAATCTGTTCAGCCGTTCTTCATTGGGTAACAAATATCTATTCGAACACTCGCATTTATAACATAAGTCAGATTCAAAGATACATATCGTTTAAATTCCTGTTACTTTAATCATACGATTAACAGACTTGTCATGTTTTTTTTTTAAAGTCAACTTCCTCTAAAATCATTCATTCATGTATCGTTGGGGACTTCACAAACAAATAAATATCAATTAGATTACACAAAGTGTTGTTCCGTGTGAGTATCGAACTGACATCACTCGACGCAACAGGAACGCCATCTCTGCAGTCATTACAATATTCCATTTGAACCCAATTTATATTTGTATTTGTCTAACATAATAGTTAATTAAAATTAGTACAATGAATAGTTTGTAAATGATTAAAATCGTGGCACATTATTATAGTGTAACGATATACCAATATGTTTTAAACTCTATATGTCACTCTTGTAATCTCTTCACCCAACATTATATCTTGAACAAACATTGGCATACAAACATTATCACTACAGAATATATGTGTTACCTCTGATGCAAAATATTAAGCCATTATACAAAATATATTTAACTTTCTGACATAACGCACCGTGGTTACCAAACTGTGTATAATCCGCAAATCTCCAACGACATCATTAAAATAAACGGGGATATAAGCGACGACGGGAAGCGAGGCATGTAAGATAAAGGAGGTGATTCACTGAAGAGAAATCTCTTGTGGTCTTTGGGTTCTTGTTTGGGGTCTTTAGGTATTTGTATATATTTATAACATGTAAATAACACACTAAACATACAGACATACGTCAAGAGAAATTGTTTGAACGCATTTTTTAGAAAAGTTCAACAACGTAGGTACTCTTAATTGAGAATACTCAACGTTTATACATATGACTGCACGGATGGCTTAGTGGTTATGGGTTCGATCCCCACACGGGACAACACTTTGTGTATACCTTAAGTTGTTGTTCTGAGTCTGTGTGTTCTTTGTATTCATTATTTGAATTATTGTCCCATACAGGAATTATTCCTAGTACGGGAGCTGGTTTATACTAGCTTGGATTGGTACTAAACAAATAAAATTCGTGATAATTTGTTATTTTGTTGATCAAATTAGCTGATCTAGAAAGAAATGAATTGCTTGTATGTTAAGCGCTACTCCGACAAGTTACTAATTCTTTCTTTCTTTCTTATACTGGCATATAAGAATTCACAACAAATGTAGATGACCAATGAACAAAAAAAAAACAAATTTTGCGACTACTAGTTTTAGAGAATCTATAAGAATCTATAAGAAAAACATAGTCAATATTATAAATTCAAATGTGGATTTGTTTATTTGTTACGCCTTCACGTCTAAAGTTCTAACCAAATGATTTTTTTTTGAACTTATCATCATACCTACCCAAGAACCCAAGGTAGTCTTTACCCTCCCCTAATCCTCTTCTCCTATTTCCCCTCCCCTCATCGCCCATTACCTATAAGGTGGGCAACGCACTTACGACTCAAGAGTTGCAGGTGACCATGGGCATCGGTTGTCACCTATCATCAAATGACTTGTCTGTTCGTCTGTCCCCCCCGTATCATAAAAATATAAAAAGAGGGACCTGCAGCCAAAAGCTAGTAAGAAGTACATAAATAGCTAAGTTTGAAAGCTTGCCCCAAATGTATCACCTTCCTAAGTACTACGAAATGTCTAATTTGAGTAAACGCAGTTGTTAAAGCTAAGAACGCGGGAAAGCCATAGTAATTAGTTTTACAAAGGAGCGTACACACACGACTAGTGGATAATCCACGGTTCTGTTGTTATCCACCTCTAATCCCCGCGGGATGGTTCGAGTTGGAGGCGGTAGTGTCTGGTGTCACTGTATTCCCTTTATTAGCCTTGCCCCAAACTGAGAGTCACTTATCAACAGGTGAATTGGAAGTGAAACGCTTACGCCAATTACCAAGAAAAAAAAGGGACTGGAGTGCAATTTCGAAAGCCCAAAAGTGGGCTTTAGAGACATATCTGCTTACCTCCTCGGAGTGCATGTATATAACTTGATACATCTTATACACAGCCGTCTGATCTCAAACAAAGATAAGACAATTGCTGATAAACTTATATATTTATATGTGTATTTCTAAATACATAATTATATATAAAATACAACAAAAATAAAAAATACAATATACACAGAAAAAAGCATCGTGAAAATGATCACACAATTATATTTCCTGGATGGGAATCGCTCGTACGACCTCCGCCTTAGCAGTCAGGATCATTAACCACTAGGCCAGTCAAGTTTGCAGGTCAGACAGCAGGACGTACTAAAATTGAAGCTATGATTATTTTTTCAAAGAAAAGAATAGAGTTATCAACATCAGCTATATATGCCTGCGTCAAACTTATATATTTAGTAGCAATGTATTATTTGTTATATTACTAAGAAGGCAACGCAGCACAACAACCCAGGTATGCTTGCTTATGATATGACTAACACAAAACATGTTCACCAGTCACCATCGTCGCTTCTGGCCATCATTTAGACCACAAACTAACGGTCGCGGCTATACAGCGGGCAGTCACCTCGCTACCGCGGTACGCGACCACGTGGTCGGTTTACGACCACGCTCTTCCCACACCTGAAGTTTGTTTGTGCTATCATAACATCCTCTGGACCGCCTGATGCAACTTGTTGACTAATTAAAGCAGCAGTGTTTTAAAATTACAATCCGGAATAAGTTACAGTAGTTTTTATATTATACACTGGCTTTTACGCTACTTCGTACGCTTGGAATTTAGAATGAAGTATTTTTATTTATGAAAAGAATGAAATTTAATTTAAAATTTAGCATATATATATATATATATTTTATGATATAGGACGCAAACGAGCAGACGGGTCACCTGATTGTAAGTGACTACCGCCGCCCATGGACAACAACTGCGTTGACGGCCTTTGAGGTATTTAGACCTCTAACAAAATACCTACTAAAAATGCATTCATTTCCATTCAATAGGTTTTTGCGTGATGCGTGTACAAACAGATACAGACAGACAAACAGTAAAAAAGTCTAAAAACAACAGTTTTGGCTTCTGGTATCATTATAAAGAGGGATATTATTTTTACTTTATTATCTATAATTTACAGACATCGGGGGTTTACAATTCATTATATTTATAGATGTGATCAGTAAGTAGTATTTAATTTTAGTCTATTCTAATATATCAAAACTAAAAAGTTTTTTTTTTGGTTTGTTTTTTAAACAGGATTAGCCTGTTTAATCTCTACAACATACTTTCTGAGCCAAATAAAAAAAATATTACACAGAGTATTTAATACGTAAAATAGACTCTAAAATATTATGCTCAGACTCTTAGTAACAGGCAGAGGGTTTTCTAATCCCAAATCAAACACAGATTATCAAAATAATAATGTTATCAATGTCACATAAAATAGGAAGATTTAACCGTAAAATACCACCAATACGCCATCATTATCAAACTGCCCATTTTTATGGCAAATATATGGATGCTCAATGTCTTCAACCCCATAAAGGTTGCTCAATGGTAGGTAATATTTCTACTAAATTATTTTTATGATGGCAATACCAAAAATTATATACACTATACAAGAAGGATTTTATATATAGTTACACGCTATTTTACAATACAAACGCTTCCAATTGACTGGCGTTTGAAACTTGCGGTTTGTGATGCTGACTGCTAAGTCAGAGGTCGTGAATTTTTGTCCTGTCACGTTGTAATATTGCTCAAAATAATATAAAACAAGTAAAAAAATATTTTACACAGAGGTATTTTAAACTGTCAACTCGAAAGAAAATAAACCATGTCTGATAAAGACGCATATATTGTTTACCCTACGCAGCTACGGGAACGAAAAAATATGTGTTTTTTTTTTGTTTCTTTCTTCTTTTATTATATTTATACATGTATACACATATATATTATGTTTATTTGTCAGGCCCTAGAGCCTAGACGGCTTGATAGATTTCAATTTATGAGTGTCGTGTTGTTACCGTTTGTGAAGTATTCTACACGAGGTGAGTTACTTTACCTGTAACAAAATAGACATGACAGGGTTAGATACGTATACAAACATAAAGCTTAAAGTTCATTAAGGAGGTAATACAGTGACATTCAATCATACAGTTTGAGAAAAGGTTGTATAATTTGAATAACTTATACAAACACTGCACGGATGGCGTAGCGGTTTAAGTGGTCAACTCGCCACTACGCTGCCGCGCCGAGTGTTGTGGGTTCGATCTCCGCACCGGACAACACTTTGTGTAAGCCTCAAATTGTTGTTCTGAGTTTGGGTGAGTCCCCCGCGACACAGGAATGAATCCTAGTGCGGGATAGAAGTTGTATTTTAAAAAAAAAAACAAAAACCAAGGTTCCAACATAATAAATGTTAACGTTTGGGAAAAAAACTCGCAATTACATACACATAAAACTGATACTGTTTATGTTAATCTGCAGTTTTAATCTGCATTTTTCATACCTTAATTTTCCATCTTAGAGGTAGAATATTTTCTTCAATTTAAAAAGAAACAAACTTAGAATTGTAAAATCGGTTCACATTTATTTTTATATTATAGAGGGACAAACGAACAGACGGGTCATCTGACGGTAAGTGACTTCCGCCGCCCATGAACACTTGCAACTCAAGAGTCACAACAGTACTGTTCACCTTTTAGGGTAGGGGAAAGAGGGGATAGGAAAGGAAGGAGGGGAAAGAGGGGATAGGAAAGGAAGGAGGGGAAAGAGGGTAAGATAAAGGGGGTTGGGCAACCGGTAACCTCACTCACTCGGTCACACAATGCAAGCATGGTTTAACAGCTGGTTTTCTGCGAGGCCGTAGTAATACTCCGATCGAGTCGGCCCATACGTGCCGAAGCAACGCTCTCCCACATTAAAAATGGCGAAGATATCGCGTGACAAAAATAGCTGTCGAATTGAGAACCTCTTTCTTTTCAATCTTTTACAAAAGAAAGAAAGGGAACGATAGGAATTTCTATCCTTTATGTGTCACAAAAAAACAATTGTAACAAGTGAAGTAAGTTCCAATATACTTAGTTACATAATAACATTTTTTTTTCAAGTCGAATGTAACTATTACAGGGATTAATATAAATGGAAGCAAGTCAGTCCTTTTGTAATCAAAATAGGAGGTAAAACGGAAACAAACTCCCCAAGGGATCCCCTGTATTTGTTAGGGTTTGTCACGAATGTAACTTATCAGATTAAATAGGAAATAACTGGTATGGTGTATTTTATTACGAGTGTTGTACAAAAAGCTTGGTTTTTAACGATTTACGACCCCATAGGGTCCATTGTATCATACGACTGATTAAACATGCATAGACATTTTTTTTTTTGTTTTCTCCGTGACCTTTGTTAAGGAAGTAGCACGGCAGATTTATGATCATAATGAAGCCGCCTGATGTAACAAACACTACTTCTTTACTGTTGTTTTCCTGTATGCTATTAATTTTAACTTTTTCTAATGGCGTTTGCCATCTTCACATATAAAAAGCTCATCTCGAAGCGGACGCTACACGTTTACAAATTTAATTATGAAAAAAAATGTCAAAGAATCATCAAGAAAGATTGTTTTTCGCATATATACATATATTCTAACTGCACGGATGGCGTAGCAGCATAAGTGGTCACCTCGCCAATACGATCCCAGTACGGGACAACACTTTGTGTAATCCTCAAATTGTTGTTCTGAGTCTGGGTGTTCTTTGTGTCCGTTGAATGAATGTTTGTAAAGTTCCCCGCGACACAAGAATTAATCCTAGTGAGGGTTGTCTTTTTTTTGTAAAAAAAAAACTATTAATATAAATACATATATATATGTGTATGTATATACATATGTATGACATATTTTTGTCACGCCCTAAGGCGTAAACAGCTTGATGAATTTCAACATGTTAAATGTCTCTTGAATCGTGTTAATAGAGTAAGTGAGATAGGAGATAAGATTACGAGATAACATCGACAAAAAAAATGGAAGGGAGTTATTACTATTATATATATTATATTCTGGTTTTATACCTTTTACTTATTTTACTTCTTACTGAATCACCTCAAAACCAATTAAACAATCCTTTTTTTGTCAATATTTTGTGAACATCATCGAAAATAAACATAGCTGTCAGGTAAGGCGTACAATAAACAGGGTCATAAATAGAAATTGAAAAGGCTTTTGTGAATTAGATAGCAAAATATCGAAATATAAAGTTACACGCCAACACAGTCCCTCGGGAGAACAAGCGACGGACAGACTTCAGCGTCAGCGAGCTAAACGAGTAGGGCTGTCACTAAGTGTTTGATTCCATTTGTTTCATTTTTAACGAGTTTTTTACTGAGACTTTTGAGTAGAACAACTAACTTATCTTTTCCTGTTGATGTCGTAGAAGGGATCAGAACATCATCTATGAGACAGTATATACATATGTACCTATACAGTCATATGCTCGGATAACAAGATTTGTCTCTATTACGTAGGTAGGATTAAATAACGCTTGGCTAAAAGTAATCATTAAGACGGCTCTGCCTGCCCCCTCGGGATACAGACGTGAGTGTACGTATGTATGTATGTATGTACTTTATAGGCTTGGTTTGGCATAGTATTCACATATTATACATACCTATGTTAAGCAAAAGTCTTGCATTTGTTTTCATAAAATCACAGAATTTTAATTGATCGATGTTTTTATAAATAATTAAATGAACTGTATACGTATAAATCTTCATAAATATTTACTTTCTCAATATTGAATAAAACCTACTTATGAAGTATCAAGCTGTTAAATCAAATTTCGATGAATAATATGCGATGTAATTGAAAATATTACAAGGTGCAAACAGGAACATTTATGAGTTACAAAATAATAATGCGATATTGGGGCTCTAAAGATTTCGATTGACACTTAAACTATACACATCATATCTAAAGTAGTAGTAGTAGCTTCGTCCTTTATGTCGCTATAAATACCTTAAAACCCTAATATTAAAGTCAAACATTTAAGGAAATTGACACACGAAATAAAGCTTAACTACACTAAATAATAATTAAAAGATAATATCAAGTATAAATTAAAATGTTTCAAATACCCCGGCTCATAAAGTCTCGTCTAGGCTACAGGCTTCAAGGCTATATAGATTTTATTCAATGAAACCTAAGACTCTCAATTGTGTCACCTTTCAGACTAAAAAACTATATCAAAATTTAGAGACATAATACAAACATGGATATACTAACTGATACACACATTGTGTATCTGTGTATCAGTCTATGTGTGATACACAAATACTACATGTGTATCAGTGTGTAAACTAGCATTATAACAACCTTTTTTACGTCTGTCGGGGTAAAAAATATATCAAAGTAAAGAAGAGAGAATTTAAGTCTTACATTTATCTTCATAGTGGACACCATCTGAATGCCTAGCTATTAAGCATTGTAAAAAATGAGGCTACAATTTAAGATACACGTCATAAAAATTGTGGGTTAGTTTGACAAAGCTGCACTAATGTCACATCGCACAATAAACTAGCCCCTCGTTTGACATTTACGACTTACGTTGTAAAGGACGATAGGCAGATGACTTCTATTGAGCAGATTAAGTGCCTTTAAAAGCAAAATCACATAATGAAACAGTTGACATATTGCATACATAGTCGTTTCTGTTTATATAACTCTGCAAATTAAAAAGCGTGCTGAAAATTTTAAATTAACGAATTTCTATGCATTCCACAAATTATGAATAGAAATATTTTAAGTATAAGTTGTATGTGTATGGGATGCCTCTACATATACATATAGGTATTCCTTTTCATTGTGCTTTACTTTTCCATTACTTACATTTTCTTATATGCACAATTTAATATTCCTGACACTTCAAAGTGAATAATTTATATTTTACTGTAGTAGAAGCAAGAATGTGATAAAAAAAGACTTAAATGAAAGTCACAATAAGGATTATACATCTTGTCAACCCTGGCAAGCGTTGTACCTCACAACGCGATTGCAGCAATATTACTTATGAAATAAAAGAGGTCGGGAGCTCCTTTCGAATTGCAAATTTCCGTAACTTATGCGCCTCCTCGATTCTCCATTAGCAAATTACTGGCGTCTTTCACGAATCTTTACATAACACCAGCAATATGTCTAGAATACTGCTAAGACTATTTATCATATAAAATCATTTTCCCTAACTTATGATAATAATAGACGGAACGAGATGAGTGTAAATCACGTTTTTTTTTATTCGTGATTCGTCGCGCCGGGAGCCGTACGCCGTCAGTCGGTAATTTTACGATCCCCACTGATTTTTATACGATGCGTAATAGTGGCTAGTGTCATTCACCTTTATTTTATTAAATACGCCATACTCGAGATCATTTTATCTATTTTTTTAATGAATCTATGGGTTGCTCACTTATATGTATAGCTTATTTTTTTGATAGATTTTTTTGAATACTTCCGACGTACAAATCAAAATGCCACATAAAACAACATAGTAGGTGTTACAGAACAGCGGACACAAAATAGGAATTTAATTAAATCATTTTAATACAAGAAAAAATGAACTGAACGACTAATATTTTTTTTTATTCAAATACGCATCCTATTTCCTTTCACAGTTGTGACATAAAATGTAACTGGCTACTGAGTAAAGAATGCCAACTGATAGAAATGCGAATTAAAGAAAATGAAATCAAATGACTGCTGGCTGGAATGTGTCATGAAAAAAAAAACATTTTTTTTTTAACTGGACGTGCAATTCGCAACGTAACATATGTGTACTCAGTCTAATTTACTTCGATAGTGACGTCGGTGTTGTATTGAATTTGAAAATGGAAGGATTCCGGTGCTCGAGACATAATACTCCTAAAAATTAGTTTGTACAAGGGCCCGCACCTAACTCACGGTAAATAGATTGCGTCAGAAGCACCCTTGAGACGCTACAACAATCTTTTGAAATCGTTGTTGAAAATTCAATGACATTCGCCCGAGGCGAATGCTTACGATATCTTTTTACGAGTCACAAAAAAATTGCAGAAACTTTTTATCGGATCCAATTTTGTTCAGTAACTATGCCGGGTGGATTCGTGATAAGCTTTTTATAACAAGGGTGATTTTCTAGCACGGCAGTCATCTCGTATGATAGGTCGTCCACGCTAAGAGGATCCCTAGTTTCGGGATCCAAATCATAGATGGAGACACTACGATAACATTCTGAGAACAATAACACAGAGGTCTCATTTCTTGTCATGACTTTTCATAAGCTTCGTATGTAACAATTTCTTTTATTGTACAGGCGGGAGGAAAACAATTTAGCAGTAATATGGGAGGTACCTTCAGCTAATGAAATAGTTAACGTAAAATAATACTTGTGAAGTGGGATTAGACTGATACTGCCGTTGGAGAAATTCGTAGAAAAATATTTACATTGGTAATTGATAGTTTATGTCGGGTATTTAGATACCAATTAATTAACGTAATTCCTAAGTTATACGAAGGCATAGCAATTCGGTTGCCATCATTGGCAAAACATAATAAACAAAACCTATCTGTTTTTACACCTCTGCATACTCCGTTTATGTGTACATGTGTGAGCTATTTGTTTATGTACAGTAATTAACAAACTTAACTATACATACATAAAAATCTATCATACTCCTATGACAATCCATCTAAGAAATTTCAATTCGTTATTGAAAAATGGTATTTTATACTAATATATACACGTATATAATACAGAATAGGGCCACCCCATTCACTTTTTTTCAAATAGGGGAGGAACGAGAAGACAAGTAAGAGAAAATCGACGTCATGGACAACTCAAGAGTCGTAAGTGCGCTTCCAGCCTTTGAGTGTGATGAAGGGAGGGGAAAGAGGATATGGGGCATGAAGGGAGGAGAGGGGGGTCAGGGGAGGGGAATGAGGAAAGGGGGAGTTCTGCCCTCAGTACCCTCACTCAGTTGACAATACAATGCAAGCATTGTTTGTCTTACGGTTTTCTGTGAGCCCGAGATGTTACTCCGCCGAGCCGGCCAATTCGTGCCTAAGCATGGCTCTGCCACGGTGAGAAATGGCGGCTCTCTTTTTTGTTCGCGACTGAGGGACTGGACAGTTACTTATCAGATAATATGTATACAGTTTTGGTCTGTACTCGGTTGACGGTAAAAGGCTTACCCCCTTGTACATAAGTGAAACTAAATAATATTATAAATGGCAAAAATACAGGCAGTGTTTGGGGACTGCCGATAGAAGTGGAAAGTGTAACTTGTGAATTGTATCATCGAGCTATTAGATTATACACAGTATACATATACAGCTCATGGAAAGCGTTCGGTGACGATGACGCGAGTTTCACGCTTTTTTTCACCCAAAAAGTGTTCAACAAGCCAAAAGAAGTAAATAATGGGCGCGTAAATATGAGAGCTTTATACGCCTTTGCCTACCCTTTCGGAGATGTAAGAGTGAGTGATATGTATCAAGGATTAAAGGTTTGACAGTGGTAGAGCCATGCTTAGGCACGAATGGGCTGGCTCGACCGGTGCGATACCACAGCCTCACAGAAAACCGGTTGTGAAGTAACGCCAAGCGTTGCATTTCCCCGAAATGAGTTTGGTTTCCAGATGCCCAACTCCCCCTATAACCTTTCTTCTCTCTTCATACCCCATCTCTTGTTTCCCTCCCAGCATCCTCCATTCCTCATTACCCTCAAAGGCGGGCAGCGCACTTACGACTTTTGAGTTGCAAGTGCCTATGGACGGCGGTTGTCACTTACCATCAGGTGACCCGTCTGTTTGTCTGTCCCCCTATAATGTAATAAAAAAAAGCAGAATTTTATGATACAAGACCATTCATGTATATATTAAGATTTTATATGAAATCTAATATAAAATTGTTTATTTGCGAAGCCAATCTGAGGTAGAAACAACTTGATAGATCGTAGTAAGACAAACTCCATCGAGTCAGTATATGAAATCTATAAATATGACAGTCAACAGTGCGGTGTAGCAATAACTTGTGTTTTCTGGATTTATATTTTGTCGCCGTATATTTAGTTTGTCTGTAAATTTAAAAATGTTGAAAACTAAAACGAACTAATATCTGTCTATGAGTATGAGGATTTGAAAAAATCTATCTGCATTCTTAATTATTGGACACACACTTCACGAAACGCCATAAGGGTAATTAACGCTTAAATTTTTGCCCATAATTGGGCACTTTTGGTAGCTATTTGGGATAATTGGAAGCATATTGACAGGAAAGGGAAGATACAAAGGGAAGGAAAGGGAAAGCATTCAAGTTTCCGGAGGCCCAACTCCCCTCTCCTTATTCCTCTCCCCTGACCTCCCACCCTTTTTCCCTCACCGCATACCTTCACCCTCAAAGGCGGGCAGCGCACTTACGACTCTCCAGTTGCAGGTGTCCATGGACGACGATTGTCACTTACCATCAGGTAACCCGTCTATTCGTCTGCCCCCTATAATATAAAAAAAAATTATACTAAGTTATGTATTTTACATATGCGGAGTGGTTCACTCTGACTTACTAGATACAGACATTGCTTTAGAGAAAAATGTAGTCGTATATTCGAGTTGTTCAGGAAACAACGCGAGTAACGTAAAACGATACAAATTTTATAGAAATCCGGAATTTCCAATATTGAAATATTTTGTAAGAGAGAATTATTCTGACGCGATTGAAACTATAGTAATAAATTTTATGATGGAGATGGTAAATGGAATGAGCAAATTATTAAATTAAAATAAGTATTTACGCATAGAATAGAATTTATTATTTTTTTTATTTTTATTTTTTTCGTGTGGAAACCCCCTCGGGTCATCACCTCACCGGAGCTAACGGAGAGGTGGTATGTCGGACCCGAACCGACTAAAACCACACGGTGTTCCGTCACAAATAGGTATATTGCAAGGGACCCGGGAATACCCTGACAAGGAAGCCTCCGGAAACCCCTGCAGACCTTGGCACCTCAACAGGTACACACTCACTCAACAGGATATAGGCACTAGGCAGTATTACTGTGTCGCAGGGGACTAAACATACAAACAACTGACAGACAACTATTAGAGAATTACACGTTTTCTTCTTGCCATGTGTGCGCAATTTTTATCACCAACCATAATACTAACAGGCTAGTCTAATGTTTAGAAACGTAAATATAGTAAAACCGCACTAAAAAGATTCTTATTATACATACATATGTAGGTGTATCTAACTGTTATTTATGTTTATTTCTCTAAAATCCAGAGTAATATTTACTATACATATTATTAGCTATACATGACTTTATCTACCTATATCTTTTTAAAAGTCGTGCAAAGACAAACTTGAAACCTGTTTCAAATATTTAAACTTCAAATACCACCGGAGAGAATATTTACGTAAACGATCATGCTTAAAAAAAGAACATCAATCTTCGCGAGGTTCACCCCAAAGTAACAACAATAGAGCCATAGACAGAACCCGTTTATATTTCCAGCTTTTTTAATTATGAGTTAACCATAATGAAACTGCCTCTGTTCAAACAAGGTGAGGTTTGTCACAAGAAATTTTATAGAGATTGTATAATGGTTTATTATAAAGTTCAATGGTATATCAAAGGTTATCGACCTTTAGTAAGTAGTTTGACATAGTTGAAAAAATCTATAAAAAGTGTTCTTCCTCTGTCGATGAGTAGGATAAAAAGGGCGCCTTGAGAAGTTCCTCGCTGACATTGGCTATCCCTCGCTGACACCGGTAACCGTTTAGTAATACGTAATACGCTGGTTTAAAAACACACAACTTTAAGCAATGTATAATAAATATGCCAGTCTATAGTAGTCAGCAAGAGATTGCACAAATTGATACTTCAATAAGCAGAGAGATGGACATTATAACCTTCTAGATGAAACGCAATATCTTTGGTATCTATCAATAAAACGACGCCATCTTAGCCAGCCTTCCCCAGACGTTCGGGAGCGACTGGGGATTATATGGCTTGAGAAGGATCAGTATGTCACTCAATTTCTTACTGGTCATGGTACCTTTGGAAGCAAGTTGCATTACTTTTAGCTAGTCGAATCATTGCCAGCGCTCAATATTAGATTCTAAATACAAATATAATATGGGACAGTAGCTACTTTTAATTTACAGCAACACTATTTAATAGTAGTTTACAGATGACATTAGCAGTGGAATTACTATCCAATATTAATGAAAAGATATAATTCTTGTTAACCTATCCAATATTCTATCGTTTAAATATGTGTAATTTATTAAGAACCCATAATGAAGACGAATACGAGATGTTGCCAGTTTTTTTTTAATCAGACTTTGCTAACGATGTAAATGGATTTAAAAATGCATCTATAACGTTCATTGTAACTTTTAAGACAGTTCAACCGTCTCTGGAACTTGTTATCTGTTATATCATACTCATACTCTCCAGAGTAATAAGAAATGAGGGTGGGTGAATCACCTAAAAAAAAAATAAACAGATCAAGTAGAGAGCACCGGTATAATTAACTCTCAAGGGTTAAATCGCGACACAACTATACATTCCTTCAATTCATATACACGAAATACTTTTCTTATTTAGTCGTAACCTCCGGGAGCGACGAAAATTAAATGTGGCTATGTGCGTGAATGACAGACGAGCAAGTCGCTAGCGGTTTGTGTGTACCAGCCCGACAGCTCGTACAACGGACACTTTTAAACTGGCGCAAAAAAATATATTATGCAAATTGAGATTTATACGCGCGCCGAAGGGAGAGAGTTTCGAAACAGAAAGTATCGCTGTTATCTTTACCTATATAAAGAGGGATTGCTTATTTCCCTTCGACATAATCTTGAAAATTACTTTGTATTTTGTCCTTTTGTTGTTTCACCAACGCGTCAATTTACAACACGAATAGAGTGTTTTACTACTAAATAAATTGTTCAGTATAAGAGGTAGGACGTAACGAAAATTCCGATAAAACTTAAGAACGCTCTATGAACGCTTCTAAAGCAGGTTTATAATATTTCCTGTAGTGTGTTAGTGAGTATCGTCGCCGTCTGAAGTTAAAGAAGTATACATTAAAGGTATATGAATAAAACTAGGAACTTGGCATATAAATATGTATAGATATGAATATTGCTATAATTACTTATTACGCGTCGCCAGTACTTCACTAGAAACAACACCAGAAGTGTGACATAAACAGATTCATGCAATAAAATGAAGAAATTACTAAACTAATTATCTTGTAAAAATAGTTCCATCAAATGTAGATCCAGAAAATAGTTACCCCCAAAACAGGAACAAGGGACAAAATTACCCACCCGAAAAGTATTTGCAGACGGCTTAATAAGAAGCGTGTAATTATCCGCAAATCCTCCGTTGGCAGAAGAGCCCATATCCGTAAAGGACTTGAGCAAACTCCGTTTGGGTAACGCCAGTAATAACTTTTTGTGAAGTATGCTAACCTAACCCAACACTAAAGGCGAGTTTCTCTATACATAATATTGACAGCGGCGTATTTGTCAATGACTTTGTGTTGCCGTTTAGTTATTGTAAAATCATGCGGATTTTAGGGCGACAACCCCATTTACGATTAGCATTACAATAATTAAACTCCTAACTTTTACAACAATTATAACTTTTTAATAATAATAACTTCTTCAGACTTCTTACACATGTCCGTCTGATCCCAAACTAGCTTGTACTACGAGTATGGTAACCAGACTGCTAATAAACATACTTATATATTTCAAAATACATACATACATAGTATAGATAAATTACACAAAGACATAGAACCAATGCTCGTTCTCATCACACTAATATTTGTCCTGGGTGAGTATCAAACTCACGACCTCCGGCTTAGCAGTCAGGGTCACTAATAACTACACCAACGGGCTAGTCGAAATTAACTTTTAAATATCATGAAACACAAAAAACTTTCAAACTACCTTTGAAACACTTCGCAAATAAATAGTTTCGCCGCAATTTCAAAAGTATTCGTGAAATAGAAGTTACAGTTTTATAATTTAAAAGTTACCAAGGACGGACGGACGCAAAACGGTGTAGACCTTAACGGAGACTATAAAAAGGTGAAACATTTTCCAAAGGATGTATTTTGTGTGAAGCGTGAAATCTAATAAAGTGTAAACGTCTGAAAGTTGGTGAGTTCACCACACAAGACGCGATTGCCACTAAATTATGAATCATATAAACATGAGATCTCGAAACTTGCGTGTTATTACATAGTTCATATCAAAATTTCAAATTGAACTATAAACTTGCTTAATTCAAACTGGGTTTGCAAAGGGGTGAGATATATTTTTGAACTTAAATGTGGCCTTAGGCACTGGTAGGAAAGAGAGAGAGAGAAAAGAGAAAGAGGTGCAAGGTGGAAGGTCTAGTAGTGACATAAATAGCTATAGGGACAGAGATGAGTTTTCTTTCTCACTTATAGTCGCTTTGTCGTTTATTGGATGACTCTGTATCTTGCATAATATCTTCACGGAAAGTCCCCTTCATTGTTCAGTGCGATGGTAAACTTCATTAAATTTCATTGAATTATTTATTAGATCATTTGTTTGAGTACAAAAAGGAGATTAATAATAAAGTAGAAATAAGCAGAAAATTTCTAAAAAAATATATTGTAATTTGAATTGATATACAGAAATTTTTAGTTAGCTACCGTTCTAGTAACAATCTTGTTTTATGAAAGCATGGCATGCAAAAATCCTTTATCTGTACGAAGTGCAGACAACATCCGGGGCATAGATCACTCAGCAAACACGCTGCCGCGTCCGCCCCACGCTCCGCTCGCCGCAAATTGAATCGTGACGTAATATTTAACGTAGACATTTTGCGCTACCCTCGCCCCGGCGAAATTACGCGACACAGCCTTGCCCGAGAATAACTTATCATATAGCTCGTTTAACTCAGCCATCAATAAGTCATCGTCGAATAATTTTATTTTGATGTCGACTAGAACTCAGCTATGGTGTAATTCATTTCCGTAAAGTTTACTCAGGTAGATAAATTGTATCGAAATACAAGATGACAGGATACGTCAGGAGTATTGAAAAGATATTAGTTTAACTTAGTTTGTTCAACAAAAACTATAATTAAAATTATACTTTCCCATCTTTCAACACTAACAACACTGAGTCGACAGTTCTCTAAATAATGAATATAAATGTAACATGTTTTTCTTCACAAAATACAAATTTATTTTTACTAATTTCGCTCAAGTTGGCTCATTATTTCTGATTACACCCAACTTATAATATCGTTTTTTATGTTGTTTCATTTTCGCCAATGTTTACGTATATTAAACGAGAAAATATATTGTATTTACGCAATATGATAAAGCGTAAATACAAAACATTTTGTATGAATAACACACGCATATGCATCAAGGTTGTTGGAAAACTCCTGTAAAATGGGCCGAGGCCCTTGAAGAGACACTCTCGTCGTGTTTACCCAACTCACTCGCAGTGTTGGCGCGAACATATCGCTTCCCTGATATCGGTAAACAATTTACACGTTTCCTATACAATACAAGAGGTGTGCACACATTAGATGTGTTTATGTACGTCTGTTCAAATCTTGGGAGGTGGGGGTAGAATGTACCCGCGCGCAGTAAGTGGGTTACGTGTTATTGATGTATTGGCTGTTACGTATTTTTGTCTGTTGAGTTCGTTATGTTGTGCATTATTGATGCGTACGATTTTGAGTTATATTTTTATTTTTTTATTTATTCATTTTAATTTTTTTTTATTAGCCTACCATAATGACTCCACTCTGCCGGATGGAAAGCAACAAGTGGAGTCAAAGAGTGGTGGTCACAATCCTCATTTCAAGTGTAGTCAATGTAGCATGGTGACCCACACTCTGGCGGCCGATGCTTTTTCACGCCCCGCTTAAAAGACCCGGGATCAAAGTGGGAGGGAAACACGTGCGCTGGTAGTGAGTTCCAGGCTTTAACCGATCGGCACAGAAAGGAAGAGCCGAACCGTTTAGTTCGAGATCGTATATTTTCCACTCTCAAACGGTGATTCCTCAGGCCAGCTCGTGTTGTCGTGTAGAGAAAGGGAGAAGGTGGGACCAATCGGAAGAGCTCGTATATAGTAATCGTAGATAAATAGCAGATATTGCCAAAATTGATTTATTAATACCAAACTAACATATGTAAAATTTTAAAACTATAAGCTTCTAACTTTGGAGAAATTTAAACTAGCAATACATGAACGTTCATCATGCACTCAATTAATTTAATATAAGGCAGATACCTAGATATTGACAATACAAAGCAAATGTTTATGATATAAATATGTATTTATATTAAAACAATAACACAGAAACAAATAGAGTAACAGCAAATCGATAATAGATAATCGATACGACCTTCAAACCTTCAAGAAAAGAGCGTACTCCTACCTAAAAGGCCGGCAACGCACTTTTGACTCTTGAGTTGCGGGTGTCCATGGGCGGCGGTCATTTACCATCAGGTGACCCGTCTGCTAGTTTGCCCCCTATCGCACATAAATAAAAAGTTATATGTTGTAATTTATTTATAAAAGGTTATCAAACAAAACAGTTAAGAATCAATCTAAAAATGTATTATTTTTTAACACTGCTGAAACAATGAAAATAAAATCACAAAACATTACTCACACTTATAAACAAATTCTCTTATATCCCACATCTCAGCGAATTCGAAATTTGATTCGACATTCTAAGTCGATTTCCTGGCACAAACGTCAAAAAAATTACTAAATACGAATAGGGTAAAGCCGACCAAAGCCAGCTTCTGTTATCGTTACGTCTGAACCGATCTGGCGTAGTGCGGCGGGCTGTCATATCGGCGTACTGGCCAATTACTCAACACCTGCGGCCCAAGCTCATTGCTACGGCTTTCGACACTTTAATAACCTACTGCTCACTTATTTATATGGGGAGCTTATTATCGGAATGGCTGAATGCATTCGATTTTTTTTTATTATAGTTTGAATTCAGATTTTTGTTCTATGTTGACTTAAATTCCGTTAAAAAAATTACTTAATTGGACAGCTTTATAACAGATTTGAATTATTTTAAAAATATGAATTTATAATTTTTTTATCATAAATTTATTATTCTTTTTTTGAATGTATTTGAAAGAGTTGCTTTAACAAAAATTTAATAATTTTAGAATTTAAATTTAAAGGTTTTAATTTTTTTTTTAAATCCTGCATGTGCATAATTGAATTTAAACTTTTTTTTTTATTATATAGATACTTTTTCTGTCTGACATTGGGTTAAAAAAATCATAGTATTAGTAGTAAAGTTTGAAGTAAGTTATTTTGTTTGAACTTTGTACTTTAGCTTTTCAATTTTATTGTATTAACATAAAATATTAATATATTCTGAGATCGTTATTTATTCCCTAAATACAGATTAACTACCAATGCATGTAAATAATATAATTAATGAGGGCTTAAACTCACAAAGAGAATAACGATTTCGCATAATCGGATTATTATAGCGAAATATTGCAGCTTATATTCAAACGTAAAGCTTTAACGTAGGTATAATTTATTCGAATTGTAATTTAAGTAGAATCTGAGGCCTTCTTAATATAAGAAAATATAACATTTTCTACCGTTCTAGTTAATATGTTAACTTTTAACCGACTGCGCAAGAAGAAGGATGATGTCATAATGCATTTTTGTATGGTATACAGGTCACTCGAAGGTAAGTTAATGTAAAAAAAAATACTCCAGCCGCCCATAGACTCACAAAGAACTTCACCGATAAATAAATATTACACATATAAATACAACTCCTAAACAAATAAACATTCAAGAGTAGAAATATTTAAACTGATCATAATAGAACAAACGCCTGTTAGGTTTCAATCGATTATATTATATATACTATGCCACATCAACAATAACTACTAAAATTAAGAAAATAAAATAAATAAAAAATTAATGCCGATTTATTTTAAAGGTTCCTCTCAAATCAAGCGGCGTGAGCGCAACTAACGTGCACGGAGAGACACAAGGACGCATTTCGGGCAATAAAACGTTATTTGCCGAAGGTGGTCTCGTTCGTACATTAATATCGTTCGTTCAGCCTCGCCTGATTTACGAGTGCCACTACTGAAAACTCCACCTTTTGTGGAAACATACCGATCTCAATTTGAAACTGTCCCGTCTATAAGAGTTGTTTAAATCCGGCAGATATACATCAAATTAAAATTCAGTTATTCCAGAACATTTCATATTTTTTATATAGGCACACACATACAAAAAGATTGGTCAGTTTGACTATCGACTATTTTTTCGACTATTCGAGCAGAATATAATGTTCCCTTTTAACAGAAGATATCAAAATATTTATGAAAAAACCTTTTTCATTGAGTCAAGACTTGTTTCATGAGAGTTATTCTCCATGTTTAAAGGTGCTAAGTAGTTTATCCTTAATTAGAGGAGAACTTCGTCCAGCAGTGGACAGCAATAGGCTAACGATGACGACGTCAAAGACAAAGTCGTTAGAATTTAGTACGTCTATAAATCAAATTTTGTATCTAGTTCATTCTCTCTTTATTTAAAAGCTTTTGTTGCTTCAAAAAGTCATTAACAATATATTAAAATCACATTACTGAGACGAGAAAGTCTAGCAAATAGTTTTTAAATTCACTTACACTTACATAAATTATTTTATATTTAAAGTAAAAAATCCGAGTCTCAATAATTTATTTCTATAAATGAAGGCCATATATCAAATGTGTGGTTCATATATCAATCTACTTTGTGCTTTTCAACAGCAAATGCCATTTAAATTGTTATTTCTGTAAAGCGAGGCAATAAATTTGGTAATGACTTCAAATTGTCTAGACATTCTTTCTGCATGTTTTTATATTTTTTAATAGCATGATGTAATGTTCTGAACATTTAAATCACAGAAATAAATATAACAATATTGCTTAATGCTAGAACTTTTGTTGGCTTATTTTTTAGTGTAGAAACTCGAACGGGTCATCACTTTACCGGAGCTGACGGTGAAGTGGTATGTCGGACTCCAACCAACTAAAACGACACAGTGTTCCGTCACAAGTGTGTCTATTGCAAAGGACACGGATATACCCCAGGAGAGATGCTTCAAGGAACCTTGCAGACTTTGGCCGCCTCTTTTGCAAGAGGCACCACCACCATGGAATACGGGATACGGGATACGGGAAGTTTTGCCATCCTTCAGTTTGAGAGGCGAGCGTAGAACACGTCGCATCACCGGCTCGAATAAGACGTTAACTGCAGCTATATGTACTATGCACCGCAGTTATAATACGAAAGCTCAGAGTTTAATGCCCGTATGTTTCCGAAGTAGCACTTCTCACACGTGAAGCAGCAGAGAAGCGAGGAGATAAATTACTTAGTCGGACATCTGAACACTGTACTTTTGCATGAGAACTCCTGCCTCGGTGGATAATCGCGTCCCCACGGTTCGATACAATTCTACTTGTAGGTGTATGATACACTCGCACTTTACATAGACTATTTATGGGAAATTGTAACTATACCACGACGTTTTTGGTGGAGTGAAATAGGGCTACCCTAACTCTACCCGTGGGTGTTGTAAAAGGAGGTTGTACTGTTTTCTAACCGACAGTATACATATACAGTCATTCAGTGCCCGGATGGCAATATGCTTGTCCCCTGTTACCTAGATTGGACTACATATATGGTGGACAGGTCCCCACTTCGGTGTTAGAGACGTATGTTTTTTTTAATTACTACATAATAATATATTGGAAAAAACTAAACTGCTTGTCAGATTAATAGCAGTTATTATTGCAAATAAAACTTAATATTTAATATTATATCAAAACTTAAATTATTAAAAGCTAATCTAAAAATTAAATTTAAAGTCGGCGCCAGCAATAAATCAACAGAAGTAATTAAATTAATAAAACCCAAAAATAAAAATTTTGCTGGAAATAATATAACACATTGCAGGTACACTGCATTTTTTGTTTATAAGAAAGCTTTTAACTAATAAAACACACACATACACATAATCACTCCTGCAACCCCGAAGGTACAGTCTGAAGCATGTCAAAAGGCAACTATTTCTAAACTATAATAATTTGGTCCCACTTATATAATAGATGACAGGCAGACAGACAGATGACAGGCCTATTGCCGTTATTCAGGCACTGTAGGACTGTGTATACAACAGTACGATTTTCAGGCACTGTAGGGCTGTGTATACAACAGTACGATATTTTAGTCGCCTCCTACGATATCCTCGGTAAGAGATAAGGTGGTCTACTCCATATAGAACCACACTCCAAAAAATTTAAACTTAACTGAGCTGATATACTTAGAAATGTGTTTCTATCGCCACTGTGTACTTATCATACTAGCTAAGATTTCCAACTCATAATTCCTAAATTGAAATACAGTAACAGGCTTTCCTACTTTTAGTTAAAATCAAGTCTAAGGCAGTCCCTAACGTATACAAGGTACAAATTCACTGACTCTATAAAGTAGAGTCTGTAATTTTGTCTCTACTTAGAAAATCAGTATGGCGTTTCACACGAACAAGACCGTCGAATGGTTCATGCCATGGCAATCAATTCGGTATTGGAGAGACGTAGGTAACTTGCTCTACCACTACCGTAAAAGGCTCTATATCTTGCAAACTAGTTGGTCTCGTATAACAAGGTATCAATACGACGGTCACCTGATGTATTACATACATACGTACGTACACTGTATATATAAGAGGTAGGAGAGAAGTGCATTTAAAACCCATAGTTTGCAAATTAGAATTTGGTCCCATTAACGTAATTGGGGATAATAATTGCCACCAACCTGGCACTCTATGATTGTGTATATACATATCAGAGCAAAAAGGGAATGGGGGGGGAAGATGAGAGGGGAAATAAGTGGAGGGGACATAAGAGAGGGGAGTGTTGGGCCTCCATTAATCAAAACTACGTGGGTGTTTTATAACATTGAAGCGTTTGTCATATCACACTCTGTAGCTAATAATGTTAAATTTAGAGTGACAGTTTAAAATCTTAGACTTATAGTAGATTCAACCAAACTTCAAATCTGTAAGAGGTGTTATGGACGTAAATCAATCATGAGCTGATAGACGTACTTGGTTGAACCATTTTACTATCTATATTATTCCCAAGGAGTTCTGCTGCTGGCTTTGATCTATTTAACACACTTACTTTATCATTTTGTTTTTCAACGGCCTCTTTAATATAACTATAAACTTAAAATACTTGAAAATCCCTTCAAGGATATGTTTAGCCGTTCACAGTAAGAACTAAGATACAATAATAACTTTTGTCGAATAATTATCCTCGAACATGTCTTCCATTTCAAATCTAATAAGAATTTCATTTCAACATGACCTCGACTCGTAACATAAAATATTAATGTACTCTCTTCTGCGAAATATAGTTTATTTTCTCTAAAATTGTTAGACTCATGCGAAGATCGGTAGCTTGCGGTGTTTCAGTAGCATCCATAATTCTAAATAAAATATAAGAGAGCAATGCTGCCTCTGCCTTCGTAAGATATTAACCCTCAGGCGTGCACCAATGTTATACAACTTCCCTATTCAGCATTACCTGAAACAAAGCATTCATAGATACATACATACACTCACATTTTTATCCCTAAAGAGAGTTAATAAACGCCCACATTTAGCCTATTAGTATTTAGTCCCATGTAATAGGTAAAAGGCCCCTTGACGACATCCGGGCACTTTTGGGAATTAGACGTGGGGGAGCCAAACTACGCCACTTATCTGGCCGGCTCGACCGGAGTATTACCACGGCCTCATAGAAAACCGGCTGTGGAGCAAGGCTTGCATTGTGTGACCGAGTGAGTGAGGTTACCGGAGGCCCAACCCCTTTCAGTTCTTCCCGCCTTCTTCTACCTTACCGTCTTTAACCTTCTCCCTTTCGTCTACCCTAGAAGGCGGACAGCACTCTAGTGACTCTTGACTCTAATGTTCATGGCCGGCGGAAGCCACTTACCAACAGGTGACTCGTCTGCTCGTTTGTCCCCGATACCACAAAAAAAATGGGTTTTGCTGACATGTACTGATCTGAAAGTGTAAGAGATGGCTCCAGGACGTCGAGATCGCATACCTGCAACTCGAACTGACTACACCCAGAAGGTCCTTTAAAATCATCATCTTTCCATTAAAACTAAAAGGCAGCTACATATGTATATATATCACAATAAAGCATTCTAGTTTAATGTTATTTATAACGAGTACATTTATATAAGCAAAATTCTCAATTTTGCGTATTTACTCTAAAAGTAAATATGTATTATAAAAATTGCTTTTTAAATTTAAACTACAGAACTAAAATTATGAAAATAAGAAGAAGAAATCATTAAAATGAATAGGTTCTAAGCAAGAGACTTATGAAAAATATTTGAAAAAGACTGTCCTTGGAGTTTGTTGCTTGTTCTTCTCCATAGGGTCTACATATTGGAACAGGCAACTAGCTTCACGACTGACTGAGTCTGCCCGTCGTCCTCTTTTGAGAATTAAAAAATACGTATGACTGGTTCAGTTGAAACAAAATATTTTGATTTTGATAATAAAAACTAGAGCGAAGCAAATTTCTTCTTAACCAAAGCAGAAGTCCGAGTTTTACTTGTTTTACCCTACTGCGCAAGAACGAGGGTTATCTCTTTGTGTGTATGTAAGGCCTAGACCGCTTAATGGAGTTTTTTTACAATTTATTTATTACTTTAATGAGACATTACAGCAAGAGTCATAGATGCACACAAAACTAAAGAATGCATAGTATTGTACTTATATAATTAGCTAATTTTTTACACGATTTAGGACCTTATTGCAACTTACGATCTCTTAATGCAGGCCAGGCCACATTGATGATAGAAACATGGATGATGTAATTAGGAATCGCATTTAAACTTAGCACACAAGTAATTGTTACTTTATGGTCCAAGATTGCTAAAGGCAACCAATGGTTTACCAAATAAAGTGGCGGTAGTGTGATGGCTGAGGCGTCGGAAACCCACCTCTACCATCCACCGCTACCATAGTAAACCCACCTCTAACACAAGCATTTAGCTTAGCTGGGGGTGTTAACAAGAATACTAGTAATGTGACCCACGTTGCTAGTATTTTTTTTTCAAAAAAAAAAAAAGGCTTATGGATAATCCAGACCTCTCTACAAGATTTGAATGTGTATAAATTTCAGGGTTCATATGTATGAAAATAAATGTCGAACTAGTGAAGGTAGATGGGAAAGATGGAATGCGGAAGGCTGGGGATCCGGTGCGGACCTTGTAGGAGGCCTATATCCAGCTGTGGATTGCAGTAGGGTAATAATTGTCTGTCAATATACCCCAAAATTTTTACACCCTATTACGTGTATGATACTCAATAATTATCGTCAAAATGTCGGGGGTAATCACGCCTCTGCCTGTCCCTTCGGGGACATAGGCGTGAGTGTATGTGTGTATGTATGTACAAAATGTTGTCCCGTGCGTAGATCGAACCAACAGCACTCGAAGCGGCAGCATGGTGGTGAGGTGACCACTTAAACCCCTGGGGTGTATGACACATATTAAAAAAATTATTGGTAGAGCCGACCGGTGCGATACCACAGCCTCACAGAAAACCGGTTGTGAAGTAACGTTTACGTTGCATTTCTCCGAAATGAGTGAAGTTTCCGGTGGCCCTACTCCCCCTATCTCTCATCACCCTCAAAGGTGGGCAGCGCACTTACGACTCTTGAGTTGCAGCTGTCTATGAACGGCGGTTGTCACTTACCATCAGGTGATCTGTCTGTTCGTCTGTATCCCTATAGTATAAACAAAATACAGTATGGAACCTGTTAGGGCATCATTAATAAAAAAAAAACTTTTTTTTTATTAACATTTTAGCTCTATTTTTAACTAAGCTCCCTAAACAGTCACCTGAAAAGCCTAGTGAAAAAAAAAGTTATGCAATATAACATAATACATAACTCTTTTAAACGGTGGTCGATCATTGTCACAACCCGGTTCTTTGTTTGGCGCGAAATGCAGTAATGTAAACACGAATGCACGGCTTTGAGGGCTTGGGGCCACGAAGTGAAGGTAAGCTGAGGCGTTTAAACATCGAAATAAAATGGTATGAACCATGCCCTCGGGATCATTATATATGTTCAATATATATCAAGCCGTTATTTTTTATTCGAAGTTATACGCTATATGCAGGAGATTAGTTAATTTTATATGTGCGTCTCTTTTATTATGAGAATGGATAGATTGGACATACAATTGCTGAGTGAGGGTCTTTAGGCATTTGTCATTTTCGGTAAAACATATTAAAGCGTTTTGTCTTTGTTAGTACGTACCGCCATAAGAGTACGTTATATATATGTATATATATATGTTAGCTCCACTATGATGGATGTCTTCGACCCTAGGGCAATCTGAGCCATTAAAGCATACTCTACGCATATTCTGAGAGGCGATGAGATAATTTGTACAGATTCCTTATGGGTTGGAGTAATATAATATCACCACATCTGATCCCGTGGTTTGCATTAAAGGCAACTAAACGATCCGACAGCTATTACGTTACTGGGACCAAGTTTTCGTTGACAAAAAGTTGGCGTTTGGGACACGTCTGCCTACCCCTTATAGTAAATTTGTAACAAACCTTGAACTATGATTTGTGTAGGTAATGTTTATGCAAAAGGGAACGGGAGAGAAGTAGCACTCTTCCGTCCCGCAGTAGACGTACCAGGCGCCGGAGAGCGCAAAATGATATACGGCGTCCATGAGCGCTAGCCTGGGGGCGATGAATAGGGCTATCCGTCGTCCTAGCAGAAGCAGGCCCGAGGTGGTGGCGCGACGTGTTCCGCGCGCGCCTCTTTTAATCAGAACATTAAAACATAGCGGGGTCGCCTCCAACAGGCGGCCAAGTCTGTTGGGGTTCACAGGTATTACCTTTCTAGGGTACACCTGACGTCCCGGCCAGAAGACTCCCTGCCGGAACACTCTGTGGTTTTAGTCGGTTCGAGACCGATATACCATCTCACCGTAAGGTCCCCGGTGATGTGATGACTCTTGGGGTTTCCAGATAAAAAAAGATATGCAAGCAGTTTGCTTATTCTTGGGCAATGATACATTCGTGATGTTTATTAATAGTAAAATCAAATTATTGTAACGTGGGGTCAATAGACTTTGAACTGAATCCAATTAAGCGTACTTTAGTTATTAATCATAAAACCTCGGTAAACTTAATCAAAGATTCAGGTGGTTACAAGTAAGTGATATTAAGTCATAACTCTCCATACTACAGGTATTTACATATTACGATCGAGTCGGTTAGTTTGATTAAGTCATTAATGTGATTTATGAGGGACTCATGACTCATGACGTACTCGTATACCTACAGTTGCGGTCACATAATGTTGAACATGTGTCTTATTATTTTATCAGTAGCTGGCCTATCATTGTCAATGATTCAAGTTACATTTCATATTGCAGGTATATCTCAGGAATAGATTTTATTTCAGATGCGTACGAATGCAAACTCGTAATGGATTTATTATTAAGTATGAAGTATATTAGTAGTTATTTTATGAATAAGATTTTATAATATACTGATGTGAGCTGCGACGGCTAATAAAATCCAAAAAACCTTTTTCGAAATTTCGAAGAGGTACGCAGAAGCGTATTACGTATTAGTAAACACCTAATTGCCACCACCGTATTGTCAATCATAACTTGGTCTCACTTTCATAATACGGGTAAATTCTATTGCCATCAACCGAGCCACACCCTGTATACATACTGTCTGATAAATAACAGTACCATCCTTTGGTCACCTTTTACGAAACCTACGGGAACAGAGGGGGTGGCCTCTTCCCGTGGTGTGGTATTCAACTCTACAGAGAACCACACTAGGCTAGATAATTGTGGTATTTTATAAACATACGACATCAACATATGACATCTCACTTTCTCGGCTGTAAATCTGTATTTTCGTGGCCTCAGTGTAATGGTGCTTTGTGCGGATCGCGCAGGGCGCAGGGCCGGCGTGCGATCGATAACGCTCACGTGCGCCACACGAGGCAAAGGCAATTCTTTGTTCTGCCAAGTTATCGCCAACACGACCCTTTATTAACTTGGCGATACTTGTCGTTTTCGCCTGCCAATGTAATTATAAACAGTTTTTGGGGTCCAACACTTTTCTATCTAACTGTACTTTTGCGATTACCATTTACATATATAACGGTTTGACAATAGGTCAAAAATTAACAAAGCTCGTTTGCGTTTCGCTACCACCCTAAATAAATTCTTACTTAATACATTTTAAATAATCGCCTGTCTTACTTAATACAGATTATATAATCGACTGGAAGAAACATGTAGTGGTTATCGATACTACTTGCTAAACTATAGGTCGTGGGTTCAATTCCCACTGAGGACAAATATTTGTGTGATGCACGATTATTTGTTCTGCGTCTCTTGCCTACAAGTATTTCTAACCGTTTTTTTTTATGACGGGGTGGAAAATTATCATGGACGTCCTTAGACCACGGGGATAGGCGAAGGGATCTGTCGGACTCTTACCGACTAAAAATCACCCTGGTGGTCCTTAATTTGCCCATGACCGTGGGAGGGAGAATTCCAGTTGCATTCTTCCGCTACCCACGACAGACATCGACTCGTCACACCCAAGACGAGTCCCGTCACAGGTCCAACCGTCACCGTCATCTAAGAAGCGCGTACGGAACGCTGCGCATGACTCTCGGGGAACAGAATAGATACAGTGTTCGGACGACGAAATCCCCTAAAATTTCGTCGCCCGCAGGTCGTTTCCTAAGATATCCTGAGATCAATGAATGTCCTCCGGCGCCCGGTGTCTTCTGCGGGTAGGGAGAGCTGTTACGCTCTCTTTCTCCCATTCCGACGCCTCCTTTTAGGACATCACCTCCTCACAGAAGGAAGCGAGGGCATTCCAATGCACTCTCGCTCCGGACCATGGAATGGACGTATTGCTAACCCTACATGTTATTTAATTACCCTTAACTGCTCTGCTACTTAACATATCTATTTATATGTGCTTTTCAATTTCCGTTTATTTTCTATGCACATCTACATATTTTATACTACTTTTATCCACAGCTATCCCCGCGTTATATGTAGATAGAAGTGGCCTTTGTATTCAATGTTCCATAAGAAATTTTATAAAAATCGGTTTAGCCGTTTGGACGTAAAAGGCATAGGTACAATATCGTAAAAATAACAATGTGTAACAATATGGCTAAAATTGTAATTGCCAATGTTTTTGCCCAAGGTTCTAAGTATCACTGTACCAAATTTCATCAAAATCGGTTAGCTTTATTGGACTTTAATTGAAACAATATTAATTACTGTATAACGCTTTCACTTACATAATATTACAATACATAAATTCAGTATACATATGTATACAATATCCATTTATATCTGTGGTATAATCGCTGAATCTATCAAGGGGTGTGAAGTGTAGATTACACACATTGATATTGTTCTAGTATATTCTAGATATTCCCGATATTCGTATGCAAGAGGAACCAGTCTCAAGCGAGTTGAATATATGTATACACATATAGATATGTAACTATACATATGAGTTTGTCTGATCATATGCTACAATCACACCGTAGTTTATACCTTTGATTTTTATAGCAAGGGGCCAGCAAACAGGTCATCTGAGGGTAAGTGACTACCTACTCCCGTGTATGCTGAATCTCAAGAGTCGCTATCAGTCCTCGATGGTTCAGTCACCTTACTCGTCAGATAAGATTATTATTTATTATTAGATATTAGATACACAGGTTCAGTTGAATATAACTACCGTCCAAAAGTTTGGAAGCACACCTGATTTCAAACAAAACAAAAGATTGCCGACTCCCTGCGGTAAATAATAGCAATAAAATAAAGTTTTATGACCTTTTGTGATTTTTTAACACAAAACAAAAGGATTACTAGTGCATATTCCTTGAGTTTTAACAAATTCCTGGATTTTGACGAAACACGTGTTTTATTACTTCATCCGCCGGGGACTTTCTTTCATGCATTGATGCGGTTTTATTGAAAATATTTTGTAGTTTTATCTTTTTTGGACCTTATTTAGTCACACTTGAGCATTAGAACGCGAAGGTTGTGATATTAACATCGTCTGTATTCAAAAGATTTCGACTACTTCCTTGACCGTCTTTTTTTATTGAAAATGGCAAAACGCAAGCAAATCACACTTGAACAGCGAAGCGCTATTTGTACTCTGCGTGAGGAAGGCTACAGTGAACGCCAAATCGCAAAAAAACTCGGAATTTCTTGTAAAGGTGTCCACTACACCCTCGCTAGAAAAAAAGAAACTGGCAAAAATGAAGATAGAAAAAGGTCTGGTAGGCCCAAATCCACTACAAGTCAAGAGGATAACTTCATCAGAGTTCTTTCTAAACGGAATCGTCGCTTAACTGCACCACAAATTACCGCATCTCTGAATGAAACGCGAGGAACACCCGTGTCAATAACAACAGTTAAAAGACGACTACTGTCTGCGGGGCTAAGAGGTTGTGTTGCAGTTAAAAAACCAAAACTAACAATTCGGCATAAGAAAAACAGACTAGAATGGGCAAAGGAACATAAAAACTGGACAATAAACCAATGGAAAAAAGTTCTTTGGAGTGACGAATCGAAGTTTCAGATTTTCGGGTCCAATAGACGTGTTTTTGTGCGCCGATCTAAAGGAGAGAGAGCTTCAGAAGCTTGTACAGTGCCTACTATCAAACATGGTGGTGGTAATGTCATGGTTTGGGGGTGTTTCGGCAACAATAAACTCGGAAGTCTTGTGAGGATAACCGAAAAACTAAACAAGGAACGCTATTTGAAAATTCTTAAGGATTTCGCCATACCCAGTGGACTGAATCTTATTGGTCCTGGGTTCGTTTTTCAGCAAGATAACGACCCGAAACATTCGTCCAAACTGTGCCAGAACTTTTTAAGGAAGAAAAAAGATGTGAAAATCATGCAGTGGCCGTCTCAATCACCTGACCTTTCTCCCATTGAACTTGTTTGGGATGAACTAGATAGAAGGGTGAAAAATCAATCTCCTACGAGCTCAGAACATTTGTGGCAACTATTACAGAGCGAATGGAAGAAGTTAGATGAACAGTATTTTATGAAATTAATTAGTAGGATGCCTAGAATATGCGAGAAGGTAATTAAAGAGAGGGGTGGACACTTCGATGAAGCTAAAATTTAATTTAATTTTTATATTACTTATTTAATTTCATTGTTGTAGAAGTGTGTTTTGTCTATTTTTTTAATTCTGTATCAATAAAAAAAATTTAAGATGGCTTACTTTTATTTTATTTGATTTTATCTTGTTGCTTCCAAACTTTTGGACGGTAGTGTATGTATACACATATAGATATGTAACTATACATATGAGTTTGTCTGATCATATGCTACAATCACACCGTAGTTTATACCTTTGATTTTTATAGCAAGGGGCCAGCAAACAGGTCATCTGAGGGTAAGTGACTACCTACTCCCGTGTATGCTGAATCTCAAGAGTCGCTATCAGTCCTCGATGGTTCAGTCACCTTACTCGTCAGATAAGATTATAATTTATTATTAGATATTAGATACACAGGTTCCTGTACCCTCCTAGGGTATACCTAGGTCCCTTGCAATAGACCCACTTGTGATGGTTTTAGTCGGTTGGAGTCCCACATACCACTTCACCTTCCAACTCCCGTAAGGTGACGATAGTGTTTTTTTTTCTTGTGTATTAAAAGCCTTTCTTTCTTTCACAGTTGTAAAAACAATTTTATATAAAAGCAATCAATACTAAAGATATTTTTTTAAACAGCCATTGTAAGTTTTGTGAGCATTTCCATAAAATGTTTATTCTCTTTAATCACTAGCATCTTAAAATTCTTACAGCCCATGTCAGATGGACATTATATGTATGACTGACTTGAAGGTGTTTAGTGATCCTGACTGCTGAGCCAGGTCGTGGGTTTTATTTTCACCTAAGACAAATAGTTGTATGATAAATATTTTTTGAGCTCAATCATTTGTTCTAGGCCTGGGTGTAATTTATCTATAATATTATGTATGTTTATAGAAATACATGAGTATATTAATCAACAGTCCTGTTACGACATAATCTCTTCTTACTTTAGGATTAGACGGCTGCATGTGAGATGTTTCAAATTATTATTAAACAATTGTTCAATTTGGTCCTACGCGACAAAATATCCATCCCCATCACCTCAATGATTGGCACTCAACCACTGTGCGCTCCAGAAGCTTTTTACCTAGCACATCCAGCCTATGGAATAAATTGTCGCCTGCTGTATTTCTGGACAGATGCGGCTTTCAAACCTTCAAGAAAAGAGCGTACTCATTCCTAAAAGGCCGGAAATGTACTTGAGTTGCGGGTGTCCATGGACGGCGGTAGTCACTTACCATAAGGTGTCTGTCCCCCTATCGCATAAAAAAAAAGTTTTGGACGAAGTCATGTTGGACTGCCAGTATTATATACTTATAAGCTTCTCTATCTAGTTATATCTAACATGGATGCATGCAGTTGTTACTATTATTACATTAGAATCATTACAATTTACGTACAATGTCTAAATATGTATTTAAGTTATAATGACTTTTGCATATAATTATTTATAACGTATACGCAATGATAAGAGTTACCGTATATGGACGCGAGTCCGAGATACCATCGTTGGTATCACGTGAATGAAACAAGTTGTGCTTTACACACATAAAATTAAAAGCTGAGTACTGCACATTTTTAATCTATTCGGAGTTACTTGAGTTTTGAAGTATCCACTTACCTACCCTCGAGTTTACAGGGTTAGTATGCTACACTAAGATTGTCTACTATTAACTGGTGGGACCTAACTCACTAGGAGAAAATCATCGAATAAATTTAATCGCTCTAGCTTAATTTTGTAGCTAGTGGCTTAAATACGAGTTCGGTATTAAGAAATTAAATTGATTTCATCAATTACAGACCAAAATTTTTACATTAATTGACTTATCTTGCCGCAGTGAATTCTTCTTAAAGAAAGTACACATTTCGCTTTTACGTAAGCTACTTACAACGACTAAGGGTGTTTGTGGGTTTGGTATTATGTATTGAAAATCGTTGAATATGTGATGAAACGGTCCAGTAAATAATAGAACTATTACCTACTCAATTAATTCTTACTGGCATATGATACAGTGGTCAACGTGTTGGTCTAGTGGCTAGTGATGATGCATGCTGAGCCAGAGACCATGGGTTCGATCCCACACGGGACAAAGAGTGTGTAATTCTGAAATAGTTGTCCCGGAGTGTGGGTCTTCTTTGTGTCATTTACGACTGTTCGTAGTCCCCGTCTACACAGGAATCAGTCCTAATACTGGAGTTGTCTTTTTAACAAAGAAATAAAAACAAAACGTAAATATGTGAAATCACCTTCATCGTTGTGATAAAGCATTCATTGGATCGCTGACAACAAAATATTACTGGCAGCCTTTTAAGGTTAAGAAAATGTGAGTGACATTATGTCAAAGCACACATTATGAAATACTTTTCTTCGAATGATAAAAAAAAGAATGAAGATAAAAGCTAGCTATGAACTTTATACGTTTTTTAACAAAATGCCTGTTTAATGATATGTTTCAGTCAGATAAAAAGATATATGTTGTGGCAATCCACATACAACGAAGATATCGAGAAAGAAAAATGTATAAACCTTTTGGAATTTATTCAAACCTCTGTAAATTGATTGGCCTTGCATTGTGCCTCGCAAATTAACCGTTGACAGTCAGATAATATGATCACGTGGTGTAGTCGGAAGAACTTCTCCTAATGTTCCAGAGACATAAACCACATTCTCACATTTTTTCCTTATGCAAAAGACACGCAGATAGAAAGTAAAAGCTGTTTATGAACTAGATAACAAGTTTTTTAGAAATATCTTCCGAACTAGGAATTATTTCTGTGTGAATCTAAAAACATATAAACAAGGGACACAAAGAATACCAAGATTTGGGATAACGTCTGTGGATCGAACCTGCGGCTCAGCAGTCAGCCACTAACGACTAGACATAGAGGCCTGCATTTGATTCTTAGCCATGAGGCAACTGCTATACAAAGATGTTTAATTTTATTTTATTTATTTAAAAACTTCATGCACACGTGTACATAGGCGGACGTAATGCCTAGGGCATTCTCTACCAGTCAACCTTGGAGTGGTGAAGAAAAGCGATGAGGTAAGTGCAAAGACATCTGAAATTTTCCTGTATTTTTAAAACAAACTATGTACATGTAGTATGTATAGTATTATAGAATATACACATAGTTTCATATATATACATATATACACTTACATACATATATAAATAGGTATACAATCAAGTGCATTGTGGTTATTATGCTAATTCTGTGAGGAGAAGTTCACGTACTCTGTTCTTAAACGTTAAACGGCTTTCAGACATTCTAAGCTCGAGAGGAAGTGCATTCCATAGGAGAACTGCTTGCACATAGAAAGATGAATTGACAAAGTTAGAGCTGTGAGGAGGACATAAGAGATAGATAGATAGATAGATAGAATACTCTTTATTTGTACACCATTCTTACAGTTAAATACAATAGATACAGTACAAGTGTCAACTGTATAATGTACAAATGGCGGCCTTATTGCTATATGCAATCTCTTCCAGGCAACCTAAGAGGAGCAAATTGTTTGAAGAACGAAGGTCCCTGTCATGAGCAGAGCACAAAAATTGAAAGTAGGCACTTAAGTAAGGTGGGGGAGGAAGAAAGAAAGAAGGTGTATAGAAAAGTTAGTGCTCGCAAACTGCGACGTTATCGAATAGGGAGCTACTTCAATTGTAAAACGTAAATCAAAGGCAGTTACAAAATGAATCGAATGCAGTTATACAGATGACGGTCTAGTTTGTCGAATTGAATTTTGACTAGCTAAACGCTCGAGATATTTATACACGCACTTTCTCCCCTACTTTAGCAATGTAGTTCTCGGTGAAGTAGAAAAGGGTCACCCTATCTCCTGTGGGTGTCGTAAAGGTTACTAAAAGATTGTACTGTTATCTATCAGACAGTATGTATACAGTCTATGCCCGGTAGACGGCAATATTCTTGCTCCCATTTCGTAACTAAACGGACTAAATTATGGTTGGAAAAATGTGGGAGCTTGATGCACTACTGCCTAGTCTTTATGAGATATAGGCGTAATTATATATTGGTACCTCTTTTAACTAAAGTTAACAAAACTGTACTTACCGACTAGTCAAACCATACAAGATTGTGTTGTATAAAAATCACATTGAAATGCGTGGGTGCTCCGCTCCGGTCTATAAAATATTATCACCTAACACACAAACTATTCCATTTCCGAGCGAAATTACTTCGCTTATAGCTTTGAAAGTGTTACACCACTTCAAACGCTACATTGTAAAGTAGACTTAATTTGTAATAAGTAGCTACATTTTCCATTTAGGAACGTACCTGAACGGCTATTGCTTTTAAAAGCAACTCAAACGAATGGCGGCGAAAAGTAAGGTAGTTTTATTGAGGCAGGCTAACGTCTCTCTCCTGAACTTGATATTTACAAAAAACACACCAGTATTCATGACATCAAGGACGATTCTTAAGATAAACTCTCGATATGTTAGGTCATTTCGTTGTTAGCAATCACATACATTAGTGCGATATTTAAGATAGGAGATAAAGAAAATAGTGATCGAAGGACCAAAACAGATTAAAATTTGCAAAAGAAACGTAGAAATAATATTTCTAATTTTTTTATAAATTACAATATGTTAATTATTTATAAATTACAATTGCATTATTTACCTACGAGTGACATTGATATATTAACTAACAGAGTAAAAAGATTGTTTATAAGGCCATGTTCTTAATTGACTAGTAAATAGACGATTTGGTAATCTTTTTATATCATTATGGACTTTGCTCTATATTTGAATACATTTTTTTGTAATAAAGTATAGCAAGAATATTATTAAGCTACACATACAAGAAACAAGACTCATTACTTTTTTTTAGTATATGATATAGGGGACAGACGAAGAGATGTATCATCTGATGGTAAGTGACAACCCTTGGCCCTGCTGCCAACGTGACGCCTGCAACTCAAGAGTCGTAAGTGCGCTGCCCGCCTTAATTAATAAGGCGGGCAGCGCACTTATGACAAAACTCCAAATTTACGGTGGATAAGTGTAGCTGGAATCCCACGGATTTGACAGAGACTTTATATTCATTTATGAGTAATTTAGTTATATGTATTCAATGAAAAATTATAAAAGGTTTATTTTGTCCACTTATGAGCAAAGCAAATCTGATCTCTGATAAAATAAATTGCGTTTAAAAACAAATAGGCTAGGCATACGGCATGCGCACACCCAAGTACAAAAACGTTTGCAGGTCTGAAGGGGTTCTAATAAGCTTTAGAAAGTCATCCTTTCATGCAGAAAAAGGACTGTTCTCGAAATTTACAGCATAATTCCTAGACAGTCCTTGTGGGCTTTACTATATAAGAAGATATGTCATGTGTTTACCCACAGATCGTATCATAATTTATACCTGCATACAGATGAGAATTTTCAAATGTGTAAATCATGGAGATTTACCCGGTTACTACGAAAGAAGTCTATTCAGTAAAATATTTTAGTTTTTTTTTTTATTTAAATGTTACCATAGACAATCGCGTTTTGAATGATAGCTTCTAAAAGCAAGCAACTTTCTAGAATGCTGCTTTAAATATATCATATCTTTATAATTATTTTGCTGTTTGATATTAGATCACGAGAAGCCCACACAATTATAGAACGTGATTAGTAAGTATTGTACTAGAACTATAACTTGTCAGTAATTTGTAGGCACATAACCAACTATTTCACCAACCGTAGACAGAGACAGAACTTACGTTCTCAAAATAAAATTCATTACACAACCTACAGATATACATATGTTTATATAAAATGTTTACAAATTACTTTTTTACATTTAAAATGTGACTAGTGTTATGAGCCTTTACAAAGAACATCCACTAAGTGAGATAAAACAGATGCGAGATACGATTGTGAAATCGATTTAATATAGAAGATTAAAAATATTCCCGACGTTGATTGAGCAATTTGCGACACGTTTCACATTGATTTAAAATTTGATTTAGATATGTGTATTCGTTATTTGAATTATCATTTTTTTATATGAAAAATACTTCGAATGTGTTTGTGTTGAAAGAAGAACAAAACAAATGAATGCAAACAAAACGAACTTACACATGTGTCACAAGCTTATAAATTTGTGTGTAAAAGTGTACTAAAGCAATTGAGAACAGTAATATGAGATTAGTTTTGAGCCAGAATAAAAAGAGCAAATAAGAATTACACAATAAAAATAACTTCACAATGAGATAAAAAGCTGTGCTTGAGTAATGGCGAAAGTGTTGGAATCGCGATCAAGCTGGTTCAAACCCTTCCCGGTGCGCTACCGCCGTGAACCCACAATTAAACACGAAGACACACACACACAGTGACGGCGGCTGTGGACAAACACCTTTGAACTAACAACTTGAAGTTTCATTGTATTGAAATGATAATTTTTAATCGAAGTAGAATAAGATTTGTGTGTTCTAAATAAATATTGTGTATATTATTTATCGTATGATTGATGAGTTTTGATTACTAAAGAAGTGGTATTTGTTACAGTACGTTCGGTCATTAAGACAATGACACGATAAATTAATGAATATTTTATATGTTAAATCGGGTCAAATGAAAATGGGACTTACTGTCGCATCCGTAAGAGTTTAAAAGAGAAGAATTGATCAGAAAGACTCATGAGATGAGACAGGACATTTATCCCTATCAGAGCTTTTGATACACTGAAGAAAAAAATACTGATTAGATGTGTAAAAAGGACTTAGGCAGTCAAACAATGCTGACGTTGTATTTACAATGAGTGAAGGTATCGGCGGCGTAAAAAACTCTCTCCTTCCCCTCCCCCCCTTCCCCAAATCAGATCAAAGAAAATGACATTAAACTTAACGCTTGTTTTGAAAATATTTCTTAAATTTATTTATTTATTTACACATATTTTGTTTTACATTCACTATCATACATACACAACTGAAGCTTAAATATATCCGATGCTATATCCAATGACTGATTGAATGATACAGTTGGTTTTAAAGCGTTCACGTGTATTTTGTGGTCGGCGCAACCACAAAAGAGCATGCGTAGTCCCTGCGTTTAATCCCGACCATTATGTGGTCGGGATTTGATTCGTATAGTTTAGGAGGCAGTGGGCATTGGTTAAAAGTTATGAGTTTGGTATAAAATAGGCATGCTACTGAATGGATACTATATATTGTTGTATAATTTACAGCTCTTGATCGAAGTTATCTAAATGTAGGTTGTTCGCCTTAGAGGAGAAGAGGGAATAGGCAAGATGGAAGGGGGAAGAGGGGAAGGGAAAGACAAGGAGGTTAGGGCTTCGATAATGACACTCACTCGGTGAAACACAACACAAGAATTCCTTAACAAACGGTTACCTCTGAGGCCTTGGTATTGCTCCAATAAAGCCGGCCAAATGATTTAATTATATAATGCACTGAAAACCTAATTATCAAGCGTTTGTGACCGTTCTGGATATTGAACTCAATACTTATCGCACACCAGTGTCGTTTTTTAATTAATAAAATGTCCGTTTCGTAAAGTATCTTATCAAACACTTCGTTTTCTTAAGTACTACATTCAAAACTATACTAATATCATAAAGAGGCTGTTTGTTATTTTGAACGCACTAATTTCATAAACTACTAATCCAATTTAAAAAGAAAATACGTAAACGTACGTAACTTAGTAATCTAATCATAAGTTTTTTTCCTAAAAACAACTTTTCTCTAATACAATCTTTATGATCGTTTTTCCTACACACCTTCACAAAAAATCCCATCAATCCTTCAATCAAACAAAACATATAAATATCAACGGTCCGTTTCCTGCAGAATTTGAAGGGTAACCGATATTAAAATTCCCATTCGACCCGTTATCGTTAACCCTCCGAATGCGTTATTACAAAATAATTCGGTATGTAAACGCTTTCGGTCAATCTGACCGGGCGGTGTGGCAACTAGCAATCAATACGCGACGTGCGGACGGCGGATGTGTAATCCATGTGACTTGTGAGTAATGACTTGGAGGCTAACGAGTAAACTTGTACGAGGTAATGTTTGTTGACGTGATGTTACAGATGAAAGATGACTTTTGTTTTACCCCGCCTGCTCTCGAAGGGTAAACGATTAGTTGATTATATAGTTCTTTGTTAATTAAGTTAATAATATTATTATTTGCCGTTATATTTTCTTTGGTCCATAATTATTCTGTGCTGGTTGATAGTGTGAATCGGTGAATAGACCCCATCTTTCCAGGTGGTATCTATAAGACAGTATACACGAGTATACAGCCAGTGTCCGGTTGACGGCAAGGAGCTTCTCCTAAATATTTTGCTATTATAATAAATGAATATAGTTTTATAGAAATGTTCGAAGGTCATCAAATGCCAGATTGTTTATTAAAATAAGATTTAAAAAAGTGAATGGTTTGATAACGGTTTACTAAGTTAAACTACATAAAAATACTAATTGTTTATAAAAAACTAATAAATATAAAAGCAGAAATAACCGGATTTTATTCAAGCCACGATTCCTACCCGGATATCTATATAAAGGTGTATCGAACTGTTGTTGTATATAAACAAGTTGCTTATCCCGTAATGAATACCTTTCTGAATACTAAACTGCTATAAAAATACTTTTTTTTTAATAATACCAACTAATAAGAATAAATCACAAAGCAGTTATCTAGTTTAATAGGTAACTATTTGTATATTCTGGCAACACTGTTAGTATCTTTTCTAAATCTTACAAAACCATGAGACAATCTTACCCAACAATATTTGTTTGTAACTTTACATTTTATTGAATTGAATTTTTACTACTGTGATTCCGCTTCTTTAATGAACAAAAAGGTTTTGCTATAAAGACTTAAAGACATATTCAAAGTGTTATTCTTTTTTAGTTCTAAATTTGAAATGCATTCTTTAATTTTTTTATAATGTCTTATGAGTTTATAGACGCTCGGATTTCCCGAAATTAGCCAGTTCGAGTTAGATGATATGCTAACCTTACGCGTTTGAGCTATAGGCCCACAGTTCCCAATCTTATCTTTCTCTTCTCTTCTACCTTTTAATACATCTCTCTGTTTACCCCTTCGGGGATACAGGATTGAGTGCATGTATGTACGTAATTAATGAATTACACTCATTTTATTTGCAATGGTGATGCAAATAAAATGAGTGTTGTGTGATATCAACCTCCTTGAATAATTGATTGATCCTCTCACTCGTGATCCGCGCCGTTAAATAATGATGCATTCACACTCTTCTGAGGTTTTTACGATATTTATTTATTTATACCGCTTGCCGATTTCGAATTATCCGCATTTGGTATTATACTGAATACAAGTTTTATACTGAATACTGAACATGCGTAGAGCTTTGAGTGTTTTATTGGACGGCAATAAAATCGCAGGAGGTAATCCTTTGCGATAATAAGATTTAAATGTAATTCAGCGCAAAGCAGCGCGTAAAAAGAGATTCTTAGGTGGTTGGAAATACATGTATTAGTATTAAAATTATGAGTTATATTTTTATTAGTTATATACTTTTTTTGGAAATGATAAAAGAGGAACCGCGGTGGGCAGTTTGAACACGAATAATAAATGAATTTAATTAAAAATTTTGTTATAATTATTTCGCCTAAAAATTTTAATTTTCACCCTCAAATTGCTATGTAGGTCCTAATTTTAATAATTTTTGAGAGAGATATACGAGTATGGAATAATCTGTTATGGAACTGTTTACACATTACTTTTATAAGATAAAATAAGAAATATATGATTTATCTTTCACACTGGCCGTTATTTGGCAACTAATTTTATTTTTCAAATAAAAAAATTGTAGCCCTTCGTCTAAGATAAGTTCGGTTAAAATTGTTTTATATAGTCGTATACTAGCTCCACTTTACCGCTTTGAATCGATATCTTCCAAACACCCTGTATAAAGGTAGAATGTCAATGGAATGACAATTAAAACATAGCTGTAATTGGTTTCATTGAAGTAAATATAATATCCATTGCCGGTCCTTAGAAAAATTAAGGTATTTTTAATTAATAATAGAAAATAAAATACCTAAAAATTAAATGACAAAAATAAAAATAAAACTAACAGAATATATTGAAAATTACCGATTGCACAATAACCCTTTACACGCTCCGCGTATCACTGTCAGATACAGTATGCCAAATAAATTAACCCGCCAAGGTCGCAGTTATTTCTGTGAAAGCACTCGGTTTCTAAACGTGCATTCTAGAAGTTTCTTCAACATGTTACTTTTAAAAGTTCCCAGATTTAAAATTTGAAATTCCTGCCAAAAAGGTCGAATGTCGCTGGAAACTGACTGAGCTGACGTTTTAAAACGAAAATATTTTTAATGCAACGGGGAAAGTTTAGGAAAACTAGCTTCTCTTATCATAATATCTTTTTGTTTCTTTTTTTTGGTCTTTCATACATTTGGCTTAAACCTTGATTACATATATAAGTGGTAGCGAGTACAATAAACTATATAATAATTATGTTTAAACATTTTCATATTTAAAAGGCTAATCGCTAGTCGCTATTTCGCTTCCACTTATGAATAAGTGTACATAAATGCAATCATGGATTACAGAAATTAAATATTACCTGAGATTTTGACTGAGCGTCACCGTTCGTGACTACGTTAAATCTTAACATCGGGCAAACCCAACGCCTTGCTTCGCTTCTTCTATATATTTTCCGCAATCTCATCTGCGTTTATTAACTCTGATCCGCTTCTAGGGGTCGAAACGTGATAGTTATATTATTCCCCGGTGAACAGTTATTTAATAAAAAAATATTATTTCCAAATTTGACTAAAAGTTCCAGAGAATAACGCGTTAAAATAAAAAAATATATATTTAGTTTTATTAATTTTAAGATTGTAGTGATAAGGGTATTTACTACAAATCAAAAATATACTTTTTCACCTCTTTGTTGACAAGCACTAAATAATTCTAAGACTACGTGTCTTGGATTTTTTTAAGTCTGGTTTCAAGAAAATTTTAATCTATTCACATTTACTGGAAAACGAACAAAATATGGTTCGATATGCAGCGTGTTCTTTGTCACGCTTCACCAGAAATCACGTGTCCACAATGGTACGATAGTGCGATAATCGATGCTAAAGGAAAAACCACCGTCATCACACCTTATCGATAATTTTTCACTGTGAAACAATTCATGAAATACTACGTATTTTGATGTGCGAGGCTATGTAGTGTTTTAGATTTCTACTTCTTCTTTCTTCCCTAAGTGTTGAAGGTCTTGTTTAAGGTACACATTTGATATTACTATTATTTCTATGCACTTTTACCACATCCACAGGAAAAGAACGGACACAGAACGGCTAATAAAAAAAAAGTAGCTCCACAAAGTAACACTGCAGGATAGCAAGCGGGTCCCATATCTAGTAATGATTAGAGAGCCATCAAACGGCGTATATTAAATATTTCGACAACACTAGATTGGGACTAATTAGGTTAAGCTGTAAAATAGAATGTTCCTTATTAATGAACAATTATCGCTAAAAGCGATGTCTACCAGACTACCTTTGAATGGATTTAGTGTCAGAAGTGAATGGCTTTACACAGCGAAGTATATACATATATGTATACATATTCCCATTAAAGGAACATACCGATAGATATATAATATATACATATATATATAATATGACATACATAAGGGAAAGTGGAAGAAGGAGTTAAAGAAAACTGACCCCACTACCGTGTGGGATAACTGGCTCGGAAGAGAGAGGGGTGGGGGGAGGGGGAGAGACAGGGAAAGAGATAGAGAACAAAAAGAGAGAGCAATACGGAACTCAGTGGTAACAGGAATAAAAATCAGATTAAATTTCTGTGAAGTATTTCAACAAAGCTTGTATTTGAATATTTTAAAATATTAAAAACGGTTTTTAAATTTCATATACATATGTGTTATTTATATGTATGTACATACATACATACGCTCACGCACATATCACCTAAGGGGTATGCAGCAGTGTATGAACACCGCCATTTTTTCAATTAGAATTTGGCATTTTTTCAATCAGTACCGTAATAGGGGCAAGCCTATTACAGTCTAAGATAATCCCTTACCTCACCACTAGTCACTAGTCACCTTTTATGACACCACCGGGACGAGATGAGATTAACTTGACGGATTGACCTTATTCTACTCCATCGTGAACCACACGGCAATAAACAATTTAATACATGTATGTGCATAGTACTCCAAAAGGCGCGGGGAAGGGGGGAGGGGTGGGGCATAACAGCCCGCATATCATCTTGTTCCTCTCCTTACATACCTACCTCACGATGTTTCCCTATTATCATCACACCAAAAGAAAAAGTATTAATAATTTTTTTTTTATCGGTAAATGGCGTGGACGTTTGTCTTCTAACTCACCAGGCGGGAAGTGATGAAGAAGATCAAGGAAGTACACGCCTATCTAAGAGACACCTATCACTCACTCTTGAAGGATTGTAGTTTATTCCAAACCTTGGCGGCTCGAACAAAAAAGGAGATGATGTACTCTACCAATAAACCATAGTGGCACTTGTGTTTGATGAATTCGAATAGAAACTACTGAAGAGTCAGAGGTATAAAATCGAACTTTAAAGATAAACTTACACAAAAATAGACACTTGACGACTTGGTATATTACCTGCAAAGAAACAAATCGTACATTAAATCTTATGAATAAATTGAACAATTCACAAAGGCCGAAGGATTACGTCCATATGAACGTTGGACAATGATTACCAGAATATTTGATGTCTTACGTTCAAAGTTTTGAAAAATATTGATCGTTCTGTCCCTGACAGGGTAGGTAGAAGTGTATTAACCACCGACATTTTGCTAATTAGAAGTTGGCCCCACGAACCATATTCTGTCTTGTTATTTTTATTATTTTTTGGGAGCAGAGTTTTGGAAGTTAACTTTTCGACAGCCGCGACATCGTTCACACGATGAAGTGGTACCCATGGGGGTTTCCACACATTAACTAAAAAAAAAAGGTAACTTTGAGATAATTAAAATACCATTTATAAAAGGTTTTATTTACTTTCACCTGGGTATCTGTCTGTATTTTTTTTTTATTATATAGGCGGACAGACAACAGACGGGTGTAACCTGATGGCAAAATAATGTGTCAAGTATCATCGTGATCGCGCATGGTGTTTTTGGTGGCGCGGTCGAGTTTGGGGTACAATCAGATACAATGTCTAAAGGACTCGTACTAATAACATCATCTTTTTATGTTTTGTTTTCTTTTTTATAATAAATATATATATAATTTTCTATAAGAAAGACAACTCCCATATTAGGTACAATTCCTGTTTGCGGGGAGCTTTACAAACATTTCAATCAACAGACACAAGCACACCCAGACTCGAGACAATTATTTATTGTTCACACAAATTTTCGGGATCAAACCCAGGACCTCCGATTCAGCAGTCAGCGTCACTAACCACTAACAGGCACGACTTTTTTTATATACAATTTTGATACAAATTAAGTTTAATTAAAGTTGATATATTTTTTTTATAAATTTCGATTCTCGAAAAGTAAGGACTATTATGTAATTACTTCGCTTATTTTATTGAAGCTAAGTTAATATATTTGGACAACATAAAGTACAAATCTAATTACTGAACAAATTTTGACTAAGAACAGCTTAACCTTTCCAGTCCGACAGTGTCCGGTTGAAGGAAAAAGACTTGCCCCATATTAAACGGAATTAAATTGTTGTTGGCAAAAAGTGGATCTTTTAAACGCCTCTGTTCAAATTTCCAAACGCTGCAAATGCTATTATTTTAAAGACAACCAGGATTAATTCCTGTGTCGCGGTGGACTTTACAAACATTAAAATAACGGACACAAAGAAGTCCCGGACTCCGAACAACAATTTAAATATTACACAGAGTGCTGTCCCGTGTGGGGTTCGAACACACAACAGTCGGAAGCAGCAGCGTAGTACCACTATGGCAACACCCCGTAGACCTAACTAATATTATATATAGGTTTGTATGTTTGTAACGGTTTCAAGTTAACTACTGAACCGTTTACAATGAAATAATTAACAATATAATTTTAATTATTATAATTTAGCATAAGCCTTGACAGGACTTTAAAAAAGACATAGGGTAACTTTCATTACGAAAAAAGTACAATTCTTAGATTACATACATACACTCGCCCTTATCAGGGTAGACAGAGGCGTATTAAACACCCATTCGAGCCAAATGCAGAACTTCTTACGTAATATAAGGAAGAAAGTCTATTGTATAAGCCAGGGGTGCTCAAACTTGAACTGCTGGCGATCTACCTCAATATTTTTAGACTACTTACGATCGACTTGAAAGGCTGCAAGTATGTGTGATGCAGGGTTGTCGTACATACACGATACACCCTACCTACCTAGGTAGGGTGTACCGTAGCATATATAGATATTAGCTTTCCGCACAATTTACATTATCTTAGTCAAGGTTTGGGTTAGGTTTACTTAAGTTCTTCTCTACAATATCAATGAAAAAACTCCTAGTTATTCAAAATTGCGAGTTTATTTGTTGTTACAAAACAAAAGAGTTACATATGGTGTTAAACTCAACTAGCAAGTAACTTTGGATCTTGAAGCGTGGCACTGCATGTCCTCAGCATACTTTTCATAAGATGGTGCGTAACCACTGAGTGCCAATCGCAAGCATGATGACATATGATCGTCAGTTAGTCGATTGCGATATTTTGACTTAATTATCTTCATTTCAGAAAATGCAGACTCGCACAAGTAAGTTGACCCAAACATTGCCGTCAGTTGAAGGGCGATTTGCCTTAGATTCGGATATTTATCTTCAGATATAAAACACCAGAAATTTGTATCAGATGCTGTAGCTTTGAGATGTATATCTGATATAATCTGCACCAACTCATTTTCAACAGAACATGAGTTCATATTAAACTGACTTGCTACTTCAGTGATTAATTCCTCAATGTTTTTACATGAAAAAGGATAACTCATAAATGATGCTATATTTGCCAATTTACTGCAATCATAAAAACGCATTTCGAATTGTCCCAAAATATTTGATAATTCAGCCTCATACGTATCATAATTCAACTGAGGAATCCTTGCTTTCAAAGACGGAAAATGTTTCAGATCCTTTCTTTTCAGTTGATCTATCATAAGTTGCAATTTACTTTTGAATGCGTTTACTGCGCTAATCATCTCAATAATAGTTTTTCCTTTACCTTGAAGCTCCAAGTTAATGGTGTTTAAGTGCACTGTGATGTCAGACAAAAATGCCAAATCAGTCAGCCATTTTTCGTTTTTCAACATCTCAGTGTCATCCCCTCTTTCGTCTAGAAAAGCTGTTATTTCGGGCAATAATTCTTGAAACCTTTCTAGGAATTTTCCGCGACTCAACCACCTGACGTCCGTGTGAAGAACTAAATCAGTGTGTTCAGCTGACTCCCTATCTTCCAACTGCAACTTAAAGAGCCGCCGTTGCAAGCTACGTGCACGGATGGAATTCACAATTTTTGTTGCAATGCCCATAGTTTCCTCCGTGTTTAAAACTTTTGAACACAAAACTTGTTGATGTATAATGCAATGGAATGAAAAAAATGAAGGGAATTCTTCATTAGCTCGACACAATGCCACAAAACCGTTCTTGTTTCCAGTCATTGCTAGTGCTCCATCGGTTGTAATGCACACTAATTTATATATTGGTAGCTTGTAGTTTTTTACAAAATTGATGAAAACGTCATATATATCTTCGCCACGGGTCTTCCCCTTCAGAGGAATGATTGTCAAAAATTCTTCCTTAGCCAACATGTCATTGAATACCATCCGAATAAAAATACACAGGTGGGCAGTGTCTGTCATATCGGTGGATTCGTCGAACTGTAAAGAAAAGTATGTACATTCCATGATATCATGTTTTAGTTTATCTGCGATGTCCTGACTCATGACTTCAATACGCCTTGTGACAGTCGGACGAGATAACTGAAGTTCTCTAATAGCAGACATGATTTCTGTTTTATTTTTAAAATCTCCAAATAAAGTCTCACCCGCTTCAATAAATGCTTCCTTCACAACCGATCCTTCTTCGAATGGTTTCTTGTGTTTCGCCAATATATGAGATATTTTAAATGACGCGATCGTAGCAGCTTTTGATTGTTTGGCTGGTCTTGTGAACATGGTTTGTTCTTTTTTCAAACAAGATATCAAATTACTTACTTTTCGTTTTCTTAATTCACTCTGTGGCGGAAAATCCTTTTCATAGTTTTTATGAACCGTTTTATGATGCCTCTCTAAGTTACCACGCTTAGGTATTGCAACTGACGCACGACAAATAACACAAATGCACTTATCCTTCACCATACAAAAGAAAAATTCTTCCTCCCAATCGTTATTAAAATAATACGTTTTAGATTTCTTCACTGCACTCATTTCACACTATTTAATAATAAACTTTGTATCGACGTAGTATCGCCTTCAAGTTACAATTCAGAATGACTCCAATTCCTGCAGGCGCAACATTTATATCGGCGTGAACGAAAGTCTCGAATGTTCCCGTCAAACGCGCCGCCCGAAATGGTCTAGTACAGTCTAGTCTAGAAACAACGCGGCTTTTCTTTGACAAGTTCCCGTCAAACGCGCCGCCCGAAATGGTCTAGTACAGTCTAGTCTAGAAACAACGCGGCTTTTCTTTGACAAGTACCGCGCGTTCCTTTGATAAAGCCGCCTTTTGCCGCAAGCAGTGCTATTACGTAATAAATTTTTGTAGTTTAGTTACCTACTTATTAAAAATTTTTTTCTTCTCAAGATCTACTCAAAAAGCACTCGATCAGGGGTGCTCAAACGTCGATCGCGATCGACCGTTTGAGCACCCCTGGTATAAGCCTATCATCTAGGCACTATATATATACAGAAGGTTGTCCGATGACCATAGTGTTTAGCCCACCCAAATACGCGTAATCACTTTTCAAGGTGTTCGTACAAACAAACTGACAACACAAGTGACACTTGAGAAAAAATACGTAGCAAAAAGGAGCAATTGCGGCAGGTAAATATTTAACCGGTCGAATACGCTGAAGTACGTGTTGCCGCCCTCCACGTAAATATTTCTACGTAATTAGTTTGCAAGCAATTCTACCCTCAAAGGAAACATATTTTATGCACGTAAGCATTTTTTCCAAGTGGTATTGGTATCATCAATGTAAAGAAGGGAGTGATTACGCAGAAGACTTGACGTACGTAACAAAAATGAGTGGTTCCTCAAACTTCGGTAGGAGAGGCAAATAGTTCCACTGCCGTACCAGTGGTAGAGCCATGCTTAGGCACGAATGGGCCGTCTCGACCGGTGCGATACCACGGCCTCACAGAAAACCGGTTGTGAAGCAACGCTTGCGTCCCCGAAATTAGTGAGGCCTTCGTTTTCGAAGGCCCAACTGCCCCTCTCCTTTTTCCTCACCCTTGTCCCCTTCCACTTTCCCATCTCCTTATCTCCCTCTCTTCGTTCCCCTCCTCTCATCCTTCAGCGCACTTACGACTCTCGAGTTGCAGGTGTCCATGGACGGCGGTTGTAACTTATCATTAGGTGACTCGTCTGTTCGTCTGTCCCTGTCCTAAAAAAAAGTTAGCTGTAGCACTCTATGTCTCTATCTCTCTCTTTTGAATAGTCACTATATCCTTTCTATCCTATCCTTCGTCAGGCATATTTTAACGTAATTATTATTAAAACTTAAAAAAAAATGCTTTAGTTATATAAATCAAAATAAAAGCAATTGTTTTGAATTAAACCAAACATGTTTTTGAATTACCAAGAGAAGAAGTCATTCGTGAAGCTAGTTGCCTGTTCCAATACGTAGATCCTATGGAGAAGAACAGACAACGAAGTCAAAGGACTCTCTTTTTCATATATTTCTTATAACAGTATGTAAGTGCAACTAAATATGTAGACAATGCAATACATATGGTTGTTTTAAAAGGGCTTCTAACCAAAAGGGTAGCAGTTAAAGTATTACTGTCAATCTTGAGGTCAGAATATTGTAGTTTACCACATATACTCTTAACGAGATAGAATTGTTTTGAAATAAGATCCCCAAGGCTACTTTTTAATCAGTACGCCCACGGTTTTACAAATACGATTGGCCTAGCTGATGCTTGTTGTTAACATGGAAATTTATTATTAAAAAAAGGTTTAATATCATAAAACTAACAACTTTTACGATGAATAATGGATATCGATTTCTTATATCTTTTTTGAATATTAATGAACGTTAGAGTTGGCCTAGAGATAGAATTTAGGAACAGCTTTTACAATCAGTGTTTTGTATTCGTATTTTTCAAAGTACGCGTGCTAAATGTGAGTATTTTGATAGAGAAGGTATTTGACTACCCCTTAGGGGATACAGGTGTGAGAATATGTACGTATGTATATAGTTACTTCAGACAACGAAAAAACGGGTGTCTGATCCGAAACTAAGCAGAACTTGTACAATGGTAACAAGACTGCTGATAAGCATACTTATAAATATATTTCTAAATATTTACATACTACGAAATACAAACCAAATGATTTCGTTCATCACATAATTATTTGTCCTGAGCGGAAATCAAACTCAAAACCTCTGGCTTAACAGTCAGGGTTATTTACTACTAGACCAACAAGCCAATCAAATGAATCGTGAAGTTTGCTCTTAGCATGTATAAAGAAAAAAACAAGACATCAAACCAACATCATTTAAATGGCCTTCTTAATAGAAACTTCATGCACCCGATAGCTGCAAACAATGACGGCTTTGAGTTAACGTGTACTGTACAAGCGTACACGCATCTACAAACATCATCTATGTAAATGTGTGATACGAGGTCAACGACCCGCCGGCCCCGAGCCACGCAATACCAAATCTTCGGTCACTTGTTTCTCGTTTCGAATAGATTAATGGCCAAATAGCACCTATTCATATCTGGTAGTTCGCTGTTCTCTCACTGAATAGCGAGAACGTCAACATTTTATAGGAAAACATGTTGTTTCTGCTTATTTATTTGTTGATTTACTTCTTATAGGGTATTAAGGGGATATTAAATGTATATAATTTGACTAATCCTGTGTGTATCCTGTTTGTATAGTAGTGGATTACCTTTTATAGTTAGGTACAATAGCTGTTTCCATGTAACACGATGGTTAAGGTAAGAAAATTGTCTGGTGTGTCGAAATTACCATAAATTCATTTGACAGACTTGTTGGTTGGTTAGTGTGATGAACACAATTGTTTGTTCTGTCTGGGTGTATCTTTTACATAATATGTATATATGTATTTAGAAATGTAGAAATGTATATTTGAGTTTATAAGCAAACTGGTTACCATGGCCACGCTCTGCTTAGTTTGGCAGCAGACGGCAGTGCGTTAGAGATGTTTAAGGATATTATTATTATTAATTCCTTTTATACAATATTTTTGCTTTTATTCCCTTCCTAAAGTTCAGTAGGTTCTTGTAACGCATCAATAGTATTGAAAAATCTAATAGTTTTTTTGATATAATAGTAAGATATAGTAGTGTGACTATAAAACCATAACCAAGTTATTTTTTTTTTACTTTTTAGACTTTTTCTACTTTTTTTTAGACTTGTCTTCGCTTGTCCGAGAAATGCAAACCGATAACGTAGGTAATAAGAGATCAAGAAAGAGCTTCAACAGATGCTTTGTACTCACAATATTTTGAGGTCAATATACAAGCGTATTTTGCAGAACGTATTCAAACAACAATTTGAACAAATTAATAATCAGGCTATGATGACTGTATCAAAAATGAAGAAACACGTTGACACGTAGGATTTGTGACGTAGGTTTCAGGTTGACACAAAGGCCACAAAGGTTTCATATAGTAAATCTATCTGGATTTCTCTGGATCTGGATATTTTTTTTATTTGTAAGCCTAGTGAATTCCAATCTTTCACCGATCGGCACAGGAAAGAAGAGCCAAACCGTTTCGTTCGGGATCGCATACCTTCGACTCGCAAACGGTGACTCCTCAGGCCAGCACGTGTAGTCCTGTAGAGGAAGGGAGAAGGTGGGACCAATTGGAAGAGCTCGTCAGAACACTCCCCGTGATGTAGGCGATAGAGAACTGCAGGGGCTAGAGGGATTAGATTGGGGGAAGTGGCGGACAAGTACCGAACCCCTTAAGTTAAATTCTCTCGTCATCGTAAAGGAAGACCATTTGCCTCCGTTGAAATGGCGATTGGGTCGTGTTGTCGCCGTTTATCCTGGTTCAGACGGGATCAACCGGGTTGCTGATATCAAGACGAGTAGCGGAATTGTGCGGAGAGCCTTCAGCAGAATTTGTCCGCTGCCTGTTCCGCATGGCGATATGTAGGGTTGGAAGGGAAGCTTCCAACGCCCGGGGGCATGTTAAGAAGCGCCTGTGATTAAATTAACCGCAAGTGGGCGGTGTAAATATTATTGCGTTAGGTTGTTAAAATTCACATGTATTTTATTGTTATAAAGGGTGGGGGGTTACTGTCTGCTTACTGAGATTACACCACCTATTAAGAACACTTGGCCTTTGTATTTTTTAATTCATACCTGAAGCCCTGAACAACTGTTTTACTACCCATTATTCTCTTATTACATTACACTACCTATCCAATTTTGTAGATCCTGTAAGAAATTAATTACTATTGGTTTATTAGTACACTTCATTTATTAGGTTTTAGTAATGTTTTTGTGTACAATAAAGAAGAATCTTATATTATCCTTATGTTTGCAAGGAAATAAAATTAAAAGACTTTTTTTAACATCTTTTTTTTTTTTTTTTTTTTATACTATAGGGGGACAGACGAACAGACGGGTCACCTGATGGTAAGTGACACCGCCGTCCATGGACACTTGCAACTCAAGAGTCGCAAGTGCGCTGCCCGCCTTTGAGGGTGATGAGGGATGGGGGATGCAGGGAGCGGAAAGAAGAGAGGAGGGATGAGGAGATGGAAAAAAGGAGAAAGGAGATGAATGGGAGAGAAAAGGGGGGAGGAGGAATTGGGCCTCCGGAAACCTCACTCAATTCGGGGAAATTACTTCACAACCGGTTTTCTGTGAGGCCGTGGTATCGCACCGGTCGAGCCGGCCCATTCGTGCAAAAGCATGGCTCTACAACTGAAGAGTGTCTACATCTAATTTAGTAATAATACCCCTCCGAAGAGTAAAATGTGGGAGAATTATTTATATGTTTCTATAACATTTATTTTCGTTAACAAGTCTCAATTCAGTTTCGAAATCTAACATTTAAATAACAAAGATATTTGTGACCAATTCAAGTTTAATTAAAGAACGTAACATTTTCGAACGAGTAATTTACGTAATTGCGTGAAGAGAACAGAGATCGGTGCGGCTGCTTGTAGAGGTGACATAAAATATTAATACACTGATCTAGGGAGCGTTCAGCTTATAATACTTTGCGCGTATTAGCTACTAACAATGTAGGATTAAGTCGGGGTGGGTGATGTTTTGATATACGCGGGCCTTTGTGCAAGTGGACCTTGAGTAAAATGAGAATTCGCTAAGTCCCGGCAAATTGAAAACGTTCCAGCTGAGCGGGAAGGCAGCCCGTAAAACGGTACCGAGTTACCGAACGTCGGATCGCATTAACCATCGCCCTTTGTCGACGACGCTCGACGCGTATCGCCCTTTCACTACCGTTTACAGACATTGCTGTTCGCTCAGATAACGACGAACAAAGCGTTCCCGCCTGGCGAATGCCAATTCGGAAAATGCTCAGTCACCCTTGTACGCTACTGTCGATACTGCAGGCCGGGCGTACCACATACACAACCTACTTTATTCCAACTACCGTCAGTTTTTCTCAAGAAAAGATGCCGCTTGTGGTGACTTGTCTTCTTCGCTATCACACACTTTAAGAATTAGCCTTTTAACGATTGCGAAAGAGCCCCAAAATCGGACTCATGTTAAGAAATGCATTCAAATTATAATATAATACTCATATTCAATTCCTCTTGATTTTAAGTTTTTTTTTTTGTGTAAGGAAGCGCTTAATAAGTCATCATTAAGTGTTTCCTTTCAACGGCGATGTAAAGTTCTAATTATCACTTTTAACTAATATTAATCGTGCATAAAAAGAAGTTACATGCATTAATCTGTTGCCGTGGTAATTCCCTTTAGATCTTTCTTCTTCCTCTTCTTTTTCTCCACTATATTGTAAATGCATCCCTAACAATCTTAGACCAAAATTTATTAACTACACACATTGGAACAATTCAAAGATGCAACCAGACTTAGAGACCTGTAAATTTTAACGCTTGTAACCCAAGTGATAGTACATTTTTCTACACAATTTAAAATTCGAATAGTTGATTCGAATAGTTAGTTGATTATATTTCATTTGAATTTGAATTTGGAATGTCGCCGCGCGAATGCAAAGCCTCGGTTATTTATGACGTCATTAGCGACGCGCTAGTTCACAATAATGTTTTGTCGACGTTTTGTTTTCGTTCCGAGTTATGAATGTGTACACTCTTGTCTGCAACTAATGTGTTTATAGAAAATTAATCTCGTTGTCCTAATAAATACTAGTGCAAACCAAAACAGTATTATAATTATTATATTATCGTGTCTCAATACTAGAACTTCAAGCGTTGGAATGGAATTTTCGATGTTACAAATCTATTGTTAAGAAAATTATACAAAACGTAAATCATTTTGTATTTGAACGTAACTTTACACATTCTTGGTGAAGGTCATACGTAATTGAAGTCACAGATGAAATTTACTTCTCATATTTTCTTGAATGCGATATCTTCTTATTGTTATTTTTCAGCTGGCAATGTTTCAGTTTATACGAGTTGATATTGCACCTTTGTTATTTTGAGTTTCTTTAACAACAGAATTTCCACCGGTCTTTTCCATTTTACTTTCTGATTGTTTTCTTCTAAAGAAATGGACAAAATGTTGACATTCGAATAACATAACACGTTAAAGTAGAACAGTGAACTGTAGTTTCGAATTAAAGTTGTAATAAGTTCGAGCGAGCAGTGTTGCCATACCTCCATCCTCTTGTTTGTACCTACATGATATTTTCAATTAGGTATTATGGGTATATAATACATGTATAACCATGCAGGTCATTTCAGGTGCAATTAAAAATTATATAAGTAATTCTTGTAAAAACAACCATCCTGAGATCGTTAAAGGAAAAAAAAGACAAGGATACAATTTTTTAACGGATTTCTGCTGCTTTAGCTGTTTCAATATAAATAATAGAAAATCCGATGCTGAGAAAAACTCTGATTAAATTAGCACGGTACACACTTAATTACATTTTGTAGTCGGCCATAAAGGCAGTGTTCCACTATTACCCACGAGGTCAATAAAGTGTACAGCGTTTTTTGGATCGTTATTGATTATTTTTAGTGAATTTTACTATTTAAATAAAAAAGTACTTTAAATTTCTATTAAAAGTAGAAAATCAAGTATTAGTCAGGATTAAATAAAGTGTGAAATAACGTTATTACAAAACAATTACAATTTTGCATCGAAACTGAAAAAAAAATGCATCGATATTTGTCAATTACAATTCATTTGATACGAGAAGACATGATGAGAGCCGTCGGAATGCAGCAAGCTGGTTACAGGTAACGTACTGTGGTTGTCGCTCTTGGCGGATAATTGAGGACGATCTCGCATTACCACTCGCAGACAGGACCGGTGCATCCAAATCGACGGAATCGTACCATGACCGCCATGATGTTAGCTACGCGGCTCCACAGCTTTTTAGGCTCACTGATGAGCGACCAAACCATCCGAAATCGTTTACGTTCCACCTATAGCACCCCCAATCGTATAGCTCGTTTAAAATGGGGGGCTCGCGAACACAGAAATTGGGAGACGAAACAGATGACTCGCGTTGTGTTTGCTTTTCCGATGAATCTCGTTTCAGTATGAGGTTCAGTACAAGATGTTTGGAGTACCTTTGGACGTTGGTAATTTTGTCAGGAATTTTGGCTTATTCAAATCAGGGGCAACCTCAACACTCAGATTTACGCGAAAAGGGTTGCTATAGACGTGATCATCCCTTTGCGAAATCGGTTTTGTAATTCAGTTCAACTAATGCCCACACAAGGCTACAGTCGTAACTCGCACTATTGTCGATTCTCACATCAACGTTCTGCCGTGGCCTGCCTAATTGCCAGACTTCGCATGGGATATGATCCATTGAAATCGAATATGGATGCCGTGCGTGCATACAGCACAACAACGTCAATGATGGAAACACAGACTATAATTTTTTGATTTTACAATAAATCCTAATTATTATTATTTTTTTGCCATGTAATTGACGAAATTAATTTAGGTTAATTTCCAACAATTTGCAAAACTTGCAATATTTCTTAATTTTTACAGTGGTAGAGTCATCCTTAGGCTCAAATGGGCATAAAACCTGTTGTGAAGCAACGTTTGAATTGTTTTTCCCCAAAATTAGTGAGGTTACCGGAGGCCCTAGTCCCCCTTTCCTCTCCCCTCATTCCATTCCATCCCTCATCATCCTCAAAGACGGGCACTTACGACTCTTGAATTGCGGGTGTCCATTGACGGAGGTGGTCACTTACCATCAGGTGACCCGTCTGTCCTCCTATATTATAAAAAAATTGTTAACTTAAACATGGGCATCGATTTGGTAAATATTAATTAAATATTTTTTTATAGTTAAAAATGTACTTGATCCCTACACTTTTGATGTGTGTAGAAATCTAAACACGACGAACGAAGCGTATCGTTCGCGGACTTTCAGATCGGTTCGGATACAGCGTACAGCCGTGGTGTAGGGCGTTGACCTCGCGCGCGCGCATGTTCGCACACAGCTCTCGGCACAAACATGGTTAAAAATAGCTGGTGACGTCACTTGTTTATCATCGTACGCAAGGTTGAACGGCGAGTGAGTGGCGACCACGAGTCCGACCACGCCGCCGCGACCACGGCTGGCCATGCTGTCATGTGAGGGCCAATGTTCCACCGACCGTTCTACACACAACTCAGCACTTATTACAGATAGTCATTGTTTTGCGGTCACGAAGTATTGAGGTACTTCATATGCATCGAAACCAAAATTGCTCAACGGTCTAAGAATTATTAAGAAAATGATTTATTGGAATTTTCTAGAAGACAGATTGAGATAATAAGTAAAAGTACAATACGCTGCCACGATATGATGTACTTATCTATTATTTTTGTGGTTATTGCATTAAAATAATGTTATCGAATCGATAAAAAGATTAGTTTTTGGAGGTCGGGGCAATGACAGATATACTTTAACCTTGGCAGTGAAGTTTTATTTGTATGTTTATAAATTTACCTAATCATTCGATCCATTGTAACTGAACTTTTGCATTTCAAATTAGATATGAGTAACTGCGTACTTGTGACGGCAAAACCAGTTTTATAAGATTTTTTTTATTGTTACATGCGTTTGAATATGAATTCATTAAGAAAATCAGGTGGAAACTGCAAAAGATAACCACAAACTAGTAACCGCGCAAACCCGAATAGCTTACGTCATTTTCGTTTATAAACCATCTGCAATATATCGTCAAGATGATCAACTAATGAGAAGCAACCATATGACCTAGCTATAGAAAGGCTCGTCCACAAGATGGAAGCAGAAAACCTTTACTTCTCAAAATAGAAAGGATGGTTACGGCACAACGATTTTGAAGACCAATTGTCAGCAAGAGGCATGAAGTTGCGATACTCCTGGAAACTAATAAGAGGTATGATATCACAAATACATTTGTTTTGACCACTTAAACAGTTCTTACGACTCCAGAATATGATAAAGGATCTATACGTTGTAAGGTACGAGTACGTACATATGTATATCATTCACTATATATAACATATATGTGTTTCAAATAAATGGCGCACTGGGTCAGTTGGAAGCAGACCACTGATCAGCTGGGAGGGAGGCACGATTCACAGCAATGGGCAATATTTAAGAAGAAAATATGTAAATCGAGATATGAATTAGAATATTCTAAGGTCGGAAGGTCACTCGTTGTAACTTTATTAATTATGGTCCTGTAGAGATAATTAAAATGTAGTTATCTTGTAAATATATTCTGTTGCAAGGAGCATACTCCTTTGTCCCGCACAGTGAGTTCTAAAATAAACTTAATCTTGTTATCTAATAATCGGTACTGTAATCATACTTTAGCTTAATATTTAGCCGTCCGAGTTAAATCTCATATTATACGTAATCTTTCACAAACAAATCAGGCACTTTACGTACACTCAATCCTGTAATTCGTAAGGATTACACAGAGGTGTATTTAAAGCCAACATTTTGCAAGTCAAGTAATAGGGGTCAAGCCTATTGGCGTCAGGCTGGAACAACGTGAATGAAAAAAGGGAATACATTAAAAGGGGAAAAAGGAGGAGGGAAGAAAGGAGAGTTGAAAATTAGTAAAGGGATACAATAATAAAATAATAATAATATAATAACTCGACACACCTCACACTTTGTCGTAACCAAACTGCTGTTAAACATACTTATATATTACAAAATACATACATATTATAGATAAACTATCTTTTACCCGCGGCTTCGCTCGCATTGAACCCCTTTAATATAGATGGCGTTGAAGTTGCTAGATTTAAATTTTTTCAACAAACAATCGTATGTGCCACAACTTTTTTTTTACCCTCCGTAAAAAAAAACATTTTTTTTTAAATAAAAGTAGCATATGTCCTTCTTTTCAGAATATGTGTACAAAGTTTCACGATACTCGGTTGAGTATTTTCGGCGTGAAAGCGTAACAAACAATCTTACATTCACGTTTATAATATTAGAAGGGACCTAGACAAAGAAAAACATATCGTGATCATCACATAAATTATTTATCCTGGGTGTGAATCGAACTTAAGACGTCGGCTACGCATTCAGGATCGCTAACCGTTAGATCAACAGGCCAGTAATGTTCAGTCATATTATGGATTGAGGAGTATAAGAATAGCTCAGGCAGGTCAGGTTGGTACCGCAGCATTGTATCCACATTTCAATAAGCAGATGTTTACCACTTTAATAAAAAATTTGTTTATCAAAACATTTTTATAGATAAAAAGTTAAGAAACGGTCACTCTCACTCCCCAATAAGTGGGCCACCGGAACCCGTTATGAAGTCAATGGCTTACAAAGTTATTGAGACGGTACACATGCAGCCGTATAAAAACAACATCTTACACATATAGATAAAGTTATAATATTATATAATATAAAATAAATGCACAATAACAATACCTATGTATGTATATATAAAAGAGACATACATACATACGCAAAGGCCTGTATTCCCTAAGGGGTAGGCAGGTGTGTATGAAAGGGGGCAAGCGGGCACTTTATGACATACTGTCAGATAGATAACAGTCCGATCCCTTAGTCACCTTTTACGTCACCACCGGGAAATAGGGTGACCCTATTCTACTCCACCGTGAACCACACGGCATTATAAACGAGAACAAGGTAATAATTATTATATATTGATAGGATGACTATATTCCTATCTACTATACAGATATACATAGATTTATACATGTACTTACGTCTATATCTACGAAGGGGTAAGCAGAACCGTATGAAGCGTTCACATTTTACCTGAGAGAGTTTGTGTGCCCGATTTCGTCTCATCAGGCTCAAAAATTTAGAAACGGGCAGTTATAGATCAACACAGGCAGGCATTTATTTTTTTAATCTTTTTAATATTACATCGTTACAGTATGACTAAATATATTCCTATATATGCTGTCTGATAGATAACAGTCCAATCCTTGTCTTCTTCAACTACACTCACTGGAAGATATAGGCTGGCCGCATTCTACTTCAAGCTTACTGCATACCTACATATATATATATTTTTTATTTAATACAACTCCCACATAAGGATTAATTCCTGTGTCGCGGGGACTTTACAAACATTCAAACAACGGACACAAAGAACACCCAAACTTAGAACAACAATTTGAGGATTACACAAAGTGTTGTCCCGTGCGGGGATCGAACCCACAACACTCGGCGCGGCAGCGTAGTGACGAGGTGACCACTCAAATTGCTACACCATTCATGCAGTCAATTAGATAGTTGAATACCGATTTTCTTGATATTCAACTGTCATCGCCTGAAAGTCTGATCCCCACGTTAGCTCTGCATATTAGGTATTTGAAGCGATTGGAATTATATTATAACTACAAAGTTTTAAGTTCAAACTTACTTTGTGAAAGAAGTTACTGCGACTCTGGGCTCGATAGTTTCATAGTTCAGGAGTGATTTTTTTATGTTTTTAACTGGTCACCAACAAACAAAGGGATTTAACACAGTATCACAGCTAACTGAATTAAATTATTCAATCTAATACCGAGGACTAGTCTAGCCCAGATGTGACGCGTAACCGCACCATATGTCTCTCAATCAAGTCTGTACAAGGTTTTAATGTAAAGTAATAAGTTCTTAGAGTGTAGCCACAGGTGCCTTTAATATTTATATTTCATATATCACCTATCCGTCTCCGTGGCGAATGTTCGCCAACCATAATGAGTCATAAAGTTGAGACTTCTCATGTCTTAAACACACTCGAGTAATACGAAGAACTATAAAACAGCGCTTAACAGCGCGTTAAAATGTTTATATATATATTTAAATAACAGCTGTCGGACAGTAAAATTAACATTCCTCGCATGCATAACTCAAACATCAAACTGTAGAAATATCAAATTACTTGTTGACACATAATGTAGGTGCTTAAAATCAAAAAGGTAAGGTAAGATACTGTAATTTGTGCTTTGTTTTATAAGCTTTCCCATACTTCTTTCTGTGGCGGACCAACACTAAAAAAGAAGTGCTATTTTTCCTATTTTCTGGTGATTTCATTTACAAGACAATAAAAAAATATACGGGCTGTCTTTGGGGACTGCCGATAGAAGTGAAAACAAACTTGTGAATTGTATCGTCGAGCTATTAGATTATACACATTATACATTTAGTTCATGGAAAGCGTTCGTTCGGCGACGATGACGCGAGTTTCATGATTTTCAAAAAGTGCTCTAAGCGCCCAAAGAAATTCACTTCAATAATTATGAGATTAAAGTGCACAAAATAAATATATATAAAAGTTTAATGACAGCTGTCAAGGATGTCAGTACACGAAGTTCGTGAGGTATGTCAGAATAGAAGCAAATGGTAAGAGTAGTATCAGAACAAAATGATGTCATTGACAGTACAACGATATTTTTATCATTCTTTATTTAACGTAAGTCGCCAAAATCACAGGACACTGTAATAAAGCAGGATTATAGAGTATCAGCTCATCAACATTTTAGCCATAATCCATTAGCTGCTGTGCATAGACTTCTCTTTTTGACCTCCAAGAAGATCAGTTGAATGGGGCTTGCATCAACAACAACATGCGATTTTTACAAGGTCGTCTCTCCCCTTTTTTGATAAGGGTCGGTTCTTCCCTTCCAGGTCAGTGAGGTCAATTTTAAAACCTATTCATGGAAAAGAGATTGACACATTTATCTATTATCAGAGTGACGTTTGCGTATGAGTGGTATGTGATGATTACACGTGTATAAAATACAGGAGATATTAAAAGGTTAGAATAAACTTAATTGCAGTTTTATATTTTCGTGTCAATGGCGATTCTGTTACTATTTACAATAATATACCAACCAACCACCCAACCAGCCAACTTAAATGCATACACTATATTAAATTGCATTCATCGCTTAATTTTCAGTCTCTTAATGAATAAAAAAAGGTTCTATTAAATCGCATTATATATTGATTAACATACTAACAAATAAAATAGTCAAATTGTGAACCTCTTCATTTACAAAGACGATTATAAAATACTAACTTCAATAATTTGTTTTTCAATTGTATTACATATTCAATTACATGTACACAATAACATTTCTTACATGTATCTGCTTTATAAGAAACTAGCTATCTGTGGCTTCACGCACGTCATTACAAAGTACCCTAGGGTTTGAAAGTATGTGGCGGAGGAGTGCAATTGTAATTCTCGCACCCTGATCATTGGCAAGAAGAGTTACACCGGGGGTGGTTATTAGTCGGTAAGAGTCCGACAGACCCCTTCGCCCTCCCCAATGGCCGGACATCCATGAGGATCTTCCACATTGTTAACTAAAAAAAAAATGGGGTTCGAAGTGTACAAAGTGCAATCAAAATCGGTGAAGCACAAAAAGTTTACATGCAGATCGATAGATTTAGATGTGCCTTCATAATATTAGCATAGATGATGACGCAATTAATTGCAATTGGGTAGTGTGGGATTCGATTCATCGACTAGTAATGGCATATTCATACTTCCTTTTTATTTAGATATGCATCTCGCCCTTTTCTTTAAAAGAGTAGGGTGACACGAGGGGATTACGTAAGTAGGCATAGAGGAGTGACGTCACAACTTTGTTTTCTTTATACAAGTTGCTACACTGCGCCCCTTTTCGCGTAGAGTGAAGTAATGAATGAAAAAAGAAAAATAAATTCTATAACTTAAAGACTTAAAGTAGTAAGTTTGAAAAGTTTTAGGATTACTATTTAACATCATGGTAATACATGACTGGCCTGTTCGTCCAGTGGTTAGTGACCCTGACTGTTGAGCATGGGATTCGATCGCAGGTCATGGGTTCGATTCCCACAAGGGGCGAAAATTACAATGATCCACAAATAGTAGTCCCGCGTCTAAGTGTTATTTGTGTAAAGTTCCCAGCGACACAGGAATTATTCCTAATGCGGGATTGTCTTTTATATAAACGTAAGTTATGAAACTATGAAATAAAATCAAGAGTATAACTCTATATATTGGAAAACGTGCAAGTGTCATTCAGGTGTCAAGAATGAAGAGATAGTGGAGAGTCTTCTGTAGACGGCAGCAGGTTTCTTCAGTCTCTAATTCAACTCCAAATCTTTTGTGCTTTGCGTCATAAAAATGAAGGCAGGACAGCCCTCAACCTGATGTAGTGAGAACCTGCAGTAGGTAGCTGGATGTACAGCTTAATGTTTGGGTGTATTTGTCATAAAATATTATATTTTAAACACCGTACACTTTAGATACAACAAACCTATTAAAATACTAGAAGAAATACTGATTATATTATAGTTAGGCACACAAGTCAGTTAATAGATTTTGAATAATTTCTCATTAATATTGTACAAACAGATGACGTGACATCGAACGATGCTGACGGCGCGCTAATTTATGTACATTATTAAGTATTAACTACTACTAACTACATTATAATACAAGTAATGTAATTAACTATGTATATATCTATGACCTATCTTCATGTAAGTGTTATACCTATATTCTTGGCTTGTTACTGCTATGATCCGGGTTTAAGGTGGCATATTGATCTATTTTTCACTAGTATCAACTAATTAAAAATTATTCTTGGCAAAAAAAAAATATCGTGGTAGAACCATGCTTAGACACGATACCACGGCCTCACAGAGAACCGGTTGTACAGCAACGCTCGCGTTGCATTTCACCGAAATTAGTGAGGTTTCCGGAGGCCCAATTTCCCCCATTCGATCTCTCCTCTTTGAAATCCTCGCACCCCCTTACCGGCGGACCAAAGGCGGGCAGCGCACTTACGACTCTTGAATTGCAAGTGTCCATGGACGGTGGTTGTCACTTACCATCAGGTGACATGTCTGTTCGTCTGTCCCCTTATGTTATATTAAAAAAAAATGTGAAAATGTATAACTTGAACGTTAAGCAGATTTTTTAAATGTACGTTAACTAATATAATATTATATTGTATTCATTGCTACATTCTACTGTGGCTGAAGTTTTTCTGAATTGATAAAATGTCAATAGCAGTGGGAATTTTAGTTTCATTTAATAATTTCTTGTTGAATCTCCCGCTCCTGTCTCGAAGTGGTACATATTTCGCTGTGGTTAACCTTTTAATTGACATTTGAATCATATATTACCAAAATCGTGTCTTGTAAAACACGATTTTGGTAACACATGAACTCTTAAACGTTGTCGTGATAGGTTGCTGCGATAACATCTAACTCGGTGGCTTTATTTCCCTGACACTTTTATTTATATTAGTGTCACTGAAATGATGCAAGCTTGCATGTCGTGTTAAGGTTCATACTCGTAGAAGGCGAACAGTCGATAGGCCGTTGACGATATACCACTGCAATACCAACGGTTCTTTATTTAGGCGCAGTATGGCTCGTCGTGTGGTTTTAATGGATTCAGTTTTTAAAAAAGGCTTCGTTGAAAGCCCCTTTGAGGTATCCTATACGGTTGTCCATGCAAAAAAAAAAAAGTATTCATTGAGTGCTTGTATTTCACTGATGGTAATTCAGGTTTGGCTTTATGGAGAGACGGTCCTATGACACACATAATAATGCTGTTAAATATAGTAGGTTAAATCTAAATAGTAGTTAGATCTGAGATTACAGTTGTCAGGGTCAAGGACTTTTAGATTCAAATTAATTATATTTAAAAAGCTAACATTTTGGTGAAATACGCGTTTCAATCGTGTTAGAATCATGCTTAGGCACGACTGGCCGGACCGGCTCGACCGTTGCGATACCACGGCCTCAAAGAAAATCGTTTGTGAAGCAACGCTTGCGTTGCATTTCCCCGAAATTAGTGAGGTTAAGAGTAAAGGGGGAGCCTCTACTCTTTTCCCTTCCCCTCATCATTTCTCTCCCCTTTCCTAGATCCTTTATCACCCTCAAAGCAACACACTTACGACTCTTGAGTTGCAAGTGTTCATGGACGGCGGTTGTCACTTACCATCAGGTGACCCGTCTGTTGGTCTGTCCCCCTATTTATGTTTCTTTGTTACGGCTTTGAATCTAGACAGATGGATTTCGATATGAAAGGTGTCATTGGAATCGTCTGAATGTCATACGGGATTATAATGCGCGATAACGTTACCTAAAAATTGCTAGAGAAAATTATCAATGCGCCAGTGGACTATTTATATACATATATATATGTATATATATATATATAGTCCACTGGCTACTGTATATATATATATATATATATATAGTCCACTGGCTACTGTATATATATATATATATATATATATATATATATATATCTCTCTTATATACACGACTATATGTAATATATACACAACTATCAACGTGTCTAAGCTCATTTTGTACTTAATAAAATAGTTACCAGTGCGTCAACAGAGTTAAGATAAAAAGTAATAGAATTAGATACAACTTACGAACAATCGTTTTACTTAACAACTGTAAATTAGATAACATCTGAATGACATTTCCTATAATAACGCGAACACATCTAATCCCGTTTAAATTTACAATACCGGGACTAAAATGTATAAGAACAAAGAGATTTCGTAAGCCAGGCAACAATGATGAATGGTATCCTGCAAATAATTGTCCTTCGAAGCTAAGGGCGGGATGCGAGGGTTGGTGGCGCGGTGCGGGGAGAGGTCTTGTGGGCGCGGCAGGGCTGTGACGTCACGGCCCTGCGGTCGTCGACCCGCGCACGAACAGCTGACGCCGACAAGATGTGCAAGGCACACGTAACGGTAGAGTCGAACCGCTAATTAAGGTTTAGCGCCACTGACACACTTTTTATTAACTAGTTGTGTAATGTGGAAGGGTTAGTTCAAAGACCTCGGGCTTGCTATAAACATGTATGACTATAATTTATGTACTGGTATTAGTCAATCCATCTGTAAATCAGATAAAAATGTTTTTCAAAATAATTTAGAATATTTAGAAGTATGAATTGAAATGAATGCTATATTGTTATCAATAATATAGAATCTTTTCCCGTGGGTGGGAATGGACTATTCACAGTATATTTGTTGTATATGTAGCCAGCAACAGGCTTGCCCCTATTAACTGATTAAATTATGGTTTGCAAAATGTAGACGTTCAATACGTCTCTACCTACTCTTCGCGGATCTTCTCCTACATATAGTTATTGTTGGAGCCGCGAGGTGGCGTCGATGTCGATACCCGTGTTTATCAGAAGAAGACGACGTCCGTCCAGAAAAGAGACGTTGTGATACATACATATGTATATGGTTTCACCAATGTAAGTAAATTGTGGTTTTAGTAATATTTTTTTTTTTATTTATTTATTATTTACATTTAGCCTTGACTGCCATTTTAAAGTTATATCTGAGTAAATGAATCGTGCGAAAACAGTTCTCAGTGAAAAATGTCTCCATATTGTCTTAAACATTCTTAACTTCCTAAGATGTATCACATATTATTTCTTAAGAAAAACTTCAAGAATTATCAGAGTTTTTGTAGTTCGAACTTTTGCAGCAACATACATATTATAAGCTTAAAAACACGTAGGCGTGTGGCGGTAACGTAGAAAAAGTTCAAAGAAGGCCAAGCGGCTGGGTCATTATAAATGTATCTACGCTCATCTTAAACTAAATATGTCAAGGCACTCCTACACGGGCTAGACTAGAAGTAAATTACACGAACTTTATAAATCTTGTATCCCCGAAGAAGGTAGGCACTGGGGTATTAAGCACTGACATTTTTTGAGAATAACAAATGCTAAATACAAAACAAATGACAAAAAGAACACGTCTTTATGTCAACGCAATTGATGCTATTAAAATTCTGATTCCTTGGGACCCTTGACGACATAATCCAATTAAAAAGTTACAAAATTTATAAGAACAAAACGTCAATATAACTTATATATTAAATAAAAGACATCGCTTTTAAAAGATTATGCTCATTATTGTTTACAAAAGTAGTCGACAGAGCAGATATATGTACATCTGCTAAAATAAAAAAATGCAATATGCTCGACCGGGCAATCAAACCTAACACTCAACAATTGTACACACCATATCTAAGAGACATTGTATAATATAAAACAATTTTATATACGTCTACGTACAGATAAGTTTACTTGAAACTTTAATAATAGTCTAATATTCAGTTTCAGGGGGATGTCGACGTTTTGGGCCTGAATGCGGCAACTGACTAATTTAAATCTGAAGTGTTCCACCCCGATGTTATCTTGAGAGAGAGACTTGCGAAACTCGACAAGTTTCGATGTCGAAGGTCTGTGAGATATGGTAATAAGAAAGACTGGAGTTTCCGTCGAACACACTTCAGACGATGTCTTACTCGACACTTGCGGATTTATAGTGATCTATTTCGTGAAATTCTTAAAAAAAAACATTAATTATACTCTCAAATGTATATGAAGGCCTAATTAAAATCCAAATAACCCTAGTTTATAGTATACACATGATTAAAAGTTGTGTAAATTTACAAACAGAATCTTTTATATATAAATATTTACAGTGCTGTACCTGTAAATATTTATATATAAAAGATTTTGTTCGAATCGTGACGACAAGAGATCACCTGTGGGTGGAATTTCGTAATTTTCTTCTTTGGCTTTTAGAACTTGACCTATAATAGTGTATGATATAGTCAAAAGAAGAGTTGACTGGTTAAAAATAGTACTGGTTATATGGTTAGGTAAAGTTAGATCAGAACATATATCAGACCAAAACTGCTTTGGACGGAATCAGTTGATCAAAAGTACTTTTTAGAGTTTAGACTATAACATCAACACATTGACACTTTCCATGACAGGTCAACATATAATGGACGCGTGAAGCAGTTTCATTTCTTCCATATCCACAGACTACAAGTTTTTCAAATTAAATGTACCCCAGGGTTAGCAAAATTTTCTTACAATTGGTGATATACATACTTATTATATATATCTAATACATAAAATTGTCGTGTTTGTTGCCAAACTCCTCCGGAACGGTTTCATACCGCTAGGTGATTAGGGTGACCCTATACAGATTTTTTATGGTAGAACAACGTTTGCCGGGTCAGCTAGTATATATATATACATTATAAGTAGACAGAGAAAAAGCGCTCATTGCACAATTATTTGTTTTGCCTATCTAACACACGACCTCTGAATTAGCAGCCGGGATCACTAACTACTACACAAACAGAGCATTCTATTCGAATACATATAAATATAATACTACGCGTATAAAAGAATATCTGCTTTATAAGTATATCTCATAAAATTGAAGTTGCTTTAATAACTCATATCTTTAAAACTTAAACTGAATCATTTATTATTCTTGTTAACTTAATGCTTCAACTACAAACGACTTCACTGCGGAAGATTGAAAGGAGTGAATTTTGCAGATCATTTCCTAGACATATCGGAGCCTCGAAGCAAATTGGTTCAAATTAAAAGCATTACCGAGTATAGCTTTCTATATTTTTAAAAGGGGATATTTATCATACACAGCTCCTTTAGAACAAAGGAACTAACTCCGTGAAATGTGTATTAATCGGTACGAGTATGATGCTCGATCAAGTTATTACAGAACAAAGAACATTTTTATTCCATCATGAATATTGTTTTGATAACTGTTAACTAATTTACATTTGATATCAATAATTCGAGAGTTATGGGAAAAATCTATTTTATTCTTTATTCGTCTTAAAGACGACCGAATAGTGTTAGAACGTGTTGTTATTCATATCGATAAAAACAAAATGAAATAAAAATGAATAAGGCCTAGAATTTTTTATATTTCAAAATCTTGCAAAGGGACATAGTCAATTGTAATATCTTTGACTTCCACTATTTCGAGTCTGTCGTTGGGACTGAATACGTCCAAAGACGTTAAGTAGGTACTTATTATTACAAACTTGCTCTTAACCTTATTATTATTAAGGAACATACGGTTTTACTCATGTGTGTATTTCTGTGCTGAGCCGATCTTTTCATTCCTTGATAAAGGAACCCTCTCTCGGGTCCGAAACTACTACCGAAATACTCTCGTGAATAAAGCAGTAAGTACTTGCATAAACGATCAGTTCCTTGGCAGGGAGCATAACTGCTTAATTTTAAAGCTGCTTAAACTAGGACAAAGACAGTCCATTACTTTAAATTAAACCTATGAACAAAGCAGGAAATTAAGTTAAGGAAATGTGAAAAGAATGAACAATTAACAGTCGAAATCTACCCGAGAAACAGCAAAACATTTTCTTTTATTTTCGGTATTATTGTCAAAACAATATTTCCCAGACACTTAGCGAAGAATAAACAGGTCGATAAAATTTGACGAGGAGAGGAGAAAAACGTTCTTTCCTCTATTGAACAAGAATATCGGAGATTCATAATATACAAGAAATATGTATGTTTTATTAAAGATATTTATTGTATGTTCTACCGCATGGATCGCTGAATTTTGTTGTGTGTAATAATTGTCAGGATTTCCATGGTTTTTGGGGTATGTTTCGCATTAGATACTGACCGAATCCTAACTTCAACGGACTCCGTAAAGCTACGACTAATTTTGGTAATAAATAAGAAGCACACCAATGTCTTTCAATACTGATCGTCAGATTGTAGGCCCTTAAATGTCTAGAGACACAGCGTGTACATATAATCTATATGTTTTTTGTTGGTACATAGCCCTTTGTCTTCATTAATATCAAGTTTTAAAAGTATATAACTGACTTCAATAGCTTTTTTAATAGGTTTTATGTTTGATCGCTTTATCTTATAACTAAGATGTGGAATATTTTTTACAACTTACAAATGACGAAGATATTGCGTTGCATCATTGCTTAATTTTGAACTTTAGAGATGAAATATTTCCTACAAATTAAAATAGGAACAACCTAAAGTATTACCCTTTCAATTACAACACACACACACACACAACAGAAATCTGTCAAATTGCGAACCTCCTTTCTTAAATGGGTTAACAATGAATCAAATTCTGCTATGCTGCACCTAACTGTGATAAACACAACCTTACGCCTTTCTCATAAGTGCCAGCTTATATTATTTTGACTTTACTGAACCATAGATAAACGAAGCCCATTCCGTTACAATGAATATCCTAAATTTGGTGTACACACAATAGTGTCGTTGTTCCATAGACTATAAAATATATTATATGTACATGAACATATACATAAAACAAAGAAGTGCGGTGTTTCGATCGCGATAGTGACACAATATAGGGGCAACAATGACTTATTACAAAGTTTAATGTAGCAATATAATAAATAATATGAATTATCCAGTGTCAGTATGATATAAAATAGAATTGTGGAGACAAGCTCAAATGGAGACTGTACTTTAAGTTGGACATCCAGCAATACATCGTTGGAAACAGAATTTAATTCTGTGCAGTAGTTTATGCGTGATGCGTGTACAAACATACAGACTGATAAAAATTCTAAAAAAGGAGAGTTCGCATCAATAAAAACTAGAAGCATTAATCTAGAAGAACTAGAAGATGGACTTAAAGTTAGTCGAGACAAGTACCTGAGACCCTTTATCAGGGAGCGAAGTGTCAAGTGATACATAGCTCACATATATATATATATCTATATTATACTCTTCTAAGTGTCGTAGCGTGACACCACCACAATCTTTCTTAAGAACCGGGCTATTAAATAACAAATATGATATCCGAGAATGGCCTCTTAGTCTAGTGTTAGTAATTCTGTATGCTAAGCCGTAGGTCATGGGTTCGATTCCCACACGAAACAAAAATGTATGTGATCCACAAATGTGTGATCGTCGTTGGGTCCGTTGTTTGTATGTTCTTCAAGTCCCCACGACATGTATCACTCAAACTGTTCTGCTTTATTAAATTACTGTACAAAGAGAACAGTTTAATATGTGTCAGATGTTACAATCGTGACTATCTCGAAGCGAAATGTAAAACATAGACAAAACATTGACACACAATCCATTTCTAAGTAACGAGCGAACACAAATTTGTTGCAATAGATTTAATAGATATAATGACACAAATTGAAGGAAAGCGGCACGCCATACTCGGTGTAATGATGTTTCACAAGCGCTTCTTGGCGCTAGACAATACTGTGTGTATCGTGATGTTGCTTTGTCTGCAGTTTTAATTCATAAAATAAAATAAAAGTTCCAACTTGAATGAGTCAATAGCGGTAAATGTAAATGACATCCAAAAATTCGTAAATAATACTATTATTTAAAAAATACGAAACTAAAGTGAAAAATAAATTACAAATGAGTACACGCAGCCATATTCATACCATAGACATTACAAGTCAATACCTTAAGTAGTTCCTAAGGTATTTACAATAACATTAACTAATATATACTATAAACTTCATAACATAATTATAATTACAAGTACACTTTAATTACAGTAACCAAACATCAATCATTACAAGCGAATTGATAATCAACCTCATCATACGTACATATATACGCATATTATATTATATATATCTGATTGAATAAGCCAGAATATATATTAATTTATACATTTATGAGATGTTAAGTTCGCAATGTCTATGCGTGTAGTATATGTATATATAACAACCGCTTATCATCGACATGTATATATTTATTCGTCGACTTGAAGCAAAAGGAGCTATGGAACAATGAGTTAAGACTAACAAAAAAAACACAAAGGACTAGAACTACATGTTTGCCAAATATTGCTCTAAAAATTCAAATTCAAATTTAGAATTACGACTTTCAAAGAACTACGAGTATTAGAAATAAGCTGTGTTTCATTAGTACTGTTTGATTATCAATTTTTAAATTTTGAATTCCAGTTCACAATCGTTTCATTGCCCAATAATTCCTCAATAAAAATTAATCTTTAAAAACATAAAAAGCCAATTTCTGGACAGAAATTTAAACTTGAGTAGGTACTTAGTTCTCAAAGCACATTACTGATATAAAAGGTAACTAGTTTCACGTTTGAACATTTCACAGAGAAACGTTCTTAATTAGTTTTATTTTATTACAGCGAGGAAATGGGAAACGTATTTTTCTTTGAGAAATTTAAATTTTAAATGGAATCGCATTTAACTCCGATCCGAACACAGAAGGGAACATGTCTATAACTTAATTTGAGAGTTAATGGCGTCATTTAATTTCCAAATTCAAAACTCTCGTTCGTTAATCAAATGGAAAATGACATTCGAGAAATGTTTTTAGTTATAAATTTGTACATAAAAGGTCCTTGCCAGTATTAAAAAACCAATAAGACGGTGGTATAAACCGTGTGGTTTGTGAAGTACATTATTGTGGTGTCAATCATAGCAGTGAGTGATTGGCACGCAAATCCACTGGGTGATTTTCTATGGTACGTGGCGGTTTTCAAGCGGTACAAAAAGAAGGTAATCAGGTCACTGACCCATCTGACGTAAGTGCACACTTAAAACGTTGAATGTTTGTAGCTATTGTTATTTCATTAATGAGTGTTTTATTTTAATTGACAAATGAATGTTGCTATGTTATCAACTTTGTTATAGCGTTGAGATATCACATTACGTAACATAATAACTTTGCTTGTGTCAGATTCAATTACATCAAATTTCAATTTGGAATTCGCTTTGACAATTGGGGCACTCTATACACGACACAAAGCCAGCTCCAATTACCATTACAGTCACAACATTAAGCTTCGACAGTATTGTTTAGACATTAATGGACTCCCTGAAACCTACAATACACATTATACATACGCCGTTATATCCATCAGTTTACGATTTTCAGGGCAAATCTAACAAAGACGGAATATTGACAAGCAATTTCCAATCGCACCCCTTCGTAGGAGAATACAAAATTTCTAAATTAGCGACACGTATTCAGAGCCATGTTTTGAAAAAGAAAATCTTTTCACCCTATTTTTCCCGGTGAAAATTGGTTTTTACGTTCAAAAGTAGGTCAAATGGCAGCATTGAAACCCCATCAACTCCACTAGTGTGGGGATTCGAAAGATTTTAAATATTCCAATATTAAATCTTAAATATGATACTGGCCGGATAAAATGAAACACAAGTTTGTGCATACCGTAAATTCTTGTGAGTGGTGTGAAATGGGTCAGAGGATTTGAAATAGTAATGGGGACGTCACATAGCTTGTGCGGGCAACCGCAAGTCTACAACGGATGAAGGAGTCTCAAGAGGGAACTACAGATTAGGCAGCATTGTATGAATGTCCCCGAAAGGATCAGGTTATTTGTACCGGGAACGATAGAATGGAAATGGCCAAATACGGTTCGCTGCAGCTATGGAGAAGGACAATAAACTTTCGATCAAAATCAAAATGTTGTATAATACTGCCTCGTTGAACTATTGTGTCCGATTTCCTCTTGGACTTCTGACTTGTTTGCATAAACTGGACAGTAAAACATGCAACCTTTGTTCAGGTTTCTGTATTTGGTTATATTTTCTAAATTTTTAATTTAAAGGAAGTGGAAGTGCTCTCAAAGCGAGGTGATACGACCAACTGTATCTTTTTAGCGGCGAAACCAATTCTGTGTGTTCGTGGGGTTAAATTCAACTAGATTAAGTCGACCCCAATCTGAAACTTTTTCTAAAGAGGTTTCGATTTCTGACACTAGTTTGGATCTCGACAACGTTTACTAGAGAAATATTAACGCGGCCGGTGATAAGGGACTCGTCCGCATAGCAATGGATGTTACTAACCTGCAGTATACCATTGATACGCAGTAGAAACAGCGGGGCACACAGCCTTATGGGACACCGGCTTTAACAGACTTGAATCGGAGCATGCACCGTCAACAACAACCTTGATGCTTCTATCTGTGAGAAAACCTGTGATCCAGTTCACAGTTTCTCGGGAAGTCCGTAGGAAGAAAGCTTTCCCTTTAGACGCGATCGCCTATGCTCACTGGTGTGTCAAGTATACGAGAAGATCACCAGCTAAGAGACCGCAACAAAGTTGTATTGTCGGTCATCGAGGAGGTGGATGCCTTCTAAGGACCGGACCTTCTGAGGATTCCATTATCTTGGAAAACAAGAAGGTCGGGACTACGTCTAGCTAGCAGAAAAGCCTACAAATGGGTGTTAAAACAGATGCCAACTCTAGGGCACACACACGTCTTCAGCACGACAGTAGATATTCTATCGGGTCCACTCGACTTATAAACATCGAGGGAAAGAAGCGCCTTACACACTAACCTTCATTTAAACCAGACTTCCGGCATGCGGTACGCACTGTGGTATGGTCGGCGGTGTGTCCCCCGCCGTGATGGGCGTTAAATCACCAAGAATCACTATCTCTGCGAGTAGGAGCTGCTGGAGCATAGTCTGTAGCCATTAGACGTGGTCGATGAATTGGGCCCTTTCGGTATTAAAACTATGGGACCTGTAGAGGCATGCAATAGACACGGGAATGGTCGTCGCTGTCTATAGAGAGCCATAATATTGCGAGGTCTCATCAGACGATGGGTGCTATGGTATGGCTGCTCTTGCCCCGAACAGATTTTATAAGAGCAATTGAGCCCTCCAGAGTATAGTATCACATTTGTTAACCGTGTTATCATTAGAAGGGTTGAGATATTTTGGAATCCTCACTAATTACGAGAAAATGAAACCCAACAGTTTCTTCACAACCAGTTTTCTGTGAGGGCCTGATTTCGCACCGGTCGAGCTGGCCTATTTGTGCCTAAGCATGGCTCTACCACGAAGGACATGAGATGATATAAGTACGTTTTGTCTCAAGTAGATTTTAATCGAAATATATCCATCAGCCAGAATCTAAGTTTAGATTCTACAATAGTGATACACCAGATAAAAACTTCTAATCCTTCCAAAACCTATAACATCGGGTAGCACTGGTGTAATTTAAAGACAAAAATAGAAGCCTTAACTTTAAATGGACTAGTGAGGGACCACTAAATAATATTACTACCAAGGTTGAACCCCAAAACTTTGACAGGCCAACATTACTCGCAACTATAAAAACTACAGTTTTGGATTTTTTATTTACTAAATAAAGTTTAGGTTAACTTTATTCCAAATATATTATTGGTCACAACATTTGATTTCGAACACCAACATCATGTAAAACAAACATGTCATCCGATATGTTTGACATGTACGTTCCAATTAAAGTGTTGTATTCTAATTTTAATTGGTGATTAACCGTTCGGAAATTGTTCGAGGATGGCAAGAGCAGTATCGGATATACGGCCTCTGTGCATATACTCATAGTAATAGGTCGTATAGAAGCACTTTAATACATATTATAACTGATGATTTCATTAGGGAGGCTGTTAGACTAGTCTTTGTTATAATTGAGATGTTTAGAGACTAGTTACTGTATTATGTGGAGTATCGAGTTCTAAGCACGTATTATGTGACGGAAATGTTTTTATTGCTATAGGTATTATAACTCATGTCACTATCTGTTAAAAATAACTTACTTGTCGTTATTTTTAACAGATAGTAATTTGATAATACTGTCTGTTTTTTTTTTTTAATTTTTGTACAGTATTTAAGAATGTAATTAATTTGTGAGTGATTTATAATTCATAACAAAGCATCCCTTAAGGTGATACCGTCACCTAAGGGTGACATGTGTGACAAAATTGAAGATGTGCAGCGTTTGTTGATGGATTGTGTCAGGAATAGGAATGATAGGGAGAGATTCATAAGACAATTTAAATTGAATGTTTTGGATGCTGGGCTTGTTCAAAGAGTTTTTTCGAATCCAAAGTCGGAAATTGCAATGCGGTTGGTGTGCATTGGTTGAAGTCTGCCACAACAATCATCGATACTTAGGTGATGTTAGTGGTGTGTATGATAGGGTATGGAGTTGGGGCAATGTTTGTGGATAAAAACCCCTTATTAAAATATAAAGAAAAATAAATAAATATTTAATTTAAAATACATCTGGTCGACGCGACATCTGAATTGGTTTAGAATAGATTTTTTTTTTTTAATTTTTGCAGGAAACCTTTGTTTGGAATGGACAAAAATAATTAGATACATCTAATTATTTTTGTCCATTTGTTTTATTTTTAGGGTAGTTTAGGTGTCAAAATAATATAACGTGGAAAACAGTTTGATTATGTTGTGATCTTTTGTCTCGTCTAATAAAATGTACTTATAAGATAAGTACATTTTATTATATTATACCATACTATTATTATCACTTTATAGTTAGACCACCAGCTACTTCGAGTTATAGGTATACGACCGACTTAGTTCAGCTATTGCTTATACTCCCCAGTACATCTGTAACAGCAATATACCTATCGTTTCTTTTCTATCCTCCCTATCCTGTCGTTATGCCTCAAATTTTCGCATCTTATTCCCAAAAGCGCCAGGATGACAGCAATTGGCTTGCCCTCTTTTACGTAAATGGGACTCAATTATTATCGGCAAAACGTGGGCGTTAGAACGCCTGTGCCTACCCTTTCCAGCCACAGTCGTTAGTGTATATATGTATTTATAAAAGATATTTACTAATATTTTTTTTTAGATATTGTTAATACAATCCGTTATCAGGTTGTGGTGTCTTCAGCACACAAAACGCTACTGTAGAGTAGCACAAACTAAATTGAGTCAAATCGCTTTAATGTATTGAGTGATAGGAGAATCCCCGTTCCTTCTTATCAACGACTGCTGCAAATAAAAGGGGGCTAGCGTAATGACTGGAGATTAAGTGTTCGCGAGTTCGAAGCCCACCCAGTGCACTACCGTACCATACACCTAACAGAAGCATTCAGGTTAGTTGGAGGAGTTAAAACGAATAGTAGTAACGTGTACATGTTAAAAAAAAAAAAATGATAAACTAAAAATAAATGAAATTCATGAATACAAAATATGTACCTACCCTCCGTCAAAACGTTAAGCCGCCGAGCGCTGTCTTATCCGAGTAGTTCTCTAAACATAATTGAATTCATAGGAAGTAAGTTTTCTATATGAATAGCATAAACATTTGGTCTCGCACTAAGGCCATATATTCACTAGCGACAAATGGGCGCGACGTGACCCGAGCGTGTCGTCGCGGTACACGTGGCGCGGCAAACGTGATGGGACAAACACTATGGGAATATCTTCCTGTTATAGGGCACTATTTGTAAAGGAGTGCATAGAACTTGGTGCCGCATTACAGCATGATGAAAAAGAAATAAAGTGAAAACATTCATACATGAATGGCGTGTTTAATCGATCACAAACTAATAAACATATGTAATTCATACACTCACGCATATTTCCCCAAAGGGGGTGGGGCAGAGGCGTCTTAAACGCTCACTTTTTGGAGTTTTTTCCATCCTTAATTTCCTCCTAGTCTCCCGCCACTGTATGACTTTATATATACTATCTGATAGATAACAGTCCGATCCTCTAGCCGTCTTTACGACACCCTCGGGAAAATATCGGGTGCAGAATACTTTACGGAGAGAATGTTTTAAGTGCTGTATAGTCCTATTACTTCCATCTACATTCTAAATTAATATTTATTGCTATGGCTAAGAAATATTCTTGAAAAACTTACTTAAGTACAACTTAAACATCGATGCTCTTGTATTTAAATCCAAACATACCTGAAAACAAACAAACAAAATGTTTTCAATATAATGATAAGCATATATGCATTTTATTTTATAAAATTAATCATTTATGTGAAGTCGGAGCGTTTAAGGCGCACGGGGTAACCCAGTCTCAGTCAAGGCCAACGGTTACCACAACTCTTTGTCTACTAAAAAAATACATAGCTCCGAAATAAGTTATACCTACATAAAAATATTTTTAGTCTCCACTTAATTATAGTTAAGTAGAACTAGTAAAATGATGAAAAAAAAATAAAAACCGAATGTATTATTAACTGCATGATGAGTAGTTCGAGGGCTCGTACTTACAGGTACCAGCCAGTTCGAGTTAAAAAGAGTGTTGTCTAATGAACTTTGTGTATTTTTCTTTTGTGACTTGATTGTATTACCGGGCGGAAATTATTTTTATAACCATTTTTTTATTTTAGTTTGCAATAAATGTTGCTTATCTTCAGCATGTCTCAAATCGATTTTACTTTTACAACATATATTAATATTAAAAAAAATGTAAGTACATAAATACTTACCATTCTTTTTCTAATGTTACCGAACCGACCTTAGTTACTGAGTCTGTTGTTCATATGGAACTTTGGATATTTTAATTTGCAATTTCAGGCACCTCATTACTAGCAACTTGACGTTAATGGCTAAATACATAAAACTTCATTAACATATCGTTTATTCTAGTTCTTTCTCTAGAAGTCACCTATACTAATATAACAAAGCTGAATAGTTTTTGTTAGTTTGTTTTAACTCGATAGTCTCGTGGGTCACACATTACTGGTATTCCTGTTAACAACTCCAGCTAAGCTAAATACTTGTTTAGATAATATAGGTTATGAAAAATTACGCTACGATCCCTAGGAGTGGAGCAGTGACCATAAAACTGCGAGGAGTGGCTAGTTTTAATACAAAGTAACAGCATTAGAATTGAATTGCGTTTATGTATTGGTACCGTAATAACAAAACCTTGCAATACATACTAGGTAATCAGGTCATTAATCTTGCGACCGTTTACTCAGCAACTGAAGACAAAAAGAGTGTGATATTATCTACTAATTAACTGACGATTTTACAATGCCCAGCACCGCCGTATGAATTGATTGTGCGGTTTTATGGTCGCCACGCACGTGAATTTGTTTGTAAACAGCCTACCGCGTAGGGCTGTCCGTAAAAAATGTATCGAGGGAGAGCTATGCTTAGGCCCGAATTAGCGGACCGGAGTAATACCACAGCCTCACAGAAACCACATAGACAAACAATGCTAGTATTGTATTGTCGAGTGAGTGGGGGTCCCGGAGGCCCCATTCCCCTGCTTCTCTTACCCCTCCTCTCGACACCCATCTCCTAGCGCATATACTCTTGAGTTGCAGGTGTCTAATGGCCGCAGTTGTCACTTACCATCAGGTAACCCTTCTGTTCATCAGTCCCCCCATATCCAAGTTGTCACTTACCATCAGGTAACCCTTCTGTTCATCAGTCATATCCAAGTTGTCACTTACCATCAGGTAACCCTTCTGTTCATCAGTCACGGATATAGCAGCCATACTGATAAATACTTTATTTACGCAAATAATTATGATATATATTTGTAGTTTAGAAATATGTATTCACCCAATCTACTAACTTTTATTTGTGAGAAGCGAACTCAATATGCAGTGTGTTTGAGCCATTGCATTCTTTAACTACTTTAATTGCTGGTCAAAGCGTGCAGTCAAAATTAAAATTGTATGTTTAATGACACTTCTCTTTTTATTCAAGAAGTCATTCAAACAAACTACACCTACCTATTATTTTTTATAACATGAGTAGAGTTAAGTAAAAGAACGTTACTGAAAAGTTAGACACCTAAGTTCTATTATGTATTACAGGTTCGATTGCCGCACGGGACAGAAATTTTTGTTATCCAGAAATGGTTGTCCCGAATGGTGGTTGGGTGTTATTTGTGTGCGTTGATTGAATGTTTGTGGGGCTTCCCACGACACACGAATTGTTCCTCAGACGGGTTGTCGTTCAAATTTTTTTTTTAATTAATAAACTCCCCTTGAAAATACTTATTTTTTAAATATAATTTGAATTCCGAACGCCTTAACATTGAAAAAATTTCAATTTAAACTGATATAAGTAACCCCTTTTTTTAACGTGTGGAACCCCCCTCGGGCCGTCATCCCACCGCGGTTTTCGGTGGAACGGTGTATTCGAATCAGACCGGCTAAAGTTATAAGTAACCCTACTCCAAGCAGTATGCATAGTTACAACCCTAATTTAGCTGTAAGGGGGCTATACACGAGACGCGCGTCGAATCGCAAACCTAATGCACGCACTCAGCATACCTTATCGCCGTTCTATATTCATTTCGGTCTCTTTTAGCAAGTCTATTTATAAGCTTTTAATGATATTAGGCAGTATGTGCTTCTCTTACGAATGTCCGATACGCCCTGTGTGTCCTGAGACATACGGCTTCTGGAACGGTAAACGAGCGTAACAAGTGCCACGTTTGATCATAAACCATATTTTATGAGTAACTAAAATTTGGCTTATAACGTAAAAGTGGTCGGTCGTTACTTTTATGTTACGTCACGGTTTCATATTTAGTAGAAAGTTTGAGGGCGTATGTTGACTTGCAATTGAAGGTCTCTCGGATTTGTGTATCTCATTGATTTAATTATTCTCACTGTTTTGTTCATTTTATTAAGAAAACTAGCTGACGAACCGACTAATGGTAAGTACTTGATTGGCCTTTTGATCTTGTCAGTCAGAGGTCCATGTGTTAACCCTAACACATGGACCCACGTGACCTCCTGTATAATCAGTTGGCAGAAATTTCACACCGTTAGTACATATTTAACAGACTTTTATAGTGTTTATTATATGCGTTGTATGTAGGTATATGTATATAAGTTTGTATTTATTTATATATAGGTATATATCAGTATACGATGTATGAAAGTAATATATGTATATAATTAGGTCATATTTTATAATAATTAAACTGGTACCTCTCTCACCTATTTATACATACAACCATTTATTTTTGCCACACCCCAAGGTTGATTGGGAGAGAATGCCCGAGGCATTAAATCCGCCTTTGTACAAAATGTGCAATAAGTCGAAAATAAATAAATAAAAAAATAAAATAAAATAAAACACCTGCATTGTAAATTACTTATGTCCTTATCGTATAAATAGTATATATGTCAGTAATAATAATAGTAAACATCAACAACTGATTACATGACAAATAATAAAACCAAGAGTGTAATAAAAAAAACGAATACGCCAGTGAAACTTCTTGTATACAGTGTGGCTCTAGAGCAGGGCCAGCACTGCTTCATGCATCTCTTTACTAACAATATAGTAGAAGTATAATAATTCTGAACCGTAGATGTCACTCATTTGTTATTCCTGGCTATAATCTATCTCTGTGCCAAATCTCATACAGATGTACCTTTGAGCCGCTTCGGCGTGATTGAGTAACAAACACCCAGCCTAGCGTTCGCATGTTTAATAGTAGTTAGAAGTAAGATTTTGTGGTATGCGTATCTTCACTGCTCTCACGAATTCCTATTTATTTATGTACTTCATTGAAATGTTTAATACTGTAGCATATGTCATATGTAACACGAATAAACAACGTGAGATTTATTTGAAAACATGCATACGGTTGGAAGTTTTGAGCGTGTAATATTTATTCTCGTTTATTAAATAATGCATTT